>OZ024824.1:82464649-83199649 GCA_964016985.1 Anodontia alba
GATATCGATAGTCTGTGGTTGAAAACCCCGTCTTCCTTGGAGCCATGACCGACACTGTGATGACCGATGAGCTAGAAAACAAAACACAATTATCATACCATCACGAAAACATACCAATATAATTTTGACCCCCTTAAACCCCACCTTATATATAGTAAAACTAGGGTTTACAGGGTATATATTATCGTTCAATATTTGCTCAAAAACATAGATTGTGGGTACTCGTTAGAACCGCCTCGCCGAGGCAGTTCCAGCGAGTACCCACAAATCTCTGTTTTGAGCGGAACTATGAAAAATATCAGTTTTTTATCTGAACATTTTCAGTTTTTTTGAGGTAAAATTTTCTATATATATTTGAATAGGCGTGTTTTCGTAATGACGTCGCAGATCAGACCAAATATAAATGATACTTAATAAAGGGTTCTTAAACTATATACCCGCTAACAGAAACACTGGATACTGTATAAGATATCGACGATAACAGAAGGACCCGATCAGACAGCACGGATGCGCAGGGTTATCAGGGCAATTCCTGTTCAAATATAGCATAAAATGTTACCAAATGCCTAATATTTGTATTTTGTCAATGGTTGAGATTAGGCCAAATAAAAAATATGTGTGTTTAGGGTAACATGTCAGAAAAAAAAAAAAAAAAAAAAAAAATAGGTAGCGTAGGTAGGAACTCTTTTTATTTCCATTTTCTGTTGGATTACCGGTATACCATAATTACCAGATATATTTGGACTTAACACCGTAATTCACACAAAATTTGGTCAAGTCTGCTTGACTGTTCTTGATGTATCTGAACGTACTGATAGAATGGCAAACAGTGTAGGCCTTCATCAAACTCCTATAGGAGCAGTTTGATCTGGATCTACACTGTTTGCTCATCCCTACTTGTACGAATATTTAGCATAAATATTTTATCCCAGTAACGCGTATTTTTTTTTTTCAGAAAGCATGAACAAAAAAACAAAAAAAAAAAACAGGTTTCATCAGGAAAATAAGGTAGGGTGGGGTTACCCTAAACACACATATTTTTCATTTGGCCTTAGCTGCAGTTTTGAAGACTTAAGGGGAATAGATACAAGTCCAGGAGGGGCAGCGCTGCCAGAGTTAGTGTCAACTCTCTGAAAACACGTCTACTGTAAAAGGTAAGAATTTCTTCCTGAGAAGATTCCTTTTCAGAAAGGGCTTGGTGTGCAGAAAGCGAACATGAACTAAAAAAAAATTGCCTTCCGTGAAAATGGCGAAAAATCCCCCAAATGTATCAAGTCTCCTTAAGCTTATTAGAGATCTATATTTAAAAGAAATTTGACTCGCAACGCCAGAAAATCAACGAAGACTCAAATCAGCTTTCGCATTCGCGCAGCCCAGTCAGAATCTTCACTGGGGGTGGAGGTGGGCGGGGGGCGGGGGGGGGGGGGGGCGGGGGGATGGGGGGAATGTGGGGAGAGCATTTTGGATAGCAAATGGTGCAAAGTTTCTTCATGTGGGCAACGAAGACTGATCATGATGCGAAGGGTGTTTTGAGTTTTCGTTGGTCGTACGTACATCACGGAAACATACCTATATAATTTTACCCCCATACACCCCACTTTTATATAGTAAAACTGGGGTTTACAGGGGTATACATTATTTTTCTTGTTTCTCCTAAAACACATATTGTGGATACCCGTTAGAACCGCCTCACCGAGGCGGTTCTAACGAGTATCCACAATCTATGTTTTGAGCAGAAATATAAAAACAAATAAGATTTTTATGTGAACACTTTCAGTTTTTGTTGTTGAAATTTTCAATATATCTGAATAGGCCTGTTTTCGTAATGGTCAGAAGGTACAATTTCTCACGTTGCACACCATTTAGTACTTGTCTTAGACAATAAGTTTGTAGGGCGGATTGTTGTTCTTTCTTGATGGCCTCGGATGCGCTGGTAAATTTCCCGCTCTCGCCCGCCGTCGCCGACGAAACAGAATAGCAACAACAATTACTGTAACAATCAGCAGGCCACACGCTACGGTAATATAAATAGGCGAATGGCTTGCCACAAACACAGGTACACCAGGGCATATGGGAATCACCGGTTCCGGACATTCCAGACTGGAAACATTTGTTAAAGTTACTACTGGCTGTCCAATTACCGAGATGTCTCCTTCGGAACAAATAATAGTGCTTTTGTTGACATGATACGCAGTCCAGTTCAGCCAGTTAACCATTGCTTGTATGGAGCAATCGCAAAGGTAATGGTTGTTGTCTAGCTTCAGTTTCTTCAGTTTAGGAAGAGCATCCAGGGAATCCATCAGCCCTGGTGTAAGCTGACCAATCAAATTATCAGAAAGGTCAAGTTTTTCCAAATTTTGCGTGCAGTCCCGGAGCATGACGTTCGTCAAACCGTTGTGCGAAAGATTGAGTACTTTCAGCGATAATAGGTCGCAAAACGCGGTTCCAGCATCATAGTAAAGCGATTTAATATTATTTTGCGACAGATCCAGATATTCAACTTCTGACATCCCTTCCGTCTTGATGAGTTCGCTTACTTTGTTACTGTTGAGAGTTCCAGCTGAATTATCAAAGGCAGCTGACAATTCCAAGTGTTTGGGACTTGCATTCTGGATACGGAAGTTCCGCAGGAATGTTTCCACCTGGAAGGAGTTATTATTCAGGATCAGTTTCTCCAAGCTGTCGAAACACAAAAATGTAGTGTCATGTATAATTCTGATATCGTTGTTTGCTAGATCCAGTCGTCTAAGTCCGGGTAAACTCGTAGAACAAGCTCCAAACAGATCTTTAGGAAGCTCATTAAACACATTACCTATGACTTTAATTGAAGACACTGTTGTATTTATGTACGGCTGTAACACGTTAATATCCGTCAGTCTTTGGTTATTACAATAAATGTAATAGTCCGTACATTCACACTTTTCAAATATTCCTTTGCAATAATTCGTAAAATTCTTTTCACTCGTTTCAAAAGGAAAACTCGTTCCCAAACGAAACAGATAAAAACACAACACAAGTAAATTCGTACACCTGTACGCCATTTTGTTAAGGATTGCCTGTTTTATCTGAATACAGGTAAATTTAGTCAATATACAATTCATAGGTCTAGATAAGAGAGGGTATCAACCTAGGTTAATACTGTTCTTATTTCTCAACGAAAACATACATTGTGGGTACTCATTAGAAGCGCTCGGCGAGGCGCTTCTAAGGAGTACCCACAACATATGTTTTCCTGGAAAATTAAGAAAAATATCAATACTTTTCGATTGAAGACAGTATCTTATCAAGAGCTATGAATTTGCTATAAATACCACAAGGTCTACGTTGGAATAAACACAGTATATAGTACCTCGTACAGTATATTAACTGCTTCAAACCGTGTTATGACACAGTGAAATATTTAAAATGAGCTAACTGGAACAAACCCAAGTTAATAATCAATCCTTAAAGCGCTGATCACAACTGCAGCAGACGACATTTTGATTTTTTTTCCCTTGTATTTTGTTTTGAGAAAATAAGGTTTGATATTTCATGTGAATCGTCTGTTTAGCAGACGATTCACATGAATGTCAAGTCTTATTTTCTCTATAAAATGATTAATAATAAAGCAGAATGTGTCTGCTACAATTTGGTTAAGTCGACTCATGCGAAAAGGTATTTTCGTGGCCTACGCCACAATAGCCATCACGAAAACTTGACCCCCTCAAACCCCACTTTTATATAGTAAAACTGGGGTTTACAAGGGTACACATTATTTTTCTTATTTCTGCTCAAAAACATATATTGTGGTACTCGTTAGAACCGCCTCGGCGAGGCGGTTCTAACGAGTACCCACAATATATGTTTTTTTTTGCAGAAATATGAAAAATATCAGAGTTTTTTTATCTGAAAATCTTCAGGTTTTGGAAGTAAAATTTTATGTACATTTGAATAGGCGTGTTTTCGTAATGGAAGGCCCATATCAGCTTGCGCATCCACAACATTCTATGCCCTTCGTTTTCTGCTCACTGAATCATCGTATGAAAATACAGAAAAAAAACTTGTCAGACTGTGCAGGTTTGCTGGCTAATCGGGATCCTTACTGCTCACATATGCCTCGAAGAACCCGTTCCCGTGACGTATTACCTCTGCATGCTGTGTAAAAATTACAGCTGACGATATTTCGAAATATTTTTTTCTTATTTTTCCCAGAAAACAGATTTTGATACTTAATTCAAATTGTCTCCAATGGAAACAATTTGCATGAAATGTCAAAAACCTGTTTTCTAGAAAAAATAAGAAAAATATCAAATATCATCGTCTGCTGAATTAAGCCAGATAGAGGTAAAAGTTTCGGATCCAACGCGATAAAAGGGCATATTATCCAACAGATGAGATGTGTAGTCCAAACATCCTATGCATCCGCAGTCCCACAAAGAGCATACGGTTTTGGGTCCTTTCTCACCCTGTATATCATGAATGTTTAATTAACCTTGTCATGCTGAATAAATTAAGATGCCACGCCCAACTTTAATTTCCAGCCAATCAGATTACTTGATCCGGATTTTTGATAGAAATTCACATATTTAATGACAAACAGCGCAGATCCAAATCAGTTGGCTTCTTCAGAAGCCAAATTGATCTGGATCTACACGTTTGCTAAGACAGGGCATGTCGTGCTCAGCAAGAGAAGGGTTAAATACCTGCTTATCCTACGCGGATGAAAAGTAATAACTGATGCTGTCAATGCAGTAAGATACTATTTTGTTTGTTGCGATCCTTGTGTGGGCGAATCAGTAAGTTTCCAGACCGCAGCGTCATGGAACTGTTTCTATAATAGAGCTAATCGCTATGCCACTCTGCCGAGTCAGTGAAGTGTTATACCCTCGGTTATACCATTTTTGTTTTGTTAAAACGAAATACTGTTTAAATTATTAATTCGTTTAATCGAACTATTGATTGGTTTAAACAAATCATTTATTTTTTTACCGTCAAGATGTATTCGTTTACATAAACTAATAATTCGTTTGTAAGAATAAATAACATTTCTATCGATTCGCTGAAAATAATTTTATAAGTGGAAGGATTGGGCGCCCTTACCATATGTTGCGGAGGGTGAATGTAAAGTTACAGCGGACGGCTTTCTCAGATATATATTTTTAGATATACAAAGGGTAGTGGTTTTCATTTGCTCTGACGTTTCGTTGTTTCATCATATTGTTAAGAAGTTACAGTCGACTCTCGTTATTTCGAAGTTATTCTCTGAAATACTTCGAGATATTCATACCTCGGCATACCAGATTTACAGGATTGAGGAAAAAATAATAAATCGAACGACTAGACTGGCTCCAGTCGTTTTTGTTTTATATCTATTTCTCTCTTTTCTCATTTTTTTTTTTTTTTTTTTTTTTATCACGATCCTCTTTAATCCAATTTCAAGTTACCTATGGCTGAACAAAAACCTAGCCAAGGGACTGAAGAAAACAAAAATTATACATGCTATACAAGTGTTGTGTCCCCTCAAAAAAAAAAAAAAAAAAAAAAAAAAAAAAAAAAAAAAGAAAAAGAAAGAAAAGAAAAATAAAGAAAGGGTCTGGGGCCAGACTAACATTTCACAAACAAGTAAGTAATTTGACTCCTGTTTGTTATATACCATAATCTGGAGATCCTGAAGTTAAAACATGAAGATTGTTCACCCGTTTTTGCCGAATGGACTCTTCTACCTTAACTCTTTACACTAAAAATTTTTATTTTTTGGTGCTAAAATTTTCAGTATATTTGAATAGGCGTGTTTTCGTAATGGCGTTTAGCGAAGGTACAGATCTGTCTGCGCGTTCTGATCAGAATCTTCACTGGGAGCATTTCGGATAGCCAAAGATGCAAAGTTTCCTCATATGACCATGAAGAGTGATCGGACTGAGCGCATGCGCAGGCTGATTTGAGTCTTCATTGGATGTACTGGTCAGAAAGTACATTTTAACTTCGACATAACAACACCCAAAAAGTGACTCTGCGCCCAGTCTGATCACAGTCTTCGTTGTCAACACGAAGAAACCTTGGGTGTTGATTAATCATGAACTATTTTCTACGGTCTTTATCTCCCTTCCGCCAGTTGTCCGTTTCTGGCGGAAGAATGCGCACAAGCCGAGGCGGTTCTAACGAGTACCCACAATCTATGTTTTGAGCAGAAATATGAAAAATATCAAAATTTTTTATCTGAAAATTTTCATTTTTTGGGTGGTAAAATTTTCAATATATTTGAATAGGCTTGTTTTCGTAATGTGCAAACTTCTTTATGCGGGCAACGAGGATTCTGATCCGTAGACACAATGAGATGGGTAGTTTGTGGACGCAACTCCTCTTACAGTTTTTAACCGATCTTTTTGAAACTATGCAGGTGTTTTTTGTCATTGTTTGAAGATGCGCATCTGGTTTTGGGGTTATCCTCTCATTATTCTTTTGTCAACTTTTCCCACGTTTTCGACTTAGTTTTTCTTTCAGGTCAGATCACTATTAGAGTTTTCCACCAATCATTTTGGAATTATGAATACTTGTTCTACATGGTCTGTAGATCTGTATTTGGTTTTCGGGTTATCCTCCGGTTTTTTGTGGGGTTTTTTCTCAACGTTTTCTACTTTTTCGACTTATTTTCCAGGTTTAATTACTATTAGAATAGATACCTTGTGGGCGCAACTCTAGGTCTAGTTTTCCATCGATCATTTTGAAACCATGCGTACTTGTTCTACATGGTCTGTACATGTGCACGTGGTTTTGAGGTTATCCTCCCTTTATTTTTTATATTTTTTTCTACTTTTTCGATTAAGTTTTGGATTAGTATTATAGTAGATACCTTGTGGGCGCAAGTCCTCCTAGAGTTTTCCATTTTGAAACTATGCATACTTGTTCTACATAGTCTAAAGATGTGCATGTGGTTATGGGGTTATCCTCCTATTATTTTTTATCATTTTTTCCCACTTTTTCGACTTAATTTTTTCCGGGTCCGATTAGTATTAGAACAAATATCTTGTGGGTGCAACTCCTCCTAGACTTTCCACTGATTATTTAGAAAACTATACATAAGTGTTCTACATGGTCGAAGATTGTATGTGGTTATGGGGTTATCCTGCCATTGTCTTTTCTCAACATTTTGTTATTTTTAACCTCGCAGGTGTTTTTTGTCATGGTCTGAAGATGTGCATGTGCTTTGGGGGTTATCCTCACATAATTTTTTTATCAACTTGTTTTCCACTTATTCAACGTTTTTTCTTTCTTTTTTTTCAGATACCGATTAGTATCAGAATAGATACCTTGCGGGTGCAGCTCATCCGACAGTTTTACACCCACCACTTTTAAACTATGCATACTTGTTCTACATAGCCTGAAGATCTGCGTGTGGCTTTGGGGTTATTCTCCCATTATATTTTATCAACTTTTTCCACTTTTTCTGACTTAGTTTTTTACAGGTCCAATTAGTATTGGAATTGATATCTTGTGGGCGCAACTCCTTCTAGAATTTTCTACCAATCATTTTGAAACTATGCATATTTCTTCTACATGGTCTGAAGATGTGCGTGTGGTTTTGGGGTTATCCTCCTGTCATACGGATTTAAAAGCACAACCCTTTGCTGACAAAGCCAGAACGTCGGGGGACGCTTGTCCGCAGTGGGCTTTTATTCAATTTTCAAGTTATAGAAAGGGCACACGTATATGACTTGGCTCACTGTTTACAATGTCCAAAGGGTGATAACTCCAAAAGCAGGGAATTCAGAATTATGGTTCTTGTGTTCAGCACATCATACCATGGTGACATATATATACATATATATATATGCATAAGGTAAGAAAATATCTCAAACAGATTTCAAGTTACAGAGCGGACACATATATTACAGAAATCACCATTTTTAATGTTCAAAGGGTCATAACTCCAAAAGTAGGTTAAACAGAAGAACGGTTACTGTGTTCTGCACCTCGTCTCATGATGCGTTACATTTGTGTGAAGTGTTATCAAAATATCTGAAACGGTTTCCAACTTACAGAGCTGACACGAGTACATGAGAGAAATGACAATTTTCAATATTAACTATGTTGAAAGAGTGGTAACTCCAAAAGTTGGTTAAACAGAAGTACGGTTATTGTGTTATGAACATCCTCTCATAGTGCTTTACAGTTGTGAGAAAATTCATAAAAATATCTCAAATATGTTTTAAACTTACAGAGCGGTAGAAATCGCTATGTTCAATGTTCAAAGGGCAATAACTAAAAATAAGTAAAACAGAGTTACGGTATGTAAGTTCTGCACATTGCGACATACGAGCTTTAATTTGTGTAAAGTTTCATCAGAATATTTGAAGCGATTTCCAACTTACAAAGCAGATACTAGTACACGGTAGAAATGGCTAGTTTCAATATTTACAATGTTCAAAGGGTCGTATCTCCGAAGGTAGGTTGACCAGACATATGATTCTTACGTTCTGAACGTTGTCGCATGGTGATTTACTTTTAAGTGAGGTTTCATGAGAATATCTCAAATGGTTTTCAATTTACAGAGTGGACATGAGTACATGGTGGAAATGGCTATGTTCAACATTCAAAGGGTAATAACACCAAATGTAAGTAAACCAAAGTTATTGTTAATGAGTTATGCACGTTGTCTTATAGTGCTTTACATTTGTTAGAAATTTCGTGAAAATATCACAAACAGTATCAGAGTTATGGAGCGGACACGAGTACATGGTAGAAATGGCTATGTTCAATTTTCAAAGGGTAATAACTAAAAAAATAGGCAAACCAGAGTTAGGGTTCATGTGTTCTGCACATCGTCTTATAGTGCTTTACATTTGTGTGAAATTTCGTGAAAATATCTAAACCGGTATCAGAATAATACAGCGGACACAAAATTATGAAGCGCTAACGGACGGACGGACACTCAAAATATTTTGGACAGTATAAGGTAATATCTCGCCATTTTTGTGTAGGGGGGATAAAAATAACGACAACAGAAATTGAAATATAGCACTCGACTTCACTGAATCTGTTCAGAACGACACTGAATCAAAGCACTGACAGCACTGGAGGGACGATTGTCTTTGAGTGTATGCTGGTAAAATGGTCCTGAACGGGGACTTAAAACTGTTTCATTTGACATTAACTTCCTGTAATTCAAGCTAACAGTGCAGACCCTGATAAGACACTGCGTTTTGCGGCATCTGATCTGGGTCTGCACTGTTTGCCTATGTCCCAGACCAGGTTTTACAGATAACCCTCTTTATACGGCACTTTGACGTTACAGTGACAGGAATAGCGCGGCTATGAAAAACCGTTTACTGGATTTCGTACAAATGCGCGGTTTGATTTCAATGGTAAATGATAATCACACGGACAACAACCAGGAATTTTAGTGTATGTATTCTATGGGTCGATTGTTTACAATCCAAACTGTGAACTCCCTCACCACCTATAGCAGCACTGTAAGCGGATCTCTATTTCCACATGTAATATATACGCACAATAATTCCAGTTAAAGCACCAGGTCCTCGAAGTTATAAAACTTTTCTCGTGCTCAACTCAGCTGAGCATGAAATTTATCCTGCTAATAAATCTCAAATTACTAACAATTGCAAAGTTCTTCTTTGCTAAACATACCTGAGCATGAAAAATTCTCTGCTAAATACGAAAATGCCAACTATTGTTGGGATTTTCATATTTATTAGCAGAGAAAAGTTCATGCTCAGCTGAGTTGAGCATGAAAAAAAGGCTTATAACATTAGGGTCTAATAAGCGTAGCCCCTATGTGACTTTGTTCCACGGCTACGTTAAAAATCTGACTGATAAATTGATTGGGGCCTAATTTGATAATTAAGTTATTGTTTCTGCGAAAAATGAGTACAGAAATAAACATATAATCTGCTAATATTTAAGTCGTGTGCATAAAAGACGCGGAGAATGTCTTTGATTTCAAAGATTCAAAGAATTGATCACTGAATTTATGAAATATCAATTAATCAATAGTTTTTATCTCTTGTCAATGGTCCTTACACAAATTCAACAACAACAACAACAACAATAGAAAAAAAGTGAAGCTAATCTTTCGTCAGAATTTGAATATATATTGCCTGTACTTAAAAGTTAGCCAAAATATATTTTTGTTTAACTGGAAACTTATTCGTCAATCCACGCTCCCTGTAACAAATCGACATTAATAACAAAATAATAAATAATTAATTTGAAAGCAGTTTAATCGAACAGAAAACACAACAGCAGAAAAAGAATACAGAAATTACTTTCTGCAAATCGATTGCGTGTTATTATATCGTAATCATCAAAATCGATAAAATCTCAATGGTTCAATCTGAAACGTCGCCAAATGAGCCTCGTCGCAAGAAAAAAAGGTTATTCGGGCTTTACGTCGAATCAATCTTTCAGTGCGCAAGCCCTGTCCCTTAGCAATGCAGCACGTCCAGTTCTTTGGCTGAAATTTTCTACAGCTTACGTGAGCGAACAGCACAGGTTATGGGGAGATGGCGCCGATGCGCGGGCTCGCCTGAACCTTTGCTGTTCGCATATGCTAATAACGGCTCTTTTCCCATGACGTAGCTCAACCAATAAAATGGTAAGAACAATAATGCCTGCTAACTTTTCAAAGAAGGATGTGTGATTTACAGAGGAGCCACAATGCCAGAAAAATGTACCTTTGTCCGCCAGCGAACTTGCGCATTCTAATGAGTTTTTAGCTGTCCTACTGTGGACACATTGCGTCGTTGGGCTATCCAAATCATTAAATATCACATCTTTGTAAAATGTATATGTCTAAGTAATAGGTCTAGATAAGGAAAATTTTCAACCCAAAATATTAGTATATTTAGTATTTCTCCACAAACTTCAAAAGAATACCCACAATATATATTTTTTGGTGGAGAAATAAAAATAATTGTCTGGATACCCCATTTATCTAGGGCTATGTAAGCCATGTCATTTCTACCAACATAAAATCGAACCTCAATAGCTCGAACAACTTTGGATCATGGAAATATGTTCGAGATATGGGTAGTTTGAGCTACTAAGGGTTAATCATGACGCCAGTTCTGAAAGCAAATGGCAATAATTTAGGAAATATTTTTCGATCTTCTAGACTGTAATGGTTACACACAATATACAATTTTATGATAAAATAAGATTAAATGTTGTTTTTTTTTTTTTTTTTTTTTTTTTTTTTTTCAGCTATCGGAAGAATTTCGTAGGGACTCAAAAAAAACGAGTTCGAATTAGCCATTCGAGTTATTGAGGTTTCACTGTATATGGGAAATGATGAAATTTTTGTTTATTAAGCATATTAAGACAGATTGATGGGCAAAACTTCGCTCGAAATAACAACTTAAAATAGGTTATAACATCACGAAAACATGCCTATATAATGTTGACCCCCTTAAACCCCACTTTTATATAGTAAAACCGGGGTTTACAGGGGTATACATTATTTTTCTTATTTCTGCTCAAAACATAGATTGTGGGTACTCGTTAGAACCGCCTCGCTGAGGCGGTTCTAACGAGTACCCACAATCTATGTTTTGAGCAGATATAAGAAAAATATCAGAGTTTTTATCTGATTTTTTTTTTTTTAATTTTTTGGTGGTAACATTTTTCAGTACATCTGAATAGGCATGTTTTCGTAATGAAAAGACAGATTTCTGAAAATTCACCGAATATTCGCCGAATAATATAGATCCCGGATTTTACATTAGTCGAACCTCAATAACTCGAATATCTTTGGGACCATGGCATCTTGTTCTGAACATGGGTAGTTCGAGGTAATCATAACGCCAGATCAGAAGGTAAATGGATATAATTTAGGGATGTCTTTTCAATATGATAATGGTATGTTGACTGTTGAGAGTACTCACTAGAATCGCCTCAATGAGACGATTCTAATAAGTACAGTAACACACAACACAGATTTCATGATAAAACAAGAAAATCTCCATAAATATTTGCTTTAATGGGCTATCAGGAGAAACAACGAGTTTGAATTAGCCATGGTAAACAAGCCATCGGTGTTCGAGTCATTGAGGTTTTACTATATATATAGGAACAGAAGAGTGTTAATTGCACAGACTTGTTAATGGACCGAGCGCGCAGCGAAGACTCTGTAAAACTACACAGGCTGATAAGTGTATTTATTTGCTGATTGCACATATTCGAGGGTATATTTTCTCGCACTGTGGTTCAGTTAAAAGTGTAGAATACACTAATCAATGGAAGTACTTTAGAGGAAGCAACCCGTCCAGAAATGAACATAAAATGAACTGTAGCTGAAAATTAACAAAATATAATTATGAAAACAGTCAGCGTGCTTTTAGACATATCAGCAGGTAGTCAAACGAACATGTTTAACCCTGGTCATGCTGAATAAATTAAGATGCTACACCCACTTCTAATTTTCAGCCAATCAGATTACTTGATCCAGATTGTTCAGAAGCCAGCCGATCTGGATCTACATTGTTTGAAAATGCAGGATATTGGGTGCGTGTGTGCACAACCGCGCAAAGTACATGGCTGTATATGAAGAAACTTAATAAAGCTGTCTCTTCGAATTTCGCTCTTTTGTGTGTCCTTTGTTTCTAAATGCAGCCTTTTAGATTTTTAACCCTAGTCCTGCTGAACTAGGAATATTTAAGGTAGAACTTGTTCCGGCTACGACATGACAATAACTGACTGAGACATATGGTTTGTACAGTTACGAGTGCGGTTAAGGGAAATGGAAACACTTTCAGGGAGATAACTCTGTCAAAATTGTTTTTTCCTCTTGTGAAAATGGGTCTATTCTGTAAGGAAAGAATTGCTCCCAGAGGGAGCAAATTCTTTCCTTACAGAATATATCCTTTTTCGGGTGGGTCTATTCTGTAAGGAAAGAATTGCTCCCAGAATTCTTTCCTTGCCGGCCTCGGTGGCTCAATTGGATGCGACATCCGACTGGAGACCAGGAGGTCGCGGGTTCAACCACTGCCGAGGTCTGCAACATTCTTTCGTGGAGACTGATCATGAAGTATTTTCTACGGTCATTCTCTCCCTTCCGCTGATTCAAGAAGGGCAGTTGTCAGTTTCTGGCGAAGGAATGTGCACAATACTGGTTAACCGCTTAGAGGACTAAGCCTGCCCAGTAAACGTGTGGTTAGGTAAACTGACCGCGCTCGACATGACCCCACTGGGTTGACTGGGCCGTAAAACCTCAACACAAACAATACAGAGTAGACCCTTTTTCAGGAAAATCTACTAAGAGTATCCTTTCACCTTAATCTGAATCTCAAATACTGCAGGAGGTAAACAGGAAGGCTTAGTGTTTCCAGATCCCATTCTTTCGTGTGCTGCAATATAGCTGAACGGCACAATGACTTCAAAGACACACTTCGCCTACCGGTTTTTAAGGACTTAATAAATACGGGGCGCCATTTTCTTTTCACTGCCCATATTTCAAACATTGTGTCGCAGGCTGACATTGTGAGCATGATTTCTCGCTCAGCTGTGGATTTGAAAGTTTTAGTAACATTGAAAGTATAATTTGACAGTATTTCAAACGTGGCTTTATCGAACATGAATACTCTAAGCGCCCGTATAGACGTTTCGTCCTCCATTTTATCTACCGTTACACAGGCAACGCATATGACGTCACCTTCACGTGTTCTGCATGCTTTGCACTGATGAAGATTAGAGTTTGGAGACTCACTGCGCAGCACGTGCGTAGCCAGCTTGGAGGTCATCAAAGATGTAGTATCCAATACATCAAAACTGAACTTTATTGCAAATTCGTCTACTGTCACGAGAACTACTTTGCCAGGTTCAAACGGAAGTATATTGAGAAAACGTGAATTAATTACGGACTTGACGTCTACGAACTCCGCCATACCATCTCCTGTTGGTACTACATCTGTTAATATACCATTTATAGGGGATGATGAAGATTTAAACACTACCGACTGAATGGCCAAACTGCGGCGAGTCCTAAGCATAGCTGGAGATAGTCGTATAAGGCAAGACGGTGTGGCAGTGTCTAAATAACACTCTAAAGGTGCTGTCAGTACATATTCGCGTAGAAAGTGGCGACATGTCATTTTACATGCCTGAACTAGTTTCGTTTCAACGTCAACTATCATAAACTGTATCAGTGGCTCACGTTCCGTTGTGTATTGTAGAATGATTGTATTTCCTTGGCTTCCAATGCACACAGGTGTTCCGAGAAGCCTGTCTTTATCTCTCTTACATATGTTCTCGGGCAATGGGATAACGTATTCAGCATAAAGGTGTGAAATCTGGTGAAAACCGCTGTGTATATCCTGTTTGAATTCCTCTATGCTTAAAACTTTCTTCTTGTCCCTGGTGGTGAATCTTGCTCTGAGAAATCTACCCTCTAAACAGACTGGGTGAATGCCATCAAATAGAAACGGAGACGTTTTCAGGTCTGAATTCATCATCAGTTTAGAAACGGAGACGTTTTCAGGTCTGAATTCATCATCAGTTTGGTGCCTGTGAAGTAAATCAACAGAAGGTGCTTTCACAAGTATTGCAAATTAAGACAATTCTCCCTATCAGAGGGCTCATCCAAGAAATCAGACATTAGCTTTAAAACTACATGATTCTACTTTCTACTGCTGGGGACTGTGAATATATGTCGGCCAGTTTTCAGTCGTTATACCAGGGCTATTTTTATGAACTTTTTATGAAAAGATGTATTAGCCAAAAAAAAAGTAGGCAAAAAGTAGAAAATTTTGCGAGTTATAATCATACATAGGTATTCAAATTAAATCTGTTGACGCTGATTCATTGTACCATAATAAAGTAAATACACAATGAATAGACAAATTAATATACAAGTGGCATTACGAAAACACGCCTATTCAAATATATAGAAAATTTCACCTCCAAAAACTGAAAATTTTCAGATAAAAAAACTGATATTTTTTATAGTTCTGCTCAAAACATAGATTGTAGGTACTGGTTAGAATCTATGTTTTTGAGTAGAAATAATAAAAATAGTGTATACTCCTGTAAACCCCAGTTTTACTATATAAAAGTGGGGTTTAAGGGGGTCAAAATTATATAGGCATGTTTTCGTGATGGGATACGAAAAAGCCATACGGCGTATATGAATTCGTCTCCAGGTCTAACATCATGTCTAAATGTAGTTCTTTAGTGAATCGATAAGAATAAAATACTTGTAAAATATAACGCATAATACGATTAAAAGAAATAGTGAACATACGTCGTTTCAACATCCTACTGTCCTTTCAACATCTCTCGGAAAGTGTTATTTAACTGGCGCTTCAGACAGAAGTAAATTTGCAAACGTTTGTTATGATGTAATGTAAAGCCATTTGTCGTAACTAGGTTTGCACAAAAAGTTTCATTCTATTCGTTGGTTTAAAAAATCGAATATTTTCATTTTTCCGCATAGTAAAAATGGCTGCAATATATGCAGAAATTGGCAGGGTAGGTAAACTTGAGGCATGTTTTCAACAAGGTCCCATTGTTCTGTAGATTTCACAGTATTGTTATGGTACATCAATAATTTAAAATCCATAAAGAACAGCAAAAGATGTTTTCTAATAAAACTTTCCCCAAAATCCAGTTTACTATAGAAATTGCATAGGTCAGACCCATTTTGGCCATAAAATTAATTTTACGGTAAATATTTGAAAACAAAGCAGAGAAACAGAAAAGACAAATGGTTTCTGATAAGACAGTGCCAATCAGAAATCAATGGTTTCATTTAGAATAAAATGCCAAACGACAAACATCTTTCCAAGGGATGTCGAAAGTACTTTAGCCGTTGATTCAACGTTGAAACGACGTGATTTCAACGTTGTGTGCCCGTTAGAATATAGTGTAAACATGGAGTATGAAAATGAAGAAAAGAAGCGAAAAGAGAGGGTAGTCTGACCTACTGGTTTCTCAGTGATCCTAACTAAAGTATGATTTTCACTTGTGTATGCGAAGGCTCATTATCACTATTTATATATTCTTACATTTATTTAATTAACATTCCTTCGAAATAAGCCATATATTTATGATATTTGGGCATCCCAAAACCACAAGATTTTCCTTCCAGGGTGGAAGGCATTAACCTCAGATAGTTTCAGCCTGATACTGCAGATATTTATGTGAACCCTCGTTACAACGACGGCATTTTTTTCCCAAAGACGTTGCCATTAAAATGAATTTGCTGTTGTATAGAATACTTATGAACTGGTTGATATGTAAGAAAAGTCTTGTTTTGTTCTTACATCACGAAAACATGCCTATATAATTTTGACCCCCTTAAACCCCACTTTTATATAGTAAAACTGGGGTTTACAGGGGTATACATTATTTTTCTTATTTCTGCTCAAAAACATAGATTGTGGGTACCCGTTAGAACCGCCTCACCGAGGCGGTTCTAACGAGTACCCACAATCTATGTTTTTGAGCAGAAATAAGAAAAATATGAGAATTTTTCATCTGAAAATTTTCATTTTTTTGGTGGTGAAATTTTCAGTATATTTGAATAGGCATGTTTTCGTAATGATTTCCTCATAGAATATGTTTTGGATATTAATGAGTTAGAATCGCCTCACTGAGGCAATTCTAACAAATATCCAAAACATATGTTTCTTAAAAGTATTGAATACAATTTTCTTGTGACTTATTGTGTATAGCCTTTTTTGTATATGGCCTATTTGTGACTTATTGTTACCTCTCATCACGAAAACATGCCTATATAATTTTGACCCCCTTAAACCCCACTTTTATATAACAAAACTGGGGTTTACAGGGGTATACATTATTTTTCTTATTTCTGCTCAAAACATAGATTGTGGGTACTCGTTAGAACCGCCTCGGCGAGGCGGTTCTAACGAGTACCCACAATCTATGTTTTGAGCAGAAATATGAAAACTATTAGAACTTTTTTATCTGAAAACTTTCAGTTTTTGGTAGTGAAATTTTCAATATATTTGAATAGGCGTGTTTTCGTAATGTTAAGCGAAGGTTTCGCGAGGCAACTTGTCATTATAATGAATTTTGTATTGAGTGTCGATATAAAGAGGGTTGTCTGTACCTCATCAGCATTATAACAATGATCAAAGATTTAGTATCAATACAGCAACCACAGCTCAATAGGTTATTTTAGAAAACAAAACTTCGCAGTCCCTTATGAAAAAGATTCTGTGCCATAATGTCGCTAGAAGGCAGCGGCATGGTTGCAGCAAAGAAAAACTGTGCCGCTAAACTTTGCCGATCATTGCCGCTAATGGCAATGCTCTGGCAAAGTACCTTACCAGCAGGGGGGAGGAGGGGGGGGGTGTTGGCCAGAACTTTTCCAAAAGATATTGGGGATCAAGGAGCTTGCCAAAAGTTTGCCAGAAAGTTTTCTTTTTTCAGGTAGTTTGCCAGAGATTTACCATTAGCTCTGAATCTGATGATTACTAGAGGTTATTTCATTAAACTCAGTTGTTTATTTGGAGTTTCAAAATTTATTAGACAAAGATAATTATACTCTAAGCAGCAGACCACCCCAATATTGATAATTATATTCAAATAAAAACACATTCTGAAATGGGGTTAAAGAAAATTTGCTACATCAATAATTTTCACCATACATTTGCATGTTTTTATAACAGCTGAATGTTAACAACATAGATCACTGTGACAGTGATAATATAAAACAACCAAAACTGGGTCTTCAATGGGGGAAAAAACAACAACAGTCTGCTGACATGATCCATACCAACTTTTTTTTCTGGTCAGACACTTTGAAAATTTTTAAGCTGTTAAGTTCAGTGCAGAAGTGAATTTCTATAACATTATGGCAAGCTTATGGTCAACTTTGCCAGAACATTGCCAGAAAATAATTGTAATTATATGCAAAACAGGTTTAGGGAAATATTTATGGCCCTGTTGCCATGACACCAATATGCTTTTAATTAAGATATCATAAAAGTGGTCAGATAGTTTGCTTTTTAATCAAAAAGTGCAGTCATTTATAGGATAGCACTGAATGAGTAACAAGTTAGAAAGTAAAGGACCTGATAGTGATTTTCTTGTTATATTGTGGAATATATGTAATTTTGTGTTTCGCTGTATCAGTGTGAATTAATTTTCATTGGAATACTGTTATCTATATGGATTCTTAAATTTAATCTTAAAAGGTTATTGAAAATGGTAAGTTTATTTTCTTTGCAATTAAAACCCAAAACTTTCTCAAAGTCTGTAATTCCCTTTACATTTTACTCAGGATCATAAAGAATCATGCATAGAAATTTAGAAACATAAACCATGAGTTTCACTTTCGATGAACTTAAGATGCATAGAGACTTGATAAGCTTCTGCATGGAAACCAGTTATCTAAATGTGCTGAATTAAATACATATAGCAAGCCAAATGAGTATGCTTACTCATATCTGAAATTGTTTTTGTCAAATCTCTTCAACTATGGGACTCCTTTAAACATTTCTTTTAAAGAGCCTCTAAACTGGGGATCTGCTAGTAAAGGCTATGAAGCCTAGGGAGGGAGGATGGGGCTCTAAGGAGGGATATCTTATGCAGATGCATATTAAAAGGGACTGTGTCATAGAACGTTAACCTTATACATAAAACATTAGTACATGTATCAAATGCTCAAATATCTGTCCAAGATAAAAAAAATATCCGAGCAGACATCTTACATAGAGTATGTTTTCAGGTGTCTTAAGTGTTCAGGATGTCTGCATTTTAGAACAACAACATCCCTGAGGGCCTGCGCATGCATATTTTTAGCTTTGTAAAGTCCCTTTTCCCCTAGTACAGTCAAATGTTTGCTGCAATTTTGCAATAGGTCTGCGGCAACCTTATGGCAGACTTCATTTGCATTATAAAAACACACTGCAGCAACCTTGCGGCAATGTTGCTGCATCATTGCGACAACTTGTTCATAGCTCTGCAGCAGACCATGACACAGGCCCATTTTTTTCTGTCTTCAGTTTCATTTCAAGTTAAGTAGTGGTGGTGGTTTGGACGGCAGGCGGGAACATGTAGGACGGGTAATACTGACGGACAAACAAACATCCTGATAAATTACTGCAGATGCTACAAGGTAGCTTGCAGGGAAAAGTATCCTACGATCAAATGTTCCATTTTAGAGTGGAATCCGATCCCACTTGATACAGTAGATAACCGATCAATGATACTGTCCGAAATTGAGATCCATCTCAGTTAAACGCCCTTATAGTCACACGTTCATGAAAGTACGAAATTGACATTGTTTTAGCAAACTAAAATCAGCAAATTACAGGACCAGCAGCTCCACTTTATTAAAAATCAACTGAGAAATTACCTGTTTTCGAAATTATGGTTTGTTTACATTTTGGCTGTGGATCTGAGTCGATCAAAAGCTTGCTTAGGTAAGATAGGTAGTCTCCGCCCATGTAGACCTACCAGAAGATTATTGTTGCTGTCGTGAGGGTTGCGGTATTGATTCACTGCTGCATACGGGGTAAATAAAACCACTGGTAAAAAGTTAATACAACTAACAGTCAGTTTAAAAAATTAAATCCGCTATAGGGACTTTTATAACCTCCACAAGAGCAAAAGGGACGAGGAACTTCTGAATTGAAGACAACACTCTTAGTTCCCCTGGACAGTGACAGTATACAAGAACTTCTTCCCGAGGACTGTCAGAGAGTGGAACTTGTTACCAACCAACATCACATATGCTGCCATCCTGGAGGAATTCTGTTCGGTCTAGGGACTGCCCTGCCGACCCTGCAGTCATAACAACTCTGGACAGCGACATGTTTTTATCAATTTTAATTGTACATTGAGCCTATACATGTTTTTAATCTTGGAAGGAGTTGGTTGTTTCTTTCCCGCTTTGCTGGTCCAACGTACATTCTAAGACGAATCCTAACCACTTTGCGGAAGAAGAAGAAGAAGAACTATGTTCCTTTTGTATAGAATAGAGTTTAAGAAGCTACACCCCATCCTTAATTTTGTGTGAAATGCTTGTCCTTGTCGAGTACTAGCATCAGATAATTCTAAGAAGTGTTGCGAGTTTCTGTTTACAGCGGTACATGAGTGATGCAAGGGAAGGTGTCTGTTTCGTGTTTTCAAAAAGATTACTCCAAGCACTTATAGTGGACGGAAAGTAGTCCTGAATGACAGAAAAAAATTGAGTTTGCCCAGATGCTTTGAATATGTCTGAATTTCAAAGACTGTAGTCATCCGTTACCTGTGCTAAAGGAAGGGAGTAGAGGGGAGGGATAGGAGTTGGGGCGGGTGCAAGATGAATGAGACATGAGGGCGTATTGCATTTATCCCAGCAAACATGTATATATGGAACCCATTTGGACAGAATCTGGGCATTTATCCCATTCGGGTCCTACATGGGCCCCATATAGGCTTTTTGCCCATAAATAACCCATATTGGATGCCGGCATCGGTGGCTCATTTGGATACGCCGTCCGACTGGAAACAGGTCGCGGGTTCGACCCCCGCCGAGGTCGGCAACATTCTTTCGTGGAGATTGATCATGAAATCTTTTCTACGGTCATTCTCTCCCTTCCGCTGATTCAAGAAGGGCAGTTGTCAGTTTCTGGCGAAAGAATGTGCAAATACTGGTTAGCCGTTTAGGGGACTAAGCCTGTCCAGTAAACGTGTGGTTAGGTAAATTGACCGCGCTCGACATGACCCCACTGGGTTGACTGGGCCGTAAAACCTCAACACAAACAAACAAATAACCCATATAGGTCCCATATTGGTATAATGTGACCAACAAACATGTATATATGGTAACCATGTTAGCAGATTCTGGGCATTTATCCCATTAGGGTCCTAAATAGACCCAATATAGGTTTTTGACCCAAATAAGACCCATACAGCTCCCATATTAGTAATATTCGATAACTATAAAAATAAATTCTAATATGTGGGACCCAAAGATTAAATTGAGATAATCCTGGAAAAGCGATAATTTCAAGATACAAAATTGGGGCCCAAATGGCTCCAGTGAACCTCTATGGTTCCAATGTAGACCTTCCATTACTATATGGGACTCATATGAGTTCAATATGGGTATTAAGGGGGGACAACTATACCACTAGTTAAACATTATATTAAAAAATAGTAAATTTTCTGACATAAATGCAAGTATTAATGATAGTAATAAAATAAAAATAATAGTTTGTTCGTTACAATGTGGAAGTATCTATTAAATTTATTTTGTTTATATTTCATACGTCTGTCTTGGAGAGACTGTTCGATGATGCAGCGTTTGGTCGCTCCTGTTACAGGTCTAGCTGCTTCGACATGAATAGTATCCAGTAGACGTTTGCCTTCATTAGAGCACAGATGCTTGAAATTCTATGATATTGCTATTGAAGCTTCTGGGTTCGTGAGATATAACTTTAAGCACCTGCATGATATTCTGTATATAAATTTCACAAGGATGTTTGATGTTGGATGAACTGTAGTGGTCAACACGGGAAGTTCAGCGGGAGCAGCAGGATGCTTTGGTCTTCTTCCACAAACTTCTTACAGGCATTGTTGTCCTTGATAGATCAACATATTTGACCCCTGTGTCAAGACAAACGAGAGCATTGCATGTTAATATACAAGATGTACGTCGTTCACTGATACTCGAAAGTGTTAATTCTTTTTCCGATGCTCTAAAGTGTTCTTTTTTATCAGACTATTCCACTTTGGAATGGTTGGCCTCTTACTGTGGTTGCTGCAGAGAGATTATAGACAAAGAAAATCTATAACCTATATCAACTGATAGTAGAGAGACCTTATCACAGAGCTCAGATATCTCAAATGACTTCCCCTGTCAGAGGTATACAATGTTCTTTTTTTCTTTCTATATGCACTGCGACACTTTTACGCGTAGGTCTTCCTCGGTAAAACAGTACTAAGCAATGCGGCTAAAGTGTCTTGCTCAAGGATACAACACTTCGTGCTCGCTGGATCTAGTCCCTTAAAACTGACGTCGAGATGATAATATTGCCAACTAATAATAAAAAATAGAAGTTCCGATATTAACAATAATATAATTAAGGCCTATTACGTTCTGCATTGTCATTACGAAAACACGCCTATTCAAATACACTGAAAATTTTACAACCAAAAATGACAAATTTTCAGATAAAACAATATGATATTTTTTATATTTCTGCTCAAAACAATGATTGTTGGTACTTGTTAGAACCGCCTCGGCGAGGCGGTTCTAACGAGTACCAACAATCTATGTTTTTGAGCAGAAATAAGAAAAATAATGTATACCAATGTAACCCCAGTTTTACTATATAAAAGTGGGGTCTAAGGGGGTCAAAATTATATAGGCATGTTTCCGTGATGTAGAACTAGCTGGGATGGAACCCGCATACTTGCTAAATTTTGATCTTGAATCGGACTCTTTACCACTGCATCACAGCGCTCCCCTTGTTAGCACACCTCTGATTAATGTTTGTAAATAGATTTAATGGTCCATCCATTTTAACTTAGCTGAGCCTTTAGGCTCAGAGGTGAGCTTACAGCACATGTTTGCCAGGCTCCATCGTCCGTCCGTCGACCACACTCCTCAAATATCTTCTCCTTAGAAACCACTGGGCCAGTCAAAGCCATATTTCATATGGAGCCTCCCTTAGCCGGGAGAACGAAAGTGTTCGCGGCGGTCACATGACCAAGATGGTCGCCACGCCCATATATGATAAAAACCCTTTGAAAATCTTCTTCTCCGGAACCAAAGGGCCAATGGTTCTGGGGCTTGGTGTGCAACGTCGGGGACACGGGCAAAATAAAGTTTGAACTGATGTTTACCTTGGATTGACCTTGATCATTTTTACGGAAATGTCAATTTTTTACATAGATTCCTACAGGCAAAACTTTAAAAAATCTTCTTGTCTGAATATATCAAGCTGTACGGCTACCATACCTACATGTTTCATTCTTAAAACTGTTACCGTAAGCTTGCTTAGAACAAAAAGTCTCAGGTTAGCAAAAGGACCATTGATCCTCTTTTTTTTTTTTTTTTTTTTTTTTGATTTGTAAATACCTGTGAATCTCTTTAACACGATCTAATTCATTTAACGAAAACTAATACTTGTTTTCACTCCCTCTAGTATCACATGACGATCACGTGATGTAAACAAAATGGCTGACGGTAAGGAAAAAACACGTGTGTCACGCAGTAATAAACACTCAAGCAGACAACGATTACATACATAATATTCATATTCAGTATCCATAATCTGCATAAGTAATCTAAAATAAATAGATATGTGTATTGCCATATATCGGCGGCAATACTTCTATATAAAAACGATATTTTTTTTAGCATTTGGGGCCCACATGTGTTTGGGCCAGTTGTAAGTGCCATTGTTTTGAATATAAAATTACTGTCCTTTCGGCATCACTCGGAAAGACGTTTTTGCTTGTCGTTTTTATTTCAAATGAAAATATTTTGTTCTGATTAACCATATCTTATCAGAAACCATTTGACTTTTCTGTTTCTGTGTTTTTCTCAAATATTTACCCTAAAATTAAATTTATGGTCAAAAATTAGTCTGATCTATGTAATTTTCTATAGACCTATCTATAATCAGTATGTCACACTATAAACATCATTTGAAAGCTCTTGGTCTTTAACGCAGTGTAAGTTCTATATATACCCTCGTTTCTGCTGGATGGCAGAATTAAAGTAGTTATTCACGTTTACGGGACAGTTTGTTTGTGTTGAGGTATTACGGCCCAGTCAATCCAATGGGGTCATGTCGAGCGCGGTCAGTTTACCTAACCACACGTTTACTGGGCAGACTTAGTCCTCTAAGCGGTTCACCAGTATCGTGCACATTCTTTCGCCAGAAACTGACAACTGCCCTTCTTGAATCAGCGGAAGGGAGAGAATGACCGTAGAAAATATTTCATGATCAATCTCCACGAATTACGGGACAGTATAATAGTCAATATTTATTCAGAAAAATAAAGCAGTTTCATTTGTAGCGTGAAACCGGGTCTTTTACGAAGTCAAGCACAGCGTTCAACAGCAATCTCGTTGCTTAACTTCTTATAAAAACCAATCACGCTACCAGTGTCGCAATAAAAGCCAGCTTCCACAGCGAGGCTGTAGAAGTGATATATATACTTTTCCGTTACATTTCTCCCCCTCTCTCTTGACTTCGTCCCAAAGTCACACACGCCTCACTCGGCGATTCCAAGGGCGGAGCCTATGCAACACACTAAGGAGTAAGGACACCATCTTCCATCCCACCGGTGCCACCAATGTAACGTGTTTCCGAGTCCTCTACGAAGTCAAGCACTGGGGTCACCCATCCAGGTACTAACAGCGATCTCCGTTGCTTAACTTCATAAAAAAGCCAATTACTCTACCAGTGTCACCATAAAAGCCGGCTTCCACAGCGAGGCTGTAGAAGTGATATATATATACTATTCCGTTACACATTCATCAAAAGTTTCTTTTCAGATGATGTTCTCAGCAAGTGATCATTTAAATGTCATAACCACAAATATTGACATATATTTTGGCTAAAACTAGGTGTAAAAATGGTCACCATAAAGCAATATTATGGTTGTGCGCGTGCCTGCTAAAATCAGAAAAATATTATTGAAACAGTTGTATTTGTCTTAGAAAAAACAGTCAGATTGCTTCTTAAAGTTGTATTTTACAACACTAGATAAAATTTACAAATAAATATTAACCAAAAGTAGTTTATTTTCCAATTAAAATTTAATTGACTTGAATCAGTTGGTATCAATGGAACCGAAAATGTTTTTGCCATCCACAAATTTGGTCACATGACATAACATTGTAATCACATGTCAGTAGCCTGAAAATAATAGCATTAAAAAAGTCTATAGTAAAATGATTTTTTTGAATTTTTGTCTAAGAAATATTTTTTCTTTTCTTTGCTGAATTTGAATTATTGATGTTTCACAACAATACTGTGAAAATTTCAGAAAAATTGAACAACAAGCAAAACGTGTTGAAAATCTGCCTCGATGTTACCTACCCAACAGATTTCTGCATAATTTACATCCATTTTTACTATGGAAAAAGTGAAAATATTTGATTTTTTAAAAACCAATGACTGAAATAAAACGGTTTGTGCATAGGTATTATAACAAATGGTTTTGCATTAAATCATAACAAAAGTTTGCAAATTAACTTCATCTGTGTAAAGCACCAAGCAAAAAACAATTTTCTGAAAGATGTTGAAAGCACAGTAGTCACCACACTACACTTCGTGATGTGAGAGACTCGTACATTGCAGTGCAGTAGCTGAAAGGTCTGCAAGATGGTGGATATAAAAGGACATACATGTAGCCCTTACATCTGAACTTGTAGAAGATCATACAGGTCTATAAAAATGCACTTGTATCGACCTGCAAACAGGCCTGCTGTTGTATCTTCATTCCTCAGGGATTAATTTGGGCAGCGCATTTGTGCTTTTAAATTTGCCAGGCTGTGTAAGAAATCACTGACATGGCAATGTGGCTGTCGATACGGTGCATTAAAATCTTGTACTGCGCACCAGTGATAGACATGGTAGATATCGGTGCACAACGTCTTTTCTGATGTTCCGTAATACCGCTTCCAGGGAAGACCTTTTCAAGCACCATAGGCAACATGTTCTCCCAATTTTTCCGCAGACGTCGCTCTGTTCAAACTTCATACATGTACATGAAAGCCGTGTTGATGTTGCCTTGATTTCTCCATGTGTGATGCCTATACATATACTGATCTATTAATTCCCAGAAAATACAGATGCAGGTGTCATGATCTTCCATCCCTTGAGACTAGAATTATCTGCAGAACAGGCTCACTCGTTATTTGACACTTCCCACAAAAATCACATCATTTGTTTGTTGACCATCTGACTAAGATTTTGACAGGTACACTGTCCATCCCTCCTCATTCTAATGTGCCTGATCATAGTTATTTTTTTTTTTTTTGTAATTTCAACGGTTTCTAACGCTGAATTTATATTAACATGTTTGCAAATGCATCGTTATATCTTAATGTTGTCCTTTTCTCTTGAAAGACGTCAAGCGGTGGCAAGCAAAATAGTACTTCATTGCTTGTGCGAGATATCAGTATGTCATGTAGTCTGCGCATTAAAACAGTTATATTTCTTTTGGTCAAAAGCAATTTCTAAGTCCCACAGAATGTGTCCTTGTGTAGATTCTCATGGGGATGCTCAGATGCACACCGGGGGACAGTATGCATATCTGGGATGTTCAGGTTTCCAGTATAACTTAAAAAAAAGTTACAATTTCTTTGGTTCCAGTATGAAGAAACCAAATTGCTCATAATGGTGACATCCCGCTTGCTTATGGCGGAAAACCACTCTGTGAGAAAAACAAACTTTTAATGATATAAAATTGCAGAGCCTTTTCTTGTCAGAAATGCAACTGAAACACAAGATATTAAAAATATAGAACCAAATTGCACCAAATATTTTTCTGAGAATGTAAGCAGAAGAGCGAAACTTCTGCTAGTAAACAAGATCCAGACTTTTTACAATTGCAACATGGCGAAAAGTTAACATTAAAATGATGTTTGGCGGGAAGCTTAACATAGAAGTCCATGGTCAGAATGTGATGTATATATTTGGGATAACATGTAAAAGAGCATTAATTGGTTTTGATTAATAAATATTTTTCTCCACTAACAAAAAACACTCAATATTGATAACACTCAAGATTAAAAGAAATAACTATGGAAGGCAAGAAACTTTTTGGGCTGACAGGGTACCAAATTTAAATGAAAGGCAGTGGAGGAGGCATGTCACTGGGAAGATTAGTTCAGTATTTCTTGAGACAGGCTCCTCGAATCGTTAAGCAGAGAAGCTACAAATATAAATATCTGTCTTACATACAAAAAAATTGTCACGTCTCCCAAATCTTGGAACATATCTCCTTTATTTCGTCCGTCCATCTGTTCAGTTAATGAAATAAAGTTTGTGGTTGACTTTGAAAGCAGTTTTCAGTGGATCAGACCTTAAAAAAACAACAACATAAAAACAAACAAAAAAAAACAATATCAAATCAATGCCAGAAGAGAATAGAGAGGGTTCTAGAAACAGTAAAATTGTTTTTGAGTGGGGTGGGTGGGACTTTGCCACCCTGAACCCCTTACCAAGGCATTGCGCTTGGACCCCAGTGGGGGCCTAGTTGGCTCCCACACCACGGCCCATTTAGGGTAAATTTAAAGGCCTGTCAACTTAAATTTCCAGCAATATATCCCTGATTCCTAGTGCATAACACTAATGGTAAGCGGAATGTCTGGTGATATTCAGATTAGGACTACGGTAAATGTCCTAAAATTTCGAACACTTTATTCCATACCCTTTTTGTCTAAATTTTGCTCTTTATGCAACTGTTTCTTAAGATACTTAGTAAAAAAAGGCAAACAGTGTAGACCCTGATCAGACTGCTCCTTGAGCAGTCTGATCTGGGGCTGCACTGTTTGCATATGGATTTATTGGCCATTTTGGTGTATGAAATTTTAGGACATTTACCATAGATATAGCTTACTGTTTGTTGCTGTTTTCTGTTACCCAAATGAATATTGTAACCTGCTGCACATCAATAAATGAAGAGTGCTGGGAGCGCTGTGGTGCAGTGGTAAAGAGTTTAACTGGTTTCCTGTGTTCTATATGCGAAGTATTGAGCTATAGGGTGAGGGAACCAGTCAAGTAAAGAGTCAGATTCAAGAGAGTCAGCAGGTTTAACTCCACTGAGCACCAAGTGTTGTGGCCTTGAGCAAAAGACAGTAAAATATCCACCTTGCTTAGTACTGGTTTCTACCCAGGAAGGCCTGCCAAAAATGCCCCCAAGGGCGTATAGGCAGTATTAAAAGATAAGAAACTTGCATGGATATCTCATTTGAAAAGGCCTTCAAGTTGAATAGTTTTTAGTTACTTTGACCATGTTTAAAGGTTACCATACAACTTAGCATGATGGAGGTTGGGGATATCAGTTTTCTCCAAAAACAAATTTCTAGTTAAAACTGTTTTTTATTTATTTATTAGAAATTTCATACATACATACATACATACATACATACATACATACATACATACATACATACATACATACATACATACATACATACATACAGGAAGAGTACATATATATGTACCGTTGGATTGGACGTAGGCTTAGCCTATTTTAGTCCTTTCCAAATGGTACTGTATAGTATAAGTATAGTTGAAACTATTAAGATACAACAAGAATGGTTACTTACATACCTGTAAAATCACAAGGTGATAGATTTAAACTGTTTTCAAGAAGTGCTAACAAAAATGGCTTTTGCTTTACCCATTTCTGAATAAACAATTATATGAAACTAAGCTTTTTAACTCCTGATGTTCCTGCAGAGTTAGCAGAAGGAAGTAAACTGTGTTAGAGGAAGAGGAATGCATCATTTTCCTGAGAAGAAGAAAATAAAGATTTTCACTTTGGCAAAATTTTTGAAAAAATGCTGTGAGGAAAATTTTTTTACGCTCACAAATATTTATTTTCTGTGGGACATACATGTATTTAAATGGCCCTACATTTCTGTGGAAATGAGAAGGCTCTTCATCTTAATATTCCAGTGACTCTTTTTAAATTGCAGGAATGAATCAGTTAACTGACTCAGATGATAATATTGATGATCTTGGTGATGATGATGCTTGGCAAGAGGAAGAAATGGAGCAGGCTCCAGCACGATGTCTATTCTGTGAAGCACTGCTGGCCTCTCCACTGCCAGTATTTCAGCATTGTGTAGAGCAACACCAGTTTGATATTAGAAGTATTTGCAAGTACTGGAATCTGGATTGTTTTGGCTACATCAAAATGATAAATTTTATCAGAAGTAAGGTAAGATAATGAAACAAGCGTTCCTGCTTCAGTATAAGTAGAACATTGTAAATGCTTTTAAAATTCAAATAGAAAAAGTAATAATGAAGCCTAACTTTGAAGTTTTAGAACCTTTACCATATTCTGTCCAGTAAATGAATATTTTCTGTTCTAAAATAACTTTGGGATTTAGATTTGACAGTTGGTCAAAAGATACAGTAGTGTTGTCCATCGATCATTGTAACTGATGATAGAAAGAATATTAATAAGCAACTAATCTGAAAATTCTATTTTTAGGAATATATTTTTTCTCACTTTTTATTTCAATAGGCAAGTTGTAAAAAATGAAGTCCTACTTCGGGTCCTTTTAGATTTGTGGTGAATAAATTGTAGAAATTTGATAAAAATAGCTGGAAATAAGCATAGCTCAAGATAAGGCTTTTTTTTCAGCCAGAAAGTGCTGGTATTTTTCTTTTTTTATTTTTCCATGAAACTGTATGTTGTGGGTACTCTTTAGAAGCACCTCAATGTTATATAAATATCGCATCATGTCTGGAGCTATGAATAAATACCTTGAAGAGGGCTAAACTAAGAATGAATACATTTTCTACAAGTTGACTATTAGTTGATGATCAGTCAGTTTTACCAAATAGAATACTGACTAAGAAATTCTGGCCAAATCCCAACACGAATATACAGGTTGTATTTGAGAAAAATGTGAAGAAAATGGATTAGTGCTATGCCTGTAGCAGATGCGGATTCACAAATATAAACACACAAATGTATAAAGTTTGGAACAGACAGGTTTACTGTATATGAGATGTTATTTTCAGTAAAATGGTATGAAATTAATCTATTTTCATTTTTTGTAACATGTTTCAAACCTCTTGAAATTCATATTTTAGATAGGGTTATAATGAGAGTAAAGCTGATAATGAATGTTTTCTGTCAGGTAATCATGTAATTACAGCCATGCTGTTGATGCAGTAAATTTCTTTAGACAAAGAAGGGATCTTTTTATACAAATGGTCTGAAGTGACCCACTGTTGATCTCCTGTTATACAGGAAATTATGATTTTATGACCCTGTAATAATTGTAGTCTCTGGAAATTCATAACTTAATGTAGTTTGCAACATTTGTTTCTTATATTTTTAATAGAAAGTCCGACCAGAAACCTTCATGCAGTATAAAGAATACAGCAAGCCTCCATGGGATACAGATGAATTTATGCAGCCATTTGATCCAGAAGATGAGTTACTGCAATTTGGTAATTTATTGTCTTTCTTTATAAGAAACATACTAAGTTTAAAAACTGTTGCCTTCCTTCTCAAAGAGGTAGGGTCTTTCTTTGGCAGAAAAGAATTAACTTTTGGTAGTAAATGAGCTTGTTCTTAAAATGATCCTCTACTTAAAGAAAAGTCTAGCTCACCCTGGGAGCTAATTCTTTTCTTTAAGAGTAGACCCACTTGAGTTGGGACCAGGAGGTTGCGGGTTCAACCGCCGCAGAGGTCGGCAACATTCTTTCGCGGAGATTGATCATGAAATATTTTCTACAGTAATTCTCTCCCTTCTGCTGATTCAAGAAGGGCAGTTGTCAGTTTCTGGCGAAAGAATGTGCACAATACTGGTTAATCGCTTAGAGGACTAAGCCTGCCCGGTAAACGTGTGGTTAGGTAAACTGATCATGCTCAACATGACCCCATTGGGTTGACTGGGCCGTAAATCCTCAACACAAACAAACTTGAGTTGGGAGACAGATAGTTTCTGGTCAAAGTGATCTCCCTTTTAAGTATAACCCGTGCACTATGCCTTGTGGAAATGGGTCTGGAGCATATTTTAGCAATGAAATCACAGATTTGCCTTTGTGCTGCTAATCACTGCATAGCTCCAGATAAGTGTGGGTATCGGGTAACTATTCTTATTTCTGCATGAAAACGTATGTTGTGGATACTCATTAGAAGCACCTCATGGAGATGCTTCTAATGAGTACCCACAATATATGTTTTCATGCAGAATTAAGAGGAATATATCTATAATTTATGGTTGAAATAAGTGCTTCATCTGGAGCTATGGATCAGAGTGTGATAGTCCAATATCCTACCATTAAATAAATTTGAATAGGTACAGAATTCGACTGTGTGAACATTGTAGCTCTGCTCAGACTGTCATTGTGTTAATGCAGCAGTGGATTTACATATGTGCTGTTGATATTTGCAAAGAAACTATAATTCTTGTTTTACCCATTACAGTAAGTTTCCTTAAATTTCGAACACTTTATTTCATACTTTCTTGGCCTAAATTTTGCTTTTTATGTAGTTCTTTCTTACAATACTTAGTGGAATGGCAAACAGTGTAGACCCTGATCAGACTGCTCTGATCTGGGTTTGCACTGTTTGCCTTTGTCATTTTGTCAAACACTTTGGTATACAAAATTTTAAGACATTTACCATAATGCTGAAGAAGGCTGAATAGGCTTGGTAGAGCTGCCTTCATTTTTACAAGGCAGAAAACAATTTTACCACCAGAAACTGAAAATTTTCAGATAAAAATTCTGATATTTTTCATATTTCTGCTCAAAACATAGATTGTGGGTACTTGTTAGAACCGCCTCGGCGAGGCGGTTCTAATGAGTACCCACAATCTATGTTTTTTGAGCAGAAATAAGAAAATAATGTATACCCCTGTAAGCCCCTTGTTTACTATATAAAAGTGGGGTTCAAGGGGGTCAACATTATATAGGCATGTTCTCGTGATGTTTTGTGACTTTCTGTTTCTTTACATACAAAGAGACCCTTTTGAGACCGTGTCTACACTTAAAGAATTTGTGCCTGGGGCAAGCAAATTGTTTCCTTTTAGAATAGACCACTTTCAGAAAGGGGACAGAAAGAATTTTTACAGAGTTGTCTCCTCTGAAAGTGTGTCCATTTCCCTTATCCAACATAGCTCCAGGTAAGAGGAGAGGAGTGTCTTATCCAGTAAATATTTTTTTCCTATTTCCCCAACAGTATGTATGTTCCTAGTAATCCTTTGAAGTACCTCAGCAAGTACTCTAATGAATACTCACGAAAAAACACGATAAATATCTACATATGTCAATTGAAAAAATGTCAAATTAGGAGCCATGACATACATGACTCTCACATATGAGTAAAAAAAAATTGCGTTCAGACATGTTTTGAAAATATGTGTCCAGAGAGATTTGAGAGAAATTTTTCTGTGTGGTTTCAATACTCTAAGGTCTTGGCTGTGCATGGGTAGGGGGGGAGGGGTGGGGCAGGGGTTGTATACTGGATTTGCCCTGTCCTCATTCTGTAATTATTGAAGCAATGTAGTTACCACAGCTGCAGGTATGGTGCTTTCTCCATCAAAACGTATCGATAATTTTTTTATTTCTACACACAAAAAAAAAAATATGTTGTGGGTACTCATTACAAGTGCCTCACTGAGGCACTTGTAATGAGTACCCATAACATATATTTTCATGCTGAAATAAGAAAAAATATAAATTGGATACCCACTCTTAAATGGAGCTTGCGGGGTTATAGTCTGACAATTCTAGTTCATGATGATTGGTAACACCTGGAAAAGTACATTTACTGATAGATATTGGAGAATATTTATACTAGAATCAATTGTTTCAGATATAGATGAAATCTTAGAAGAAATCTCTGATCAAGTGCAGTGTCCTATAAACTCAAGCTCTATAAGTATAACTCCTGCACCTAACAGTACTGGTGATGCCCAGTTTGATGCCGGGAAGCAGCAGTCAGCTAATGAGACAGTGACTCTGGACAAAGCTGAGTACCAAGCATTGATACAGAGGCTACAGTTGGCAGAGGCACAGGTTAAACAGAGGGAAGAACAACTACAGCATGCTGTTGAAGATCTTGAGAATATGAGGTTAGATTAGTGTATAATTAGAAGGCTCATATTTTTATGCAACATCATTTGAGCCACAACATGAGAAAATGTACATGTGCAACCAATGAAGACTGAAGTCAGCCTGCGCATCCCTGTCTCCTTGTCCACATGAAGATTCTTTGCTATCCAAAATATGCTCAGTGAAGATTCTGATCAGGCTGCATGAATGTAAACTCAGAAAACATACTTTCTGGCATGTGGTGCCTAATGAAAATTCAGATCAGCCTGCAATGCAGGCTGATCTGAATTTTCATAAGGCACAAATGTCAGAAGGTATGTTTTCTGATGTGCCGGCCTCGGTGGCGCAGTTGGATGCGCGTCCGACTGGAGACCAGGAGGTCGCGGGTTCGACCCCTGCAGAGGTCGGCAACATTCTTTCGTGGAGATTGATCATGAAATATTTTCTATGGTCATTCTCTCCCTTCCGCTGATTCAAGAAGGGCAGTTGTCAGTTTCTGGCGAAAGAATGTGCACAATACCGGTTAACCGCTTGGAGGACTAAGCCTGCGCAGTAAACGTGTGGTTAGGTAAACTGACCGCGCTCGACATGACCCCATTGGGTTGACTGGGCCGTAAAACCTCAACACAAACAAACAAATGTTTTCTGATGTTGTGTCTCATATATCTGCATTTCATAGCAGTTTTATAGCAGTTTACTTTGCAGGGCTCCAGATAATTAGAGTGTTCATTTCAGCATTTAGAAACATATTGTATGGGATCTGTTCGGAGCTCTCACCAGGGATATTCCTACATGAAGTTGGGTCTTGACAAATTCATGAAAAAGCTGTATGAGATAGTGTAACTCTAAACTTGCAGGGTTTTTGTTAACTACAAAATAATATGGAGTCCTGGGCTGAGTTGTTCAAAACTTATGATGTCTTTAATGAACTTATCGGTGAAACTTTGATCATTAAATATGGCATATATGCTAATATTTTTGCTGGAAAAAATGTGAGTAGCCTTTGCATTTGTGTTTGCAAAAGCTATTCACATTTTTTTTTCACCAAAAATACCAGTGAATTAGAAATTGTACTTACTAAAACAGTTAACATTTTGACACTAATGAGCTAGTTAAGCTAACAATGCTTTGAACAACTGAGCCCTGGACACTTAGTTGGTTATTTGGACTTGCTATTCAGAGAAATTTGTCAAAAATTACATAATGGGACTCCTGCTTTTTGAAGAAAATAGCTTTGTGATACCTTATTTTTGAAAGCATAGTGAGAACTCTCAGCTTGAATATTGGTATAGCAAAATGTGTAGGGTATTTGTATTAAATGTTGATTTTTGATAGGGTTCCTCTGAAGGCAATTTATTAAGCTTCTATGGCCCACTAAATCTTTCACATTACCCTTTGGAGTTTTAAATACCAGTAGCCTAATAAAAAAGTTACGATTTAGCCATATAAGTATTAACATGTTACAATTTCCATTGGGTTGTTTTATAGGCGCATCTTAGTTCTGTGCTATAAAAATTATCCCTGCTTACGTTATTGTAATGACTCCCCTGAAACCAGAAAAAATACAAATATTGTTATAACTGTTTTTAGAAACTATTTAGCGCTCTAATTGTTGGTTGAAAAATGCTAATTTGGCAGAATGCATGCAGACCTTGGTCTGTTAAATTAAGTAATTTATCAGTGTACCACATATATGTATTATATGTATGTATACTTCTTTTTAAACAGCCTACATGTCAGACAATATTGCTTTCAGATTCTTAATAAGTCTTCAGCTTAAGATTAAAAACAAACAAACAAAAATACAAACAAACAATAACAACAAAAAAAAAAAACATTGTAGGTCTCTATTGTTCTAAAGTTTGTGAGTAGGCTAGCTGACTAGCTCAATGACTACATGACTCTGAAACATATACCTCCCAAATTAGGACACATTTATGCCTATATTTTGTAGGATTGTTGCCAAAGATCTGATTACATCTGTACCAGATGGCCGTACAGCCTTGACTTCAGAAAATATAGATCTTGAAGATGATCCTTACTTCAACTCATATGCTCACTTTAGCATTCATGAAGAAATGCTTAAGGTAATAACCTACGTCCAAGCTGCAGTCAAATGTCATAGGGTAGATTTTTTAAAAACAAATTGAATGTGATAACAATTCTCTGTTAAGTCCACATATACATACATATATCATCACAAAAACATGCCTATATAGTTTTGAGTCTCTTAAACCCCACTTTCATACAGTAAAACTGGGATTTACAGGTGTATACATTATTATTCTTATTTCTGCTCGAAACGTATATTGTGGTACTCATTAGAACTGCCTCTGTGAGGCAGTTCTAATCACTATCCACAATCTATGTTTTGAGCAGAAACATGAAAAATATCATATCATCATATCATAATCGGACTTTTGATTAATGTGCAGGTACAGGGGCAACATCCACATCGGTGGGCCCCCTTCCAGATAGCTGGCTTGCTGCATGCATGGCAGATCTCACACCAGATCTCCATGTATGTCTATCATGAGGGTTGATAGCTGAGAGCTTCCACTCTCTGCAATCCCTCTCTGTCAGCTGCTTCTGTCATCTTGGGCCTCCAAGGCCCACGCTTTCCATCAACCTGTATGTCAAAGGCTGTCTTGACTGCATCATTGGAGCGTTCCACATGTCCATACCATTGGAGTCTTCTGTCCTTCAGAATGAAGTCCAGATCTTCAATGCCAAGCTGCACATGTAGGTCATTGGACCTGGTGGTGACAATGTCTTGTGGCCTGACATTGTCGATCTGTTTGATCATTGCCCTGTCATTTCGCTGCAGACACTGGAGGGTTGGCTTTGTCAATGGCCAAGTCTCGCTGGCATGGAGCATTGCGAGCTGTACACATGGCCACATGTTTTGAAAGAGAAGTGGCGTGAAGAGAGAACTGGTAGCAGATCCTTGAACTTCTTCCAGCGGTTTTGACCTGGACTTCCTTCTGCGGTCTGCCATCGTAAGGGCGTGCAGTTCCCTGGCACCGTGTACCTCTGTAGTCAGGGTCATTTGTCAAGCACTTGAGCCCACTGCATTTCTTGTGCACCCAGGCAGTGCTTGCAGCCATTGCAGAAAATGCTGTTGCTGCCCACTCCAGTGCGACAGACAGCGCATGGAAACTCGCCTGAATTCTGCAGGAGGTCCAGTCCCGTACCGCAGATCATGATCTTTGTCTTTCCTGCATTTACTCTCAGTACTTTCTTCTCTATTGCTTTTTTCCAAGTCAAGAGCCTCCTGACACATTCCTCAAGCGATTCAGCGATAATAACAAGGTCATTGGCATAGAGGTCCATCCAGGGGACCCCAGAGCGGAACTCTTGTGATAAGGCTTCAAGCACAATGATGAAGAGCAGTGGGCTGAGTACTGATCCTTGGTGAACACCAACCTTCACTTCAAACTCTTCACTGTACCCCTCACCAACACGGACATGGCTCTGTGCATTTGCAAACACCCCCTGCACCAGTCACACAGTCCACTCCTCCACACCAAGTTTTCTCAGCGCCCACCAGATGACCTTCCGAGGTACTCTATCAAACGCCTTCTCCAGGTCTACAAAAGCCATGTAGAGTCTCTTGTTGGCAGCTAGATACTTTTCTTGCAGCTGCCTGACAACAAAGATTGCATCCTTAGTGCTTTTGCCTGGGGCGAAGCCAAACTGGGAGTCTTCGATTGACACCAGCTGTCTGAAAAATATCAGAGTTTTTTATCTGAAAATTTTCAATTTTTGGAGCTGAAATTGTCTCTATATTCTAATGGGCGTATTTTCATAATATCCTTGTAGATCAAGTGGTCTTGATACTCTTTCATGGGGGGCAGTTGTCAAAAATTGTTTTGCGTGCCTTCTGAAAAGGGAGCTAGTCTGTATTAAAGGATCTCTTTAACTTTAAAAGGAAAGAATTTGCTCATAAGAAGGGCAGATTCTTGTCTACTCTAAAAGGAAAGAATTTGCTCCCATGGGGAGCAAATTCTTTTGTTTTAGAATAGACACCCCTGTTCAGAAGTGCTTGATGTGCAGGAAAGCCAATGGGAAGTGTAAATTGTCTCCTTTGTGAAAAAATGCAAAGTGTATCAGTACAGTTTTGATGACTGGTGACTCCAGGCTGTCTAATGACAGTAGATGTAAGTATAGAAAAACATGTGGGTTAATCATCCATATAGTCTTTATTTTTAAATATATTTTATATTTTTATATAGATTTCTAAATTGTGTTTTCTGCAGCAGCATGTTTTTAAAGCTATTTAATGCTTTAGTAACACTGGCTAAAATTTCAGCAGACATTTTGGAATATTTTCTTTTTTTTTTCCCAGGAAACAGGATTTAATGTTTCATGCAAATTATCTTCATTAACGTCTCCAATGGAGACTTATTATCTCAAATAAAGATGATTTGCTTAAACTGTCAAGTTTTGTTTTCTTTGAAAAATATAACCACTTTGTTGTCTGCTAAATTAGTCCATAGAATGGTAAAGGTTAAAAAAGACTTTTAGAACAGGTGATGTGATAATTCTATATTTCACATCTTTTTCAACAGTATTTCACACTGAAAAGTGATAATGAAAATTTGCAGTGAAGCACCATACATTGATGGACAGACATCTGAATTCAGTAGGATTCAAATCTGGGACTTCTATATATGAAGTTCAGAGCACTTACCTCGTGGCTACTAAGATTTCTTTTATAGTTGATGTGTTTTCTTTTAACTTGAGTTTATTTGATTTTTTTATTTTTTTAACATGTTTTATTGAAGACCAACTTTGTGAAGTATGCTCTTATTGTTTTTAGGATAAAGTGAGGACAGAGAGTTACAGAGATCTAATATATGAGAATAAGTCAGCATTTCAAGACAGACTGGTTCTTGATCTTGGTTGTGGAACAGGTATACTGTCTTTGTTTGCTGCCAGGGCTGGAGCTAGACATGTTTATGCTGTAGACCAGTCTGAAGTTATTTATCAGGCTATGGATATTGCAAGGTAAGGTTACCATATTTACCATAACTATTCAGACAGAACGACTTAAAAAATAGTGTAGATTAGATCAGAATGCTCATGAAGGAGCTGTTTAATCAGGGTCTGTGGTGTTTGCCATTTTGTCAGAAAAATTAGACACATCATGAGGTAGTTATAAAATGGACTTGTTTTAATTTTAGTGCATCACAAAAATATGCCTATATAATTTTGGCCCCCTTAAACCCCACTTTTATATAGCAAAACTGGGGTTTCCAGGGGTATACATTATTTTTCTTATTTCTGCTCAAAAACATAGATTGTGGGTACTTGTTAGAACTGCCTCAGTGAGGCAGTTCTAACAAGTAGCCACAATCTATGTTTTGAGCAGAAACTTGAAAAACCATCAGTTTTTTTATCTGAAAATTTTCAGTTTTTGGAGGTGAAATTTTCTGTATATTTGAATAGATGTGTTTTCGTAATGGTAAGTACATGTATAGTAAAGAGTTATGGCACCTCCTGGTGTTTAAAATTTTATCTTGTAACACCTGCCAATGCTATGGATAGTTAACAACCAAGGTGTACTTACTTTCTTGTTTCTATGTACTTCTGCATTTGTTTTTATACAATAAGCTATATGAAAAGTAAGTATGTATAATTAAAATGCTAATATCAATACTGTACACTTTCATCACACATATTGTGATAGCTTGTGATAAGAGGAGTATCAAAATAAATCTTTTTTCTTATTTCTCTACTAAAATATATGTTGCGGTTACTCATTAGAAGTACCTCTTTTTAGGTTGCAAAAAGTGCCTTATCAGTAGCTGTGGACATGGCAAATCCAAATAAGGTGATAAATTTAATGATGATTAAAGAAATAATTTTTCTATACTGTGAATTATTGTGAATAATGCATGGTGTTGGAGGGCAGATTGCAAGGTATTACTTCACGGTAGCAAAGTTGGAGGGAATTGATATTCGTATTTTCCGGACAACATCATGCATTAGTCGCAATAATTCACAGCAGAGAAAAACTATTTTGATTTTAACATGACACAGAAAGCAAACTGGACATTGTTGCAATGTTTTCCAAAGAGTTCTTTTGCAGCGGACATTGTGAGAAGTAAATGTTTATATGCAATGTCATCAAATGCACCCTTTTGCATGCACTGCGTTGACAACATGGATTATTGTAGTTTGCTCATGGTGAAGTTTCTATTAGGCTCAGTGGGAAAACGTTAACATCATGTTAGAATTATTATTACCCACAACAATATGTTGGGGCTTTCTGTAGAAGAGTCTTGATTTGGCAATTCTAATACAGAGTAATTAGCAACAACATGACTTGTAGGGAGTTTCAATGTATTGTTCACTTACCTATTTAGAAATATTTAACTCTGGATTTCTTTTTATAGGGAAAATAATTTATCAGATAAAATAACATTCATTAAAGGAAGATTAGAAGATATTCAGCTACCCGTGGAAAAGGTATGATTTTAATTAAATTTTGTTATCATTTTTTCTTGTCAGCGTTGAATGGATACACCTCAAAGAAAAAGCACTCTGAGCTAAATTTTCTGCATCCTTTTTCAAAGGGAAACCACTAGTAGAAAGGAATTTGCATCCCTTTTCAAAGGAAGACCCAAGAAGAAAAGGGCTTGCCTCCCTGGTAGATGAATCCATTCTCAAAAGGGACTACTCTTAAAGGAAAGAATTTGCTCCCATTTGGAGCAAATTATTTCCCTTTAAGAGTAGCCTTTTTGAGAAGGGAGACAACCACTTACAAATCAGAGTGATCTTTCTTGGAGGTCAAATATTATTTTACATTTTAAATTGTTCCTTCTTACAGTGCTTGGGTATACTGGGATAGGCCATCCCATTTAGGCATACTGATGTGTCTTCGACTTTGCTGACCAAATTGGGATATTCGCTGTTTGCAGAGAAACTGAGTGCTATTATCACTTATAAATAAATATAAAACTTATAAATGAGCTGTCCAAGTAAAAAGATACCTCTCAATCACTCAAATCAGCCTCATCACACAGCATGATCATGTTCATGGACTGCTGGAATGCCAGGACTGGTCTGAATCTTTTCTGGGCACACATGTCCAAAGGTTTATTTTCTAATGTGGCAGCACAAATATTCTTTACGTCATATCATCTTTCTATGGTACATTGTTGTATTTTCTATTTCCACTTCATTGTTGCTTTATGAGAAATATATACATTTTCAAGGGAGGCAATGGTTTCAAAATTGTTTTGTCATCCCTTCTGGAAAGGGTCTACTCTAAAAGGAAAGACTTTGCTCCCCGTGGGAGCAAATTCTTTCCTTTTAGAGCAGACCCCTTTTCAGAAGTGGAATATCTTCCAAATGTATCCAGACCCCTTAAAGACAGAAAAATAAGATGTGTCTCGGTCTTTAGTCTTATCACTGCTAAGAGACTGGGCACATTAAAAACTGGTATACTGTTTATATCCAACAGACAGATAGAGGCCCAGTAGGAGAATTCAGTACAGGCTTATTTATCTGATCCATAGGTGATCATCTCCAAAGTATTCATTACCCCTCAGAAGGCCTCTTTTTCACCCCTTGCTGAGGTCACATAATCACTTTTTTATGACATGCCTTTGATGTCTCTTGCATAGTGCCTAGGTAGAGGCAATAAAATCCACTTTTGGTCTCATTTTAGCTATGCCTAGAGACATGGCTGGATTACATGTATATAAGGGGGTCATTTTTCCTCTGACCTTCATGATGCTCACATCAGATACCAGCAAGTAGATGGTATACATGTATATGTTTAAATTCTGTACAGAGATTGGCTGATTCATTTCATTAAATATCAATAACTGATTACCAAGAGTTAACCTGGATTTCTGCAATGTTGCTAATAAATTTATCTTTAAGTATTTGCATTTTAGTTAGAGCAAACAAAAGTGGATCATCCACTATTTTCAAATCGTAATATTGATTGATTTCATTATTGTAGGTTGATATTATTGTCTCAGAGTGGATGGGGTACTTTTTACTGTTTGAGTCCATGTTAGACTCTGTCCTGTTTGCAAGAGCTAAATATCTCAAACCAGACGGGGTAGGTGAGTAGGCCAGGCTTTCTAATTATTCATTTTCACGTATGAAAGAAAATAAACCCATTCAGCCCTGTAGACCAAGAAACAGTGTAGATCCAGACAAGACAGCTTGTAATGAGCCAGCTCATCAGGATCTACACTGTTTGACATTCAGGGCCCAGTAGTTCGTTAGTTAACGATTCGTTAAAATTTAAATCAAGTGATACGCAAATATGCTGATATTTTTTGCTGAAAAAAATGTGAGTAGCTTTTGCATTGCAAAAGCTACTCACATTTTTTCAGCAAAAATATCAGAATATTGTATATTGAATCCGTTAAAACAGTTAACGAAATGACCCTTAACGAGCTCGTTAAGCTAACGATGCTTTGAACAACTGGACCCTGTATTTTTTTTAGTTTTGATTGAAACCCTTATTTTTAATAATGAATGAATCCAAATTCAGAAGATGAAAGAGTCTGTTGTAGAGAATCAGGGGTGAAAGGGTTGAATATCACAGAACACAGTCCTCCAAAAGTACTGGATATGGGTTTAATTACATGCAGTGACAACACAAAACTACACTTTGTTCCTATCTCATTGTAGTATTTGGATTGAAAGTTTGTAGCGACTGATTATTTCATTCAGACCAATATGTCAGTGTCAAGATTACATGAATAAATTGTTTGCATAAAATTTTGTGGTCAGCATTTGGACAAATAAAAATCTAAAAGGACACTCAAAAGTAACAAAATCAGAGACTTTTTAGTAAGTCTTCTCGTATATACAACAATGTAGTTTGCAAGGCTGTATATTTTACTTAGTCTCTTCATATACAACAATGTAGTTTGAAAGGCTGTTTACACCACTGTATTTACCCTAAGTATTCGGACATCTCAAGTCCTTACCATATATGTTCTAAAATTTGAACTAGTACAATTCACTACCCAATGTTGTGTCTAAAAATTGCTGGATGAGTGGCAAACAGTGTAGACCCAGATGAGACGCCGCGTTCTGCGGCGTCTCATCTGGGTCTAAACTGTTTGCTCAGGCCCGTCTGTCCGAATACATATGGTAAATACGGTACACCTCCTTATCAATTTGTCATCTGTTCACTTTATTCCATATTATTTTGGCCTAAATTTTGCTTTTTAATGCAACTGTTTCTTTAAATACATAGTGGAATGACAGACAGTGTAGAACTTGATCAGACTGCTCCTTAAGGTCTGCACTGTTTGCATGTCATTTTGTGAGACACTTCTGTGTTCATTTTAGGACATTTACAGTAATAGTTGAAAAGTTATTATCATTGGAGCTGCAACATCAGAAAACGTACCTTTGGACATATGTGCCAGTGAAGATTCAGATCAGCCTGCACATTTGTGCAATGTGATCAGAATCATAAATGGGTGCCTATTGGTAGCCAAGGGCCAAAGTTCCTTCATTTGGATGTCAAATGGTCTGATCAGACTAAGGATGTGCAGGCTGATTTTGGTCTATGTTGGGCACACGTCCGAAGATACTTTTTTGGACGTTGCAGCTTATTCCATTTTTCAGTTTATCCTGACAGATGTACTATCAGCATAACAGCCTCAAGTGACCTTGAACTCTATGATAAACACGTGACCTACTGGGACAATGTGTATGGCTTTAAGATGACTTGCATGAAATCATCTGTGATTCGAGAATCTAGTGTGTATGTGGTGAAGCCAGAAAACATTGTTACTGATCACTGTCTCATTAAGGTAAATGGACACACCGCCGGCCTCGGTGGCTCAGTTGGAAGCGCCGTCCGACTGGAGACCAGGAGGTCGCGGGTTCAACCCCCGCCGAGGTCGATAACATTCTTTCCTGGAGATTGATCAGGAAATATTTTCTACGGTCATTCTCTCCCTTCCGCTGATTCAAGAAGGGCAGTTGTCAGTTTCTGGCTAAAGAATGTGCACAATACTGGTTAACCGCTTAGAGGACTAAGCCTGCCCAGTAAACGTGTGGTTAAGGTAAACTGACCGCGCTCGACATGATCCACTGCGTTGACGGGGCCGTAAAACCTCAACACAAACAAACAAACAAATGGACACACCTGGTAGTTTTGCCACATTTTACATGGGAGACAAGTTTTATAACCCCCTTTTTTTTACTGTACTGCCTGTCATTCTCTTCTAGGAAGGCGTCTGCTCAATTAGGAAAGAATTTGCTCCCTCTGGGAGCAAATTCTTTCCTTATAGAGTAGACACCTTTTTTGGAAGGGGACAAAAATAGTTTAACCAAAATTGTCTCCCTTATTTGAAACTAGAAAACTTTGCTACTGATCATAATTTCATTGTCTCATTAAGGTACCATGGTTTTCCTGATTCTTTATCATATTTATCTGAAAGGGCATGGATACACTTTTAGGGGAGGCAATTTTGTAAAAATAGATTTTGCCTCCCTTTTAAAAAGGGGTCTGCTCTAAATGGAGAAAGAAGGAAAATATCAACACTTTTAAGTTGAAATAAACATATTACAAGACTCACTTAGTATTGATTTGCAAGCTAAGGTGGCAACCATAGCTAACTTGAAAAATTCCTTTGATTATCACCTAGGCTGTGCCAGGAGGCATGAGTAGTTATGCAAATTAATTACTAAAGTCAAGAACATACACATTTTTATTATATACAAAGTAATGAAATATAGAGAATTATTAATGAAATAAAATGCATATTTTCACTAGTGAAATATAAGTTTTATATTTTCACTAGTGAAAATATAAAACTTATATTTTCACTCCTCTGAGCAGTGAAAAATATAAGATCTGGATCTACTTTTTTCTTATTTACATTAATGTTTTCATTACACGAGATGAAAAATTTTATGGTATTCACTGAAAAAGAGTAAATTTTCTTTTTATTTTATTTTTACACGCCAATGCGCGTTTCTGACGTCATATCTAACGTCACCAAACAAAACAAAACATGAACGTCATGGCGCCAAGGGACAAAACTGCGTGTCAGACTTTCCCTTGCAAATGCAAGATTTGCATCTCTTCTATCGAAAGTGATGTATATAATAAAAAGAAAATTCAAATGTTTATCGTGAATATGACTTTTATTTCATCTCGTGAAGTGAAAAAATGTATATTTCATTCGTGCCTTCGGCACTCATGAAATATACATTTTTTCACTTCACTCGATGAAATAAAAGTCATATTCACTCCAAACATTTGAATATCCTCTATCAATTGCTGGCCTTGGTGGCTAAGTTGGATTCGTGTCCAACTGGTGATCAAGAGGTTGTAAGTTTGACCCCCACCGGGTTGGCAACATTCGTTCCTGGAGATTGATCATGAAATATTTTCTTGGGTCATTCTTTCCCTTCTGCTGATTCAAGAAGGGCAGTTGTCAGTTTATCGCGAAAGAATATGCACAATACTGTTGAACCACTTAAAGGACTAAACCTGTCCAGTAAAATTGTGGTTAGGTAAACTGACCATGCTTGACATGACACCATTGGGTTGACTGGGCCCATAAACCTCAGCACAAACAAAATACACATTTTAACGGAATTTGCTGTTTTAATTTTCTGTTATGCAATCTGTGCTTTCAAAGGACCTATATTCTCACAAACTGTTTGAAAAAAGTCATACTACAGTAAACATTTATTGTCTTTACTTTAATTGTCTGCTTATAACCTTTGTAAACAGTTTGGACCCAGACCAGGCCCAACACAGTGTCGGCCTGATTTAGATCCAAACTGACACTCTGACGTTATTTCTGAAATTTTGTTTTGAAAAAGTTAGTTTTAGAAAACAATCAACAGACTACAAAAAAGCATGAAGGCTTAGTCACCTTGGCTGATTCAACTCATTTTTGAGTCCCAAGGAAATTCTTCTGATAGTAAAAGAAAACAAATATTGAGGATATTTTTAGGGAATTTTTCCTATTTTTATCATGAAAATGTAATGTGGTGTGTACTCATTAGAATTGCTCATTAGGACTATTCTAATGAGTACACTTAACATACTATTATTTTATAAATAAAAAAGAAACCTCTAAAATATCCCCATTTTCCGTCTGACCTGGCACTACGATTGACCCACAATGACTCAAACTGCCCATGTCTAGACCAAGTTTCCTAAGATGTTCAAGCCACTGAAGTGTGACTGTATTTTGCAGGAGATAGATGTTTGTACCTGTGGTCTTGACGATCTGCAGTTCAGCTCAGAGTTTCAGCTCACAGTCACCACAGACAAACCAGTTGTGGCATTAGTGGGTTACTTTGATATCTACTTTGAAAAATATCTGACCAAGACGGTAAGTTATTTATTCTTGTTGCAATGTTTTGAATGAGCACAAGTGTGAAGCTCCCTAAGGCTTTTGATCTTTTTATAAAAAAATCTGCTATTTTACTTATTTCTCTGCAAAACATATGTTGTGGATACCCATTAGAAGTGCATTGCTGACGTTCTTCTAATGTGTAACAACAACTTATTTGGTTGTGGGTGGGGGTGGGGGTGGGGGTGGGGGGGGTGGGGATGGGCGGGAGTGATCATATGAATAATTTTGGAAAGGGGAATGTTAGTATTTCCTTAGTTTGTGCATTGTTATTTACTTTTTCCTTCAGGCTTGTCTATTTTTCTCCTTCCTGTCCAGTCTCCTTTATGCTTTCTCTGGTGATGACACAGAATTATCCACAAAGGTTGACATGTTGTTAAACAAAAACTTGAGAAAAACAAATCTTGAGACACCAAATTAAGCAGATAACATTTTGAAATAATTTTTTTTTTTTATTTTCAAAAAAATATGTCTTGACATTTCATGTTAATCATCTTCAGATGATTCACATGAAATGTCAATACTTATAAACAGCATTTTGAAATATTTTCCATAATCATTTTGAGAAATTAAGTTTGACATTTTATGTGAATTGTCCATTATTGAGATTTTTCTCATTAAATATCAAGCCTTATGTCTCTGAAAGTGTCAAAACAAGGCTTGACATTTCATGCAAATGATCTCAGTAGGAGATAATTAACACGAAATGTCAAGCTTTATTTTTTGTAAAAATATCAGATTTGTCATCTATTGGTTTCATGGTAAGCATACCAAATATTAAGCCCCTTTCTGCCCCCCTGTTATGGCTTGTTTATGTGACTGTCTGAGTTTAAAGTGTTTGATGTACTTGGTCACTTTTCTGCCATGTCTTATAGTGAGGGCCATTTTTTAGGTTTCTTGTTTGCTTTCCTGCATCTAAATCCCTTTACAAGGTGGGGTCTGTTGTAAATGGAAAGGATCTGGGAAACAGATTCTTTCACTTTAATAGAATTGACCACTTTTCAGAAGGGAGACTTTTGACAGTTTTCTCACCTGAAAGTGTATCCATTCCCCTTTATGTTAGTGGAAGCATTTCCAGGAAGGCAACTCTTTCCAGAATGTTCTTACCATGGAAGCTAATACTTTCCTTTTAGAGTAGTCTCCTTATAGAAGGGCTTTGGCTTGCAGTAAACCAAAGAAGAAGTCACAAAAGTTATACATTCCTTGGCTAAAATGATGGAAAATTAACCAAACATATTCAGTTCCATTAACCATTTCAGCAAGGCCGACCAATACAAATGCCTTTGCAAATAGAGCAGTCTCATCAGGCAGAATCTGCAATGTTTGCCTTTCTGTTATTGATTTTGCACTCAAACCCCTCTTTGCAACAATGGATGTGTGCAAATTCAGCTAAGGTAGAATCCATTTTAGAAACTCAGGGATGAAAGGGTTAAATGGCTTTAAACTTTTTTCTTTTGTAGGTACATTTCTCAACAGGTCCAGATAGTACACCAACACATTGGAAACAGTCTGTGTTCCTTCTTGATAATCCTCTACCAGTCAAACAAGGTAACTTTTTCTTGAATTATGTTTTATGTCAGACTTAAGCATGTAGGCTATGTTAGTGCCTCCTCTTGTTTTAATGACATTTATGATGTACTTGTTTTATTCATAAAAGATGATATTTGTTTGTTTGTGTTTAGGTTTTATGGCCCAGTCAACCCACTCGGGTCATGTCGAGCTGGGTTAGTTTACCTAACCTTACTTTCTTACTGGGCAAGCTTAGTCCTCTAAGCAGTTCACCAGTACTTGTGCACATTCTTTTGCCAGAAACTGACAACTGCTCTTCTTGAATCAGCAGAAGGGAGAGAATGACTGTAGAAAAGAAAATCGCCGGACCCAATGGGGATCATACCTGTGACCTCCTGATCTCTAGTCAGATGCACATTTTTGACTGAGCCACAAAGGCCAGCTATAAAAGATGAAAAAGTCAGTTATGGCATAAGAAAAAGGAAACTCTTAACCCTTATAGTGTTAATTACAACTGTGTCAGATGACATTTTGAAATATATATATTTTTTTTTATTTTTTTTCAGAAAAAATAAGTCTTGATATTTGATGTGAATCATCTGCAGATGATTCACATGAAATGTGAAGACTTATTTTCTCTGAAAAGTAAGCAAAAAATATTCAAAATGTCCCCTGCTACAAATTTTGCTTGGCATTTTAAGGGTCAGTTTTGGCAATTAGACATTACATACCTTGCATGTACAGAAAAGGAGTGTTTAAATTTAAGAAAAATGTGTTTTTGTCCTGCTACATGCCTCATTTTGACTATTGCTAAATGAATACCATGTTTATCCTGCATATTCATATTTTGTTATCATACATGTACTCAAATTTGAACAAGACCATTTTACAGGGTGTTCGTGTATCTAAAACCTGCTGGATGAATGGCAAACAGTGTAGACCCAGATCAGAGGCCACATTTTGTGGCCTCTGATCTGGGTCTGTACTGTTTGTTCAGGCCTGTCTATCCCAGTACTTAAGAGTTAATATAGTATGTTTGTTTTTTTTCACTATATTCCTCATTTTGACTCCTTATTTACATATATCAGTATTCCTAAAATTTTGAACGTCCATTTTACTACCTGTTAGTGTGCTTAAAACCTGCTGAATGAATGTCAAACAGTGTAGACCTTGATCAAAGGCCACATTCTGTGCCATCAGCTGTTGGTCTTCACTGGTCAGGCCTATTAGTTCAAATACTTAGTTAATATGATATGCTAGTTTTTCCCACTATTTTTCTCATTCTGACTGCTGCATATTGTCATGTACCATTAAAATTCTAATTATTGCCTGGGAGTTTATTTGAATGATTATCTCTTGGAAAAAGGGAGAAAGAGGGAGATGGGCATTTAGTAGAGGCTACGGTGTTTGGGAACTATAGGAAAAACTTGGTTAAAGTTTTCCTCCTGATAACTGCCATATTAATATTGGAAACAGGTGTACAGATTACCGGTAGCATTACAAAAGGCATGTAAAGTATAGACTAGAATTGCAAAAGACATGTTAGTCTCTCTAGGAGAATCTTAGTATCTGGCGAACGGCTAGAAATCCCATGTTCATATTTTTTATTTGGACCAAGAGAGAAAAGGGGACTTATCCATTTGGTGATTTGGTAGCAATCCGTTTGGTGATTTAATAGCAGATTCAAAAACTAACTGCATGAGGTAGTAGAAATAGCTTTTTCTAAATTGACTGGTAGGCATTTATCAGTTGCTTGTATTCTGAGAAAAACTGAATAATTACTGATTTTCAAGCCCAGATTGCGGAATTGGCATTTTGTTTGAACAGGGGTTACTAGAATTTTCACAGTATTCGTTTTGTTGCAGGTGAAGTATTGACAGGATGTTTGACATGCAAGAAGAACAGAAAAGATCCTAGGTCATTGATTATAACTGTGAAATTGAATGACAGAATTTTTACTTATTTAATGGAATAAAATTATGGGCTTCCAAGTTTTCTCTTTACTGCCATTCTTCTGGATACTTAGCACTCTGGGTAAAATTTTCAACTGACAGCATATTCAGGAATTTTTCTTATTTTTCCTAGAAACAGGATTTGACATTTCATGCAAAATGTCTCCATTAGAGACACTTTGCATGAAATGTCAAATCCTGTTTTTTTTTAAAAACAAGAAAGATATCACCAATGTGTTGTCTTCTGAATTAGCCGAGAGAGTGGTAAAGATCAAAGGCTTCATATCCATTAAAATAGACATCTTCTTATCCAAGAACGGTTAAATAAATTGATATATAGTATTAATAAGAGCATTAAATGTGGCATCTGACAGTCCATAAAATTTCAGTTAGTCTCTTGCTTTTGAGCTGGCTGAAAAACGAAACAATTTTTTATTGTGTCACTGAATTAATGTTGGCAGCATTAATTCAGAGATCGCATAAAAATCATTTCATTTCAAGAACGAGAGACAAAATGAAATTTTACAGGCTGTCAGATGCCACATTTTATGATTGTATAAATGCCATTAATCAATTCAATAAACTTTTGTTGAATAATAAAATGTCTATTTTTGAGGAATATGGAGCCTTTAAGCATGCTGAATTATTTATCAGCTTAAGGGAAATGGATACTTTCTCAGGAGAGGCAGCTTGTTAGAATTGGTTTTGTCTCTCTTGTTAAAAGGGTTCTGCTATAAATGGGAGCAAATTCTTTCCTTTTAGGGTAAACCCCTTTTCAAAAGTGGCTTAGTGAGCAGGAACGCAAAGCAGATGCCAAAAGTTGTCCCTTCTCATCAAGAAAACATGCCTATATAATTCTGACCCCCTTAAACCCTTGTTTTCATATAGTAAATCTGGGGTTTACAGGGGTATACATTATTTTTCTTATTTCTGCTAAAAACCATGCATTGTGGGTACTCGTTAGAACTGCCTCGTCAAGGCGGTTCTAATGAGTACCTACAATCTATGTTTTGAGCAGAAATCGGTAAAATAAAGTTTTTAATCTGAAAATTTTCAGTTTTGGAGGTGAAATTTTCTATATGTTTGAATAGGCGTGTTTTTGTAATGTGTAAAAATGGTGGAAAATCTACCAAGTTTATCTAGTCGCTGTTAAATACTTTTCCTACATTCCCTGAAGGTAGGCTTTTTCCTTCCCTGAAATTAGGCTTTTTGTTTGAAATAGGTAAACGCCAAACGCTATATTCTGAAAAAAACAACAACAATAACAACAAAAACACGAAGAAACAATAAAAAAAAAAAAGAAAATAGGAAAAAGAAGGAAAACATGAAAACCATCTTCTGTCATGTAGTTACCTTAAATATTTAGATAGAAATGCCTCAGTAAACAGTAAAGACCTTGACCAAACTGCTGAGGAGACATTTGTTCAACGTCTTAGCTTAGTTGCCATTCAGGCAGTACTGACAGACATGTCCCAGACGAGATACTGTAGATATCTTGCCCTCTAAGGGCACTTGCTGTACTTTTCCATAAGGGCATGACATCAAAAGTAGTATCAAACCCTGAAAATATGTGGGGGCCCAATCAGCATTTGCGTTTTTAATTTCAGGTGGGGTGTGGGTGTGTTTGTGTGTGTGTGTGGTGGGGGAGGGGGGGGGCTTGGGAGGGAGCGGATTTTGTGGTGTGGGGGTCGTTTATAGCATATTTTATGACGAACACACGATAAATTCAGTTTTGTAACAATAATTTAACCAAAAGTGACTTTTTGTTGAAATGTTTTATCGAGAGAAATTATTTATCTTAAAATCATACTTGAGCTGCATTTTGATACCAGATTGACCAAAATCAGACACACATATATGGAGTACCAGCCAGACGAGAATATCAAACGCTTAGCACTCTGTGTACAATTTTCAGCAGATGACATTTTGAAATATTTGTTTTGGCAGAAAACAGGTTTAACATTTCAGTAAATCGTCTCCATTGAAGACAATTTGCATTAAATGTCAAATTCTGTTTTCTGGGAAAAAATAAGAAAAATATCAATTTGTCGTATGCTGAATTGGCCCAGAGAATGGTAAATGTAATCAAAATCTACACTGTTTTGCCATTCTGATCTTGATTTACAATTGTCACCCTTTTGGCAGCAATGGATGTGTCCAAATGTCGAGATGGAAGAGTCTATTTCGGAAACTCGGGGTTGAAAGGATTTAACCACAATGTTAGGCTTTTATCTTAGAGTGTGTTTGAGCTCTGTGAGCATCGTATATGTCACAAGTAACGATATTGTATGTTAACCCCTTTTCATTTTTTTATCAGTAACAGGATTCCGTTATGGGCAGACCCCTCCCCACGCCCCCATCTCATGGGTTTTAGGTGGGTATAATATTCCGAAAGTCCTTGAAAAATGCTGTCATTTCATACTTGTTTGCACTCCTGCTGTTGGAGCATTTGTCTTTTACAGCACGTTGTATGTTAACTATAGTATGTTTTGCATGCTGTCTTTTTGACATACTTGAAAAGACGTTTTTAGCTTGGCGTTTTATTTTGAATGAAAATATTTTGTTCTAATGGACCATATCTTGTCAGAAACCATTTGTCTTTTCTGTTTCTGTGTTTTTATTCTCAAATATTTACCCTAAAATTAAATTTACGGGCAAAAATTGGTCTGACCTATGCAATTTCTATAGTAAAGTGAATTTTTGGAATTTTTGTCTAAGAAAACAGTTATTACTTTTCTTTGTTGAAATTGAATTACTGATGTTTCACAACAATATTCTGAAAAATTCAGAATAATTGAACAAGTGAAACTTGTTGAAAATCTGCCCCCAAGTTACCTACCCTACCAATTTCTGCATTATTTGCATTCATTTTTACTATTTGAAAAAGCGAAAATATTTGATTTTTCAAAAAACCAATGACTTTAATAAAAAAAATGTTGTAATATGTAATTTCGACAAATGGTTTTGCTTTAAATCATGACAAAAGTTTGTAAGTTTTCTTCTTTTATGTAAAGTGCCAAGCGAAAAAAAAAAAACCACAACAACAAAAAAAAAAAAAACACAAAAAACAACTTTCTAAAAAATGTTGAAAGCACAGTAATATATGTCTTTATATGTTCTGTAAAATTTAAGTTTTCTTTTTAATTTTCATCATTTTATGATAGTCAGTGAAATTAAAGGAAAGTAAAATTATGAAAAAGGTTAGAAAGGAACTAGTTGCAAGACTAAATGCAAGAAAATGTTTCATTAAGGTGAGAAGTTGGGAACAAATTCTTTCCTTTTAGATTCATTTTCAGAACGGATTGGTGTGCAGGACAGGAAAACTGTCAATCAAAGCACTAACAGCACTGATAGGTCGATTGTTTCAGAGTGTAGGGTGGGAAAGTGTTCCTGAACGCGCTTTTAAGACTGTTTCATTTGAACGCGCTTTTAAGACTGTTTCATTTAACCCTTAACTTCCCGTACTTTAAGCAAACCGTGCAGACCCTGATCAGACGCCGCATTCTGCGGCGTCAGATCTGGGTCTGCATTGTTTGCCAATGTCACTGTCAACATATTACAGATAACCTTTATACTTTATTCTGACGTCTTCCACAAGAATAACGCGGCTATAAATAATCGTTATCTGGATTCCGTCTAACACGCGGTTTCATTGCATTGGTCGCTGATAATCACGTGGATAACTACCTTGAGGAAATTTTGGTGTTTGAATGCTATGGCTCGGTTGTAAACAATCGACCCAAAAATAGCGGAAAATCTACCAAGTATATTCAGTCCCCTTAGGCGGTTCTTTTGTATACAAATTTACAAGTGCTTGCAATTTGAAGAATTTACGGTACATCATTATATGCGAAAATGTGTCTTCGAGCATGTGCAAGATGCACAGATCCAGATTAATCTCACCCCGGGCACATCACGAAAACATGCCTGTATAATGCTGACCCCCTTAAACCCCATTTTTATATAGTAAAACCTGAGTTTACAGGGGTATACATTATTTTTCTTATTTCTGCTAAAAAACATAGAATGTGGGTACTCGTTAGAACCGGCTCGCCGCAATCAATGTTTCAGCAGAAATCTGAAAAAATGTCAGATTTTTATATGAAAATTTTCATTTTTTGGTGGTAAAATTTCAGTATAATTGAATAGGCTTGTTTTCGTAAGGAGTTGCTCCCATTGATACATTCTATAGTGTCCAGTGATTCGCGCATATGCGGACAGCGTCGGCCGTGATCAGACTATGTTGAGTCTGATCAGGCCCTTCGCTGTCCGCATACATCACGATAACACGCCTATATAATGCTGACCCCCTTAAACCCCATTTTTATATAGTAAAACTGGGGTTTTCAGGGGTATTCATTATTTTTCTTATTTCTGCTCAAAAACATAGATTGTGGGTACTCGTTAGAACCGCCTCGCCGATGCGGTCGTAACGAGTACCCACAATCTATGTTTTGAGCAGAAATATGAAAAATATCAGAGTTTTTCTTTATCTGAAAGTTTCCAGTTTTTGGAGGTGAAATTTTCTGTATATTGGAATAGCCGTGTTTTGGTTATGGCATATGCCAGAAGACACATTATTGCATGGCTCGGCCCGTTAATTATTAAACAGAACGATGTGTAAAGTACCCAGAAATTCACTATATAAACCGTAACATGAAAAATGGGTCATTATGTTATGAGTAAATAGTGAAGGCCGAGATTAACCTGCGTATCTGTGCAGTACCATCGGTATCTCCATACTTTTTTTTAGCACCTATTGACTCTATAAGCAAAGATTGTGATGATGCGTATGCTGATCTCGGTCTTCGCTGTCTTTATATTGATCCTTTTCTCATGAAAGGGTTTATATATTATTGTTTTTTTTCTGAGATTGGCAGTAAGAACGAAGACATTTTCCCATTTTCGATGTTGCGCTACTTATGAGCCGGGGCACAACAATTGAATTCCCTACAAGATTGCTTGTGTGTCTAGCGAAGAAGCCGGTCTGTCTGTGCATCCGCGCAGTCTGATCAATCCTGGTAGGACACCATTACGAAAACACGCCAATTCAAATATATGGAAAATTTTACCTCCAAAAACCGAAAATTTTCAGGTAAAAAACTCTGATATTTTTCATATTTCTGCTCAAAACATAGATTGTGGGTACTCGTTAGAACCGCCTCGGCGAGGCGGTTCTAACGAGTACCCATAATCTATGTTTTTGAGCAGAAATTAGAAAAATAATGTATACCCCTGTAAACCCCAGTTTTACTATATAAGGGGGTCAAAATTACATAGGCATGTTTTCGTGATGCAGTGTAGGTAGCCAAGGCCCCAAAGCGTCTTCAGACGGACAGCGATCAGTCTTCGCAGATACGCGGGTTGATCTGAGTCTTCGTTGGGCGCACATGCAATCCAGTAAGAAATGCTCATCACGAAAACATACCTATATAATTTTGACCTAATGAAACACTACCTTTATATAGTAAAACTGGGGTTTACAGAAGTATACATGATTTTTTTTTTATTTCTGCTCAAAAACATAGATTGTGGGTACTCGTTAGAACCACATCGGCGAGGCGGCTCAAACAAGTATCGCGATCTATGTTTGAGCAGAAATATGAAAAATATCAGAACTTTTATCTGAAAACTTTCAGTTTTTGGTGAAATTTTCAATATATTTGAATAGGCGTGTTTTCATAAAGTGGCTCGTATGTAAAGATCATGAGGCTAGTAATTATTAAGTACATATGTATTCAGCTAATACAAAGAACAGCCCGCTCAGTTCCGAAGTCGATTTTTACGGTATACAGTATAACCTCATCAACGGTCACCTCTTCACAGCAATATAAACAGCAGTTTTTCTTTCATTATAGAGTGCAATTTTACTATATACTTGAACACTCTTCAATAGCCACCTGCATGTTAGAGTTAATTTATTTTTACAAAGGTTGGCCGATGTTGGGAGGTTTGTTTGTTTGTGTTGAGGTTTTACGGCCCAGTCAACCCAATGGGGTCATGTCGAGCGCGGTCAGTTTACCTAAACACACGTTTACTGGGAAGGCGTAGTCCTCTAAGCGGTTAACCAGTATTGTGCACATTCTTTCGCCAGAAACTGACAACTGCCCTTCTTGAATCAGCGGAAGGGAGAGAATGACCGTAGAAAATATTTCATGATCGTTGGGAGGTTGCACTGTACCTTCATAAACAGGGTTTCTTTTCCGCACGAAACTCGAGACTTGTAGACACGGTCTTCACGTTTCGCCTTTAAGTATTTGCTGCTTGAATTCTGGCAACCCATACAGACAGCAGGAAAAAGCAGAGTACTGGGTGCTGACAAAGTAGGTGCGACGTCTGAAATCCCATAGCTGTTCCTTATACTGCATAGTGAACGCCCAGCTTAGATTCGTGGGAGCGTAATCTGATAGAGACTCTCATTGATTCTTCATGCTATAAGATCCCATTTCGCTTTACTACTCGGTCAAAAGAAAACTGATCCTCGTTCAGGGTACATGATGTATTTGGAAGATTTTTTAACATTTTTACAAGGGAAACAACTTTTGTGATTTATTGTTTGCATTTCTGCGCACCTACCCATTCTGAAAAAGGGTCTACTCAAAAAGGAAAGAATTTGCTCCTTTTGGAGCAAATTCTTCCCTTTTTGAGTAGACCCCTTTCAGAAGGGAGGGAAACAAATCTGACAGTTACCTCCCCGGAAAAGGTGTCAAGCCCCCTTAAGATGAAATTGATAAGTAGAAGACTGAGGAAGTTGTACTAGACTCGGAGACTTAATCGGCACGGGAAATTGGCACTAGAGTTTTTAATTGGTTGTTTACGGTCACATTGGACAGGAAAATATGAAAGACTTGCACTACTTATCACAACATTAATAAATGAACCGCAACGTAAAGGAAACGTACATTTTGGCACGTGCGTCCAACGAAGACTGAAATCAGCCCGCGCATCCGTGCAGTCTGATCAGAGTCTTCGTTATCCGAATGAAGAAAATTTGCTTTCTTGGCTATTCAAAGTGCGCCCGGTGAAGATTCTGATCGCACAGGCTGATCTGAATCATCGCTGGGCGCACATGTCCGAAGGTACGTTTTCTGTCGTTGCGGCTCAATAAGTACTTTCATTGATATTTTGGCTAACTTATGCACTAAAGAGAAAGAGAGTCACTGGAGTAACATTTATCAAATGCATTTGTTGCCGAAATAAAATTTAAAAGTGCAAAAAGGGAAAAAAATTTGGACTAATATTTTTGTAATATTATTCGTTTCTATGCAATATTGAAAGGAAAGGAAACGTCTTCAGTTTTAATTCCTCATTTTAACGCTTAGCATTTTGGGTAAATTTGTCAGCAGATGACATTTTGAAATATGTTTTTTTTTTTTTCTATTTTTTCCCAAGAAACATGATTTGACATTCCCTGCTAATTGTCTATTTGCATGAAATGTCAAATCTTGTTTTCTTCGAAAAAATAAGAAAAATATCAGTTTGTCGTCTGCTGAATTTTCCAAGGGTGTGGTAAAGGTTAATACGTACTAGTACTTCTTTGGATATTGGTTGTTCTATTAATGGGGATTTGCAGAGAGATTAGCAATTGACATTGCAGAAGCTAAATGCATAGATCGAAAACCAAATCCGACATCTCAGCTTGATACAACTGTACTTTGGCAGTTAAGGAGTTTAGGTTATTATTACGTTAACAAGTCTATACAATATGATTCACCCCCACCCCGTGTTTCCCCATAATCAAGGAGCTTTGTGATGAGCTCTTGCCATAATATATACTGAAAAGTGGTATATATAGGGATCTACTTTATCAGTGGGATTTTGAGAATTTTGCATTTTTAAACCAGCTTTTCAGTTTAATTTTGACTTCAAACACCCTTTTTCATAGTATGAATCTTTCTTTATGATTTGCTTATTAACCAAACATATTTCTCACTTCCTCTGTTATATGATAAAATGCAATAATTTACGTTACGGTAGCTTCTAATAAATACCCACAACATATGTTTTTATACAGGAATAATGAAAAAAAAAAAAAAAAAAAAAAAAAAAAAAACAATATTTTTGGATAAAATATTGATATCGCTATGGCTAAGAAGATTACAATTTAGGAATGTGAATGTAACTATAAAACGATTCTTACGCTAACACACCTATGTAAACTTAGCCAAAGCTCTTGATATGCCACTTTTTTTTAACAAAAAAAAAATATATTTTTTTCCTATTTCTGCACAAAAACATGTTGTGGGTACACATTAAAGGCGCCTCGTCTTGGAAATACGTCTAATGTGTACCCACAACGTATGTTTTTGCACAGAAATAGATAAAAATGTTTATCTAGATCATAAGTTATCTAGAGCTATGTTAGCCTTGGCATTTTCGCTATACATTACGAAAACACGCCTATTCAAATATACTGAAAATTTTACGACCAAAAAAATGAAAATTTTCAGATGGGGTGGGAGGGGGGTGGCGTGGGTGCAGATTACATAGACTTGTTAAAACGTAATGATGATAAACTGCAAATAATTGGAGTGCCGTCAGAATCCACTCATAGCCAAACTCTAGCATAAGATCATGATTTTCTCATTGTTTAATTAAATTTTACCACCCCTTAGGCATATTCAGGAGACGACAAATTGATAACCTTTTATTTATTTATTTTATTTTTTTTAGAAATAGGCTTTGACGTTTCATGTAGACAGTTTGCATGAAACGTCAGAGCTTGTTTTCTGAAAAATAAATAAATAAATAAAAATAAAATCAGAAAACTATTTTAAAATGTCGTCTGCTGATTTTTTTTTACCCAGTGTTATGTCACATATGGTACAGGAAGTTTAGAAGGCTTTTTATCAAACGAAACACTTGACTTTTATTATGGTTCGAAAGAAACGACGTAATGCAACAGCTTATCTGTGATAACCGGAAATATAGCGTAACATAAAGATACATCTCCATGACTTTTTACCCGACTGAAGAGCCTGCTAATCTATCTAAGGAAACAATTTCATGAGGTATATGCATGCTTTTTAACGCTGGGTAAAACTTTCCGTAGTCGACGTTTTAACATATGTTTTTCTTAATTTTCCGAGAAAAGCAGGCTTTGACATTCGTGCAAATTGTCTGCTAAAGAGATAAGTTGCATGAAATGTTAAAGTCTGTTTTCTGAGAAATATATCATCAATTTCATTTTGTCGTCTGCTGAATTTGCCCACCGCGTGCTAAGTCTCTATAGACGATTATTCTTGGAATATTTTTTTTTCTGTCTGTCTCACCGCAATGCAATAAGGTTGGAAAATACTCGACAGTCCAATACCTTATTTTTGTTACCGGAAATGTATATTTTCAATTTTTCACATTTGTGGCCTCGATCATCTTGGAGACTCAGTAATCATATAAACGCTAAACATGCTGGGTAAAAATGCAGCAGACGAGATTTGGAAACAGTTTTATTATGTTTCTCGGAAAATGGGATTTGTCATTTTAGTGTGGCAAAGTTTAATTAACCAAAGTACCACAATCTGTTTTAAGAAGGAATATGAAAAATGTCAGAATTTTTTATCTGAAAATTTCCATTTTTTGGTGGCAAAATTTTCAGTATATTTGAATAGGCATGTTTTCATAATGTAGAATGGTAGAATGAAAAATGAGTTAAGGTAGAAGAATCGACTCGGCATAAATAGGTTAAACAGTGCGTTTGTAAGTACATTTATTTGCATACATGTTCTCCATTCTTGTAAATTCTTCATGCTTATCATCCTCTCTAGTCACCCACAGCCGTACGTGTTTTTTAACCCATGAAGCGCCATGAAAATTATAGCAGACGACATTCATACCTTTTCTTTTATTTTTCAGAGAAAATAAGGCATATCATTTCATGCAAATCGTCTGCCTAATATATTATTCTCATTGTATCTCAAGCCTCATTTTCTATAAAAGATAATAAAAAAATACTTCAGAATGTCATTTGGTCCTGTTGTGATTGTTGCTTAAAAACAACAACAATTCCCACATCTTTGAGTGAAACAACATGCAAGGATAATTTGTTAGGTCTGCTGAGTTCTTGATGTTACCTATTTAGACTTGTATGTTCGTCTGTCATTATTGATGTGATGTGTTATTATTTGTGTGTTCTAAGATGGCAAATGAGACCAATCTTAGCTCTAAACTGCCTGTTGCAGATAGAACAAGAGAGGTCTGAGGAAGAAAGCTCTGTTGGTGATGCCTTGGCTCTGGCTTTCCGCTGTGCACGTTTCTGCTCGGCTTCGCTGATTCTTTTTGCTTCTTATTCACCAGCTCCCCTTCTTATGAAGCCTCGCTACTTTGTACGATCCTGTGCAATCTGTTCCCATGACTCTGTTGGTATGTTGAATTCTTTAAGGGAGGCTTTGAGGGTGTCCTTGTATCGCTTCTTCTGACCACCATGGGAGCGTTTTCCAACTTGTAGTTCTCCATAGAGGATTTTCTTTGGCAAACGTTCATCAGGCATTCTGGTAACATGGTCTGTCTTAACTGTGCCAATTTCAGAAGAGTATGTACACTCTGCATCCCCGCCCTTTTCAGGACTTCTGTGTCTGGAATCCTGTCTTGCCATTTGATCTTTAGAAGTTTTCTAAGACAGCTTGTACGGAAGTGGTTCAGTCTTTTGCCATGCCGTTGGTAAACTGTCCAAGTTTCGCATGCGTATAATAGTGTTGGCAGCACCACCGATCTATATACTTTCAGCTTTGTGTCAAGTCTGATTCCACTTCGGTCTCAAATACTTCTACGTAGCCGGCCAAATGCTGCACTAGCTTTGGCAATTCTAGCATTGACTGCATAATCAATGTGCACAACTCTAGATAATGTGCTTCCAAGGTAGGTGAACTTGTCTACCACTTGCAGTCGTTGACCCTTCACTGTGATGGCAGGCTCCTTGTAAGGCTTTCCAGGTGCTGGCTGATATACTACCTCAGTCTTTTTAATGCTGATTGCGAGATCATAGCTGTCACATGAATCAGATACTTGATCCACACCTTTTGCATTTTCTCTTCTGTTGGAGCACCCTTTACCATGTCATCAGCAAAGAGGAACTCATCTAGCACCTTTGTCTGCACCTTGGCTTTAGCTTGCAACCTTCTTAGGTTGAAGTTTCCTATCAAAGCGATACCTAATAGGTATACCATTGCCACCATCCTGTAAAGCATCTGTAAGTATGGCAGAAAACATCATGCTGAACAGTGTTGAAGCTAGTACACAGCCTTGCTTAACGAAAACTCGCCATCATTTTGGATCCTTGCAAGCATACCATCATGGAACTGCCGCACCATTGCTATGAATTTGGCAGGACAGCCAAACTTTGCCATAATTTTCCAAAGTCCCTCACGACTGACTGTGTCAAATGCTTTGGTAAGGTCAACAAACGTCATGTAGAGGTCCACATTCTGTTTCTGGCATTTTTCTTGAAGCTGTTATGCTGTAAGTTAAGTTAATTAGGCGTACTATAACCGACAGCATTAACCATTAACACTTTGCATGCTGGGTAAAAACAATCAACAACAACAAAAACCAGCAGACGACATTTTGATTTATTTTCTTATTTTTCCTGTAAAATAGGATTCGACATTTCATGCAAATTGTCTCAATTTGCATGAAATATCAGATCCTATTTTTAGGAAACAATAAGAAAAAATATCACCAGTTTGTCGTCTGTTGAATTAGCTCATAGCATGGTAAGTATACAACAGCATCTGATGGCATTTTCAGTTTGATTTTGTGTGTGCATTATTCGGAGACTACAAGTCTTGACATTTTATGTTGCAGACGATTCACATGAAATGCAAAATCTCATTTTCTCAGAACAATAATAAAAGGAATTTAGACTGTCGTCTGTTTCAATGAATGAAACGATGTTACCAATTTTATCATTAGCTCGACCTCAAAGCGACAGTATTTGAAAGATTAAATTAAGCAGGGCGTACCCTTACATTTCACATTATACATATACATGTACTATACTGTAGGAAAAGATATTTTATCTGATATGTATCATACGAGGGTCATGCAAACAGTTCTGACACTAATAGGCTTCCTTTGTTTCATCCCAGGTATATTTTAAAATGATTCACTGCACTTGAATGGTGTGTTGAATAGCTAACGATACCCGTTTATTTCGCGCAAATTGCTTTCCAACTCACCGAGTTATTTCAAATTGAAATAGATGCAGTCATATACACTGACCAATTTACTTGTTACATTGGAAAATGGACCCTGCAAAGGATGGTCAGGAGTCCACCTTTTACATGACAACGCCTCCTCTAATAAGTGTGAGGTTGTTAAGTCTTTTTTGGCTTCTGAAAAGGTGAAAGTTTTAAATTATCCACCTTATTCACCTTACCTGAGTCCCTGTGACTTCTTTTATTTCCAAGGCTTAAGAAAATGCTTCCTGGAAATAAGTATACGTCTAGAAGTTCTCTTGGCAGCGTTATTTATCAATGTCTCCAACAGATACCAACAGAAGACTATTTATTTGCTTTTCGCGACTGGGTAAAAAGGTTACAAAAATGTGTTTCAGTAAAGGGGGAATACTTTGAAGGTTTGTAATAAAAATATGTTTGATAAAACGTAGCACTAAATTAATCCGACCCCAGTGACAAAACTTTTTGCAGGACCCTCGTATAAGCACACCAAAATACTAGATCGTTAGGTTTATCTGTAGATAAACTGACAATATTAATAACCTGTGTCACAACGAACTGATAAAGACAGTATCGAAGAAATCGCTACATGTCAATGAAATAAATTTCTGTACATCTGTTTTCATACCGAAACACAGACAAATGCGACGAATCTTGCGGAAAGAAAAGCCATCATACCTTGACAGCTGAATTTTCATATACAGTCGACCCTCATGGCTCGAACATCTGTGGGACCATAGAAATTTATTCGAGATATGGGTAGTTCGAACCAGTGAAGTTTAATCATGGCGCCAGATCAGGAAACAAATGGCGATAATTTAGGGATATCTTTTATTTTATCTTCCGCACAATAATGGTGCGTTGAGTGTACTCATTAGAATCGCATCGATTAGGAGATTCTAATTACACATAACATAATTTCTTGAGAACAAAATCCCTTAATATTTGTTCTCATGAGCTATCGGAAGAATTTCTAAGGGACTCAAAAACGAGTTCGAATAAGCCATGTTAAAAGACATCGGTGTTCGAGCTATTGAGGCTTGACTATAGAATATATGAACTTTGCTTTATACAAAACATTGTACAGCAAATCGCATGCATTTTGCGATACATTATTGAATAGCAACTACACCCAACATAAAAGTGTACAGTTTATTTGTTTGTTTTGACCGATTACGGAGAAATAATTCACTAGTGTTCTAAAGCTTCCGTGTAAAAATCGAGTGAGCGATAGCGAACGAGTTTTTTACACGAAAGCCTTAGAACACGTATGAATTATTTCTCCGTAATCGATCAAAAACAAACGAATAAACTGTTTATTACATTTCGTACCCCCACCCCACCCTACACACTGTGTGTTTTACTTGGATGTTGTAGCTTATGTTTGTGACGTGTGGGAATGAGAGATGCCCGGCCTTGAACTGCTGAACTAAAAAAAAAAGTGCCATGGGATTGCAGTTCTAACTGAGATAAAAAAAAGATCTCAACCCAGTAAGCATTCTACATAAATCTATAGCGGGCCGTTATCGGCCCGTCAGGATAGCTGACGGGCCGATAACGGCCCGCTGTAGATTTATGTAGAATGCTAGCTGGGAAATTATTAACATTTTTTTTAAAATATTTTTCTTTGTATACTGAACACGTTTAAAGCATTGAAAGCGAATGATCGCATAATCCTTCAAATAAAATGAATTAATTACGTCACAGAATTACGTCATTAATTAGCACGTGAAAACAGTCCTTTTGAAGAAATGAAATAATTCACTGGTGAGCGATTACCGGGTTTTCTTTCACAGAGAAAAATAGGGAATTCATTGTTAGAAATGTAATACAATGTAAAAGCTCATATTACAATTAAATACTCCAAATACAGTTAACATCTGAATTTAAAACCTTACTATATATTTAAACTATTTTGAGGTGTCAACCCTAAAACGAATTGACCTGAAATAAACTAGTCTTATTGAAGCATATTATTCATTAAGTTTTGTCCCATAATATTCCTAACGATGTTCTTTTTCAAGATCAATTTGGAAAAAGAAGACTGAGTTATACTTTGTACTTTTACGAAATGCTAACATATTTAAATGTTTTCATGGCGAATAAAACCATTTCATAAACTTCAGTACAAATGTTCAAGAAATATTTCCTGCAAACTCAATCAGATCATTTACGTGAAATTGTCATGTGTTTTCGTACATGTAGCCATCACGAAAACATGCCTATATAATTTTGACCCCCTTAAACCCCACTTTTATATAGTAAAACTGGGGTTTACAGGGGTATACATTATTTTTTTTTTATTTCTGATCAAAAACATAGAATGTGGTACTCGTTAGAACCGCCTCGATGAGGCGGTTCTAACGAGTACTCACAATCTATGTTTTGAGCAGAAACATGAAAAATATCAGAATTTTTTATCTGAATTTTTTCAATTTTTGGTGGTAAAATTTTCAGTATATCTGAATAGGCATGTTTTCGTAATGGGTCATATAAATCGCAGAAAATCCCATATTCTGCATTTTAAAAACAGTTTCAAGACGAGATGTTATTATTATAGATAGTCTCAGGAAGAAACGAAGGGTATCCTCCCTTTGATTTAAGAACTGGCTTCATGTATACTAATGGGTTAAACTTAATGCAACACAGCGGACAATCTACATTCTATTTTCAGTCTGAGCATTGCTTTTCAATGAAAACAACGTTAATAGCCCGAATTAACAAATTTACACACTTGGGATGAGAGATGGCAGTAGTTTTTTTTATTATTATCTTCCTTGCCAGAAAAAGCGCAAGGCGGACAAAATACTAACTAGGTCCTCATTGGAACACTCTGATTTTTTTTCAAAGGTCCTCAGTGGAATTTAACGATTTTTTAACTTTAAAATTGCGAAATACACGCAAAAGATATTTATTAACATTATATATGAAATGGTTTCTTTTTGCTAGTTTGGAAGCTTTATTGGCACATTACCATAATTAAATTAGATTTCTCAAGGAACAGGAAATTATACTTAATAGAGATGCCAATGATCATTACGAAAACACGCCTATACAAATATATAGACATTTCACTTTCCAAAACCTAAAAATTTTCAGATGAAAGCTCTGATATTTTTTCATATTTCTGCCCAAAACATAGATTGTGGGTACTCGTTAGAACCGCCTCGGCGAGGCGGTTCTAACGAGTACCCACAATCTATGTTTTGAGCAAAAATAAAAAAAATAATACATACCCCTGTAAACCCCAGTTTTACTATATAAAAGTGGGGTTTTAGGAGGTCAAAATTATAAAGGCGTGTTTTCGTGATGTAAAATCAGAGGAAACTAAATGACTGAACCTGGTTGTTTATAGAGAGTATTCAGGGGATTTAACTGACTTCTGTCTCCCATTGGACACATATCACCTAGTCCTCCCTAGAAACTGCCATGTTATAACCCAAATGTAGTTCATGCAGCGCTGCTATGCAGTGATTTTATATACAGCATCATGAAAGCTTTCTTTCAATGACAAAATTAAATGTATACCTTTAGGGCCCTTGGGTTACCAAACTTTATCCACTGAATCCCTGACAACCAGGGAAATGCATCTTTTGTATTATTTAATCATTTGGAGACTCGTTAATATTGAGAGTAGAGAGGACAAATTATATGAAATTACAAAAGGGTACATGAGGACAAATTAAGAGCATATCTACTCTTCGTAAAGAAATTCACACTTTTTTGCTCGCTGTTTAAGGGGGATTGATACACTTTCACGGAAGACAACTCTATTCAGATTATGTTTAACCTCACTTTTGAAAAGGGGATCTACTCTAAACGGAAAGAACTTGGGAGCAAATTCTTTCCTTTTAGAATAAGCCCTTTTTCAGAAGTGGATTGGTGAACAGGAAAACACACAGGAAGTCACAAATGGCGGAAAATCTACCATACAAGGGTCATGCAAAAAGTTCTGTCACTCGGCTTTCTTGGTTTTATCCCAGGTATATTTTAAAATGCTTCACTGTACTTGAATGGTGTGTTGCTGTCCAACTGACCGAGTTATTTCAAATTGAAATAGATGCAGTCATATGCACTGACCAATTTACTTGTTACAATAAGAAACGACCAAGCAAAGTATGGGCCACCTTTTACATGACAACGCCTCCTCTCATAAGTGTGAGGTTGTTAAGTCTTTTTTGGCTTCTGAAAAGGTGAAAGTTTTAAACCATCCACCTTATTCACCTGACCTGAGTCCCTGTGACTTCTTTCTATTTCCAAGACGTAAGAAAATGCTTTCTGGAAATAAGTAGTATACGTCTAGAAGTTCTCTTGGCAGCATTGTTTATCAGTGTCTCCAACAGATACCAAAAGAAGACTATTTATCTGCTTTCCGCGACTGGGCAAAAAAGTTACAAAAAGTGTTTCAGTAAAGGGGGAATACTTTGAAGGTTTGTAATAAAAATATGTTTGATAAAACGTAGCACTGAATTAATTAAAACTTAATTAAAACTTTTTGCAGGACCCTCGTATGTATCAAGTACCCTTAATATTCTAAATGGAGTCACCGTTTCAAGGCAGTGTATCTACCCTGTTGCGTTTGCTTTATTCCTTTATAATATGAGCCAGCTCACGACAAAACTTGTAAAACTACAATAAGACTTGTGCGACCAGCGAAGACTCAGATCAGCCTGCGCATCCGCATCACCTGAAAGTGTATCTAGTCTCCTTAATTTGTTCTTGCGTGTCTCATTCTTCCTGGTAGGCTGTTTGTGTGGACTTTATTTTTGTGACGACTGAAAACAAAAGGTTTACTTCACCAGGAAGACATTAATATAGGACCCCCAACGTCAGAAAACGTACATTTGAACAACTGCGCACAGCGAAGTTTCAGATCAGCCTGCACATTCGCGCAGTCTGATCAAAACCTTCACTAGGCGAATTTTGGATAGCAAAGGATGTAAAGTTTCTTCATGTGGATAATGAAGACTCTAATAAGACTGTGCGGATGCGCAGGCTGCTTTTTAAGTCTTCGATGGACACACATGTCAGAGGGTACGTTTTCTCACGTTACGGCTTATATAATGCGGTAGATGATACGTTTTCTACTGACTGTTGCCCCTATGCATCACGAAAACATGCCTATATAATTTTGAACCCCATTAACCCCACTTTTATATAGTAAAAAGGGTTTTACAGGGGTAAACATGTTTTTTCTTATTTCTGCTCAAAAAACAGATTGTGGTACTCGTTAGAACCGCCTCATCGAGGCGGTTCTAACAAGTACCCACAATCTATTTTTTGATCAGAAATTTGAGAAACATCAGAATTTTTTGACTGAAAATTTTCGTTTTTTGGCGGTAAAATTTTCATTGTATTTGAATAGGTATGTTTTCATAATGTGTGCCTCAGGAGCCCGGCAACGTAAAAAATTTACTGTCTGTCTGTTTTCTACTGTTTGTGCAATGACAATATTATCAGTTTGTAACAATCTTAGTAAGCTGGTTACATTAAGCAAACACGTATCAGTTTTTGCCATTCTTTCACTATAGTGTAGTTTCTGTAGTATATTTTCTGGTCCTTTGTGATCGAATTGCCCATTCGAGGATTTTTTAAACTTTATATGAGGGTCACTGACGAGGCCTAATTGGCCGAAACTTGCTAGCCAAGAAAGCTTAACAGTTCTGCTGTTTACAGTTTTGTGTGTGCTCATTGCACTCAAGGTCATTCCTTTTAGAATCTATATATCTTCACTTCAGCTGGTGTTAGGTGCCGTGTTGCAGCTGTAAAACGTCTCACCGTACTTCACTATAGTGTAGTTTCTATGTCCTGGTCTCGGATCGGGATTTTTTAAAATTCATATGCTGGCCACTGATGGTGCAGTAGTTTCAAAATTCATATGATGGTCACTAATGGTGTATAACGGGCCGAAACTAGCTAGTCTGGCCCAGAAAATCTGACACATTTTTTTCAGTCTGCTCAATACTCCCAAGGGTCATTTCGTTTAGAATCTATTTGTCTTCACTACAGCTGGTGGTACGTGCAATGTAGCGGCCGTTAAACATCTCTCCATGCTTGAATATTATGTAGTTTATATTTCCTGGTCCTTTGTGATAATTTTGCTCATTCCGGGATTTTGAACATTTACTACTGATGAGGCCTAACTGACCAAACTAAATAGTTGGCTACGACTAGTTTGGCTCTGAAATTTGACACTTCAGATGTTTTCAGTTTTGTTAATGTGACTATTGCTCTCAAAGACAATTCCTTTTCTATCTATTGATGCCTTTAGCATTTCATATTTACTGAATAGAAGAAGCAAAATACAGCCGACTCTCGTTATCTCGACTTCGCTTATCTCTAACAACCGCTTATCTCGAAGTGATAATCTGGTCCCTATTTTAACACGGAAATTTAGCAACAGGTAACACAATATTATGGGAAAAGAGGAGTTATTGCTCCTTAGGAGCAATTTCTCCTCTTTTTCACAATATTTTAATACATCTCTAAATTCAGGAGTCAAATTATATATTCATTTGTGAAATATGGTTATTCGATTTATTTTTTTCCCCTCAGTTCTGCAAATCTGATATGTCGAGGCACATAATGTACGGAAATCTCCAAGTATTTCAGAGCATCCCTAGGACTTTGAGATAACGAAAGTCGACTTTAATTTGAAAGCTATTATTTAAAAAAAATTTGTGTAGTAATACATGGTCATTAGCAAATGGAAAAAAGAAGCACCAATCCAACCCAGTTTGAAGTACATTCGAAGTAGACACACTGCATCGACACTGCACTATTTCAACGTTGTACGGATAGCTAACGCAGTCTTATCACAGTGATCGATTTGTGAAGTACAAAAACCAAAAAAAAAAAAAAAAAAAAAAAAAAAACGCGTCACCTTTTACGATGATGTTGTAGAAAAAAAAAAAAAAAAAAAAAAAAAAAAAAAAAAAGCAGCGCAATTAATAACTGAACGTGCTCTGTGAATGCATTTATTTTAGTTACAATTTCCCCATTTCTTTTCATGCAGTCAGTTGGAGATAAGGTTTCTACTAAAAAAGAGTGTTGTTTTATGTATTTTAGCCGCGTTATGTGGAAAAAGCCATTGTATGATATGGAACAGCAAAGTTTCAGGCAAGCCTACGCGTCCGCGCAGTTTTTCCAGAATCTTTGCTATTTGCTTACGTAAGCGGTATGCCAAGTTAAACAACTGGACGAGTGACCTCGCTAAGGGACCGGGCGCGCTCACTGAAAGATTGATCCGACTGAAAGCCCGGAGAGCGTCTTTCCTCGCGACGAGGCTAAGTTTGTTTTGCCCATTCGAACAAAGCCTTCATGTCTACAGATTTTGTATAAAGCCACACTTCCTCATCTTTTGAATTACGATATCGCATGTTTACAAACTACATTTACTTTTATACATATATTTAAAAATATATATTTAATCCGCAACGTCAGAAAACGTACCTTCAGACATGTACGTCCATCGAAGATTCAGATCAGTCTGTGCAATCGCGCAGTCTGATCAAATTCTTCACAGGGCGCATTTTTTGCGCATTTTGGATAACCAAGCATGCGGACAACAAAGGATTTGATCAGATCTGAATTCTCGCTTGACCCATATATCCGAAGGCACGTTTTTGGACTTTGCGGCTCATTATTTTTTCCAAGCCATTATCATATGAGCCAGCGCATGACATACCTACAATAAGACCTGTGTGACCGGCAAAGACTCAGATCAGCCTGTACATACAACCAGTATGGCAAGCCTCCCTGGATATCTCTCTGCGCGAATGCGCAGGCTTATCTTAGTCTTCGCTGGTCGCAGATGTCTTATTCTAGGTTTTGTCCTGCGCTGGCTCAATATTAAGTGTAAACCAACAGCCTTGTATATGAGTAGTGTCAAGCTAAATCTCTCATCGAGATTTTGAAAAATGCGAATATTTAGACCACTCTGATCATCCGTTGTATCAGTACAATACCATCAGGGCCAGTTCTTTGCCCTTCCCCCGTTGATACATTCTGCAGTATCCGTTTATTCTCAGGCCAGGTTCAGCCTGCGCTCGGACCCTTGATCGGTCCGAGGCCTGCGTGATTGCGTAGCCGGACCTTTCCTGTCCACATAAACCTCGAAGACACACCCGCCGTGGTTCAGTTATCACACTTATCTAAAATCAGCAATGAGTTTAAAAATATTTCTTCGATAAAAGCTGCTTAATATCACTTTACGACAGGAAGGCCATAAATTCAATTTTAGAGTAAACATTAGAGAATAAATCACAAAAAAGAGAAAAGAAAAATAATTTCTGATAATGTATGGTCAATCAGAACCGAACATTGTCGTTGATAATTAAACGCCATGTCTTCCCGAGTGAGGTTGAAAAAACAGTAGAATACAATACACACGTGTGCCGAAATGTCAATGTTCGCATTATGTCATTTGTACAGGGTTGTGGAATTATCAAATTTTATTACTTGTCCATGGACAATGGTCAAAATCCACTTGTCCAGCCAAGATTTTACTTGCTCCAAAAAATGGACTAAGAAGAAGAACTAGCTAAGAAGGGTATCCCGATAATGATATATTTTTCTTATTTCTTGAACGCAATATATATTGTAGGTACTCATTTGAAGGGCCTCAGGGAGGCGCTTCTTATGAGTACCCTTTACATATGTTTTCGTCGAGATATAAGAAAAATATATCTCATTATCGGGATACCCTTCTTAGCTAGAGCTATGAAATCCTTGTCCCAGGACAAGTGAATGAATATTTTTACTTGTCCGCAAGCAAAAGGACAAAAGTCCTGATTTCGTAGATTTGTGTGTTGTGTAATAGACAAGGAAGTTTCTGCATGAAACAGATAGTAAAGTTGTCCATGCGAATACACTGTCCGTATTAACCTTTACCATTCTTTGGGCTAACCCAGCAGACGACAAATTAATGATATTTTTTTATTATTTTTTCCAGAAAGCAGGATTTGACATTCCATGCAAATTTGCATGAAATGTCAAAACCCGTTTTGTGGGGAAAATAAGAAACAAAAGTCAATATGTCATCCGATGAAAATTTTACCCGGAATGCTAAGCGTCAAAGTTGACTTTATCTTGAAAGAGACCACCCCTACAACAGTTTTATCTCTAAATGCGATATCAGCAGATTATAGACTCTGATCATCACATGGTTTCAACGAGGAAGTTGTGATTTTTGAAGAGTAAATACGAAGAAAACAACACTAGAAAGTCAGAGTATTTACGGGGAATACACAAAATGTTCTAGACTGATGGAGTGTTGATGATATTCTGTGTGTATTATTTGCGATATTCTGGAATAGAATGAAGGTTGTGCATTACCAATCTTAGGGAAACCAAGTTTAGAATTTTTAAGGTAAAATTAGATTTAGTAAAACAGAGGCTTTGTGTAATTTGGGCCGCCTCGTATTGCGGAAACGTGTCTTCGGGCATATGAGAAACGCGGTCCCGATTAGCCTGTGCGTCTGCGCAGTCTGATCAGGGCCTCAGCTCAAAACCATTGAACACTATAGAATGTATCAATGGGAAGCAAATATCCGGATGAGACTTTGCGCATGCGTGGGATTTTATACGAATCTGAACATTATGTTCGAAAACACTTTTTCGCTTGGCGCGGCACATATATGATCCAAGTACATGTACTCAGGAAACACAAAACGTAATAACATGGTTTTTCGATATCGCCGCGAATCGAACGATGTTAAATTACGACGTTGTATGTTAACTGGGTAGGTAATCATAATGTTACAGAATCCTTTTTCATTTTAATTGAACCCTGTATTTATATATTGTGTCAGCAAATAGTTTTTTTCATCCGATATAACTGCCATATAATCACGCTAGAGAACCACTGTACTCGAAATTCGCAGTAGTCGCGGGTTGGCCGCAGTCGACGAGGGCAGAAAGTTTACATTTTTTGTTTACCGGGATCTTACTAATGAATAAGTTCTTTACAGGTATTTATTTTCACGAAGATATTTTCATTTGTAATTATCACTCAAATAATTTTGTCCATTCTGGCTCAACTGGAGCCGTCAAAATCGAAAACTAGCTGAGTACCAGCCAATTTCAGGCCAGCCGGTGGTATTTTATGTGTCCGAAATGTGTTCACACACAAAATGTTGCTCTACTAAAGTCAATAATTAATATTAATTGGTATCAAACATTGCAGAATGCAAATAAGAGAAGAAATAGAACGTTTGACATATTTCTGCTCATTGTTAGCGAAGTTATATGCACTTTTGTCACTGTACGCCAATTTTCAGGAGTCGCGGGCACTGTACCAGTAGTCGGGTGCCTAAATATGTAATTTGTACCCAGTCGTCAAGAAGTAACTGGGCAGAGTGGATGTGAGCACGAACGGTTTTTAAGCATTACTTCCGTTTAGAAAGCACATTCTCTCCCAATTTCAAATTCGTATGTGACTCGTATTAAAAATAATGAATGTAACACATACTGAAACAATATAATGCAGAAGGCTGAAAAGAACCTGTATAAATATGCTTTCATTGCAAGAGTCGCATGTTATGTACTTTCTTGATGGCTGTAATTCAGATGGCAGTACATCAAACCGTTTCGATTGGTATTTAAATTTGCCTGTCGATGAATTAACTGACGGCATTTCAAAGGCTTGTCCGAATGTATATCAACTGAGTGATTGGTATCACGTTCAAAACACCCAAGACAATAGTAACACTGATATGCAGACAATGGAGGGGTATTCATTTCCTCCTGCTTTTATGCATACAGAGGCGAATAAAAAAATCAGAACAACATAATTTGCTTGCCATTATATTGACATTAACGTTTGTCCAAACACACACACACGCACGCACGCACGCACACAGATGACTGTATCATTTTTCGACAATTAGACAATTATTATGTCCCCCACTTTAGGGGGAGGGGGACATATTGTTTTTAATGCGGATCCTGTCGGCGTCGGCGTCAGCGTCGGCGTAGCCTCCTGTCTGCACTCTATCTCCTTAATGAAAGGATGGATGTTGGCCAAACTTACAAAAATTTATCATTGGGCTGGGGGAAAATGCTGATTAGAGTTTGGTGATCTTGACTCCATTTTCAAGGTCACACGAGGGCTAAGATTTTTGGAAAACGGCTTGTCTGCACCCTACTGCAGAATGAATGGATGGATTTTGACTAAACTTGTACATCTATATTGTTGTGACATGAAAAAGAACAGATAAGATTTGGGTGACCTTGACCTCATTTTCAAGGTCACACAAGGGCTTAAATTGGGAAATGGCTTGTCTGCACCCTATCTCATAAAGGAATGGATGGATTTTGACCAAACTTGCACAGCTGTATTGTTGTGACATGAAAAAGAACTGATAAGATTTTGGTGAACTTGACCCCATTTTCAAGGGTTCAGATTGTTGGAAAATGGCTCTTCTACACCCTATTCCCAGAATGAATGGCTGCATTTTGACAAAACTTGTATAGCTATATTGTTGAGACAGGGACAAGAACTGATTAGATTTTGGTGACCTTGACCCCATTTTAAGGTCACACGAGGGCTTAGATTTTGGAAAATGGCCCCCATCGACCACACACACACACACACACACACACACACACACACAAAAGAATAATTATAGATACAACCTTTTACAACAATAGGTCTGTTCAAACTGGTGGGGGACATACGTTTTCCTCTGAAAACACTGTTCTAGTTCATCAATTCTTATTTCATGTCTCATCTGAGCCTTTGCTCGAATGTCAAATGCGTTTCGCAGCAAAACAATCAACAGATCATGTGATTGAAAACCACCAAGGAGTTTGTAAAACACCAAATCCCAAAATTATGCTTGCTCGTAAAAATGTATGCAGCACACAATGGCCGAAATAACACATTATAAAGATGAAACTATTTTGTTAAAATCAATTTTTATGTAAATGTTCATATACCTCTATAACTGAACAGAAATCGTTTCTTTATCAGACACATGGTATTAAATCGTGTTAATAATTCATGATTTACTACATCATGGAAGTTAAGACTAAAAGGTTAGCATGTTGCAGTTAACTAGCTTCGTATCAGTCAGAAAATATCGTTCAAACTTTCAAATAACTCAAAGCGTTCTGTCTCGATTTTGGTTTGAAAGCAAATGCAGAGTGGAAAGCACGCGACTTATGGGTACAGTTCTCTTTTGTCCAAACTCTACAAATACGTACAGTGACGCCCCGATCACTGGGCCAGTGCACGCGACACGTATCACTGTGCGTACAGTATGAACACCTCGAATAACTTCCAAAATGTACTACCGGCAAGTTTCGAACTTTTGCACATTATAAATTCCGATTTTTTTCATTTTTTTCTAAAGTAAAAATAAATTCCAGAACATTTCCATAAATGAAATAAAACTGCTTTTTACCCTTTTTTTCCATAAAATTAAATCACATGCTTGCATAAATCGGGTGCTGCATCGGCTATCGCTTAACTCACATGTCTGTTGTTAGGCAAATATGAAGTTGGATATATAAGTGACAATAATCAGTGGAGAAAACTTCCAAAAGTAGCATATTTAGAAATACATACTTTTTTTTAATATCCCGCTACACAAAAAAGTCCAATTTCTGCCCTCGTCGACTGCAGCCAACCCGCGACTACTGCGAATTTGGAGTTCAGTGGTTCTCTAGCGTGATAATGCTTTGCTTTTGTTACAGCTAAAGTAAGCCGTTTACGCGTTGCACTTTACATCTAGATCACATAAATAAGACGTTAATTAACGTCAAAGAAACCCAGGTGCCACCTTGTCCCGTATTTTACAATAAATGGAGGTAGTGTAGCTCCGTTGGGCATATTTTATACGAATACATGACCTGCCATAACCGAAAATGGACATTTTATTTTAATGCCGGAGCTTAATACGTTATTTTCAAATCCTGGTAATTGAATAGTTACAACTACAGATTTTCTTACCATAAATACCCAGGGAGACATCTCAAAATGGCACTTAACCGTCAATATCTGCAACATCAATCTTACATTTGCAACTGATATACTCAATACCCTACAAGAAAAAGCCAAATCTTGATGTGATAGATCGCCATATCTGGCTGAAATCCAGGTGTGCATTTATGTATCATGGCAGTCGCAGGCATCAGGCATTTATATATCATGGCAGCCGCAGATGTAAGGCGTTTATATATCATGGCGGCATGCAGACTTCGTGCATTTATATATCATATCTGCAACTGCAATCGTACATTTTCAACTGATGTACTTAATACTCCACAAGAAAAAAAGTATGGGCACGATAGACCGCCATATTTGTACTGTGAATATATTGACAATGAGTTTATTTGTTGCACATTATTTTCTCATTGTAGCGATGCCTGATGAACACGTGATACTATATACTGTATAACTGTTCCGTTATTACTATGACGTTACGTCGGGTTTCTTGATAGTTTTTAAACATCTTCTTGAAACTGTTAATATAGTGAAACCGCAGTCGAAGCTTATTGAATAAATATCAAAGTTCGGCGCTATCGGATTTTTTTTCAGGGGGGTAGGGCAGCGCTTGCTGGTCAGCTTGGAACCGATGCTTGAACAAAACAAAAAAAAAAACAAAAAAAAAAAAAAAAAAAAAACAATGAGAAAGGCGTTTTGTTCAAGCTGGGCAGTCGAAACGCTGTCATCATTTAGAGTAGGAAAAATGGTGTTTCAGTAGGAAACTGATATGTTTTCTCGAGTCTGCTAACAATGCTGTGATTAGGTGGTAAAATAAAACCTGGTGCCCATTGTATACAGTGAGGAGCATTTACCCGAAACGACCTCAATAAGTATTTTTTGTCTTTCTTCTATCTTTTCTAAATTTACATACACCTTTGATACATATTATTGAGTAGAAGCTTCTGAATATATTCTCTAAAATCTCTAGGAAAGGGGTACTGTTTCTAATGTATAAATGAAAATAGTTACTGTTTTTAAGAGAACACATTGAAAAGGGTATCAATTTTAATATTTTGAGCACGATGTTTAGGGTTTGTTTCGTAATGCTTTGTTCAAGCATCGGTTTGAAGCTGACCGGCAAGTGACCCGGACACCTTTTTTTTTCTCTCTCTCTCTCTTGCTATTTAGGGTCATTCCTTTCAGAATCTATCTACCGGGTTCGTTAAACTTTTCACTGGTCGGAATTGACGGTACTTTAACCAATGGTATGTTATTGCTTATCAATTATTATTTATCCACCTATTCAAAAGGAAAGGGAACCCTTAAATCTGTGACAATCACCGAGGCACCTCTTTATTGTCAATTGCTGGGAAGATCCTTGCAAGAGTCCTACTGAATCGTTTGAATGAACACCTTGAACAGTCAAAGGCTTCTACCAGTAAGCTAGTGTGGATTCAGGAAAGACAGAGGAACAACAGACATGATCTTCTCAGAAAGACCGCTTCAATAGAAATACCAGAACAGAATGTGGACCTCTACATGACCTTTGTCTACCTTACCAAAACATTTGACACAGTCAGTCGTGAAGAACTTTGGAAAATTATGGCAACGTTTGGCTGTCCTGCCAAATTCATAGTAATGGTGCGACAATTCCACGATGGTATGCTTGCAAGGATCCAAAATGATGGCGAGTTTTCTGATCCATTCCCTGTGACAAATGGCGTTAAGCAAGGCTGTGTACTAGCTTCAACACTGTTCAGCATGATGTTTTCTGCCATGCTTACAGATGCTTTCTAGGATAGTGACAATAGTATGCCTATTAGATATCGCTTTGATTGAAAGCTTCTGAACCTAAGAAGCTAGGTTGCAAGCAAACTCCAAGGTGCAGACAGAGCTGCCAGATGAGTTCCTCTTTGCTGATGAAATGGCAAAGGGTGCTACAACATAAGAAATAATGCAAAAAGGTGTGGATCAATTAATTGATTCACATGACAGCTATGATCTCACAATCAGCATCAAAAAGACTGAGGTAGTATATCAGCCAGTACCTGGAAAGCCTTACAAGGAGCCTACCATCACAGTGAAAGGTCAACGATTGCAAGTGGTAGACAAGTTCTCCTACCTTGGAAGCACATTGTCTAGAGTTGTGCACATTGATGATGGTCAATGCCAGGATTGCCAAAGCTAGTGCAGCATTTGGCCGACTACGTGGAAGTATTTGAGATCGAAGTGGAATCAGACTTGACACAAAGCTGAAAATCTACAGATCCGTGGTGCTGCCAACACTATCATAAGCATGCGAAACTTGGACAGTTTACCAACAGCATGCCAAAAGACTGAACCACTTCCTTACAAGCTGTCTTAGAAAACTTCTAAAGATCAAATGGCAATACAGGATTATTGTTATACGTAACAATTTTGTTAAGGCCAAATAAAGAATATGTGTGTTTTGGGTAACATGTTAGAAAAACAAAAGTTATGATAGGTAGGGATTATTATTTTCTACATCTTTTTATATAGTAGTATACAATAATTACCATACATATATTGGGACTCGCCATAATAGTTCACACAAAATTTTATCAAGTCTGTTTGACTACCTATTGATGTGTCTAAAAAGTAATGATAAATTGACAAACAGTTTAGATCCTGATCAAACTGCGCCTTTAGGAACAATTTGATCCGGATTTACACAATATGCATCAATATGGTAGTAAAAATGATTTATCTTAAAATACCTTGTTTCGGAGAAAACATGAAACAATTGCTAGGTTTCACAAAGAGAATTAGGTAGGGTAGGGCCACCCGAAAAACACACATTTTTGTTTAGCCGTATGTTTTTCCTTTTTCTTTTATTTTGAAGGTGAGGGATCTACTTGGTCCGGAAGAAATAAATACTATACCGAACAATGGCGTTTCAAACCGGATGCTACATCCTGCTGGTAAGCTATACGTTGATTAGTATATCGACGTACGTTATATCATATCCTTAAATACTTCTCACATATCAGTTTTACATTTTTTCCCTAGATGATTAGAAAATACAAATAATTTTAGCTTGTATGAGACATTGTACAAGTATTGAACTGTTTTTTTATTCATTACAAGCACGGTAAAGAGAATTTTCTCTTGAGAAGGGTCTATCAATTAAATCAAGAAATTTGTCCTTATTCAGCTTATGCAGCTATTTTGTATCAAGCATGGAAATAACATATGTAGACAAATTAGAAGCACAAAATATCTAAATCTAAGTTAAAACCGTACCAGAATCTTTTAGAAACCAAACGAGATTTCTACCGAATCTTTCATATACTGTATCACACTATTTAACTACTAATTCACGTAGTGCAGTGCATGACTTAGAATTTGCCATAAAGTGTGCTTTATACGCCTTTAATGGAGCTTCGGTAACAAATTCAACATAGTAAATGTGCCTTGGTCCTCTTTAATATAAATTGCAAAGAGGACAGACTGAGTACGAGCGTACTCTGTTATTAACAGACTTCTCATCTTTGGAAAACGCTTATTTTTTCTCAATTTAAAGCATTATACTCGGCATACATCGATATTTGCAAAATGTCTTTAAAGGTTCTGCAATTTGTTTATTATAGTCAAAATGCCAAGAAACTATACCATCTAAGACCTTAAGGATACATGTACTGCTATCGGAAATAATTTTCGAATTGCCGGTAATAATGTAACCAGCTGCAGAATAATACAATTTAGAATCTTTGCATTCTTAAGAATCAGACATTTAAGCAATATCAAAAACACTGAAATTTGATATTTTTATTTCGAATAGATTTATTATACTTGTAACAAACGAATCTGGATGATTCTGTATTCAAGATGTAGCAGAAAAAAAGAACTAACAACAAATATATCTCTTCACCTAGTTAATATATGGACTACTGATAGAATATCTTATGTGTTTAATTTTGGGGTCAAATTTAAGCCGAATAGCATGCTAAGTATAGCCTTGAATGAGAAGAATCTCTTTATAAAAGGCATGACGGTTATCATAGAATGCATCAAATTCCGAGTCTATTTTACGAAAAATAGAAACAGAAAGATATGTTAATACAGATGACATAGGATGCTGTCTTCATTGTTTAAAAATGTTGTTTAGTTCAGAAAACGTCATATTAATACAAGATTTGCATTTAACATTACCGCTCACTCGAGATCCTTGAAATCTGGATTTTCATTTTCTAATTTCAAAAGAGGAAACGCGTCAAAATCTGGTAATTAAAAAAAATATTATCCTGATGGTATATATATTCATTAACTTCCAGTGGAAACACAATTTGAAAAGCCTATATCCAGTTTAATTTAGTTTCATACCGTTTAAAAATTTTAAACATAGAAGATACATTTTTATTGTGAATATTTTCCCACTGGTTGAATCGAAAGGCCATTTGGAGAGTGACCGGTTTTGAATATCTGTACGGATAATGATTATATTTCTTAGAACATTTTATTTTATAAAAGGGTTTATGAAATTTTTAAGGCGTTTTTGATTTGTCAAACATATCGCATTATACAGTATTTAGCTTTCATTCCATCCATAAAATAGATTCGTATAACATCCATGTTATAGCCCGTTCTTTTATAACGGTGAAGATTGTTTTGAACTTTTCTGGAATAAAAAATACAATTGGAATGCCCAACGATAAAATTAAAATAAAAAGCTTTACGAAGTCGACTGATACTGTTAGCTTATGTAAAAAAGCCTGTTTACTCCATCAACATTTGATAACGATTGCAAGTGTTTGCATCTCATGCATAATTACGGCAGTCAAACTTACCAAAAGTACACGAATGTATCAACGAGACAGCAAATTATTGCTCGACCCGCAGAAAAATCGAAAAGCCGACTAAGATCATCTTTCGGAGTATGCCTTATCGACACGTGATTCTGTCCGTCCGTGCGTGTCCAGTTAGCGAAGATGAGCATAAACTTTAAAAGGTTAGGAATAATTTGATAATGGTTCATTCATAAATTAATAATATCAAGATCTAGCCAAAAGGCTCGCCAAATACTATTGTCTATTGACCGAGGCAATCCTGAGGCAAAAAATATGGAAACGACCATTGGTTGTCATTTATATGGGATATTTGATTAAAATTTGTATACATATTAATATTGACAAAATCAAGCCAAATGAATTGACAAATGTCACTTCCCTTTAACCGAGACAACGCCGAGACTAAAATATGACAGCGAAAATGGCCGTAACTCTTGATCTGTCAGGAACATTTTGACATTTTTTTCGCACAAGGATTGATACTGACAAGATCCAGCCAATGGACTTGCCACATGCCAATTTCCTTTGCCTGTGGCTAAGGAGAGACACAGTCAAGAATGAGGCAAGAATGACCTTAGCGATAGTTGACTGTTGTTTATATTGAACATATTGAAAATACATACCAGGGCTGCTTTCAGGAAATATGTTTTTTTTTCATAACCTGTTTTACATATTTTGAAAAATTATTTTGTAGATCATCCTCGTGTTTTTTTTTTTTTTTTTTGACGGTTAAATATTCGTGCAAACAATCTATACATGTATCTCTACAACAGTTATAAAAAGTCACCTCGAGGCATATTTTGCTGACACCCAATAGGGTCCGTCAAAAATAAACAAAACGAAAAATTTGCAAACGTCCGTAAACCTTCGATCCATTCGACATTACTGAATGCAGCCCTGGTCATTAGCGAATACTTCAAACATCCTAGTTAGTCTCTCCCGCCTACTTCAACAGCGGGCATATAATAACATTTCTGGTCCTTTGTGATTATTGGGCTTATATATTATATATGGAAGTAGCCGCTAGGGAATGAATAGTGTTGCATTTTTAGCTCTCCAGATCCGAAGGCTACGGGGGAGCTTATAGGACAAGCAGTGGTCCATCGTCCGTCATCGGTGTCGGCTTCGGCGTCGTCAACATTTTCAAACGACATCTCGTCTGAAACCGCTGGGCCAATTGAAACCAAATTACATGTGAAGCCTCCATGGGGTGGAGGAACAAATGTTGGTTCATAATGTCTTGGTCACATGACCAAGATGGCCGCCATATCCATATATGGTAAAAACCTTTGAAAATAGTCTTCTCAAAAACCAAATGGCCGATGACCTAGCAACTCGATTAGCAACGCTAGGGACGGGCTCTACCAAGTTTGTTCAAATGATGACCCTTTGTTAAACTTGACCTCTCTTACAGCAAAATTGGTCACTTGGGCTACTGTATGGGAAGAAAAAAAACGGTGGATTTTTCCGAAGCTATTGTAGCCTATCACATCAAAGTTGATATATTTGCAATCAGCTAAATAATTTTTATAAATACCAAAGTTCAAGGTCATTTACTGACCTTTGTCCTAGATGCCTCAGATTCAGTATTTTTATCTTCTCCTAAAAAACTGCTGGTCTGATTGAAACCAAATTACATGTGGAGCCTCTGTTGGATGGGAAAATGAAAGATTTTTTCATGTGATCTGGGTCACATGATCAAGATGACCGCCATGGCCATATATAGTAAAAACCTTTGAAAAAAAGGTAAGTGGAAAGCTCATGGAGTGCCACAATCACAAGCCGCAGCCCTTCCTAGACACCAACAGGAAGAGGAAACAGACAAAACCAAACACGCGCGATTCGAACAAATGTACGAAAAGCACTAAGATTCGTTTTGCTCTTCCCCAAGCGAGGTAATCGCAATGCTAAAAAGATTCAAACATACAAGAACAAAATAACCTAAAGGCAAAACTTACTTCTTGTGAAGCAATTGTAGCCTATGACATTCAAAGTTAATATATGCAATCACCTAAATGATCTTTTATAACTACCAAAGTTCAAAGCCATTTACTGACCTTTTTCCTGGATGCCTCAGATTCTGTTGTTTTATTTATCTCCTCTAAAACTGCTGGGCTATTTGAAAACAAATTACATGTGGAGCCCCTGTGGGATAGTTGAATGAAAGTTTGTTTCAAGAAATTTGGGTCACGTGATCAAGATATTCGCCATGCCATTAAGTCCTTGTGTGCAGACCGTGAAACGGCGCCCTTTACTACGAAATAGTGCTGATATTATTACATTTTCTAGCCATTTTTGACTATTGTATTCAATATATTCAAGCAAGATTGTTCAGGCAATATTTTAAGAAACCAGCGATCGTTTGGAAGTACAGAACGAATAGCAGATGCGATCTGACTGTATTTGCTCACGAGGAATAATAAAAAATGCAACATACCTCATACAATCAAGCGGATTTCTACATATTTTTACATATTTTTATTAAGTTTGATTTCACTGGCCCCCAAGGACCACAAACTATAATGATACAAGCTCTGTACGGAATTTTGGGGCGAAGTTTTACAGTCTCCACACGAATACTCAGAAATAACAACTAAAAACAGAAAGTAGAGGACACGGTTTGAGTGAGTTTGTTCATAACACTATGATTAACAATATTGTAGGCTCGACTGCAAACTGAAGCCAGTATAATAAAACAAATATAAGGATCTCCATGGGTCCTGCGACAGACTTTCTGTAATAGGTATAGGAAGGAGTCGTCATTTAGTCTGAGGACAGACTCACAGTCGTGAAACTAAAGAGGGACGTTTTCAATCATAACTAAGTTTACACAAAACATGCAGTCTTCTGCCATTCTTTGGTTAATAACCAAGCATGAGCCTAAGTATAAAACAGGCACGATCTAAGGGGAGCTTTGCTTCCAGAGTTGGAAGCACTTTATGAAAGGTCATGGACTGGTCCAGTGCTGTTTTCTGTGGACTGCTCAGTAAAAGTAAAAACGGAATGCCTTTGGAAACAAAGAACACACAAAATCATGAAAATCGGAGACTCGGTTTGGCTGAGTCTCTTCCACTCTATGGACATAGTATTAGCTTTCACAAAAAACTGGGTCTACGCTTAGCACACAACATGCTTAGAGTAGACCAAGTTTTTTTTTGTAAAAGTTAATGCTTGTAAGACTTGTTATTATTTAAGTAAAATTCTTTTCAGTTCTGTGTATTTCTTGTCGCTCGATGTTCTACGACAGTTGAACAGAATACCGCAGCATCATCGACTATAACAACAATACAGATGACAACAACGACACACACAACACCAAATATGTCGACAATAACACCGACAACAACACCGACAACAACAACAACACCGACGACAACACCGACAAAAACATACACAGCACAGACGACAGCAAGAACAATTAGTACAACAACTGATATAACAGCATCGGATACTTCAACTACAAAACCTTTGACAACAATACCAACGGCGACGACAACAACAACGACGAAATCAGAAGTGTATTGTAAGTATATTAAAAGAGGAATGACAAAAGATATCGATTATATTTCATTGCGTATTGGTACAAGTTATCTGTTTAAGCAGGCGAATTGCCTAATTTCAATTTTGGTTATTTATGCACTAGAATGAATGACATGTGTCTGTCAAGGGATGAAAATCCCATTGAAATATATTAAATACTTGCATAATTAATATTCATGAGTCGCGAAGAAACTGTGACGTCACTGATTCCCATGAATAGTTTTAAAACTGTTTTAAGTTTTTTCTTTTATACAGGTAATGGACCGTAACCTAACACGGTTACTTAAAATGTATATGTAGGTCTGTAATGCAGACATGTCTGATGTCTGAATGTTTATTGCAGTTTAAACTTATAAAATACAGCTCGGTTTATTAAAATGTTTTCAATTCTACTCTCTCAATCTACTGCAAATTATACTTTATCGAGGCATGTATCTAAAATGCTAATAGCTAATATTTAGATAATTTAAATAAATCAGTAAAATGATTAAAATGTTTACACTTTAGATCAAAATTACCAGTCTAGAATAAAAATGGGAATTAAAATAAAATATAATTTTTAAAGTAAAATTCAAATAGCCATTGACATGCCAGAAAAAGTGCCTTACGCGATAGCTTTTATTTTGCCAATCCATAACTAGTAACACATTTACAACCGTGCTCTGAATGGCCTGCGACTTTTGAACCAATGGGAATGTATACATGCTCTGTTTGACATTCTTGTCATCAGATTAATATCTTAAAGATGAAATGTCTTACAATTAGGTGATTCATCAACTTAAAGTATTGAAGCATTACACACTAATATAGTATTATATGTATATTTTGCATGAAATGACATTCGGATGAATACATCATTTTGTATATAATCATATTATTGAATTGTCGTCGGTATCATATATGTTCCCGGAGGCATGTGTCTATATCAACAGGTACCCTTATACATCAGACTAATATGTGTTCTCAATGTATATAAACGTTTGATTAGATCTTGGGACAGTGTAGTTTTCAGTTCTTACAGATGAAGTTTTCTTCTTATGTTTCGGAGTTGAATATCATTTAATCATTTTTCAAATATAGATCTACGGAAAATGTGAAAGTTACGTTAAAATCTATAACTGACTATCATATGAATACTACGGGGGCGTGTCAATAAATAACCAGCCTGTCCCATTTCCGATGGACCGAGACGATCACGATTTTCATGTTTTATTTCAATATATGTTTTATACATAGGTACAAAATTGCACACGTATCGAGTTATTTTTTAATAAGATATTGAATGTCAAACATGGCTAGTGATGCAAAGGCATGCTTTTCATCTATAGTTGAGTACCGTGCTGTCATTCGGTACTTGTATTTACGAGGGCAAGTCAATAAGTAACCAGCCTATCCCATTTCCAATTGACCGAGACACCCAAGATTTTCATGCCTTGTTTCAATACATGTTTTAGGCCTGAGGGCAAAATTGCACTCTTATCGTGTCATTCACTCATAAGATATTGAATGTCAAACATGGCTAGCGATGCAAAAGTAAGCTTTTCGTCAAAAGTTGAGTACCGTGCTGTAAATCGGTACTTGTATTTGATAGAGAAAACAGGTCAGGAAATACATTGCGAGTTGAACAATGTTTATGGGTCTTCTGCACCATAGTTTGCACAAGTTAAATTCTGGGTTGGGGAGTTCAAACGCAGTAGAACGTCTTTAGAAGATGAAACCAGGTCTGGACGTCCATCAGATGCCACCGATGAAGAAATGTGTAACAAAGTTCGGGATCTGGTGTACTCTGATAGGCGAATTAAGATGGAAGAAATAGCGAATGCATTACACATTTCACATGCTAGCGTTTCAACAACTTCACATGATCGCTTGGGTATGCACAAGCTAACAGCCCGTTGGGTCCCAAAATCCCTTAGCGACGAGCAAATGACAACCAGAGCATCAGTATACAGCGCATTGTTGAAGCGGTTTAGGTCAAACGAAGATGATTTCATTTCACGTCTGGTGACTGTAGATGAGACCTGGGTCCATTATTATGAGCCAGAGAATAAAGCTCAAAGTCGCTAGAGTGTAGGGCCGGGGTCTCCGAGGCCAAAGAAGTTCAAAACGCAACCCTCTGCTGGCAAAGTGATGGCAACTGTATTTTGGGATGCACAAGGCGTTATTATGTTGGACTTTCTAGCAAAGAAAAGTACAATAACAGGTGCGTATTATGCAAATTTGCTCGACTTACTGAGAATTGTGATCCGTGAAAAACGCCAAGGTAAACTCTTCAAAAGGATTCTGCTCCAACAGGACAATGCGAGAGTCCACACTTGAAAAATTGCAATGGATGCTGTTGAGCGGAATGGGTACGAGCTAATACCGCACCCCGCCTATTCTCCGGACTTAGCTCCTAGTGACTATTTCCTATTCCCAAACTTGAAAAAGGATATCCGTGGACGTCATTTCCGGTCCAACGAAGAAGTCGTGGCGGCAGTTGAGGAGTGGGTCAGAGACAAGGATCCTGGCTTCTTCAGTTCTGGGCTGATGGCACTGGAACACCATTGGGCTAAGTGCATCATTCTAGAGGGGAATTACATCGAAAAAGAAGAAATCGACCTCACCCAGAAATAGGTTGGTGTTTTATTGACTCGCCCTCGTAAAAGGTTAAACAGGCAAGGAAATACACGGCGAGTTAGCCGATGTTTATGGGTCTTCTGCACCATCTTATGCTCAGGTTAAATTCTGGGTAGGGGAATTCAAATGCGGTAGGACGTCTTTAGAAGATGACGCCAGGTCTGGACGCCCACTGGATGCCACCGACGAAGAAATGTTTAAGAAAGTTCGGGATCTGGTATACCCTGTATTCAGCTGGAAGAAATAGCGCAGACATTAGGCATTTCACATAGTAGCGTTTCAACAATCTTACATGATCGTTTAGGTATGCGCAAGCTAACAGCCCGGTAGCGCAAGCTAACAAATCTTTTAGCGATGAGCAAATGGCAACCAGAGCATCAGTATGCAGCGCCTTGTTGAAGCGTTTTAGGTCAAAAGATGTTTTTCTTTGGCGTCTGGTGACTGTAGATGAGACTTGGGTTCATTATTATGAGCCAGAGAATAAAGCTCAGAGTCGTCAGTGGGTAGGGCCTGGGTCCCCGAGGCCACAGAAGTTCAAGACGCAACCATCTCCTGGCAAGGTGATGGCCACAGTATTTGGGACGCAAAAGGCGTTATGTTTGACTTTTTACCCAAGAGAAGTACAATAACTGGAGTGTACTATGAAAATTTTTTAGACCAGCTGAGAACCGCCATCCGTGAAAAACGCCGAGGTAAACTCTCTAAAGGTGTTTTGCTTCAACAGGACAACGCGGGAGTCCACACTTTGCAAAGTTGCAATGGATGCTGTAGAGCGAAACGGGTATGAATCAATACCACATCCTGCAAATTCGCCTGAGCTAGCCCCTAGCGACTTCTTCCTATTCCCAAACTTGAAAAAGGATATCCGTGGACTTCATTTCCGGACTGAAGAAGAAGTCGTGACGGCAGTTGAGGAGTGGGTCAAAGGAAAGGACCCTGACTTTTTCAGTTCTAGGCTGATGGCACTTGAACACTGTTGGTCTAAGTGCATCACACTAGAGGGCAATTACATTGGAAAAGAAGAAGTGGATCTCAACCGGAAATAAGTTAGGCTGGTTACTTATTGACTCACCCTCGTAATTCCAAGGGTTGGTTTATATACCTTCATTGATTTAGTTAAAGCTATCATTTAAAGGCGTCTTGTTTTAAACGAATCGTGGCTATTGGAACCAATACGAAAGGTGGAAGGCAAACAACTTGGTAGGGAGTCACAAACAGCGGTGCTGTCAAATTTAATTTAAATGACTACCCTGGTCATTTACTATTTTCCGTACTGTCTATGGGGAATGCTTATAATTGTGACAGCGATACAAATATAACAGATCGCTACCGAACGAACTTTAAAAAAGATGAGAAAAGTCCAGGAAGTGCCGCAATCACAAGCCGTAACCCTTCCCAGACACCAAGAGGAACTCAAAATACACAATGTTTGTAATGAAGTGTGGTGCACCCTCCGACTGAAACTTTCCAAAGGAAGGTGCTTGACTCACTTGAAGCAAGCTCTGGAGTTGGGACCTTTACTTTGTCGATCATCTTTCGTTCTGTCTTGTCATGGCTGGTGTATTGTTGGCAGAACCGTTAACCCCCCAAGCTCAGTTAAATTAGCCAAACACTCAGATCAGCTCACATACAGTGCTTTAGGAAGGTTATTTCGTGTAAATAAGGTGACTGCACACACCTGGTAGATTATTCGCCACGTTTTCAAGACATAAAATTTTAGAGGGCTTTCACAGCGATTTAAATAAGTGCTGCCCCTGAAAATGTGTCAATACCTCTTAAAAACTTCCCGTTTTGTTGGGGAAATATGTTCCCGTAGTGTTGTTTTTCTTGCATCTTACCATGTTAACTTTTGTCATTTGAGGTTTTCATAAATATAAAACTCCGTAGTCTTGACAACCACTCTAACCAGGACAACCAGGATAAGCACAAAATGTAAAAACAAACATGACAGAAGAATACACAATGAATGTATCTGTAATGTTTAATTCAAATTGCTTCTTTGGTAATTGTGAATATGCCATCTTACAATTTATGTATAAGGGCATTTTCATTGCCATAAAACAATCAAAGTAGCTGACCAATGCAAAAACTAAACCCTTGGGCTAGTAAATTAACCAAAGTATCATTACGTTTACAGTACCTTTGCATCGCTTCATCGATGTTTCGAGTAAGTGTCATGGAGTATTGGCTCAATTCATCGGTTACGAATAAAATCCTATCTACCTTACCAGCCTAAGATATAGCTCGGTGAATGTGATCAGACTTTCTGGTAGCTCTCAAAGAAGAAGTAGAAGCCATGGACATCGACACTATAATCGTCCTAATCTACATTACGTTGACTTTTCCTTCCACATATACAACAATCATTGGGCCTCCATCATATTCGTACCAAGTTATATTAACTGCTTGTAAAAAACTTCGCTCTTTACAACAAGAATCTTTGGGTATGAACAGGTTTATACCAAATTCTCCTGAGTACAAGCTGATAGCCATTATTGTAGGTATTGTTAGATTTAAGCTCTACGAGCCTGTCCACACAGGTTCACTAGAAGAAACAAAATCTGAAACTTGAATTCAGAAACAAGGATGCTATTAATATTAGCAGTATTCTGAACTACAAGAAAGTAAGGTCAGCTGTACCTCCTTACTTCAAACGCCAGAGCCAACCAATTATTTCCTACAGTTATCCAACCTCATTGCACCTACATATTCAATCAGAAAACACGATAACAGTACGTTCTATCCCTCCGTCTGTACTCTGAGTTTTGTTATAAGCCAGCTGGCGACATTACAACAGGTGACCTCAATATCATACACATTGACAAAAAATAAAGACGTTCTTTCTAAGGATCCTAAATATAGAGAACCCGGGTAGTGTACTTGAAAACTCAATTTAAATAGATCTTTGATTCCTTTGAAGAGTATGCACGAAGCTGGGACAAACAGGAGGCTGAGACACTCTCTGAATAGGTAAAAGCAGCAAAATCCCTAGTAAATAGATGTATTTCAAGAATGGCTTCAAAAGTATTGCAACACCGCATACGCAAGAAGCGGTATCAATCAGATGTGGATCCCGAAAAACTCAAAAGAGCTTCTAAAAATTTACCATCACAGTAATTCTATTCTGTAAACAGTATTAAATCTTTCGATTATTCGACTCTTTACACAACAATCATAGTGAACTGAAATCCAAACTTCGAGCTATTACTAAGCAGCGTTTCTTTCACAAGACTGGAAATGGTCGCTTCCAGTATGTTTTCCGTGCTATGCAGACATATACTTTGTTCAGGGCCACTCTAATGTACCAAACAAACAATACTTGGATGTAGATGTTGTAAAGATGCTGGCATATTAAATCGACAACATTGTTATGGAGTTTGGTGGACAGATATTTCAACAAACAAGCTTGCCGACTTGTTTTATACTCGTATGAGGCATAGTTTATACAGGGTCTCATGAAATCGAGCAAAAACGCCTTGCTAACATTTCATTTTCACCTACAGATACATAGATGATGTATTATCTCTGAATAATTCAAAGTTTTCAGAGTACCTAGAACTCATCTATCCATGTCGACTTGAAATTAAAGAAACATCTGAGACGATAGCATATTCCTTGTACTTAAATTTATACCTCTAGACCGACAATGGAAAGCTCACTACTTTGCTTTACGGCTAACGGGATGACTTGAACTTTTTTCCGTTTCTGAGCAGCAGTCTTCCTTCTGCACAAGCATACGGTGTTTACGTTTCACAGTTAATCCGTTATGCAAGAACCCGCTCTTGGTATCAGGATTTTATCGAACGAGGAAGACTTCTCACTATGAGACTGTCGACTCAGGGATACCAAAGAACTAAACTTTTGTCGACACTTAAGAAGTTCTATGGGAGGTATCATGATCTTGTCAATCCCTATAATGTGGCTGTTGTCAGATAATATCTGATGTTTTTGCCACAGCCAAGCCATAAACAGACTTTCTAAGCCCCGGACATTCATTCCCATATTTTCCTAATCTCTATTCAGACTGATAGGCAAGGCGGGCAAACCTTGCTTGCCAAGTAATGCTTGCTCTCCATGGAGCCCTGATTACACTCTCTTTATTTTGGGTCGTATGTCTGTCTAAAAATTTCTAATTTTGCCTTCGTGTATATCGACTTTATGATGTTTCTTTTCCAGAATACGAGTTTGGTAGTTTGACATCAAACTAACTTTATTATATATATATAATTTTCACAATCAAGTATGTCATTCGACATTAAGTTAACGTCATGACTGTCAAGACCAAAGCGTTTGATTTGGTACATCATAACATTCTTCTCAAGAAGTTAGAATGCTACAAGTGCAACGAAACATGTCTTAGATGGTTTGAATCTTATTTAACAAACAGAACACAGAGAGTTTCCTTGGGTAATAATCTGTCTGAGCCTGCAAGTGTGACATGTTGCGTTCCACAAGATTCTATTTTAGGCCCTTTATTATTTTTAGTTTTCATAAATGATCTGCCATTATCTCTTCAAAGTTCCTCTGTTGTTGGTTTATACGCGGATGATACAACATTTTATGACTTTCAAAATGGCATTAACCAATTTAAAAAAAAAAAAAAAAAAAAAAAAAAAAAGGTAAGAGAAAAGTCCAGGGAGTGCCACAATCACAAACCGCAGCCCTTCCCAGACCCCAAGAGGAAGAGGAAACCGACAAATCTAAACAAGCACAAACCGAACAAACGTACGAAAAGCACTAAGATTAGCTCTCTCTTCCCCAAGCGAGGTAATCGCAATACTAAAAGGACTGAAAAACACAAGAATAAAATGACACGCGGAAAGGCATACAACAAATCGCCTCGTAGAATAAACTTCAAAGCAACAAAGAGTAAGACTAACACCGAGACCACCGCCTTAGAACGGTCGGTAGAACAAACCACCGGGGGGTTTAAAGCACTTTTCCAGCTAGCTAACTTCACCCTGGGTCCCAACCTACAGTCTTCGCTAGAATCACTTCACAAATGGTGCAAACAAAATGGTATGGTTCTAAATGCTGATAAGACTAACGTTAAGCTAATAACAAGCAAACAGAAGCAAAATTGCTTACAAAATCCAGCTTTAGCTCTAAGATATAATAAAATCGATATTAAAATGACAATTTGTGATAAGATTCTGGGTATATAGGTAGATGAAAATCTTATTTGAAATAGCCAACGTCAGCAATATATAAAATAAAATATCCTCATATTAAAGGCTGTTGAGCAACATAACATCATTTCTATCCATTGGACATAGTTTGTTATTGTACAAAGCTTATAATAAACCTCATTTTGAGTATTGTAGTGTAATATGAAGTAACACATCAAGTAATACATAAACAAATTTAATAGATTGCAACGACGCGCATGTAAATTAATACTGGCACAGGATTATAATGGTCTGCAAGAAGCTTTAAAACGTCTTGATATTTTGTCTTTTGTTCAAAGTGTTTTCCTAAAGAAAGCAAAAATCATGTATAAATATAACAATCTAGCACCACTTATTTGCAAGAGTTTTTCCAAATGAGAGATGTTAACCTTGACAATACTGCATCGAAGCTACGATCAGTGCCTAGGAAGAATTATATATTACCACAGGCTAAATGCAACTTATTTAAGGGCACTCTTTCATTCTCTGGTATAATTGTCTTGAATAGTATTCCTGTTAATATAAAGAACTCACAGTCATTAGATATTTTTGTAAAAAGGTGTACTAACTGGATAAAACATATATATATATATATATATATATATATATATATATATATATATATATATATATATATATATATATATATATATATATATATATAATAAGTTGGGAGAAGGAGCATAACATCTAACAAAAAATCCTTTTGGTAGCACTGGATCCAGAAAGGATGCTGAAATGATAGGCGTTAAACTATATGTTGAAAGTTAATCAATAACTGTGCAAATGATCAAGTCGCAGCGGGCCAGATAACATGGGCCCGAAAAGGGCATAATCTTTTATTCGTAAATTTTACATTTTTATGTTGTTTTTTAAAATAGAAAACCTCTGAAGAAGGCAAAAGCCAAAAGGCCTCATGTAAACAAATCATTTGCACTGTTAATGATTAACATATATATATATATATATATATATATATATATATATATATATATATATATATATATATATATATATATATATATATATATATATATATATATATTCTACAATATTTGCAATTTAACACTATATATATATATATATATATATATATATATATATATATATATATATATATACATATATATATTCTACAATATTTGCAATTTAACACTATATAAACCTCCAACGCTATAATTTAAAATTGATTTTGTACGTCTCTGTCTGTCTCTCTGCCTCTGTCTGTCCGTGTGTCTGTCTCTCTCTCTATAGCTGTTTTGTTGTCATGAATTCATTTTTAATGATTATTGATTTATTTCTCCAATGATATTTTTCATTGTAAATATACATATACGTATGATATTCATCACACCTCAGTTTAATGTATTTTATATATAATGCACATACATGTTTGTTTACGCCTGTGGTGTTTGTGTATTTGTTGCTAAAGAGGGCCCCAAGGAAGATTGGCTACCAGCAAATTGGGTTACCCTCTCAAAATAAAGAATTTACTTACATACTTACTTAAATAAATCAAGGATACATGAGATGGCGCAATACTAAGTCTCCCCAAAACCTCTGCTGCTAGCAGACATGTTCGATAGATCCAAAGGGAGCCCCACACAAGGAGACGCACCTGGCTCATCCTTTGGTTGGGCAAGCGGCTCAAAACTAACACATCAGAAGTTCTAAGAATCTTTCTTCCATGACTTGACTAACTTATAGATCATGTCCACCTGAATACATCATATACAGTTATCCAAGACTAGTTATAGATTGTGGTTTTAATGGTTGATTATTCAGCTTATAAGTACATTACATGTGAAAGCAGAGTTCCAATCAAAGATACCAGGGGTTTGAAGGAAGTTGCATTTGTAAATATTTCTTCTGAACAGAGAATCAATCCAACCGAATTAACTATAGTCTGATTTTGATTTGTTCTGTATTTTCAAGGGATCTCCACTTCGGAATATTTTATAGATGACACTTGGACACCACCGTCTTAGCATCTTATTTTCTTATTAACATGCATCAAAATGAATCATTACATATATTCGAAAAGCAAACTGCGTGATCAGCACTAGCATTTATGGCGATTTATCGGTGTCTTTTATGTATGGTACTAGATTCACTATTACATAATTGTACATCAAACACATAATATATTGTTTCGTATATTTTGAAATAGTATACTAGATTAATTCATGAAAATAGACTTCCAATTATGGGATATTTTGAAAAATTATATAATTTGGTCACATGAGGCCTACTTGGCATAAACATGTAGCTAGTCCAAAACATATGGACACTTTAGAATGAATTCTTGAAATAGTATAGACGATGTCCAGGAATATCCACAATTACATATCATAGCTTATCAATGACACCTAGAGGAAGATCAAACAAACCACGACAGACCATACACAGGCCAAAGAACAGCAAAGCATTACGGCCTGTACTAGGTATCTTTGCTTTTTCTTCATCTTATTATCGTTGATGAAATAAGACGCCTTTTTTGTAAAGATTTTGTTCTTTTATATATAAAATGTAATGTTTTCGTGTTATAAAACCAGTCTTTTATACGTACAGTCAAACCTGTCCTAAAGGCCACCTGTATTAAGCAATCACCTGCATTTAAAGGCCACTATTTCAGATCCCATCAAAGGCACATAAGTGGAAATCTACCTGTATTAAGCAAGCACCTGTCTTAAGCAACCAATTTTTGGCTTTCCCATAGGTGCTTGCTTAACACAGGTTTGACTGTAGATAGTTATCAAAATAAAATGACAACGATGTAAACTATCAATGATGTTTTAGTTATCGGGAGAGCTACAAACATGTAATGGCTGATCTTATATTTGTATTTATATATGTGCGACTGTTAGGTTTTAGAATGCTTTCCTTACTATTTTAGGTTATCATTTAGACACATGCAATGGAATTAAACAAACGGGAACTAACTGGAACGTATGTGTAGAATAAGACTCAATTTCTTTTCAGACTGTCCGCAGTTAAATAAAACAGAAGGTGTCATCGTTAATTCAACGCATATTCCATATGGAACCAATATTACAGTTAAATGTGCTGAAAATTATAGTTTGAACAGTTTTCTTCCAAAGAAAGTGTCCTTTGTTCAGTGTCTGGAAAATGGCAGTTGGTCCACAGACTTATCAGAATATTGTTTTAAAGGTAAACCCAATGTCTACCGTTTTTGACGACTCACCATTTTCATTAATATCGTTGATTAATGAATAGGTATTAACCACTGGCAGATCAAAACATTTGACAGCAGTAACCGTAAAGGAGTATGTAAACAAATAAGTGAAGACGATTGAGTTTAAATATAAAACTTCTGAAAAACGCAGCCTCAATAAGACCCAAAATCAGCCCTAAACATGCTAAACTTCAGATCTGGCGACCCCATGACATAATTTTCAGTATGTACTGTTATTCTACTGTCTTAATTAGGATTTGTGCAATGCATTACTCTGATTTGGTGAGGCAGGCTTTTTCTAATCTGTTGTGTGTTTTTTGTTTCCAAAGGCAGTCATTTTGACGTTTATTTTACCCAATCACGGTTGATAACTTTGCTTGCCTCTTTGGTTGCACGCCGACGGGTCGGGCCTCAGACTATGACCGCTCTGGCCTAAAGACTTAAGTTAGTCGGTTTGTGCCTGATGCTCTGGCTCTAGTCGGGCCCACCGGAGTCCAACGTTTGGTCTTCTTTTTCTTCAGCATTTCAGTTATTTCTTGCTGTCGAGTCCTCATCCTTCTTTCATCTCTGTATTCGTTTGACTTTTATGTTTTCGGAGATGTTGCATTGATGAGTTATGAACCATTCATGTGGAATGAACAAATATTTAATGTATACCACGGCAGAACAAAGTGCGAAAGTTGTGGCCACGTAAAATCGATTTAAGCTCCCCCCCCCCCCCACCCCCCACTCCAGCAATGTTTTACTAACCGTTCCGGTGCTTCTGCTGTGATTTACTACTTCTGTTATTGTATGTCTTTCATGTATGTCCTGGTGAAATTTTTATTTGGGCGATTTGTTTTGGAAAGAAATTGTCCTTTTTGCGTTCTGCTTGTAGTGTTTTGATTGTAATGCCGTTGCTTTAAGTGAATTCTTCTTTCTCTTTGGTGTCTTGCAAATGGTGGTAGAGTAGCCCGAATTTTCTGGTGTGATTCTTTGCGGAGGTTTGGTCAAGTCTTTAGCTTTGACGCAGTAACCTCGCAACACAATATTTATACTGCGAATTGCTTTTGCCGTAAGATCTTTGTTTTGCAGGGGAAAATTATAATAGGTTGTGCCCTATGTTGAACATCGTTTCGTCCAAAATATGCCTGAACATGTCAACGACAAGTCTAGATGAAACAAACAAAAACGATTGGATATAGGAAACAATCTACTTACACAATCTTGACTTAAGGTGTTAGCAAAAAGTCTGTTGTCTGGTAGAACAGATAATCTTCTAAACCGCCTATTTAACGGACAAATATTAATGAAGTTACCCAGGGAAGGTTACAATCAATATGCACAGCCGTCCAGAGACACTGAAACAAGAAAAGATGTAGATTAAACAGTGACAAACCACGATTGGACAGTTGCAATAACCGACACACCAAAAGTTGCATCAGATGAACTGCCTTGGAAAGGGCAGCAGGAATAACTGCTCAGGGGACATAAAATTAGTTTTACGTGACCGAAACTTCAATGGTTGAATATAGTTGCAGTTTTAGTACCTGCTGTAACTTGACTTGTTTTATCCAATAATTACATAAGGAAAAAGTGTGTCATTTTGTATTCAGTCAAATATATTGGTCTAACTGCCCATATATTTGGGGAAATTACGAAAGCAAATAAAGAGTAAGATTTGTTTACTGCTGCTGTGTTAAATAAATATATTCGGCCTTTATGTTAGCGTAAGTTGTATTTATCTTTGATATGATGCAACGTTTAACACATTAGTTTATTAATGCAAACGATGTTGACCAATCTTAATGACATAAAGGCCTAGTTAAGCTTGTCCGGATCCACTGTTTTGTTTACAGATCGGCAAACCAAACAGCGAGATAGTCAAGACGCAGGAAAAAAAAAAAAAAAAAACAAAAAACAAAAAAAAAAAAAAACAGACGTATTAATTAATACAGGGTCTGCAAAATCTTCATTCAAACGAACATTAGCAGTACTGAAATTTGTAGACTCGTTAGCTTTGTCTTAACGTTTGGTGTTGCAAACTTTTAAAATAATTTTATCAGCAAAACTATGAGCATAAAACATTGCTTGAAAATACCACTAAAAACATGTTATAAATTTGTGCTTGTTACAGGATTGCTTGCATAATGAATATCTCGTGCTCACTTTACATTGCCTCATAGGTTTAGAATTAAACTACGCAAGGAAAATTATTAGAACAATGGAATATTGAGAGAGAATACTAGTGTAGTCATGACAAAACATCTCTTATAAGGCTTTGACCATAAGTATAATTTTTCAACTGACTTTAAATAAAAATGCCAAGCTTCCAAATGCAAATATGGAGATAGCCAAAAAGAAACTGCAACAGGCACACCACACCGCCTTAGAACTATCAACAGCAGAGCCATTGGGAGGCTTGAACGTGGCTTTATAAGCACTACAATTCCCATATAATTCCGATACAGTTCGAACTTATTTTTTCGATTATCAACCAGTGTTTTTTCCATAAGAATGGTAACCGTTGCTTTCAGTATGATGTCATTGGCTACAAAGACACATACTTCGTTCGGGATCACTCTGATGCACCACAAAAATACTCAGATGCAGATGTCATAAAGATGCTGAAATATCTAACAGACACTATTTTTGTGGAGTTCGGCGGACGGATATTTCAGCAAACAATCGGCATACCGATGGGTACTAACTGCTCCGTTGCTTGCCGACTTGTTTTTATATTCGTATGAGGCGGAGTTTCTACAAAGTCTCCTTAAAGCAGGCGAGAAATACATTGAACAACAATTCAATTTCACCTACAGATATATAGATGATGTATTGTCTCTGAAAAATTTGCAGATTATTTGGAATTCACGTGAACTTGAAATAGAGGAAACAGTGGAGACTGCAGCCTCCTCTTCATACATGGATTGTTATCTCTACATTGACAAAGGAAAGCTTACTACTAGGCTTTGGGATTAATTTTCCCATTGTTAACTTTCCATTCCTGAGCAGTAATATCCCTTCTGCATCATCATACGGCGTTTACGTTTCACAATTAATCCGTTATGCCTGGGCCTGTTCAAATTATCAGGACTTCATGGAACGTGGAAAAGTGCTCACTACAAGGTTGTCGAGCCAGAGGTATCAAAAAACAAAACAAAAACAAAACTGGTAGCAACACTTAAGAAGTTCTATGAGAGACATCATGATCTGGTCAATCCCTACAATGTGGCCATTTCAAGAATTGTTTCTGATGTTTTTACCAATGATGAGCCATAAGTAGACTTCGAAATCCCGGACATGGGCTTCTACCTACATTTCCTTCGTTCAGGCCTATGGATATGGTGGGTGATGCTTGCTTACCAAGTAATGCTTACTATCCGCAGACGCCTGATTACACCCTTTATTCTGGGCTCCATGTCTGTTGATCTGAACGTTCTGGTTCGTCATTCATTTACGGATTTATGAGTTTAGATAATGGCTTGGATAATGACAGTCCTTTTAGCATTGCGATTACCTCGCTTGGGGAAGAGAGAGCTAATCTTAGTGCTTTTCGTACGTTTGTTCGATTTGCGCTTGTTTGGTTTTGTCTGTTTCCTCTTCCTCTTGGTGTCTGGGAAGGGCTGTGATTTGTGATTGTGGCCTCCCTGGACTTTTCTCTTACCTTTTTTGGTACCATGACCACAACTACTTAGCGTATGGGTTTCATAAAGTGTTAGTAGATCAACAAAGAAACGCATATAAATTAATTTTTCAACACTATGATGAAAAACATAGATTTGAGGACAAAAAGAATCAAGTAAAACATGAATAAAGATACTAGGAAAGACAACAATCACAGCCTTTCTGATACAGCGAACGGAGTAGAGATAAGAAACAAACAACAATGACCAATCAAATGAAATTTTTGCCATAGCCGATGGACGAACAATGGCACACTTTAGAGGAGGAGGCGCTTTAAAACGGCCGGCGGAGAAACTACTTGGGGAGTGAGAAGCGTTCGACTATTTTTATTAGCCCGAAAATTGCCGTTAGTTTCGATGCAGCTCCAAAGTACAAAGGGGCAGTGTTAATAAGGCCTGGTTTTGGACTCAAGCCAATTTTCTTTTTAATCCTCTTAAATAACTCGTTATGTATTAGCTTTATTTACCAGAACTATTGAGTGGAATGGAACAATAGTTTGGAGATATATTCAAATTAAGTGGGTGGGGTAACTTGCCTCCTAACCCAACTGCTGATAAACAAATGTATATAAAGCTGCACAACTATATAATTTTATAACCTGATATTTCTTTGAATATATATATGTGTGACCGCTTATATGCATGTTATTATTTCTTCTGTAAGAAACAGTATTGAGGCACCAGAGAACGATAATCTGGGCAGTGAGTTTTCCTAAATTTACGAAAAACCACAACACGTCTTTACTACAGGCTTTTCATCTTTGATAAAGCTGGTCATTTATAATGATACATAACTATAATACGTAACATCTTACATTTTTTTTAAATTGCTCCTCTATAGCCTGAATTACTCCCCTTTATTTTTGAAAATTACTCATTGTTAAGCAAAAATGTTCAAAGAGTCTCATACTTATTTATATCTTTGATATGAGGTGAATTTTCTATCTGGAAGTCTTTTATAAGCCGTTTATATATTCTCTGCCTGATTTGTTACTTAAATCTTAGAATCAGCATATACGTTGATGTATTTCATGACGTCACAGTAATGTTGATGTTTGTCATTTTAATTGCAAGAATTTAAAACTGTCATTGGCTTGAATGAATTCAACTGCAGAATTATATTTTCGTACGCTTCTATTATACTTCGCACGAAATGAAAGTACCTTGACTTGCTTCAAGTTCACAGATTGAAAGATTATTTAAGTCAGTGTTTTGAACACTGAGTAGTGATATGAAAAGTATAATGTTAAAAGATTGATTAAGTCAATGCTTTGAACACTCAGTACTGATATGAAAAGTATAGGCATCATATTTAATATACATACGTTCTAACGCATTTAATCCATACTTAATTTTACTTTGCTTTGCTAACAACGATGTCATTGGTTTTGACTGTGAACTTAAACACGTTTCCAGTTTTCGTCTTATCTGATTTTCATGCATTGCTCAGAGAAAACAATGCATCGCCCCTCTTATAGTCATTTAGATTATTAAGTATTTGTGAAAACATTTTTATACCTTACTCATCTTCTATTCAATCATCAACTTCCGCCTTTGCATCATATACACATATAGACATTTGAACTGCATGCGGTATTAAATTCCATGGAGATTTTCTCCTTGACTATTAGTAGATTAAAGTAAAAACAATGGTCCATGCAAAATGTCAAATAGATAAGCCCTTTCAATGTTACTTTTACTAGATTTGCTAGAGCTTTATAATGTATACAAAACATAACATCTCCTAATATGGCACCTTATCAAACATTAAAACTTACACCAATGCATGCCTAGTTATCAACCCAGTCACTGTTGATGGCTATGCTTTGCTCTTTAATTGCACGACGGCGGTTTGTGCTTCAGACTCAATGACTGGCTCTTTGATAAACCTTTAACAAAGTGGTTGGGGATTGATGATATGTTTTCGGCTTGACCCGCCTTGGTTCAACTATTAGTTTTTATTAACTCTGGCTCGAAGTAGTGTAGAATTAGCCAAGAGTATTTTCTTTGTTTAAGGTAGTGATTTATTTGATTTTTATGTTTTTGCTATGATGCATCGACTGATTTGGTGCCATTATACGAGCCGACTTTTCATGTATTTCTGTATTAAGAGTAACATCGGGACTCAGGATGAAGTTAGTCGACTGTAAAGAAAAGGTCCTTAAAAAAAGTAAGAGAAAAGTCCAGGGAGTACCACAATCACAAACCGCAGCCATTCCCAGGCTCCAAGAGGAAGAGGAAACAGACAAAACCAAACAAGCGCAAATCGAACAAACGTACGAAAAGCATTAAGATTAGCTCTCTCTTCCCCAAGCAAGGTAATCGCAATGCTAAAAGGACTGAAAAACGCAAGAACAAAATAACACAATGTCACTATTAACTGTTCTAGGGCGGTGGTCCGGGTGTTGGTTTTACTTTGTGTAGCTTTGTGTTTTGTTCTACGAGGCGATTTATATTAAGACTTACCTTATGTTGCGGCCTTCTGTTTTAAGTCCTTTTAGCATTTAGATTACCTCGCTTGGGGAATAGAGAGCTGGTCTGTGTGTTTTTCGTGCATTTGTTTGTTTACGCGTATTGATTTGTGTCTCTTTCCTCTTCTTCTTGGTGGCAGGTATTAGGTGCGACTTGTGGTTGTGGCATCACGCCCTGGAATGTTTGTTTTATCTTTTCGTTTTTTTTTGTAAATATAGACTTATCTGGTTAATGTAGAGTCGTTCATGTTGTTGTAGTGAATGTCGTACTGGCTATTAGATGACAGATATTCTTCTGTGTATATTCTGGCCTGATTAAGGTAGGAAATGATCAAGGCCAACATTATCAGTTCACCTAACAGCCCAAAGAACATTCTTTCGTGGAGATTGATCATGAAATATTTTCTACGGTCATACTCTCCCTTCCGCTGATTCAAGAAGGGCAGTTGTCAGTTTCTGGCGAAAGAATGTGCACAATACTGGTTAACCGCTTAGAGGACTAAGCCTGCCCAGTAAACGTGTGGTCAGGTAAACTGACCGCGCTCGACATGACCACATTGAGTTGACTGGGCCGTAAAACCTCAACACAAAGTCATCAAAGGCTGCCTATTTCAGCTTGCTAAAGGGTACAGCATTTATTTCCGAGCCTGTCAGGATCTTTTCTTTTAGTCTGCTTTGTGTTTTTGATGACGCCACCATTCACTCTGCAATTGTAATGCTCTCACTGTTGTGATAATGAGTGGTCTGAAAGAATTGTAAACTACCCATACTTTTCTAATAGAGTACCTAGTAAATTGAATCAGGCTTACTGGCATCATATTGCTGAATGATTTCCATTGTTTATTTGTCCTTATGCCTACTCAACAACCCATCTTGCTTTTGTTACCGGCCTCGGTTGATTTGATTCTCAGATTATATGTAGTTTTTACGACTTTTAGAGGAAACATGGCATTTCAGTTTGTAAACATTTATTGTTTAGTAAGTCTGTAAACTCAGACTTTTATTCTCTGAATGCTTTGTCAGTGTAACCATCTGAACATCAACTTCAAACCTCTCAGTTACTTGGTATCTTCTCTGTATTCGTTAGTTACATGTTGTCCTCTTGGTATTTATTTCAAACAGTGTCCTTATGATTTTACCATAATTTTATTCTTTTTATTATTATTATTATTTTTTGTTGTTGATTTCATCAGCCGTGAAAGACTCTGGTTCTGGTAGTACATATACTTATTCAGCAACTAGAATTGCTGCTTTTACCAGAATGTTTAATGAATAGAATCTGAATGCCACTACATTATCCAAATACGGGTATATATTTAAGTTTCTGTATTTGACAAGGTGCCATATGAGGCGGTGGTATTTTTTATACATTACAATGCTCTACAATGGTAAAAGTAACTAAGTAACTTCAAAAATGGCTTATCTGTTTGACAGTTTACATTGTTTTTATCTTAGTCTGCTATTAGTCAAGGAGAAATACTGCATTGTGTTAAGTATCGTATATAGTTCAAAGGTATAGATGTATATATATAATGCAAAGGCAGAATTTGATGACTGCATTACGAAAACATGCCTATTCAAATACATAGAAAATTTCGCCTCCAAAAACTGAAAATGTTCAGATTAAAAACTCTGATATTTTTCATATTTCTGCTCAAAACATAGATTGTGGGTACTCGTTAGAACCGCCTCGGCGAGCGGTTCTAACGGGTACCCACAATCTATGTTTTTAAGCAGAAATAAGAAAAATAATGTATACCCCTGTAAACCCCAGTTTTACCATATAAAAGAGGGGTTTGAGGGGCTCAAAATTGTATAGGTATGTTTCCGTAATAGGGCAGAGGATCATTAAGGTATAAAAATGTTTCCACAAATATAGGAGAGTCTAAATGACTGTAAGATGGGTTATGAATTCTTTTCTCTGAAGGAAGTCAAGAAAATTATCTACGCCGAAAACTGGAAACGTGTTTATGACAGTAAAAGGTCAAGGTCAAAACCAATGGCTGCGTTGTTAGAAAAGCAAAGCCAAATTTTATAATGGATAAAATATGTCTGAACATATGTATATTAAATATGATGCCTATACTTTTCATATCAGTTCTGAGTGTTCAAAGCATTGACTTAATCAATCTTTTAACATGTGACCTTGAAGCAAGTCAACGTTAAAACTACTTCCTTTGCATGCGTATAATAGAACCAAGCAATCAAAAATATAATACAGCAGTTAAATTCATTCATGTCACTGACAGTTGTAAACTCTTGCAATTAACATGACAAATATCAACATTACTGTGACGTCATGAATTGCGTCAACGTGAATGATGACTCAAAGATTAAAAAAAAGGTAAGAGAATAGTCCAGGGAGTGCCGCAATCACAAACCGCAGCCCTTCCCAGACACCAAGAGGAGGAGGAAACAGACAAATTCAAACAAGCGCAAATCGAACAAACGCGCGAAAAGCACTAAGATTAGCTCTCTCTTCCCCAAGCGAGGTAATCGCAATGCTAAAAGGACTGAAAAACACAAGAACAAAATGACACAAGGTAAGACATAAAACAAATCGCCTCGTAGAATAAACCACAAAGCAACAAAGAGTAAGACTAACACCGGGACCACCGCCTTAAAGAGATCACTGAAAACACAAGAACACAGCCCCGCGCCTTAAGTCATAGGTCAAGCAGAGAACATGTAAATGGGTAGTAAAAGACTTCCAGATTAAAAATTCACCTGAAATAAAAGATATAGATAAATATGAGATTCATAATACGATTTTGCTTTGAATATGTAATTGTCAAATATTAAAGAGGGAGTAATTCACGCTGTAGTAGAGCATTTAAAAAAGTAAGATTTTACGTTTTATAGTAATGTACCTATATAAATGACCAGTAATATCAAAGATGTAAAGCTTGTAATAAAGGCGTGTTGCAGATTGTTTTTTGCAAATTCGGCCCTTTGAAAATTCAGGAAAACTCTTTGCCAAGAGAATCGTTCTCTAACTCTTCTCTAACCCTTCAATACTTACAGCAGAAATAATAACATGCATACAAGAAGTCACATATATGTATTCAAAAAAGGTAAGAGAAAAGTCAAGGGAGTGCCACGATCACAAAACATGAAAATAAAATAATACAAGGTACAACATAAAACAAATCGCCTCGTAGAATAAACCACAGAGCAAAAAAGTAAAAAACGGTCAGTAGAACAACCACCGGGCGGGGGGGGGGGGAGGGGGTGGGGGGCGGGGGGCTGCGGGGGAGGGGGTGGGAGGTGATAAAGCACTTCTACAGCTAGCCAACTTCACACTTGGCCTCATGTAACTCTTAATCAAAACTAGTAAAACAGAAAGCAAAATGGGCAGCTGTTGAAGGTTACCAAAACACTAGCATCACAACACAACTAGTAAAACAAAAAGCAAAATGGGCAACTATTAAAGACGGTGACCACAATGCTAGTATTACAACACATACAGAAAAAAAAACAGTACAAAGAGAAAGAACAATATCAGAACCACCGCCTTAGAATGGTCAGTAGAATAAACTAGCCAACTTCACCCTAGGTCACGATGCTACTCTTAATACAGAAATACATAAAAAATTCGGTTCGCATAAAGGCTCCCAACTCAGTCAATGCATCAAAGCGAAAATATGAAAATATAATTAATCACGATGACAAACAAAGACAAATACTCATGGATAATTCTACTGTATGCCAGAGTAAATGAAAACCAATAGTTGAACCACGGCGGCCAAACCAAAGACCTAACCCACTGGTTAAAGTTTTACGAAGAGACCGTCATTGAGTCTGAGGCCCGAACCGCCGTCGTGTGATTAAAGAGTGAAGCATAGCCATCAACAATGATTGGGTTGACAACTAGACTTTCAGTCTGCCGCATAATATCCATGCTATATCCAATTCTTTTATAACGGTTAATTAGTTCTCTGAATTGCTCCGAAAAGTTAGATATTCCCACAATTTTTCTAAATCTGTACACTAAGTCACCGTAAAATTCTGGTTCCGATATACCTTATTGCAGAAGAGTTTTCAGACTACGCTATATTTTTCGTCCAAGGCACTGTGTCTGCTATATAATTTCGAAAACGCTTAATACGAAGTTTGAAATAACGATAGCCCTGCCTAAGAAGTTTCGCAGTAAGGGCTTTATTACGACAGTTAAAAAACGGTAAGAGAAAAGTCCAGGGAATGTCACAATCACAAACCGCAGCCCTTCCCAGACACCAAGAAGAAGAGGAAACAGACAAATCCAAACAAGTACAAATCGAACAAACGTACGAAAAGCACTAAGATTAGCTCTGTCTTCCCCAAGCGAGGTAATTACAATGCTATAAGGACTGAAAAACACAAGAACAAAATTACACAAGGTAAGACATAAAACAAATCGCCTCTTAGAATAAACCACAAAGCAACAAAGAGTAAGACTAACACTGAGACCACCGCCTTAGAACGGTCACTGAAAAACACCAGAAAACAGCTCACCGCCTTAGAACGGTCACTGAAAAACACAATAACAAAACAACAGAAGGTAAGACATAAAACAAATCGCCTTATAGAATAAACCACAAAGCAACAAAGAGTAAGACTAACACCGGGACCACCGCATTAGAACGGTCACTAAAGTCACTAAGATTAGAAGAAGCTCTGGCGAATCTAATAAATTGAGATATGTATACCCCATATGACGTACGCCGGGGGACATCGCCATCCAGAAAAGGGAAATTGACTATATCAAAATCAAATGGTCCCGTTTATCATACATTTTGGTGGAAATTGTACCATTAGACATACAAAGATTTAAATCGAAACACGGTGCCTCGGTATCGGAAGAATTGGCTCTATTTATTTGGAGTTCTGTAGGGTATATGCGGTCCACCATTTGGTTAAAGTAAATATTGTCAATATTTAATAAATCATCAAAATCATATTGGGTTATAAAACTTATATAATAGCTGTGAAGCTGTAAAACCAGAGAGTTACATTTGTTTTCACCAGTTGGGTTAGAGGGGAAGAAACCCAACCCACTTAATTTGAATATATCTTCCAAACTGTTGCTCCGTGCCACTAAATAATGTGCATACATGAAGCCAATACATAGGGGACCATTTAAGAGGACTAAAAAGAAAATCGGTTTGAGTCCAAGAACAGGCCTTACTCGTATTGACACTACCGTTCGATCTGCGTTAGGGTAATCTACTATATCAACGAAGCATCATAGTAAAATACACATAATCGCAAACACTGTAATGAAACCAAGCAGAGGGCTCTGATTGTTTTGAAAATCGAATATTGCTAAAGCTAGCACTAGGGGGCGTATGCCGCCTGCAAACTACAGTGTTGCATATGAAGAGACTCAATCAAACCGAGTCTCCGATTTCCTAACAATCTGCACCAAGAACACAAGGAAACCAAGACAACTACACAGTAGATAACGTTGGGCCAGACTAGCGCCGACTTTCTGAAACAGATTGACATATTAAAGATGTAGCTAACATTCAGTTTGAGGACCGACTTGTGCAGTTAAAGACGAAAACCAAGTAATCAAAATAAACACGATGATTTTGATTTTCTCTCTCTCTCTCTCTCTCTCAACAAATTCAATTTGCTAGATAATGCCTTAACTGTTCGAAATAAATGATTATAATTTACACCTAGAATGCGAACTTAAATTCTTTTCAAAAGAACTAAACACAGATTTTTAATTTGGAACTGCATCAGAATTAAGTGCGAGGCTTCGATCGAGCAAAAGCTTTTTCTGTGGCTGTTCCAAGGTAGTTCGTCTTTTGCTATGTTTTGTATACAGGTTATTGCAGTTGTCTCGTTGTGTCTTTTTGTTGTTTGTTCTTCATTTCTTTTCATTTCATTTCATCGGGGGGTATGGCCTTTTCTGGGTAAATGCGCTTATAATTTAAAAGTTACAGGAATGACCACTTTTCTTCTCTCCGAGACTTAACTTGTTTCCCGATCGAAATGTTGTTTTGAAAAAAAAAAAAAAAAAAAAAAAAAAAAAAAAAAAAGACAGAAAACAGACATATTTTTTTATAAATGTCTAAGCATGAGATATGACTGAAAGGAGATCTAATGTATGGCGCTTTTTGACCTGTCGTTTTGACCTCGGTCCGTGAACATGCATATCAGAATAATTCATGGCAAAATAAATAAAGTAAGCTTGAAAACAGTTATGCTTTGGTTAAGAATGAATGAATCGTATTTACATAATCAGAAGAATAAACGACGGCTTGACCTGTTTAATATGTTTCTTGCAGGCAATGCAGCCATGTAGCAATTGCACTCTTTGGCGTTAGTTTGATTGAGATAAGTGTAAACGTCATTGTCAATAGACTCAGTAATGTCGTGGCGATGTCTGGATGTGACGATGGGAAATGATGCCCCTCTACAGTAATTCCCTACTGCAGTATTAGGCCCCAGCGACATTGACATGATACTACCACCAGTCATATTATACTGTCACTGGTGTGACCGATTGTAGCTCTTTTACCTTATGTTGAGCGCCAAGACAAAGAGCAGTTGGTACCAATTACAAAAAAAAAAAATCATAGGTATGACACGGCTGTGGATTCAACTCAAAATCTCCCGATCCGAAAGCGCTTGCTCTGTCAGTTGAGCTAGCCGGATGGAGGTTAGGCGTTTGAATGCCTTGCGGGAGGGTTAAACCTCTCGCTTAGAGAACGGCCATGGGTTTGAACGTAACAGAAGCTTATATGTAATGAGACAATAAGAGTATCTCGCTCACACTTGTGTCTGACTCTTGTCTGCTATCCTCGCATAATGAGCCGACCCTCCTAATTTCATGTTCATTAATCGTCCCGAAATCACTTCATAGACTGTGCGTGTTATCACCAAATCATGATGATATTCTGTTGACCCATAGACAAAGATTATTGGCAGACATTTTCTAACGGAGCTAAGCAATCTATGAAAAGAAGTTATTAAATTACGTGCACGGACAAACACCTCCGGTGAAATGTCTCAAGAGCGTAAATCTTCATTCTCTACCAAGCCATCACATCCTTGGCCTATTAAAGGGATTAGTTGTAACTATAGTTGTTTACAAACATGTATAAACGCCACGGCATACACCTGTCACAACTTTCACAGGTAAATATTTTTTACGTGCAGATTATATTAGAACGCTAGTTCTAGGGTAACGATCAGCTAATCTAAAAATCAGATTCACTGGTTTTAATAATACTGCCTTGTTTTAATGCACTACGGATTTGTTGCAGCAAACTCGCAGTAGAATTTATTAGTTACGCTCGTTTCAGTCACATGTGACTGAAGACTTTTTAATTTAACCGCATACCCTTTGTTGAAAAAACATTTATCTGCATAATTAAGATGGTATTCGCAATCATGAAGTTACTTAGTTCTCGCGTCCAATGTGTCTGCTTGTAACGTAATATGTAAAATCAAGATCTATCTCACTGATATTGTAAACATAATTTAAAACAAAGCACGTGGTTTTTGTAAGGAGCAAACTGATAAGTATCAGTGTGTTCAAGTACCTTCTAAATGATTGTTTTAAACCAAATAAAACATGCCGTTACAAAATTCAAGATGATTTCTTAGTTTGGATTAATAAAGCTAGTATGAAGCTAGTACCCCAGAAGTAAGTTTTCTAAAATCGTGGAATTGGATCAATGATTACAAACGAGCAGAAGATATAATCTACTGTAGTTAAATGACGGGAGATGTTTAACGGCCTTACCCTCGCTCGGATTTAGTGATTATAAACAGATTGTATAAGAAATGCGTTTGAAATTTATGCGTTACAATTTTGCTATGAGAAGCGAACACATACGTAAAAAATTATTTCGCATTTCCTGTATTGTATTCGATATATAACAGAACTCTGGAAAAGGCACATGACACCTGTATGTGTATAGAACCATCCTAGCACATATTGTATATATAAGAAAGTTGCACATTGTAGTCAGAACTGCTAGTTCATTTCTCGTTTAGGAATCCGAATGATATTGATCTCGTTTAGACGTATTCGGATGTTAAAAGATTCTTAATGACACGGAGACATTCATGTGACACGCAGTTTTTAGGGCTTTTCCCCCGTCAAGCACACAACATCACGCAATTACCGCAACAAGTTATTCAACCCATCGAAACCCGTCCAGTGCCACAAACAAACAGTTTAAGTGCAAAAAAAAAAAAAAAAAAAAAAAAAAAAAGAAAAAAAAAATACAATAAAATACAAACCCACCCCCGCATGCGTATGAACCCGTTTAGGGTGGCGTGTGAAACATCTACATTGCTGAGCTCTTCCAATTTGAACGACCCCTCTTGGGTAACCTTTTTTCTGTTGTATACCCCATTAGCCAGCTGAAAAACATGAGCTGATTTTCTTCTCCTTCCTTATCGAACCCTTCTGTGTCACCAAGATCAGCCAAAGCCACCCCGTGGCATTTTCTGACGCTCCCAGGGCCACCTGGGTCACCCATCGCTTATGTGTAGTACTGCGCTCAAGTGGTTGAAATCTTACTTTTTGCCGTTAACGTCTAATACCGTGAGGGTCAGCTGTGGATGTGGATGTGAACCGCCAACCTTTTGTACTGCAAGACAAGGAATGATTCTGTCCGACCGCCCCCACACCTTTCGTTCTCGACGGAGACCTATCTAAGCAGTGTAGAGGGGCGGCCGTTATGGAGGTTCTCAGACGTACTGACCTCGGCGAGGTGGACTAGGATCTCCCGATGGACAACAAGCCTGTGCGGCTCATCCGCATTGTATGTTTTGCCGGGCTCGAATGTGGCTCGAGAGAACCCCAAGAGTTGGGCCAGCCGGCAGTTTAAGGCCGGGCGCTTCTTCGCAGATAGCTGTAAGCGACCGGTTGGTGCATGCAAACTGAGTTCGGCACCCAAAGGCTCGAATATCTCGTTAGTCAACTCGCAGACGTTGTAATAACCATCCCTTATTGACGCGGTGCTATCTTTGGTCGGCACCTCGTTATTCCCCAAGGCCGCACTTATGTTCTTCAAGCGGTGGTAGTACGTCAGTTCGCAGAGGGCGACTTCCAGCCCTTCACAAGCAGATGTGTGTTCCAGAGGAACAGCAGAAACGGGAAGGTTCCGGTCGAGATAGACCGGTTCACCATTTTGAATACCGGTGAGCGTGATGTACATATTGAACAATTCTCAATGCTTGCACTTAACAGCTATTCCTTCAAAAGGCATGGACGCAAAGGCGTTTAAGTTCAACTCGGCAGCTAAATTCCGCCCGGGCGGGGTTTACAAAGAGAAGAAAGACCTCGAGCTGCCCATCAGACGTCTTCGTCGACAGCGATGGGAACTCTTTCCAGGCGATGTTTCTCGACGTCTTCGGTGGGTACCAGAACCCCCCGCTCATCGGCCGGATGCGGGGTGTCATACCAAGACCACTTGCAATCCGGGGACAAGCTCGTTCGAAGCGTGTTTCGCTTCCACGTTTACTATCAGACGAGGCGCATCCTGGAGGAGATGAAGGTTGCCCTCCCCGACCACGAATCGTTATCGTGGTATTCGCACCCTTACGACGCCCGAGCTTACAAAAGGCTCTGGTCTGAGTTCGGCGTGCAAGCGTCAACGGACTGGCGCCAAAGGCTTGATCATGGGTGCCAGGGGCTTGGCAGCTTGTCGACGTTCTGGAAGCCCCTCAAGTCGTACAGGCACGCCCACGCTTCCCAAGGCATATTCTTTAATGAGAAGGATGCAATTCGGCACAATGTTGACATCAGCTCGGCCTGGACGACGTTCGTTCTGGACTGGGGCCAGGGCTTCACGCAAGCGGGCGTGGAACGGCTTAACGAATCGATAAGGACGTACGTTTGGGCCCTTCTGGGGAGCCAAGGGCAGACGCACTCGAACATTCTCCAGGCGGACCTGGGCTTCGATTCCCAAAAGCAATTCCTCTCAAACACTGAAGACGCCATTTCATCGCCCGTCGACCTCCCTGGTTCCATCGACCACTATCAAAAGACGCTACAATACGCTGGGTCTCCCTTGGGCAGTCGTAGGGGCCGGGCTGTACCTCATGCCCAGCGACATGCAGCTCCACCCCGGGAACGTGGCCGGGTACAACAACAAGCTGCTAATCGCTCCGCTCGACGCCACCATCAGGCACAATCCCGGGATTAATCCGCCAGAACCAGCCAATTCCGGCTCCGGAGGCGATCCTGCATTCCAAGGAACGGTCGCCCCGCCCGCCGGGACCGCCAGCAGAGGGCCGGTCGCAGATGATGCAGTTTTGGCTCACCAAAGGCAACATGCTAAGAAACAGGCTGCGGCATTGGGGTCAGCAACAAGGGGCGACGGTTCGAAAGCCGATAAAAAAACAGACGGAGGCCCACGAGGAAGAAAAAAAACGGCGCTGATCGTGGCCGGAGTGGGGATCGGGTTAGCGGCGGTGTGGTTTGCGAGTCGCCGGCGGTGACTTTACAGCCGCCAGGAGCAGGGCCCCGACAGCAAGGGCCACGACCCAAACGTGCTCCGCTACCCACGAGGCCATTGTCCCCAAAGCACTCAGAATTGCGCAGACTACCACCCCAATGATGCCGGGGAGGGCCTGGGCGGCCTTTCCCGCCCATCTGGCCAAGACGCGGCCAAGGGCCTGCAGGTGCATTTTAAGCCATACCTTTACGCCACCCTTGTCTGATGGCGTGGGAGCAGGAGCTGGCGCACCGCCAGCGCCTCCCCCGGTGATCGCAAGCACTAGTGTCGAGATTGCCATCCCGATTGCCGTGAGAAGCGCTGGAAGAGGTGCTGAATCGTCTCACGGATTCTGTTGCACTGCGGTCGAAGAGCTGCTTTGTTCGCAGAGAGGGCTTCAAGCCTCGCATCTCGCACGCCCTTAAGCTCGGAGAGCCTGCGCTCAAGCTTGTTCATTCGCTCATGGATTTCTTGCTTCTCCCAGTCGTTCTCCGCTTCCGAGAGTTTGCGCTGCTGCCGTGCTATGCCCTCTTCAACCTCGGTTATATCATTTTTTACCTCCGAGAGCTTCGCGAAGTTGTTCGCCAGCTCATCTCTCACTCCCGTCATTGCCTTTTCCAGCCCAGCAAGCTCTCTTTTAGCCTGGGCGCCCACTCGGGGTCAATTTGTTGATCATTACTAATTATTGTCTCGGCTTTTTCCGTGATATGGATCGTGTCATCGGCTGTGCTGGAGAGGTCCTCGTGTGGGATGGACTCGACGTTGATCTTGGTGTTTTCAGCAACTTGTCCGAGCTTCTCCGCAGCTACTTTGCTCAGATTGGGTGCCCCCGATTTGTATTTGGAAAACCCCAGTGATTTTCGAACGGCATCCGTGCCACCATAACCGTACGCTTCGGCTAATGTTCCAAGAGCCAGAAATTGGTACTGTCCACTCCTTTTCGTTGTCATACGGATCATTCTACGTCGTCAGGCACCCAGTAAAGCGTTTTGTTTCCTACTCTTAACTGGTCATAGTCGATAGACTCGGGGGATCATAGCCAAAGTAGCGCTTTATTTCCTTGTTAAATGCATTAATGAGGTCAACGCGGCTTAATTCGCCTCGCTGCTCGGACGTGTCAAGATGTTGCTGGACGTCCTGCGGTATGTCAGTGGGGGTGTTGGGGAGGAGATCGCCGATGAAGGGTGCCTCTGCAATCTCATCGCCTGGTGATTCGGTCCTGTTTGAAGGTTCTCGTATCCCCCACATCTCGCATGCTTCAAATCAGAATGTCTTCGAGTAATGTTGGAAGAAAGCTCGACACATATCGCCGCCTCCGCGAGCCCCTGGGTGTCAAAGGTGTGCGGCAATCCGTGGTGATAACCTACAACAAGTCAACGATCGGCCCTGGAGAGCAGCTGCTCATCCGGTTCCCAAGCCTCGGCAGGCATGACGTGATTGTTCCCGGAACAGCGAGATTAGCTTTCAAGATTGCCCTTGAGAGCACCGATCCCAACCGGACCTTGGTCCAGAACCTTGGCCGCACCATCGTGAAAACGACCACGGTCAAGGTGTCGGGGAACGAGGTGCTGTCCATCGCTGACAGCGACGTTTATCATTGCTACCTCGACCTCTGGCGGACGGCCTCGGAGAGAGAAAACGGCCTCTATCAGGGCATTGGCACGTCCGCAAACCGGAACGCGACGAGGTTTCGAATTGGCGCCGGAGACAGAGATGAGTCGGTCGCGGCCGACAAGGCAATCGCCGATGCGTTCTCTAATCGGTTCTATATCCCTCTGGATATCGAGATACACAAGCGCCACATGCCATTCTACCAGAGCGCGTTCGGCGACCGACTCAAGTACGAGTTGACCTTCAACGACTACAACCGTCTGACCCTGGCTACAGGAGCAGCAGGGGCCACTGCCGACGCCTCGTTCCAGGTCGGAAACATCAGCCTCGAGTTTGACGTGGTTTCTCAGCCAGATCTGGCCCGTATGATCGCCAACCAGTACGAAGGGCGACTCGCGACACTGTACGACCGCGTGTTAAGGTATTGCAGGGTGCCCAAGGATAAAAGTGACACCCTCTGGAACTTCAACCTCAACGTGCCCGCCCAGAGTATGAGGGGGGCCTTGTTTCTCTTTGAGGCCTCACAACAACCCTTTGCTCGCAATACTGAGGCCTTCTATAACCCCAAAATAACAAAGGTGAAGGTAACCGTCGAGGGGTCCCGAATCAACTATTCGCAGGGCATGTGTGCCTACCAGATGTGGGACGAGGCGAGGAAGTTCTTCGCCGCCGGCAGTAAGCGCCACCCAGATGTCGCAGCGGCGGCGAAGGACGGCCTTGGTGGACGTCTCCCTCGGTGAGTTCCTGACCACCAAGTTCTGTCTCTGGTTGGACCTCCGGACCTCAGAGGACGAGCGACTCCATGGCAACGGTCGCCGGATAAGCGAAGAAATGACCATCCAAATTCAAAAGGAAGCCGAAGCGGCCGGTCCTTTGAACGTTCATATCGACGTCGTCATGGACGGCGAGCTGGACTTCCAGGATGGCCGCTTCGTCCAAGCAGCGTACTAGTCGTTCATTGAATGAACAATTGAAAGATCTCTTGCCGCGGACGGCTCATTCGGCGATAATTTGCGGCCAGACGGGATGCGGGAATTTTGGATCTCCTCGAAGGTCCTTACCGGGGAGCCTTCCAACACATAGTGATCGTCCTCAGTACCTTAAGGTACAACAAGGCCTATCACCGACGCCCGTGGATCTGGATGGACCCCGAAATCTATCTCGTCGATCCCGGTGAGCGCCTGCACGACTACTTGAGGGCCCTCTTCCGTATGTTCGAGCGCTCGCCAACTCTTTACATTCTTGACGATCTGTCGGCCACAAAGGCTTTGGCGAAGAAGAAAGACATGCTGTCAGAGCTAGCTTTGTCGGGCCGCCACGCAGGGCAAAGCATTTGGGTCCACACCCAGAAATATAACGCTGTCCTCACGGATTTACTCGAGCAGACGAGGTGGTTGGCGGCCTTTCATATGAAACATCATGATTCTTTTCTCGAGTGTCTGAAGGAAAACAGCGTGGTTCCGTCAGAACAGCGGGCGTCACTGCAGCGGGAGCTAGCAGAGACAAAACACGCAGTCCTCGTATTAAGGACAGACCAGCCCACCGCTTATAAGGTTTGTGTCCCCAATACCAAGCATGCATGAACTGACCGAAGGACTGCTATGTGCTGCGCTTGGCGTGCATCTAGTACTTGCTTGGTTGCTCTTTTTCATCTCTAGGCAGGCTCGCAGAGCCATACTTCAAATTAGACAGCGGGCCTGTCTTGCCCATAGTTGTTTGTTGCCGCGAAGCAACAGGAACAATGGCAAAATGGAGTCCGACAGAATCGATCAGATCATCGACGAGATGCTTTGCGAAACCGCGCACGACAGTCAAGCCTGTTCCGCGCCGGACGAGCCCGTGTCGGGCCCGACACAGGTGTCTGACGACAAGTGCAACGTGCGAAAGGACTGTGAACGGCTCGTTGCATTAGCAGCGGGAGGCCAAGCCAGGCAGTATGGACTAGCAGTCCGTGGAAAATCACTCACCGCTGATCAAGTTGATACTTTGGACGATAGCGAAGTCGAGAGGCTCTATGCCCGCTACGAAGCAAGACGGGGCGGCGATTACGAAGACGCTGCGGTCTCCAGCGCTCCAGCTTTATGCGGGGATGGTATCTTTGTTTCTCCCGATCCCGGCCGAAAACCAGCCAGGGCTCATTGCTGACTTCGAGAGCGACCCGTTCGGCGAGCACACACTTAGCAGTGCTACCTGCGAGCTATACTATCGTTTTGGCATGTTCTTGGCACCGGTTTTTGCGGTGTTGACCACTATCAAGCACGCCCAATTTGGACATCTGTGTACTCCGATGGTCATAGACGAAGACGATGGAGAACAACGAGCAGGCATCGAGCAGCAGCCACAACGTGGCGGAGTTGCCGGCGCCAGCGACTAACGCCCCAGTATAACGGGTTACTCTCGCTTCGCGACCATCGAAGAATCAAAAGAAAGTGGCAGCCGGGCGAGCCTGCGCTGCCGCCCGAAAGGCAAAGCACGAACGGCTCCCCGAGGAGCTTCGGGCAGCCAAAGAATCATTTCGTGCTCCTGACGATGTGACACGCGAACATGTTTCCGCTCTTCCTGTTGCTTCGCAACAACGGGAACAGGAACGTGAACAACAGGAACACGCGGATAAATGGCAACACAACTGGACTCCATGGATCGTCGGTCTTACGGGCGCCGCCGCGCTTGCCGTTGCTGCGCTGCGTGTGCTTCCAAAGGAAGCGAAGAAACCCACGTAATTAACAGATGTACTCGCGCCCGTTCAAACCCCAGAGCCGAACTCGCTTTTAGAGCCAAACCGCCCTTTCTTCATGGGGTGACGATGTGAAGCAATTACAGAGTAACAACCTTGACGATCCCGGCAAACGACGGTAAAATGCTTGTGAATGCGCTCTATCATAGCGCAGTCGTCTCTGGCATCGCTATGGGTTACGCCCGACGGCAAGAAGGCGATGGGTATGTGTGTGCGTGTGTGTGTGTGGGGGGGATGGGTAGCACCACGAAGCTTGACTTTACTCCCCGTGACGTGGGAATGGTCGTTGCAGACATCGCTCTCGCCATGGCGACTAAGGACGCGTTAATTAAACAAGGCATCATACCCGCCGATATATTGAAGTAATGGCTAGCATCGCTATGCTCGAAGGAGCTCTTGTCACGCTTTGGCTTTCTCCGGCTCGAACTACCTGTTTACCATGCTAAAGAGCTCTGGCGCCGATGAGGAGCGAAAGCGACACGATAAAGCGATCGAGCAGTTACAGGCCGCGCATGAGGCTTGGTCAAGAAAACGGACTAAGTGCCTGGATTGGATCGCCGAGGATCTTCTCCGTCAAGAAGAGTTGTAATACGCGATGCTGGCGACGGGACGAGCGGGCAGCCTTTCGCTTTGCCCGCCTTGTGATGTCACGAACGAGCATGCTCAGGAACAGCGTCGCACAACTCCCTTGGCCGGTCGCGGAAGCCTGTTGGAGACTGATCACTCACCTTGAATTTCTCGCGGATCTAGATGGAGAGGAGTCTTGCAAGCATTTACTAAGCCCCGAGGCTACTGGAAGGGACTAGCGGCGATCGAAAGCCTCTCAACCACAGCAAAGGTGACTGAGAAGCAGGCCAAGGACTGGCTCAAGAAGCAGGCCATCTGGCAGATCTATCTGCCTGCTCCACGGCACATTCCTCGCCCAAAGTTTGATGTCAGCAAGACAAACGAGGTCCATCAAGTCGACCTGCTCTTTCTACCGCATGACCGCGTAGGGCGGAAGACCTTTCACTATGCTCTCACGGTCGTTGACGTCACCAGCCGCTGCAAAGAGGCTGAGCCTCTGCCAAGCAAGACCGCAGCAGAGGTCCCCGATGCCCTGTCTCAAATCTACAGACGGGGGTCATTGAAGTGGCCCAAGCTTCTCCAGGTTGACCCGGGGCGAGAGTTCATGGGCGCGGTCAGCCAGGTGCTGGCGAAACACGGGGTCGAGGTCCGCCGTAGTCGGGTCGATATTCACAGGGACCAAGGAGTCGTGGAGCGCTTCAACCGGACGCTGGCTGAACGTCTCTTCGGGCACCAGTATGCCCATGAGATGCGGCTCCCTGCTCGGGAAAAAAGACCCGGGATGCGATAAGAACTGGGAAGGCTGCACAAAAGCCTTCCCAACCTGCTGACCGACCTGTTGGATTACAGGAGCAAAAGCTCCCTTCAGGTGTTGGCGTTCGCTATCTGTACCAGCCTGGCGAGCTGGAAGGTGGTCGTCGACGCGCCACAGACCCTGTGTGGTCTCTTGAGGTATATCGGCTGGGACGCTCGGTGACCAAGCCCGGTGACCCTGTGTTGTATTACTTGCAGGATGGGCCGCCACGTGACTTTGTCAGGGAAGAACTTCTGGTGGTGCCCCCTGACACTCAGCTTCCGCCGGATTGGGTTCTCAAGCAGTTACGGAGTAACTAACAGCTCCTCTATGTATGCTTCAGCACGACATCCTTGCGCGCGTAAGCGCTGTATCTTTGTGTCCATAAGCCAGTGTGTCCACCCCATTTTCTGCGATCCAGCGCTTGGAGTCGAAGGGCGAGAGTGATACCTTGTTCAGATATTGCCCATAGATGCGATGGCGCTCTGACCGCAGGACATCCATGCTATGGCGGAAGGTATGCTTTTTGAAGAGAGCCTCTTTGTACTGCTTATGCCTGATGTGCTTCTTTACCACGTTCTTCTTTACACCCTTGGCCTTCCTGATGTTCTTTCCACCAGCCTCCAGGATTGAGTACATCTTCAGCCGCAGGCCAACATACTCAGCAATAGGGCGCCAAGCGCACTCGTGTTTCATCTCCCCCAGGACCTTTTTGTTCGCCGTGCTGTGCAGCGGGTTGTCGTTTGGGTAGTCAGACGTGTCAAAGAGGTTTGCATGCTTGGCCATGTCCAGGTAGACATCCTCCGTCTGGATCTCGAGGAGCAGCGAATCAGTGTTTGTGTAGAGTAGCTGAGCGCGGTTGCCGTACTGCGCCTTGAGCTTGTTGTGGTAGAAATCATACATCAGATGCTTTGAGATATCGAGGATGCTCATGCCCACATACACAGGTCAGTTGAGGACCAGACGGCTTTTGTGCATCTGGACCGCTGCCAGGTCGTCGTTGAAGATGTTCGCTCTGGCAAAGGCCGGGCTGGCGATAAGGCGTCTGAGCTTGTCTTCTTCCCTTGTGCGAACCAGCTTTACGTCTACGCGCTTGCGAAGGTTTTCCATCGTCTTTCCAAAGACGCTGTTGTTCATGAGCTTGTAGAGGTCCTTCTCGAAGTCGCTGGTAGCCCTTTTTCGGAGCTATGTGTTCATCCGGATGTAGAGCTCCATCCAGGGGCTTTGCCGGAAGCGGAGGGCCCTGTGAATCTTCTTGAGACGCATGCCCAACGAAAGGTAGAGCTGCAGGATACGGTAGTGAAACACGTAACGGGCCTTGTTGCGGAGGTTAGGTACCAGCTTCTGAACCTCAGTTGGCGCCACCCCAGCGCCAAGGAAATTGTGCTGATACTCCGACATCCACGCATCTTGGACAATCATGTGCCTCGTGTAGATCCTCCGGGTATTCAAGATCCACCTCGAGGATGGATGAGCCCCTCAGGGCTGTCTGCAGGGTGACTGTCTATGCTCTCAGCAAGGGTTTCACAGTCCTCTTCCCACCGGAAGGCGCCTGTGGTAAAGGCTGGCTTATCGCCCAGCCATAGAGGTTATTCACGTCCAGGTAGAGGATGTGGCTACTAGGCTTTTCTGGGTCGTAGCCCTCGACCAGAGGATTGTTGGTTTTGGCAAGGGGTTTTGGGACCATTGAGATGCCTCCACGCATCCCCTTCTCGATGAACAGGTGCTGGTCGTAGTCTTTGAGCAGTTCTAGCTCAACGCCTGTCTTCTTGAGCAGGGCGTCTCAGCTGAGGCCTTGGGCCGTGTAGTAACGAGTCGGATCCACACCGTACTGGCGGAGGCACGTCTTCAGGAACGTCTCGAAGACATCTGCCAGAAGCAGGACGTCGGTGTGGCAGTACAGGTCGCTGTAGTCCCCCAGGGTCTTGCACCCAAAGGTCGTCCAGACCTGCCGCGCGTGGGCGTCGTCCGCCTTGTTAATTTTCTCATCGGATAGCTTGCTGTAGAAGGCATCCTTGGGTGGGAGCTGTGTCTCCTCAAAGCGTGCCCAGGAGTCCATGTACTCGTAGGGATACACACCCTTGCGCATGATCAGTTTGCGTCTAGCCTCGTTCGGCTCGTATTGCGCTGTGATCTGGAAAGCCTCAGGCCGGTTCGCCGCCACCAGCTTGTCAAGTCATGCTAGCAGAAACTTAGTGCTGTCAATTAAGCGCAGCTGCCACAGGGAGAATGAGATGTACTTTTCTGTGTTGTTGGCGATGCAGGAGACCTTGCCTTACACCTTTGAAATGGCCTGCATTAGCAGGTTGGAGTCGTAGCCGCGCAGATTGTGGAAGACAATCGGGATCGGGGTGGTTTTCGGGTTCAGGCGCAGCTTGAGGTTTCAAGCGTTGTGAGGGTATTGCCCCGTGATGTGGCAGTGATCACGGACGGAGTCCCCGGCCAAAGGCTTCTCACAGACGTGGCAGGTGGTGGCACTGTTATAGACCCGCCTGACCTCTCATGTCATGTGCATTGCCTGAGGGTTAGCCAGCACAGCTTTGATTTTACGCTTCTCCTTCTGGAGAGCTTCTAAGAAGTGTTCTGCTGCGTTTGGTCCGCGGTATACAACTGGTGGCTCTGTTTGCCCATCGCATCGCACTACAATATAGCAGTAGCTGCAGGCCTCGTGCTCCAGTGTTTTCCGTGTATTGCTTTTCAGGGGGTCCAGCTCGGGGTCCTCAAGCTTGGTGGTGAGAGCCTTAAAGTCGGCATAGATGATGTCGGGCGCTGGTAGCTGCTTGTGGTGATTCTGGAAGATGAGCTTCCCCTCCTCCGGCATCTTCACCCGGACTGCAGTCTGCCCAATCCCTCGGCACTCGGGTCTGTGGGCCTCCAGCAAGTCATCTCTTCTGTAGCCATGACGACAGCGCTCGCAGAAGTGCTTGCGCTCCTGGTGATGATGATGATGAGTTCAGGTTTAACGACGCATCAACCCATGAGGGTCATTTGCGTCAAAATGGTGAACTAACATGGTTCTGTAATGAAACGATTATAATGATAAGTCATAAATGCATAAAATGTAAAACTAGAACGAATTTAAAAATTAAAGCAGTTATACTTTGTTAAAAAGATTGATGTGTTTTAAAAATATAAGTATGTTATCAGTTGGTACATTTTCAAATAAGTATCTCAGGTCATTTGTTTGGAAGAATTGACGTCGTGTATGAGAGAATTCAATGCAATCGATCAGAAAGTGTTTTACCGTAAAAGGTTTATTACAGCTGATACAAAATGGCTGATCTTCTCGTTTGAGTAGATAAGAATGTGTGAGTCTAGTATGACCTATACGTAGACGAGTAAGAACCACTTCTTCTCGCCTTAATGATCGATAAATGTTATTTTTACCAAGAACCGGTTTTATTTCATGTAGTTTATTGAATGTCGCTCTGTCCCATGACAGCTGCCATTTGGATAAGATGTACCTGTTGATAAAAGGTTTAAAATCTGTACATGGAAGTTTAAAATTCGAAATTTCTAGATCGAGTGAGGCCTTTGCTTTTACGTCGGCAGCCTCGTTACCTTTTATGCCAACATGGCTGGGGAGCAAAAAGAATAAAATTTCCTTAGTTTTCGATAACTCGTGATGTTTTTCTATCACATTCTGGATTTTGGGTTTTTTTGAAGATGTGTGATTTAGAGATTTCAAAACAGAAAGGGAGTCAGAGAAAATAACGAATTTGTTCTCTAAACAGTTATTCCTAACGTAATCCAAAGCCATATCAATAGCCTTGGATTCAGCAGTGAAAATAGATGAGCCATCAAAAAGACGGATCTTTTCATGGTGGCTGCCCGATATATACGCACAGCCAACCTTATCTTCAACTTTTGAGCCATCAGTGTAGATGTGTTGATAATCTGAAAGTCGCAACCGTAATTCCTGGAAGTTTTGTTTCATGAGATGTGAATCAGAAAGTGACTTTTTGCTGTTGTGTAAATCGAAAAGAATATTTGGTTTAGTAATGCACCAGGATTGAATATCAGAAAAAGAGTGTTTTTTGAATGTTTTTAATATTAATATTAGTAGATTCTAAAAGCGGTGCTATACGAAGGCCAAAGGATTCAATAGCGTTAGGTTTTCTTTCATAATAATCCTGATAATGTGGTGGAAATTTGACTTCAAAAGCAGGGTTAGATGGGTTAGCAGCAAGTCTGATGGCATACTGAAGAGACAATTTTTCTCTGCGTAGCCATAACGATGGCTCATCTGCTTCCACGTTAAGACTCGATACTGGAGATGTACGAAAAGCTCCCAATGCCAAACGAAGTCCTTGATTATGTACAGTGTCTAACATCTGTAGATAAGATTTTCTAGCAGATCCATATACGATGGACCCATAATCAAGTTTTGATCGAATTAAAGAACGATACAGGTGAAGAAGAGTTTTCTGTCCGCTCCCCAAGTTGTGTGAGATAAAAGGTTTAATGCTTTTAAACATTTCTCTTTCAAGTATTTTATATGGGGTATGAAGGAGAGTTTTTTATCAAATATAACCCCAAGAAATTTTGATTCAGCAACAACTGGTATTTGAGATCCATATATGTAGAGCGCTGGATCGTTGTGTATTTTCCGTTGTTGACAGAAATGAACGCACTGAGTTTTCGATTTGGAAAATATAAAGCCATTTCTAGTTGCCCAGTCTTCTATTCTATTTAGACATTGCTGACGATGTCTTTCTATTGTGCGCATATTTTTCGAGCAAAAACAAATACAGAAATCATCAACGTACAAAGAACCATCTGTTTTGTAATCCATACAGTTTATAATATCGTTTAATTTCACGTTGAATAACATGGTTGAAAGTATGGCTCCTTGAGGAACGGCCTGTTCTTGATCATAGAGATCAAATAGGGTCGATCCTACATGCACTTGTATTGTACGATCTTTAAGAAAACTTTTAATAAAGTTTGGTAGTCTTCCTTTCATACCAAAGTTATGTAGCTTTTAAAATTCCATATCGCCAAGTGGTATCATAGGCTTTTTCCAAATCGAAAAATACAGCGACTACATGTTCTCGTTTGATAAAAGCATCACGGATAAAAGTTTCTAGTCTAACTAAATTATCATTGGTACTACGTTCAGCTCGGAATCCCGACTGAAGTTTTGTTATAAGGTTGTTAGATTCTAAGTACCAAACAAGTCGTTTGTTTGCCATTCTCTCTAGTGTTTTGAAAAGGCAACTTATTAGCGCTATTGGTCTGTAGTTTGTTGGTTCTGCATGATCTTTCCCTGGTTTGGGAATAGTTATAATTGTGGCCAAACGCCAGCTTTCTGGAGAAACTCCTGTTGTCCATATACCGTTGAAAATATGTAAAAGTGTGTCAAGGGCGGTTTCGGGAAGGTGTTTAAGCATCTGGTAATGGATGTCATCAGGGCCTGTAGCTGTATCTTTTGATACTGCGATATCATCTTTAAGTTCTGTAATGTTAAACAGGCTGTTATATTCTTCAGTATTTGAAGAGGTGAAATTAAGTTTGATTTTTTCTTCTTATTTTTTGATGTTTTGAAACTTCTCTGAATAATTCCGAGATGAGGAATTATCCAAAAAAGTTTCGCCAAGTGTGTTTGCTATCTCTTCCTTTGATGTGGCCTTTGTTCCACGTTTTGTATTTAAGTGGGTGAAACTGGGTGATTTTGATTTACCAGATATTTTTCGTATCATATCCCAAACCTTGTTAATTGGAGTTTTATAATTTAAGTTTGAAACGTAAGATTTCCATGATTTGCGTTTGGAGGCCTTTATTGTTCGACGGGCTTTTGCTCTAAAGTATTTAACGTTATTCAAGTTCTCCTTTGTTGGATATCTGCAGAACTTTGATAATGCTTGCTTGCGCTGTTTTATGGCATCTTTGCACTCATCATTGTACCATGGTTTGTTTTTCTTTGGATTTGTCGAGGTTTTCGGTATACTTTTATTAGCTATGTCAAGAAGAGAAGAAGTAAAATCATCTAGAGGGTCCAAGGAATTGTCAAACTTATCTATTTTGAGACTTTCTTCGCATAATAAGTGATATAATTCCCAATTTGCTTTATTTAGTTTCCACTTTGCGTTGTGATCATTCGTGGAATTATTTACGCTTTCAATAATAACAGGGAAGTGATCACTTCCATGTTGATCTTCACTGACCGTCCAGTCGAAGTCCAGCAGGAGAGATGGGTGACATATGGAAAGATCTAAAGAAGAAAATTTTCCTGTTGCAGGATGGAGATAAGTGTGAGATTTGTCATTCATAAGACAAAGATCGTTTTTGGTTATAAAGTCTTCAATTATATTACCTTTAGGGTTGTTATCTTTACATCCCCAAAGGATATTGTGACCATTGAAGTCACCAACTAGTATATAGGGTGAAGGGAGTTGTTTCAGTAAAGTGTCTAAATGTTCGGTCTCTAAGTGAAAATTCGGAGTTATATACACAGAACAAATAGTAATTTCTTTATCTAAAGTAACAGAAACCGCAACGGCTTGAAGATTGGTTACAAGTTTAATTTCTCGCTGCGGACATGAAGAGTGAACTAAGATTGAGCTTCCACCAGAGGGCCTCTGGCCTTCTGAACATTATATAATTGTATGTATTGAAATCTCTGATATTTAATTGATCATCAGTTTTTAAAAAAGTTTCTTGCAAGCAAAAAACTGATGGATTCAATAAGGATAAAAGTAATAAGATCTCGTTATAGTTTGACTTTAAACCTCGACAGTTCCATTGTATTATTTTGTGTTTGGATTTCATTTTACAGTGGAATGTTTTGGTTAGACTAGAAACTAAGGATAAGTTATTGGTGATTTTGATCTATTATTACTATTGTTAGTAGGTGGATGTTCTGATGACCTCGATCTACTGCGGTTAGCTCGTGGGCGATCTGGAGTCTGTCCTAACTCCATATCATCGCTACTGTCACTCAAAGATCCGAATCTATTATGTTGTTGAATCGCATCATTAGAACCTTTTTGTTCTCTGTTTGTTCTGATTGATCTTTGTGATCCCTGAGTAGATTTTGATTTTGTTTGGTCTTTTGTAGGTGGTGATGATTGACTTCTGGCTTGTCTTTCTTTCTGTTGTTGTTTTTTTCCAATCTTTTCTTATCATTTCCATGGTGGCATTTTTCAGGCCAGCCTCTGTTTGTTTCTCTTCGATAGATGTTTTTGTCTGACTTTTCTTGGTGGTATTACTTTGGAATTTTTGTTTTTGTAATTCTTCTGCTTTGTTGTTTGAACTTGTTGTTTTTGATTGGACTGCAGGGTCGACAATAGTAATCGGATCAGTTTGAGTGGCAGTATCAACCACAGAAACCTTTTACATAGAAGACTGGGTAATGTTGGCGTAACTGATTCCAGGAATTGTAGTTGGGGCCTCAACAAGTTTCCGCGCTTCAATGAAAGAAATATTTCTGGTAAACTTAAGACGTAAGATTTCTTTTTCTTTGTGCCAAATTTGGCATTCTTTAGAGTCAGCACTGTGTTTTTCACCACAATTAACACAGTGCAGTTCGTTTCTACATTGACTTTCAAGGTGTTCTGCTACCTGACCGCATTTCGAACAGATAGGGTCTTTAGAACACCTATCCTCATGGTGTCCATATTTCTGGCAATGATGACAACGCAAAGGATTTGGTATGTAGACTTCTACGTTGACTCTAAAGTATGCTACTTTTATTGTCTTTGGTAGAACTGATGTATTGAATGTAAAGACAAAGGTGTTTGTGTTTTTTAACTCTCCGTTTCGTTTAACTTTGAATCGTTTTATTGCAGTTACTCTTTGAGATCTTGTGCCTTCGAGAATCTCCTCCTCGCTGCAATTCCCCAATTCGGGGCAACGAATTACCCCCTTTGAGGAGTTCAGCGAATTATGAGGGTACACCCGGACTCAAGTCGTGAAAAGTCTGTGCACGTAGAAGATTCTCGGCATGGGCTTTCCTGGATACCTCAATGAGTAGCTGATTCGACCTGTGTAATTTCTTTATGTTTTCCGGCTCACCAGCTATACTTTGAATGACTTTTTGTATCAAAAACGGAGATAAAGATGTTATTGGTTTGTTTTCTTCCTTGCTTTCAACTAAAATGAAAGGCGGAAAATGTTGAGCTGATGTATCTTTGGTAGAAGTTGTTGGAGGTTGAGTGCTTTCGTCAATATCTGAAATATCAGATTTTGAACATTGTTAAGTATTTTTTCTTCGATTAGAACCCATGATAAAGATGTATTAAAATTCGTCCTCCATGTTCTCCGCCCACCACGGAGCCCAACAAGGGAACACATAAATGGAGTGGCTTTCCTACTCACTTGTGCTAGAGATACACAGAAGATATACTAGCACGAGCAAAATGCTGCACGATTGACCCGTTAAGCCGACGCCTTCTTAGGATTGGAAAGGTTAAGAAACAAGAGGACCATGATGGTCCTATATCGCTCACCTGATCAAACAGATTTGCATACTTACTGTTGAAGATTCAGCCAAGTTCACTGCTCTAAGATTTATGTATAAATTTTACAGCCCTGCCCCCACTACCCCCCCCCCCCCCCCCAACACACAAGGCCATGTTTTTTCTTTTTAACACATTATGACTTGACTTAATCTTGAAAGGGAACATTCCTGCCAAGTTATTTTGAAATTGGTCCAGTGGTTTCTGACAAAAAGATTTTTAAAGTGTTTTATATCGCTATAAAGCCCAACCCCCTAAGGGACATTTTTTTTGATGAATCATGACAGTTTGAAGAAACTTGGCAGAGGGTAACCAAAGGAACATTCCTGCCAAGTTAAATTAAAATCAGTTCAGTGGTTTCTGACCAGAAGATTTTTAAAGTTTTCGATTTAGATCTATAGGGAAAATAAGCCCCACCCCCTAGCAGCCATTTTTTTGACAAATCAGGATTGCTTGAACATTCTTGATAGAGGGTTACTAAAGCATTATTGAAATCAGTCAGGAAGTATTTGACAAGAAGAATTTTAAAGTTTTCTATACAGATATATATGGAAAATCAGCCCCACCCCCCGGGGGCCATGTTTTTTGATGTATCATGAAGGCTTGAACAATCTTGGTAGAGGGTCACCAAAGCAACATTCCTGCCAAGTTACATTGAACTCGGTCCAACGGTTTCTTAAAAAAATTTTTTTAAAGTTTTTTATATAGATACATAGGGAAAATAAGCCCCGCCCCCTAGCGGCCATGCTTTTTGACGAATCACAATTACTTGAACAATCTTGATACAGGGTCACCATGGAAACATTTTTGCCAAGTTATAATGAAATTGGTCCAGTGGTTTCTGACAAGAAGATTTTTCAAGTTTTCTATAAAGATATATAGGGAAAATAAACCCCGCCCCCTGGCAGCCATGTTTTTTGACAATCCAAATAGCTTAAACAATCTTGGTACAGAATCACAAAGGAATAATTCTGCAAAATTATATAGCAATTGGTCCAGTGGTTTCTGACAAAGAGAATTATTAAGTTTTCTATATAGATATATAGGGAAAATAAGCCCCACCCCCTGGCGGCCATGTTTTTTGACAAATCCAAATGGCTTGAACAATCTTGGTAGAGAGTCGCCAAAGGAACATTTCTGCAAAATTATATGGAAATCGGTCCAGTGGTTTCTGACAAGAAGATTTTTTAAGTTTTTAGTTAAAAAATCTATTTTTAGCTCCTGTGACCTAGATATGCAATGGAACGGAACCATTTGAACAACTTTAAAAGAGGACCAACCAAGGATCATTTCTGTGAAGTTTGGTCAAATTCCCACGAGTGGTTTAGGAGGAGATATTGTTTAAAGATTGTGGACAGACGGACATTCGGACGACGACGACGACGACGACGACGACAACGACGCCGGCGACGACGACGACGACGGACGGTGAGTGATCACAATAGCTCACCATGAGCCTTCGGCTCAGGTGAGCTAAAAAAGAATTATGGGCAAACGTTGAGTATCAGTATGATACAAAAGACAAGGAAGAGAAAGAAAAGATTTTTCCTAGGGCTTGGCGCGACCAGCCGATTGACCGTGCCGGGTCTCACGGACGTCCTTCTACACCGAAATTCAGGCCAAAGAGGCGTGTTGAGCCATCAGGAGAGACCAAACTCCCAATAACTCTCAACCTTCAGGATCCCTTCTTCCGGCTTATGGGCTGCCACCCACGGCAAACGGGTGGTATTTTCTCTTCGCTCTTCCCAAAGGGGACAATTACTGCTCACCACGCTAGCAACGATCCCAGTGGGAATTGAGCCCACAGGGTCTCGGCAAGGCGGAAAGTTTAATACCCAGGGGTTGCGCTCCTGGTGCTTGCTCTGGTCGTAGAGTAAGCAGTTGAGGTCCTTGATCCAGGAGTAGTGAAATTTACCTACCCTCGATCAGCAGCAGATCGATGCGGGGCATGCCCTCCGGCTGGGTGCTGAGTCTGTGAACAGTCGCACCCTTATTGCAGTCAAATACATTGATGGCCAGATCATTCTGCTTCTCCACTTTGGGGATCTGAGAAATTGGTGTGGGTGCATCGATCCCTGTGAAATCTAGGCCGTCCTTGGTAGGATATTTCGAGGGCCGCTGGGGATTCTTGACTACTTGGGAGCGCGCTGCTCGGAGGGCCCATCCCAAACAGTGGTCATCCATATTTTTCACCTCCGCCTTCTTGGCCGCCAGCCATGGATGCAGGGGGAGGTATGAGCCCCCGCGCAGTGGTTGGTATCGGGCGATGTCCAGCCAGAGAGTCTGCACTCTGTCGACCACCCACTCCGACCCTCTCTGTGTCCACTTTTCGAGCAGCTCCAGGAGGTGGGGGATGGCTTTGTCTAGAGCCTCTTTGATTTCGCTGGAGAAAGGGCCTCCTGCTAGTGGCGGAACACAGGCTCAGCGAACTCTTCAGTTCCATCTGGTCTCCTTTTCTAGTAACTGGACCTTGAGGGCAAACTGGAACTTGATGCCATTGAAAGCCAAGATCTCTTCTGTGAGTTTTTTGTGTATCTGTGGGCGCACTTCTTGCAGAAAGGCTCTTACATCAACGCCTGAGGGATGGCCTTCAGGGATATTCATCTGCCAACCTCGCAGGTAATTCTCTGTTATCCAGGGCGTTCGGTAGAAGACTTGCTCGTGTCTCTTCTTCTGCTCTTCTTCAAACACTTCCAGAATCTCTTGCTGGTAGTCCTGGATTGTTCGAAGCGCCTTCTGAGGAGGCAGTGGGTCAAACTCCTCCAAGATGGCCTTCCTCTTCCGTTCCTTGCGCATGCGAGGTGGGCGAGAAGGCAGTGGTTTCCCAGGGAGCAGAGGCTTGAGTAGGCGTTGTTTCACCGCCTAGCCGTCTCATATCCACAGTGACCGCAGAGTTGCTCCTTATTTGTTACCCCCACCCTACACACCGTGCACGGCTGTGTGAATGAACCCTTGCGGAGAGACATGGGATGAATCTCACAAAAGTTCATAAGACAGCTTTTAACACTGAGCCCAAGGTCAGCCATTTACAAGTATTTTTGCGTTTTGTCATGTCGTATCTCTCGGAGAGCGGATATACTGGAAGTGGACATGTCTCTAATAGGGATATCAGTTGCCGTCAGCCGCGCTCAGTATTTAAGAACTCTTTGATTCTGCCCGAGCTGTCTTCACCAAAGAGCCTTTTTACCTCCACCCCACAAGCAGACGAGTTTTATGTAAGTTAAACCTGTTTATTATCGTAACACTTCGGTTATCAATAGCAGTTTATTATTGTTTTTTACAACTTCCTGTGTATACGTACACACTTACATCAGCCTTCTAACATATTCGTCTGCCTAAATAACTAGGCAGTTATTGAAATAATCGTCTGCTTGCATTCATTCGATTTTATAATTGTCACTCCAGTCAAAACGTGAACAACCTTTCTGAGCGTGACAGGATTAACACAGTGTGACAGTATGGAAATTTGGCAGTTCGGAGTGAACCAAAACTCGGAACCCGGGCCTGGTGCCACGCTCTGCGCGGTTCGACGGCGCCCGCCATGGGGTGGGTCGGGCGCCGTGCGCACGGCTGCTGTGGGCTCCCCGGGCGATAGTATAGCGGAGCTTGTTGTCGTGCTTTTGGTCCGCGGGGCTGTCTACCTCGAGACGCCCTGACGTTGACGCACCAATTTTCTGTCTACTGTAAAAGTGCGCCAGAACCCCGAGGGGTTCAGTTGCGAAGCAACAAGAGAGCGACTTGAGTTGGGGGCCCGCCAGGGGGTTGGGGCGGGCCCGCAGGCTCGCAGTTGGTGCCGATGGATTTATCTACGCGAAGACGCCCCGACGTAGGGTAATTATGCGGCAGGTAGTGCCAGGCGAGAGCCGTCCGACGTACATTCATAATTGCCAAAAAGTTATGTACGTGGAGACAATTTTGCTTGAGTTCCACCCGCCATATGAAAGTGGGTCAGGCCCCCAAACCCCCTCATGTATACTACTAGTATGCTTTTATATACACAAAATCATCTGTCGCATAATGGTTAGAAAGTAGGCATTGATTATTTTAGTTTGCTTAGCATTGTCGTTTCCAACAGGAGGAAAAGAAGTTACATACGAAGTGAAATACGGCATGAACGTCATTATTGAATGTGTTACTGACTGCTCTAAATTATCGAATACAGATTTCTTTTCTTGTGAGGCGAATGGGCAGTTTTGTGTAGATATGAACGGTCATTGATGTATAAAGATAAACCAAACAAGCACAATTTTTAACGGTACGGACAATAACTTGTTTACCGATCGAGCTTTTGTTTTAAAAAGCAGACGAGAAACAAAAATATTTAACAAATTCTAGAAGTGTAATATGACTCTTATATAATATTATATTTGCTTCTTTTGCAAATAAAATTAAAAGTAGACTAAAGTTTAGAAAGTTGGCATTGAATAGTTTCTTTAGATTTTAGTGCATTATTAAATAAGCAAACCAGGTAGATTCCCATCCATGGTTCATAACTTTCCGGTTTGGCTTCATTTGCTTTGAGAAGCAGTAACCGATAAGATGTCGTCTAAGTATTTCTTACTTTTAAAGTGACTTTGTCATGGCAACCAAACAAAAACGAGCATAGAGAAAAAATACAATTTTATCTTATTTCAGATTGCCCAGCGCTGTCGTTTCCAGCAGGTGTAAAAGAAATCACACAAGAAGTGAAATATGGCACGGAAGTCATTATTGAATGTATCACTGACTACTCTAAATTATCAAATACAACCTCCATTTCTTGTCAGGCAAACGGGCAGTGGTCTGCAAATTTGACAGGTCATTGTTATAAAGGTAAATAAAGGTAAACCAAACAAACACAACCTTTAAATGGTCCGGACAATAATTTGTTTCCCGATCGAGTTCTTTGTAAACAAACCAGACGTCCAACAAAAATATCAAACAAAGTTTAGAAGTCTAATATGACTCAAAACTGTTATTCGTATGTAATATTATATTTTTATATATAGAATTAAAAGTCATATAATGTTTAGACAAGAGGCATTGATATTTTAGGTAGAATTTAGTGCAGCATTCAATGAGCAAACCAGGAAGATTCCCATCCATCGATCAACGAAAGCGAGAATAAAGAAAAATGCAATCATAAATCGCATGATGTTTAGAATAATTTAGGTAGCTTTTGGTGCAGGATCAATAGAGCAAACCAGGAAGACTCCAGTCCATCTATCATAAATGTCCAGTTTGACTTCAATTGCATTGAAAAGCAGTACTTAACAGACAGGATATCGTCTTAATATTTCCACTATTAAAACTAACATTGTCAAGGCAATCAAACGAAAGCGAGCAAAGAGAAAAACACAATTTTAATTTATTTCAGATTGTCCAGCGTTGTCGTATCCAACAGGAGTAAAAGAAGTCAAACGCGAAATGAAATTGGGCGCCAAAGTCATTATTGAATGTGCTACTGGCTATTCTAAATTATCGAATAAATCTTCCATTTCATGTCAGGCGAATGGGCAATGGTCTGCAAATTTGAGAAGTCTTTGTTATAAAGCTAAACCAAACAAACACAACTTTAATACGGTCCGGACAATAAAGTTTCCCTTTCGAGCTTAAAGAAAAAAAAAAAAAAAAAAAAAAAAAAAAAAACAACAACATGCGACTAATTAAAATAGTCAACAAATTTTAGAAGTCTGATATGACTAAAAAAGATCTTCTCATGTAATATGATATTTGCTTGTTTTTGTATATAAAATTATGAGTCGCATAATGTTCAGAAAGTAGGCATTGAATATTTTAGATAGCTTTTGGTGCAACATTAAACAAGCAAACCAGGTATATTCAAAACAAGTTATTAGAACTGCCCGGTTTGGTTTTATAGTGCAGATTATATTGTATTTCCGTTGGGATCACTGGGCCCATTGTGGTATATTTGAAAATGGAGTTCTGCTCATGTATATCAAAACAAGTTATTATAACTGCCCTGTTTGGTTTTATAGTGCAGATTATATTTCATTTCCTTTGGGATCATTGGCGCATTGTGGGGTATTTGAAGATGGAGTTCTGCTCATGTATACGCTAGAGGGCGTAAGCAGTGTTGCAATCTTCATTACTGCTTGTGAAGACTCTCAATAACAGCTTAACTCCCATTTTCTAATCCGTAATGTGTTCTTTGTTTCCAAAGAAAGGTAAGAGAAAAGTCCAGGGAGTGCCACAATCACAATACACAGCCCTTCCCAGACACCAAGAAGAAGAAGAAACAGACAAAACCAAACAAGCGCAAACAGAACAAACGTACGAAAAGCACTAAGATTAGCCCTGGCTGCCCCAAGCTAGGTAATCGCAATGCTAAAAGGACTGAAAAATACAAGAACAAAAAAAACAAAAAAAAAAAAACAAAAAAACACAAGGCAAGACTTAAAACAAATCGCCTCGTAGAATAAACCACAAAGCAACAAAGAGTAAGACCAACACCGGAACCACCGCCTTAGAACGGTCAGTAGAATAAACCACCTGGGGACGGTGTGGTTGAAGCATTTTTACGGCCAGCAAACTTCTCCTTGGGTCCCGATGCTACTCTTAATACAGAAATACATAAAAATTCGGTTCGAATAAAGGCCCACATCTTCTAAAGGCAATATTCTTGACGTTTATTCAAAAGCAAATTTCTTGACGTTTATTAAATTACTTTCAAAAGCAGTACTTAACAGACAGGATGTATTAGTATTTCCTATATTAAAACCGACTTTGACATGGCAACCACACGGAAGTGAGCATAGAGAAAAATACAATTGTATCTTAATTCAGATTGCCATACGTTGTCGTTTCCAACAGGAGTAAGTGCCGTCACACATGAATTGAAATATGGCAAACTAATCATAATTTATGTGCTACTGACTACTCTAAATTATCGAATACAACTTCCGTTTCTTGTCAGGCGAATGGGCTTTGCAAATTTGACAGGGCATTGTTGTACAGGTAAACCGAATATACACACCGTTTAATGGTCCAGACAATAACTTATTTCCCGATCGAGCTTTTGTTTTAAAAGCAGACGTCCAACAAAAATATTTCATCAAGTCTGATATGACTCAAAAGAGGTCTTCAAATGTAATATAGTACTTGCATGTTTTTGTATATAACATTTTAAGTCGCATAATGTTTAGAAAGAAGGTATTGAATATTTTATGGAGCTTTTGATCCAGCATTAAATAAGCAAACTAGGTAGATTCCGATCCATCTATCATAACTTGCCGGTTTGGCTTCAATGGCTTTGAAAAACAGTACTTTATAGTTTATAGATAGGATGTTGTCTTAATATTTCCTATATTAAATCTGTCTTTTTCATGGCAAGCAAACAAACGCGAGCAAAGGGAAAAAATACAAGTTCATCTTATTTCAGATTGCCCAGCGTTGTCTTTTCCAACTGGAGTAAAAGAAGTCACACACGAAGTGAAATATGGCACAAACATCATTATTGAATGTGCAACTGGCTACTCTAAATTATCGAATACAACTTCCACTTCATGTCAGGCGAATGGGCAATGGTCTGCAAATTTGACAGGTTATTGTTATAAAGGTAAACCAAACAAAGGCAACTTTTAAACGGCCCGTACAATAACTTGTTTCCGTTTCGAGCTTTTAAAAAAGCAGGCGTCCAATTAAAATATTGCACAAATTTTAGAAGTCTGATATGACTCAAAACGGTCTTCTTATGTTATATAATATTTGGTTGTTTTTTAATATAAAATAAGGAGTCGCATAATGTTCAGAAAGTAGGCATTGAATATTTTAGATAGCTTTTGGTGCAGTATTAAAGGAGCAAACCAGGTAAATTCTAAACAAGTAATAGAACAGCCCGGTTTGGCTTCATAATGCAGATTATATTGTATTTCCGTTGGGATCACTGGGCCGATTGTGGTATATTTGAAAATGGAATTCTGCTCATGTATACGCTTGAGGGCGTAAGTAGTGTTGCAATCGTCATTACTGCTTATGATGAGTCTCAATAAAACCTAGACTCCCATTTTCTAATCCGTAATGTGTTCTTTGTTTCCAAAAATGGTAAGACAATAGCCCAGGGAGTGCCACAATTACCAGCCACTGCCCTTCCCATACACCAAGAAGAAGAGGAAACAGACAAAACCAAACAAGCACAAATAGAATAAACGTACGAAAAGCACTAAGATTAGCTCTCTCTTCCCCAAGCGAGGTAATCGCACCAAGCGAGGTAGTGGCAATGCTAAAAGGACTGAAAAACACAAGAACAAAATAACAAAAGGCAAGACTTAAAACAAATCGCCTCGTAGAATAAACCACGAAGCAACAAAGATTAAAAGCACCATCTTCAGGACCACTGCCTTAGAACGGTCAGTAGAATAAACCACCGTGGGGTTTAAAGCACTTTTACGGCCAGCAAACTTCTCCCTTAGTCCCGATGCTACTCTTAATACAGAAATACATAAAGATTTGGTTCGCATAAAGGCTCCCAACTTCCAAAGGCAATATTCTTGACGTTTATTCAAAAGCAATCTTCTTGACGTTGATTTAATTGCTTTCAAAAGCAGTACTTAACAGACAGGATGTCCTATTACTATTTCCTATATTATTAAAACCGACTTTACAAACGTAATAAACGATCCCATTGTAAACGCAAAATTGGAATTTTAAACGAAAACATAAAACTGTCTTCTCTTTAAACTAGCTTCACTGTCCGTTTCTTCATTACGTAAGTTAGATGATCAGGCGAATAAATATTATGATAGAAAACATGATCTGTATGAAGCAGCTCTCTTTACTAGATGTTATACTCAACATGCTCTTCGGCCTTACATTGATTCTGAAATAAACAATAGTAGACACTTCATCGAAATTTCATTCATTAATAAAGGTATTGAATTTATAGATTTATCTAGCATATTTCGAGATAATAATGTTATATCAGCTATACCTTCTTTTTCCGAAAACAGGGCATATCCTATTATCTGTTATAAATATAACAAACCTATCCGTAATACTATACTTAATTTTAATTAATTAGTTTCTGATCTTGATATTGAAACTAGTTTACCTGATTCTTGAAATTGTAAAGCGTCTAAAGTTTGTTATCAACCAGAGGGTCATATTGTCACTGGTAGATTTGAAGATTATAACTGATTCACGAATCCGTTCAGTTATTTCAAATGGACCTAAATATAGATTCCCAGCCACATTGATTTCAATAAATGTCGGGAAACAATTGCCAGTGTTTTAAATGATATTTTGCGCGTTGGTGTAAACGAGAGCATGTTGAGTCTAATGCTTTAAATAATTGGAAATTAAACATTTTTAAGATCATTGATGAGCGTACGTTATTTTACTCTTATAACGTTGATCTTCTCCCTCCTAAGCCTAAATTAACTTTTCAATATTTGAAACCAGGTGACCAAGAATTTCATAGGAAGTATGTTTTGGCTATAGCTGATAAAGCTGCTAATAATGTTGTTGTTGTGTGATGACTTCATTATATCAATACCCTAATACAAGAACTTGGTAGTACCAAAACATATAAACGTATTTCTACTCACGAGAGATCTATTGTTAATACACATTCTATCGATATTACTGCTAAGTTTGCAGTGAGTATTAAAGAAAAACAAGACAGACTTCCTACGTTATATTGGTTACCGAAACTTCATAAACGACCATATAAAGCACGTTTTATTGCTAATTCTAGTTCATGTACGACTAGTGTTTTGCCCAAACTGCTAACTTCATGCCTTACTGTTGTTAAAAATATTGGATTAGATACTATGATACTGTTTACGAAAGGGACGGAATTAACTATTTTTGGTCAATTAAAAATTCCAATGAAGTTCTCAATAAATTTAAATCCAAAAACTTTCAGGCTTCTAAATTGTCTACATATGATTTTTCTACAATGTTTACTACGCTACCATATCATCTTAAAAGAGATAAACTTATTGAGTTAATTAACCGAACGTTTATTCGGGAAAATACCCAATATTTGGCTTGCAACGAAGAAAGTGCTTTTTCACTTCTGATATATACAGTAATCACAATTTATGCACGTGTCAAAAAGTCTGTGCCTTTGTTTATCTTTTGGATAATATTGTATTAGATTTGGAACTAAACTTTATTGGCAAACTATTGGAATTCCGATGGGAACTAATTGTGCTCCTCTTGTTGCAGATTTGTTTCTGTTTTGTTATGAGAGAGATTTCATGAGGTCTCTCTCACGTGAAAATCAGGCTGACATTATTGAGGCTTTCAATTCAACTTCACGATACCTTGATGATTTATTAAATATTGACAATATTTACTTTGATCAAATGGTGGACCGCATATACCCGACAGAACTCCAGTTAAATAGAGAAAATTCTTCCGATACCGAGGCACCTTTTTTTATTTGAATCTGTGTGTATCTAATGGTACAGTTTCCACCAAAATTTATGATAAACGGGACGATTTTGATTTTGATATAGTCAGTTTCCCTTATTCTGGATGGCGATGTCCCCCGTCGTAACTCATATGGGGTATACATATCTTCACTTATTAAATTCGCCAGAGCTTCTTCAAATCTTAGTGACTTTAACTGCAATAATAAAGCCCTTACTGCCAAGCTTCTTAGGCAGGGCATTCGTCTTTTTTAAACTTCGTAAGGCGTTTTCGAAATTTTATCGCAGACACAGTGCCTTGGTAGAAAAATATAGCGTCTGTCTGAAAACACTTCTGCAACAAGGTATATCGGAACCAGAAATTTACGGTGACTTAGTGTACAGATTTAGAAAAATTGTTGAAACATCTAACTTTTCGGAGCAATTCAGAAACTTATTAACCGTTATAAAAGAATTGGCCATAGCCTGGGTATTATGCGGCAGACTGCATGACTAGTTGTCAACCCAAACATTGTTGATGGCTATGCTTCACTTTTTTATTGCACGACGGAGGTTCGGTCCTCAGACTCAACGACGGCCTCTTCGTGAAACTTTTACCGGTGGGTTGGCCTTGAAGATATGTCTTTGGCTTGGCCCGCCGTGGTTCAACTATGGGTTTTCATTTTCTCTGGCTTACAGTAGAATTAGCCATGAGTACTCTCGTCTTTGTTTATTATAGTGATTAATTTGATTTTTATATTTTCGCTTTGATGCATTGACTGAGTCATGATGGACTAGCCTCTTAAAACTGTAAACCATGTTTTCTTATCTTATCATTATGCATATATTATGTAACACAACTAATTAACTCCTGCAGTAAGGAAACCAATACTGCATATTTTATTACCTACACGAACTGTGCAAAACTTTATTTCTTGACCAATTTCGATGATTGAAAAACGAAAGTCTATTAACTTTTTCCCCTCTTTCTACCTATAACATTCAAATTGACTTTAAATGTGAAAAAAGAAAGACTAAAATATCTACTGTGATACCGTTGCAGAAAGGAGAGGTATCAGATTACAAGTTAATGACCAGGCAGCTGACCACTACAGCATGTTGCAGAGCAAGAACTCGATGAAAAGAATAAAAACCACATGTTATCAGCGGGAAGCCTCAAAACCCCACTTCCTTATCATACCCCTATCTCTAGCCAAGAGGTGGGGTAACCCCACTTACTTTTATAAGAGCGCTTGTCCAGCATGGTTGGGAGCCTTTATGCGAACCGAACTTTTATGTATTTCAGTATTAAGAGTTGCATCGGGACCCAGGGTTAAATTGGCTAGCTGCAAAAGTGCTTTAACACCGATGGTCCTCGTGTTGTTCTTACTCTTTGTACTGTTTTTTTCTATATGTGTTGTGATGCTAGCATCGTGGTAACCGTCTTCAATAGCTGCCCGCTTTGCTTTCTGTTTTACTAGTTGTGTTGTGATGCTAGCATCTTGGTGACCTTCAACAACTGCCCATTTTGCTTTCTATTTTACTAGTTGTGATTATGAGTGGCATCGGGACCTAGGTAGAAGTTGGTTAGCTGTTAAAGTGCTTAACCCCCTCCCTCCCCGGTGGTTTACTCTACTGACCGTTCTAAAGCGGAGGTTCCGGTGTTAGTCTTACTCTTTGTTACTTTGTGGTTTATTCTACGAGGCAATTTGTTTTATGTCTTACCTTGTGTTATTTTTTTCTTGTGTTTTTCAGTCCTTTGAGCATTGCGATTACCTCGTTTGGAGAAGAGCGAGCTAATCTTAGTACTTTTCGTACGCTTGTTCGATTTGTTTTTTTTTTTTTTTTTTTTTTTTTTTTTTTTATTTATTTATTTGTCGGTTTCCTCTTCCTCTCTCTAAGAAGGGCTGCTGTTTATGATTGTGGCACTCCCTGGACTTTTCTCTTACCTTTTCTTTGGTCATGGCGACCACACGGAAGTGAGCATAGAGAAAAATACAAATGTATCTAAATTCAGATTGCCCAATGTTATTGTTTCCAACAGGAGTAACACAACTCACACACGAAGTGAAATTATGGCACAAAAGTCATCATTAAATTTGCTACTGTCTACAATAAAGTATCGAATACAAAAAAGGTAAGAGAAAAGTCCAGGGAGTGCCACAATCACAAACCGCAGCCCTTCCCAGACACCAAGAGGAAGAGGAAACCGACAAATCCAAACAAGCACAAATCGAACAAACGTACGAAAAGCACTAAGATTAGCTTTCGCTTCCCCAAGCGAGGTAATCGCAATGCTAAAAGGACTGATAAACACAGGAACAAAATTCCGTTTCTTGTCAGGCGAACGGGCTCTGCAAATTTGACAGGTCATTGTTATACGGTAAACCGAATATACACACCGTTAAACGGTCCAGATAATAACTTATTTCCCGATCGAGCTTTTGTTTTAAAAGAAGACCTCCAAAAAAAATATTTAATCAAGTTTAGAAGTCTGATATGACTCAAAAGAAATCTTCAAATGCAATATAATATTTGCATGTTTTTGGATATAAAAATTTAAGTTGCATAATGTTTAGAAAGAAGACATTGAGTATTTATGCAGCTTTTGATACAGCATTAAATAAGCAAACTAGGTAGGTTCCGATCCATCGATCATAACTGGCTAGTTTGGCTTCAACTGCTTTGAAAACCAGAACTTTATAGTTTATAGATAGGAAGTTGTCTTAATATTTCCTATATTGAATCTGTCTTTGTCATGGCAAGCAAAGAAATGTGAGCAAATGAGAAAAATACAATTTTATCTTATTTCAGATTGCCCAGTGTTGTCGTTTCCAACAGGAGTAAGAGAAGTTACACACGAAGTGAAATATGGCACAAACATCATTATTGAATGTGCTACTGGCTACTCTATCTTATCGAATACAACTTCCACCTCATGTCAGGCGAATGGGCAATGGTCTGCAAATTTGACAGGTCATTGTTATAAAGGTAAACCAAACAAAGGCAACTTTTAAACGGCCCGTACAATTACTTGTTTTTGTTTCGAGCTTTTTCTAAAAAAACAGGCGTCCAATTTAAATATTTAACAAATTTTAGATGCCTGGCATGATTCCAAAAGGTCTTCTTATGTAATATAATATTTGTTTGATTTTGAATACAAAATAAGGAGTCGCATAATGTTCAGAAAGTAGGCATTGGATATTTTAGATAGCTTTTGGTGCAGCATTAAACGAGCAAACCGGATAGATTCCCATCCATCGGTTATAACTGCCCGGTTTTGCTTCAGTTGCTTTCTAAAGCAGTACTTAAGAGACATGAGGTCGTCTTAATATTTCCTACATTTAAACCGACTTTGTCATGGCAACCATACGGAAGTGTGCATAGAGACAAATACAATTGTATCGTCTTTCCGTATGCCCAACGGTTTTGTTTCCAAACAGGTTAAGGCAAGTCACACACGAAATGGCATATGGCACAAAAGTCATTATTAAATGTGCTAGTTGCTACTCTGAATTATCGAATTCAACTCCCTTTTCTGGTCAGGCGAATTGGCAGTGGTCTATAAATTTTACAAGTCATAGTTAAACCGGTAAACCGAATATACACACCGTTTAACGGTCCAGACCATGACTTATTTCCGATCGAGCTTTTGTTTAAAATGCAGAGGTCCTACAAAAATATTTAATGAAGACTAGAAGTACGATAGGACTCGAAAAGGTCTTCTAATGTAATATAATATTTGCATGTGTTTGTATATTAACTTTTAAGTCGCATAATGTTTAGAAAGAAGGTATTGTATATTTTAAGGAGCTTTTTGTACAGCAGTAAATAAACAAACCAGGTAGATTCTCATCCATCGATCATAGTTAGCCGGTTTGACTTCAGTTGCTTTGAAAAACCAGTACTTAATAGATAGGATGTCGTCTTATTATTTTCTTTATTAAATCTGCGAGCAAAGAAAAAACAATTTTATCTTATTTCAGATTGTCCATCGTTGTCGTATCCAACAGGAGTAAGAGAAGTCACACACGAAGTGAAATATGGCACAAAAGTCACCATTATATGTGCTAATGGCTACTCTAAATTTTCGAATACAGCTTCCACTTCATGTCAGGCGAATGGGCAATGGTCTGCAAATTTGACAGGCCATTGTTACAAAGGTAAACCAACCAACCAAACAAAACTTTTAAATGGCTCGGACAATAATTAATTTCCCTGTCGAGCTTTAAATAAAAAAGGTAAGAGAAAAGTTCAGGGAGTGCCACAATCACAAACCGCAGCCCTTCATTGTAAAGTGCAAATTCTGGCACTTGAAATAATAACCCCATTAAATGAATGTACGGGGAGACTTTCTAGGGTCTCCACACTGCACAAACACAACGGGCAAACCATAAAAAAAAAAACAAAACAAAAAAAAAAAACAAGAAAAAAACAAAAAAAAAACAAAACAAAAAAAAAAAACAATCAGGCGTCCAATTAAAATTTTAGAAGTCTCATATGACTCAAAAAGGTCTTCTAATGTAATATATATAATATTTGCTTGTTTATTGTTCATAAAATAATGAGTCGTATAATGTTTCGAAAGTAAGCATTGAATATTTAAGATAGTTTTTGGTGCAGCATTAAACGAGCAGATTCCCATCCATCGGTTATAACTGCCCAGTTTTGCTTCAATAGCTTTCAAAAGCAGTTCTTAACAGACAGATTGTTGTCGTAATATTTCCTATATTAAACCCGACTTTGTCATGACAAACACACGAAAGTGAGCATAGAGAAAAATACAATTGTATCTTAATTAAGATTGCCCAACGTTGTTGTTTCCAACAGAAGTAACACAAGTCACACACGAAGTGACACATGGCACAAAAGTCAGTATTAAATGTGCTACTTAAGTGTACAGATTTAGAAAAATTGTAGGAAAATCTAATTTTTCGGAGCAATTCAGAAAACTTATTAACCGTTATAGAAAAATTGGCTATAACCTGGATAATATGCGGCAGACTGCATGCCTAGTTGTCAACCCAATCATTGTTGATGGCTATGCTTCACTTTTTAATTGCACGACGGAGGTTCGGGCCTCAGACTCAATGACGGCCTCTTCGTGAATCTTTTACCAGTGGGTTGGGCCTTGACGATATGTCTTTGGCTTGGCCCGCCGTGGTTCAACTATGGGTTTTCATTTTCTCTGGCATACAGTAGAATAAGCCTTGAGTACTCTCGTCTTTGTTTATTATAGTGATTAATTTGATTTTCAATTTTTCGCTTTGATGTATTGACTGAGTTGGGAGCCTTTATGCGAACCGAACTTTTATGTATTTCTGTATTAAGAGCTGCATCGGGACCCAGGGTTAAGTTGGCTATCTGTAAAAGTGCTTTAACACCGATAGTCCTTGTGTTGTTCTTACTCTTTGTACTGTTTTTGTCTATATGTGTTGTGATGCTAGCATCGTGGTCACCGTCTTCAATAGCTGCCCACTTCGCTTTCTGTTTTACTAGTTGTGTTGTGAAGCGGTGGTCTCGTGTTAGTCTTACTCTTTGTTGTTTTGTGGTCTATTCTACGAGACAATTTGTTTTATGTCTTACCTTGTGTTGTTTTGTTCTTGTGTTGTTTAGTCCTTTGAGCATTGAGTACCTCGATTGAGGAAGAGAGAGCTAATCTATGTACTTTTCGTACGCTTTTACGATTTGTATGTTTTGTTTTTTTTTTTTGTTGTTTTTTTTTTATTTTATTTTTTCGGTTTCCTCTTCCTCTTGGTGTCTGAGAAGGGCTGTGTTTATGATTGTGGCGGTCCCTGGACTTTTCTCTTACCTTTTTTGCGGTCGTGGCAACCACACGGAAGTGAGCATAGAGAAAAATACAATTGTATCTTAAGAGAAAAGTCCATGGAGTGCCACAATCACAAACCGCAGCCCTTCCCAGACACCAAGAGGAAGAGGAAACCGATAAATCTCAACAAGCACAAATCGAACAAACGTACGAAAAGCACTAAGATTAGCTCTATCTTCCCCAAGCGAGGTAATCGCAATGCTGAAAGGACTGATAAACACAAGAACAAAATTCCGTTTCTTGTCAGGCGAACGGGCTCTGCACATTTGACAGGTCATTGTAATACTGGTTAAAAAAAGGTAAGAAAAGAGTCCATGGAGTGCCACAATCACAAACCGCAGCCCTTCCCAGACCACAAGAGGAAGAGGAAATCGACAAATCTAAATAAGCACAAACCGAACAAACGTACGAAAAGCACTAAGAGTAGCTCTCTCTTCCCCAAGCAAAGTAATCGCAATACTAAAAGGACTGAAAAACACAAGAACAAAATGACACAACAAATCGCCTCGTAGAATAAACCACAAAGCAACAAAGAGTAAGACTAACACCGGGACCACCGCCTTAGAACGGTCGGTAGAGCAAACCACCGGGGGGTTTAAAGCACTTTTACAGCTAGCTAACTTCACCCTGGGTCCCGATGCTACTCTTAATACAGAAACACATAAAAATTCGGTTCGCATAAAGGCTCCCAACTCAGTCAATGCATCAAAGCGAAAACACAAAAATCAAATTGATCACTACAATAAACAAAGACGAGTACTCATGGCTAATTCTACTGTATGCCAGAGTAAATGAAAACCAATAGTTGAACCACGGCGGGCCAAGCCAAAGACATATCGTCAAGCCCCAACCCACTGGTTAAAGTTTTACGAAGAGGCCGACATTGGGTCTCAGGCCCGAACCGCCGTCGTGCAATTAAAGAGTGAAGCATAGTCGTTTAACGGTGCAGATAATAACTTATTTCCCGATCGAGCTTTTGTTTTAAAAGCAGATATCCAACAAAAATATTTAATCAAGTCTAGAAGTCTGATATGACTCAAAAGAAATCTTCAAATGCAATATAATATTTGCATGTGTTTATATATACAATTTTAAGTTGCATTATGTTTAGAAAGAAGACATTGAATATTTAGGGAGCTTTGATACAGCACAAAATAAGCAAACTGGGTAGATTCCGATCCATCGATCATAACTGGCCAGTTTGGCTTCAATTGCTTTGAAATCCAGAACTTTATAATTTATAGATAGGATGTTGTCTTAATATTTCCTATATTAAATCTGTCTTTGTCCTGGCAAGCAAAAACACGTGAGCAAAGGAGACAAATACAATTTTATCTTATTTCAGATTGCCCAGCGTTGTCGTTTCCAACAGGAGTAAGAGAAATTACATACGAAGTGAAATATGGCACAAACATCATTATTGAATGTGCAACTGGCTACTCTAACTTATCGAATACAACTTCCACCTCATGTCAGGCGAATGGGCAATGGTCTGCAAATTTGACAGGTCATTGTTATAAAGGTAAACCAAACAAAGGCAACTTTTAAACGGCCCGTACAATTACTTGTTTTTGTTTCGAGCTTTTTCTAAAAAAAGCAGGCGCCCAATTAAAATATTCAGCAAATTTTAGAAGCCTGATATGACACAGAAAAGTCTTTTTATGTAATATTATATTTGTTTGATTTTGAATTTAAAATAAGGACTCGCATAATGTTCAGAAAGTAGGCATTGGATATTTTAGATAGCCTTTGATGCAGCATTAAACGAGCAAACCGGATAGATTCCCATCCATCGGTTATAACTGCCCGGTTTTGCTTCAATTACTTTTGAAAGCAGTACTTAAGAGACATGAGGTCGTCTTAATATATCCTACATTTAAACCGAATTTGTCATGGCAACCATATGCAAATGAACATAGAGACAAATACAATTGTATCGTCTTTCCGAAGGCCCAACGTTTTGTTTCCAAACAGGAGTAAGACATGTCACACACAAAATGACATAGGGCACAAAAGTCATTATTAAATGTGATAGTTACTACTCTGACTTATCGAATTCAACTCCCTTTTCTGGTCAGGCGAATGGGCAGTGGTCTATAAATTTTACAAGTCATTGTTATACCGGTAACCGAATATACACACCGTTTAACGGTCCAGACCATGACTTATTTCCGATCGAGCTTTTGTTTAAAAAACAGAGGTCCAACAAAAATATTTAATCAAGACTAAAGGTATAGTAGGACTCGAAAAATTCTTCTAATGTAATATAATATTTGCATGTGTTTGTATATTAAATTTTAAGCCGTATAATGTTTAGAAAGAAGGTATTGTATATTTTGGCGAGCTTTTTTATAGGAGCAGTAAATAAACAAACCAGGTAGATTCTCATACATCGGCCATAATTAGCCGGTTTGGCTTCAGTTGCTTTGAAAAACCAGTACTTAATAGATAGGATGTCGTCTTATTGGGCAGTGGTCTATAAATTTTACAAGTCATTGTTATACCGGTAAACCAAATATACACACCGTTTAACGGTCCAGACCATGACTTATTTCCGATCGAGCTTTTGTTTAAAAAACAGAGGTCCAACAAAAATATTTAATCAAGACTAAAGGTATAGTAGGACTCGAAAAGTTCTTCTAATGTAATATAATATTTGCATGTGTTTGTATATTAAATTTTAAGCCGTATAATATTTAGAAAGAAGGCATTGTATATTTTGGCGAGCTTTTTTATACAGCAGTAAATAAACAAACCAGGTAGATTCTCATACATCGGTCATAATTAGCCGGTTTGGCTTCAGTTGCTTTGAAAAACCAGTACTTAATAGATAGGATGTCATCTTATTATTTTCTTTATTAAATCTGCGAGCAAAGAAAAAAAAATCTATTTTATCTTATTTCAGATTGTCCATCATTGTCGTATCCAACAGGAGTAAGAGAAGTCACACACGAAGTGAAATATGGCACAAAAGTCACTATTGAATGTGCTACTGGCTATTCTAAATTTTCGAATACAACTTCCACTTCATGTCAGGCGAATGGACAATGGTCTGCAAATTTGACAGGTCATTGTTACAAAGGTAAACCAAACAAACACAACTTTTAAAATGCCCGGACAATAACTTGTTTCCCTGTCGAGCTTAAAACAAACAAAAAAAAAACAAAAAAAACAGGCGTCCAATTAAAATATTCATCAAACTTTAGAAGTCTGATATGACTCAAAAAGGTTTTCTCAGATAATATAATATTTGCTTGTTTTTTGTTTCTAAAATAATAAGTCGCATAATGTTCAGAAAGTGAGCATTGAATATTTTAGATAGTTTTGGGTGCATCATTAAACGAGCAACCATCCATCGGTTATAACTGCCCGGTTTGGCTTCAATTGCTTTCAAAAGCAATACTTAACAGACAGATTGTCGTCGTAGTATTTCCTATATTAAACCCGACGATGTCATGACAACCACGCGAAAGTGTGCATTGAGGAAAATACAATTGTATCTTAATGCAGATTGCCCAACGTTGTTGTTTCCAACAGGAGTAACACAAGTCACACACGAAGTCAAATATGGCACAAAAGTCATTATTACATAAGCTACTGGTTTCTAAATTATCGGAAACAACTTCCGTTTCTTGTCAGGCGAATGGGCAGTGGTCTGCAAATTTGGCAGGTCATTGTTATACAGGTAAGCCGAATATACACACCGTTTAACGGTCCAGACAATAACTTATTTCCCGATCGAGCTGTTGTTTTAAAAAGCAGACGTGAAACAAAAATATTATATGAAGTCTATAAGTCTATGCTTTTGTATATAGAATTTTAAGTCGCATAATGTTCTAAATGAAAGCTTTCAGTACAGCATTAAATAAGCAAACGAGGTAGATTCCGATCCATCGATCATAAGTGGTCGTTTTGGCTTCAATTACTTTGAATAACAGTATAAGTTATAGATAGGATGTTGTCTTAATATTTCCTATATTAAATCTGACATTGTAATGGCAAGCAAACAAACGCGAGCAAAGAGAAAAATACAATATTTTCTTATTTCAGATTGCAGCGAGTTGTCGTTTCCAACAGGAGTAAGAGAAGTCACACACGAAGTAAAATATGGCACAGCAGTCATTATTAAATGTGTTACTGGCTACTCTAAATTATCGAATACAACTTCTTTTTCATGTCAGGCGAATGGGCATTGGTCTGCAAATTTGACAGGTCATTGTTATAAAGGTAAACTAAACAAACACTTTTAACTTTTAAACGACCCGTAAAATAACTTATTACCCTATTGAGCTTTTTTAAAGCAGACGTCCAATTAAAATATTCAACATTTTTTAGAAGTCTGATATGACCCAAAAAGCTCCTCTTATGAAATATAATAATGCTTATTTTTGAATATAAAATAATGAGTCGCATAATGTTCAGAAAGTAGGCATTGAATATTTTAGATCGCTTTTGGTACAGTATTATACGAGCAAACCAGGTAGATTCCCATCCATCGGTTATAACTGACCGGGTTGGCTTCAGTTGCTTTCAAACACTACTTAACAGACAGGATATCGTCTTAATATTTCCCATATTATAACCGACTTTGTCATGGCAACCACACGGGTGAGCATAGAGAAAAATACAATTGTATTTTAATTCAGATTGCCCAACGTTGATGTTTCCAGCAGTAGTAAGAGAAGTCACTCATAAACTGAAATTTGACCAAAAAAAAGTCATTATTAAATGTGCTACTGGCTAATCTTATACAACTTCCGTTTCTTGTCAGGCGAATGGTCTGTGGTCTGCAAATTTGACAAGTCATTGTTATACAGGTAAACCGAATATACGCATCGTTTAACGGTCCAGACAATAACGTATTTCCCGATCTAGCTTTTGTTTTAAAAAGCAGACGTCCAAAAAAAACAAACTATTTAATCAAATCTAGATCTGATATGACTCAAAAATGGTCTTCTTATGTAATATAATATTTGCATATTTTTGTATATAAAATTTTAATTCGCATCGTTGTAGGTGGCCAAAACGCACCGAAGGTGACTTGCAATTTGATTAAGCTCCGGGTTGGGCGATGCCTAACTGAACCAGGATTATTAATGTCCGCACTAGAGGCGGTCACCAACCTCCCTTTGTCATTAACTATACCGGTTTACTATACACGCCACTTTCCTATCAGGATTGTTCCAACATTTATATGGTTTACCACAAATCCTGCACATCTGGCTTGTTGCCCGACCTACTTTGCTCTACCTTATTAAAAAAAGGTAAGAGAAAAGTTTAGGGAGTGCCACTATAACAAGCGCAGCCCTTCCGAGACACCAAGAGGAAGAGGAAACAGACAAAACCAAACAAGTGCAAATCGAACAAACGTACGAAAAGCACTAAGATTAGCTCTCTCTTCCCCAAGCGAGGTAATCGCAAAGGACGAACACAAGAACAACATAACACCAGGCAAAACCTTTGCTATCCCTACTCTTCCATTGCCTTTCTACTAGATACGTCGCCCCGTGCTTCAGCAAACAAGTCGGCTTCTCTAGCTATTTCATCTGAATTTTTAAATGTCTTGGGCTTCAAATGGACATACAGCTCTCTATTACATGATTCTAAGAATTGGTCACTAGCCATAAAATCGCATACCGCCTCTTACCTCTTTTCCACTTTTGCCATGACTAACCATTTACTTAAATAACTATTAAGTCTACTACTAAACAGAATAAAAGTCTCTGTGTTCTGGTAACGACATTTCTTACGAAATCGACTTTCTGTCATATTGAAATTCTTTCAGTTTATCATAACCGGCCACGTTCTCATCTTATAACATTTCATATACATCTAAGGCTGGCCCCTTTAATAAAGCACTTATAAATGCAGCCCATAAAGACGGATCCCATTTATTAGCTTTTGCCTACTTCTCAAACCAGAGCTTTCCATTTTGTCTTTACTGTCATCGAAGTAACGCAAACAAGGATCGCGTGTATGTGTTGTACGGGCTTTAGATTTTGACTGCTCCAGATAAGCCTTTTGTAATTCTATTTTATGGTAAAGTTCTACTTTTTATATTTTTAAACCCTGTTGTAATCTTTCCAGTTCTATTTCTTTATTGGCCTCAATATGCGCCTTCCCAGCCTCTGCCTCGGCTCTGGCCTTCTCGGCCTCGGCCTCGATTCTCACTTCACCGCCTCTTCCTCGGCTCTGTCCTTCTCGACCTCGACTGCCCTTCTCAGGCTCTGCCCCGGCTCTGGCCTTCTATGCCTCGGCCTTGGCTTGCTCGGCCTCGCGTTCTGCAGCTCTATCTGCCCTTTGTATATCCTGCTGTTTACTGACCCATTCTCTTAATTTCTGTCCTTCATAACATAACTCTTTCCCCAATTGTACAAGCTCTGCCATAATAACTAACGTAAATTCTCACGTCAAAATTTAAACAGCTTAAATCAAGTTTAAAATTGACCAATTAAAACGCTGGTCAGAATTGTAGCGCATCCACATTAAATTTAAGTTACACTCTAATTTTACAATGTCAGCGACGTAACGTAACGGTGACGTTCGGAACTGACGTCTATCAAGAACCAAATATATAGTATCAATAACAATGGACTAACGTTACTAGTTGACGTCACGTAACGACGTCTTAAATAAATTTATCTGCGTTACGCTAAGTGAACACGTCACTGACTTAACATCACTTAACGTACACTGATGTTTCATATATTAACTAACTAAGTAGAGTTTCATATATTAACTAACTAAGTAGAGTTTAACGTATTTTAACTGTCGTAAGGTTTTCCGTTGAATAAGACGTTACCCTTAAAGTAACATATCTGAAACGTAAACATAAGTCAGATCTTATAAATGGCTATGGGTATTCAACCAAGGATTTGAGACAGTCAAAGCAATTAGATGAACTGAGAGTAAAACAATTTGATAAAAACTTGCTATACGTGTTCAAGAAAATTTTGAGTTCCCACCCAGATTAGCGTATCCGGTTCCTATACATTTTGAACACTAGGATGTTGCACTTCATCACGTGGGACAGATTATCACTGAATCAATTTATTGAATAAAATGAGAACAAAAAAAAATTCTATTTGCTAACATGCTAATATGAAATATATATCTGTCTAATAATACAGCAAGGATACACCGTGCCGAGCCGGAACTGAATCAAACGGAAATCATCCCACTTCTGACACCAGATGTTACGCCATAGGCGGGCAAGACGAACCGAGGGTGACTTCCAATTTGATTAAGCTCCGGGTTGGGTGATGCCTAACTGTACCACTACACAGAAAACTAAAAAAGTTAGAATTTTTAACATCTTTTTTACATATACTATTTACAACATATATAACACAACACAGATAAACAATACAATACACAATTGCAAGGAAGTATCTTCACGTGTACACAGTTGCGGACTAATACTGAGTATATGACTTGATTAACCTGGTTTGGTTAATCAATTTTACACACTCAGTATGACCCCAAACAAAATAAGGGGCCTGCTTTCCCTTTCTTCATCCTATAATAATACGTTTTCTTACTTCTTACTCTATTGTACTGTTAATTTTAGTTTGAGCTCATACTCCATGCGTTTTTTTTTTCCGCGATACATTTATTTTATTTATGATATCTTAACACAGCCTTTGCGCTGTTTATATTATACTGGTCCGTAAGACCTAAGATTTTCATGATGAACCTAAAACATGAGAGAACTATTTTTCCATGAATTTTTTGTCGGCCTCTGCTCGACTTCCTGTTCTATGGTTCTATTCCTGTTCTATTGAACACCAAAATGTTCTTGGAAGGACACAACTACAATACATAAAAACAGATAGTAAGGGCATATCCTACAACAATACAAGATGAAGTCTGCTGTTATGATCCAACCCATTATTCTCTAATGACGCACGCCACAGTATATATAGTGAGTGACGTCATTGACGTCGCGGCTGAATCCCCGACGGCATGATAGAATCATCACTGACGTTGACGTGACTCATCCGAGACTTATTTCCCTTTTAATGGCGTCGGCGTGGTCGACGGTGAGCGTCGCTTACCGTCGGCAACGTCGCCCACTTAACGCCATAAGCAAACTCCATTTTCACATGTACGGCTCTATACTGATTATAATGTCTGAATGACAGTCAAGGATATGCCATTCCAAATGTTGCAATACTAAATGTCACTAACATTACAATTAACAAACACACCCGACCCGAAATATGATCAGAGAGAGAGTAGTATAGAATCAATTCCATCTTTTAGTAACTCCGTGCCCTGATCAGACGAAATCGGAAGAGCTTTAAGTAGCATACATAATATTCCGCAGACGGAAAAATAGTACAAAATTTGTCTTACAAACCTAACAGAAATTATCTTGTTTTAATATAATTGATTTAAAGAAATGTTTAGCAGAATAATAAAAACAAAACCTTGCGTATGTATGTGGGTATGTGCATGCCTGTATGTTCGTGTGTATGTTTACGTGTAAACCTACTCTTTCTGCTTACGCGATTCATATAGAACCTTACATAACAAAATGGCTATTCCGACCCTGCACTGTGTTTATTCGTATAAACTAAACTACACCTTGCTCCTGATGCCACAAAAGGACTGATCAGTGTGCACATGCCAGCGCAGCCTGCTCAACGTTCACGACAACAACTACAATTCACGCAACTTGAGAAATCCCGATCAAAATTCACAACCTACCGCAGCCCGCTCGGTATTCCTAAATAACTCAGGTACCATATCCAGAATCAGATTTAATTGCGCTGCAATATATAGTTTGCGAGTTTCCTTTTCGGACACTTTTCTGCTACTCGAAATTCGAACAGAAAAAACTACAAACAATTAATTAGTATTAATATGAAAATACCACTAAGCGAACTGTCCACTGACGGCGCTGTTTCGTTGCCTGATTGTCCTTCATTTGGACAGAATCAGTGGGTGAATATACATGTATAGTAAGGCTATAACCTTGAAACGCATCACTTCCACGCTTTATGCGCTTTTCACGCTTTATGCGTTTAGCAACCAGTTTAGCCTTACTAAAGTTACTATCGATAAACAAGTGGTACTACAGGAGAAACAGAACCATTTTTATAAACACTAGAATGTGGTCAGATTGCGCCGCGGTCTGCACTGTCGTAACAATCATGTGTGGAAAGACGGCATTGAATATTTTAGGGAGCCTTTGGTACAGCATTAAATAAACAAACCAGGTAGATTCCCAGCCATCGATCGTAACTGGCCGCTTTGGCTTCACTTGCTTTGAAAAACAATACTTTATAGAAGGATGTCGTCTTAATATTTCCTATATTGAATCTAACTTTTATCACGGCAAGCAACGGGAGAAAATAGACTTTTATGTTATTTCAGATTGCCAGTCGTTGTCGTTTCCGACAGGAGTAAGAGTAGTAACACATGAAGAGCAATTTGGCACGAAAGTCATTATTGAATGTGCTGCTGGCTACTCTAAATTATCGAATGCATCTTCCGTTTCTTGTCAGGCGAATGGGCAGTGGTCTGCGAATTTGACAGGTCATTGTTATAAAGGTAAACTAAATAAATACAACTTTAAAACGGTTCGGACAATAACTTGTTTCCCATTCGCGCTCTTGTTTAAAAAGCAGACGTCCAACTAAAATATTTAACACAGTCTGGAATAAATGTCAAAATGATTGTCTTTGGAAACAACGAACACACTACAGATTAGTAAATGGGAGTCTCGGATTTATTGAGACTCTGATATGACTACAAAAGTCTGCTTATTTAATATATTTTTGTAGATTCGATTTTTTAAAAATAACCAGGATGGGCTCAATGATCCCAAAGGAAATAAAATATAACCTACAATATGATGACGTATGGGGAGACTTTCGCATCAGTCGCATAATGATAAGAAAAGAAAAGGCATTGGTTTTTAGGGGCTTTTGGTAAGGCATTAACGAGCAAAGTAGGTAGATGCCGATCCAGCGATCATAACTGGCCCGCTTGGCTTCATTGTTTTGAAAAGCAGCTCTTAGCAGATACGGTGTTATATTTCTTATATTAAAACTGACCTTGACATGGCAACCAAACGAAAGCGGGCATAGAGAAAATAAAGTGATATCTCGTTTCATATTGTCAAGCATTATCTTTTCCACTTGGAGTAAGAGAAGTCACACACGAAGTTAAATATTGCGCGATAGTCTTTATTGATTATGCTACTGGAAAATATCAAATACAACTTCCATTTCTTGGCAGGCGAATGGACAGTGGTCTGCAAATTTGACAGATCATTGTTAATAAGAAAACAAAAAAAAAAAAAAAAAAACACACCTTTTTAACGGTTCGGGCAATATTTTTTTCCCGATCGAGATTCTGTTTTAAGCAGCAGAGATCCGTAAAATACTTACAATTCTTCATCACGAAAACATGCCTATATAATTTTGACCCCATTAAACCCCACTTTTATATAATAAAACTGGGGTTTACAGGGGTATACATTATTTTTCTTATTTTTGCTCAAAAACATAGATTGTGGTTCTCGTTAGAACCGCCTCGCCGAGACGGTTCTAACGAGTACCCACAATCTATGTTTTGGGCAGAAATATGAAAATGTGAAGTTTGATATGACTCAAACAAAGTTCTCTTATGTAATATAATATTTGCTTTTTTTGTATATAAAACTATAAATCGCATAATGTTTAGAAAGTAGGCATTGAATTTTTAGGTAGATGTTTGGTGTAGCATTAAAGGGAAACGCAACCTTAAAAGGTATTGTGCTAAAAAATAAGAAGTTTACAAACAACGAATTTTGACACAAATTTGATCGAAATCTATGGAAAATTAAGTAAGTTATAGGCATTTGAATATTTTAACATTGGTTGAATGGGCACCGCCATTTTGAATATTTAATGAGGTTTCATAAAAATTGAAATTCGTTTCATTAAGGTAGTTATTCTCATAAAGTCGGTTTATTTTGGGGGAGGTGATTGCTTGTCACCAGAATTAAACGATTATAAAAAATCTTTAGCAAAATTATTCTTTAAAACCCTTTATGATTTGGTTTTGCATATTTAATTTGGGCTGTGTGACGTCACAACGCCTATAATATGGCGGCATCCATGACAGCCATTTTAAATATATTCAAACCACCATAACTTCCTTATTTCAAAGCCGAGATTGAAAAATCTTGCATCAAAATAAACGGCTTGTTAAGCATTTTACTACAAAATATATGTACAACTTATATTGCGTTCCTCTTTAAATATGCAAACCAGGTAGATTCCCTCCATCGAGCATAGCTTCCGGGTTTGGTTTTAGTTGCTTTGAAAAGCAGTAACAGATAAGATATCGTCTAAATATTTCCTATTTTAAAACTGGCTTTGTCTTAGCCACCAAACAAATCGAGCAAAGAGTAACTATAATTTTGTCTAAATTGCTCAGCCTTGTCCTTTCCAACAGGAGTAAAAGAAGTCACACATGAAGTAAACTACGGCACAAATGCCTTATTTAATGTGCTACTGGCTATTCCTATTTATCTAATACAATTTCCATTTCTTGTCAGGCAAATGGGCAGTGGTCTGCAAATGTGACAGGTAATTGTTATAAAGGTTAACCAAACAAATACAACCTTTAAATGGTCTGGACATTAACTTACTTCCCGAGTGAGCTTTTGTTTTAGCAGACGTCCAACAAAACTAGTTCATTAAGTCAAGAATTCTGTAACAGTTATGACTCAGAAAAGGATTTTCTCAAGTGATATAGTTTTTGCTTTGTCTTTTCGTATATAAAATTATAAGTCTCATATAGTTTAGAAAACAGGCATTGACTATTTTATGCAGATTTTTGTGCAGCATTAAATGAGCAAACAAGGTAGATTCCCATCCATCGATCATAACAGCTCGGTTTGACTTCAATTGCTTTAAACGGCAGTACAAGATTAGATGTCGTTTAAATATGTCCTACATTAAATCTGACTCGTCATTTGCAACCGAACGAACGCGAGCATAGAGAAAATTACAATTGTATCTTATTTCAGATTGCCTAGAGTTTGTCGTTTCCAACAGGCGTAAGAGAAGTCACACACGAAGTGAAATATGGCACAAAAGTCATTTTTGAATGTGCTACTGGCTAGTCAAAATTATCGAATACAAATTCCAGTTCATGTCAGTCCAATGGGCAGTGGTCTGTAAATTTGACAGGTCATTGTTATAAAAGTAGACCAAACAAACATAACTTTTAAACGGTTCGGACAAGTTTTTGTTTCCCGATCAAGCTTTTGCTTTAAAAAGCAGACGTTCAGCAGACATTTAATCAAGTCTTAGTCAGTTATTTTCTTACGTAATATACTGTTGCGTTTTTGCATATAAAATCGTCACACACACACACACACACACGCGAAAAGCCCTCGATCATTCGCAAAATACTCCTACTCAAAGCACATCGGGCACGCGCAAAGCACCATCTTACGTGTCTGTTATTTTTCCGGTGTTTTTATACAGCAGTAAATAAACAAACCAGGTAGATTCTCATACATCGGCCATAATTAGCCGGTTTGGCTTCAGTTGCTTTGAAAAACCAGTACTTAATAGATAGGATGTCGTCTTATTGGGCAGTGGTCTATAAATTTTACAAGTCATTGTTATACCGGTAAACCGAATATACACACCGTTTAACGGTCCAGACCATGACTTATTTCCGATCGAGCTTTTGTTTAAAAAACAGAGGTCCAACAAAAATATTTAATCAAGACTAAAGGTATAGTAGGACTCGAAAAGTTCTTCTAATGTAATATAATATTTGCATGTGTTTGTATATTAAATTTTAAGCCGTATAATATTTAGAAAGAAGGCATTGTATATTTTGGCGAGCTTTTTTATACAGCAGTAAATAAACAAACCAGGTAGATTCTCATACATCGGTCATAATTAGCCGGTTTGGCTTCAGTTGCTTTGAAAAACCAGTACTTAATAGATAGGATGTCATCTTATTATTTTCTTTATTAAATCTGCGAGCAAAGAAAAAAAAATCTATTTTATCTTATTTCAGATTGTCCATCATTGTCGTATCCAACAGGAGTAAGAGAAGTCACACACGAAGTGAAATATGGCACAAAAGTCACTATTGAATGTGCTACTGGCTATTCTAAATTTTCGAATACAACTTCCACTTCATGTCAGGCGAATGGACAATGGTCTGCAAATTTGACAGGTCATTGTTACAAAGGTAAACCAAACAAACACAACTTTTAAAATGCCCGGACAATAACTTATTTCCCTGTCGAGCTTAAAACAAACAAAAAAAAAAAAAAAAAAAAAAAAAAAAAAACAGGCGTCCAATTAAAATATTCATCAAACTTTAGAAGTCTGATATGACTCAAAAAGGTTTTCTCAGGTAATATAATATTTGCTTGTTTTTTGTTTCTAAAATAATAAGTCGCATAATGTTCAGAAAGTGAGCATTGAATATTTTAGATAGTTTTGGGTGCATCATTAAACGAGCAACCATCCATCGGTTATAACTGCCCGGTTTGGCTTCAATTGCTTTCAAAAGCAATACTTAACAGACAGATTGTCGTCGTAGTATTTCCTATATTAAACCCGACGATGTCATGACAACCACGCGAAAGTGTGCATTGAGGAAAATACAATTGTATCTTAATGCAGATTGCCCAACGTTGTTGTTTCCAACAGGAGTAACACAAGTCACACACGAAGTCAAATATGGCACAAAAGTCATTATTACATAAGCTACTGGTTTCTAAATTATCGGAAACAACTTCCGTTTCTTGTCAGGCGAATGGGCAGTGGTCTGCAAATTTGGCAGGTCATTGTTATACAGGTAAGCCGAATATACACACCGTTTAACGGTCCAGACAATAACTTATTTCCCGATCGAGCTGTTGTTTTAAAAAGCAGACGTGAAACAAAAATATTATATGAAGTCTATAAGTCTATGTTTTTGTATATAGAATTTTAAGTCGCATAATGTTCTAAATTAAAGCTTTCAGTACAGCATTAAATAAGCAAACGAAGTAGATTCCGATCCATCGATCATAAGTGGTCGTTTTGGCTTCAATTACTTTGAATAACAGTATAATTTATAGATAGGATGTTGTCTTAATATTTCCTATATTAAATCTGACATTGTAATGGCAAGCAAACAAACGCGAGCAAAGAGAAAAATACAATATTTTCTTATTTCAGATTGCAGCGAGTTGTCGTTTCCAACAGGAGTAAGAGAAGTCACACACGAAGTAAAATATGGCACAGCAGTCATTATTAAATGTGTTACTGGCTACTCTAAATTATCGAATACAACTTCTTTTTCATGTCAGGCGAATGGGCATTGGTCTGCAAATTTGACAGGTCATTGTTATAAAGGTAAACTAAACAAACACTTTTAACTTTTAAACGACCCGTAAAATAACTTATTACCCTATTGAGCTTTTTTAAAGCAGACGTCCAATTAAAATATTCAACATTTTTTAGAAGTCTGATATGACCCAAAAAGCTCCTCTTATGAAATATAATAATGCTTATTTTTGAATATAAAATAATGAGTCGCATAATGTTCAGAAAGTAGGCATTGAATATTTTAGATCGCTTTTGGTACAGTATTATACGAGCAAACCAGGTAGATTCCCATCCATCGATTATAACTGACCGGGTTGGCTTCAGTTGCTTTCAAACACTACTTAACAGACAGGATATCGTCTTAATATTTCCCATATTATAACCGACTTTGTCATGGCAACCACACGGGTGAGCATAGAGAAAAATACAATTGTATTTTAATTCAGATTGCCCAACGTTGATGTTTCCAGCAGTAGTAAGAGAAGTCACTCATAAACTGAAATTTGACCAAAAAAAGTCATTATTAAATGTGCTACTGGCTAATCTTATACAACTTCCGTTTCTTGTCAGGCGAATGGGCTGTGGTCTGCAAATTTGACAAGTCATTGTTATACAGGTAAACCGAATATACGCATCGTTTAACGGTCCAGACAATAACGTATTTCCCGATCTAGCTTTTGTTTTAAAAAGCAGACGTCCAAAAAAAAACAAACTTTTTAATCAAATCTAGATCTGATATGACTCAAAAAAGGTCTTCTTATGTAATATAATATTTGCATATTTTTGTATATAAAATTTTAATTCGCATCGTTGTAGGTGGCCAAAACGCACCGAAGGTGACTTGCAATTTGATTAAGCTCCGGGTTGGGCGATGCCTAACTGAACCAGGATTATTAATGTCCGCACTAGAGGCGGTCACCAACCTCCCTTTGTCATTAACTATACCGGTTTACTATACACGCCACTTTCCTATCAGGATTGTTCCAACATTTATATGGTTTACCACAAATCCTGCACATCTGGCTTGTTGCCCGACCTACTTTGCTCTACCTTATTAAAAAAGGTAAGAGAAAAGTTTAGGGAGTGCCACTATAACAAGCGCAGCCCTTCCGAGACACCAAGAGGAAGAGGAAACAGACAAAACCAAACAAGTGCAAATCGAACAAACGTACGAAAAGCACTAAGATTAGCTCTCTCTTCCCCAAGCGAGGTAATCGCAAAGGACGAACACAAGAACAACATAACACCAGGCAAAACCTTTGCTATCCCTACTCTTCCATTGCCTTTCTACTAGATACGTCGCCCCGTGCTTCAGCAAACAAGTCGGCTTCTCTAGCTATTTCATCTGAATTTTTAAATGTCTTGGGCTTCAAATGGACATACAGCTCTCTATTACATGATTCTAAGAATTGGTCACTAGCCATAAAATCGCATACCGCCTCTTACCTCTTTTCCACTTTTGCCATCACTAACCATTTACTTAAATAACTATTAAGTCTACTACTAAACGGAATAAAAGTCTCTGTGTTCTGGTAACGAAATTTCTTACGAAATCGACTTTCTGTCATATTGAAATTCTTTCAGTTTATCATAACCGGCCACGTCCTCATCTTATAACATTTCATATACATCTAAGGCTGGCCCCTTTAATAAAGCACTTAAATATGCAGCCCATAAAGACGGATCCCATTTATTAGCTTTTGCCTACTTCTCAAACAAGAGCTTTCCATTTTGTCTTTACTGTCATCGAAGTAACGCAAACAAGGATCGCGTGTATGTGTTGTACGGGCTTTAGATTTTGACTGCTCCAGATAAGCCTTTTGTAATTCTATTTTATGGTAAAGTTCTACTTTTTATATTTTTAAACCCTGTTGTAATCTTTCCAGTTCTATTTCTTTATTGGCCTCAATATGCGCCTTCCCAGCCTCTGCCTCGGCTCTGGCCTTCTCGGCCTCGGCCTCGATTCTCACTTCACCGCCTCTTCCTCGGCTCTGTCCTTCTCGACCTCGACTGCCCTTCTCAGGCTCTGCCCCGGCTCTGGCCTTCTATGCCTCGGCCTTGGCTTGCTCGGCCTCGCGTTCTGCAGCTCTATCTGCCCTTTGTATATCCTGCTGTTTACTGACCCATTCTCTTAATTTCTGTCCTTCATAACATAACTCTTTCCCCAATTGTACAAGCTCTGCCATAATAACTAACGTAAATTCTCACGTCAAAATTTAAACAGCTTAAATCAAGTTTAAAATTGACCAATTAAAACGCTGGTCAGAATTGTAGCGCATCCACATTAAATTTAAGTTACACTCTAATTTTACAATGTCAGCGACGTAACGTAACGGTGACGTTCGGAACTGACGTCTATCAAGAACCAAATATATAGTATCAATAACAATGGACTAACGTTACTAGTTGACGTCACGTAACGACGTCTTAAATAAATTTATCTGCGTTACGCTAAGTGAACACGTCACTGACTTAACATCACTTAACGTACACTGATGTTTCATATATTAACTAACTAAGTAGAGTTTCATATATTAACTAACTAAGTAGAGTTTAACGTATTTTAACTGTCGTAAGGTTTTCCGTTGAATAAGACGTTACCCTTAAAGTAACATATCTGAAACGTAAACATAAGTCAGATCTTATAAATGGCTATGGGTATTCAACCAAGGATTTGAGACAGTCAAAGCAATTAGATGAACTGAGAGTAAAACAATTTGATAAAAACTTGCTATACGTGTTCAAGAAAATTTTGAGTTCCCACCCAGATTAGCGTATCCGGTTCCTATACATTTTGAACACTAGGATGTTGCACTTCATCACGTGGGACAGATTATCACTGAATCAATTTATTGAATAAAATGAGAACAAAAAAAATTCTATTTGCTAACATGCTAATATGAAATATATATCTGTCTAATAATACAGCAAGGATACACCGTGCCGAGCCGGAACTGAATCAAACGGAAATCATCCCACTTCTGACACCAGATGTTACGCCATAGGCGGGCAAGACGAACCGAGGGTGACTTCCAGTTTGATTAAGCTCCGGGTTGGGTGATGCCTAACTGTACCACTACACAGAAAACTAAAAAAGTTAGAATTTTTAACATCTTTTTTACATATACTATTTACAACATATATAACACAACACAGATAAACAATACAATACACAATTGCAAGGAAGTATCTTCACGTGTACACAGTTGCGGACTAATACTAAGTATATGACTTGATTAACCTGGTTTGGTTAATCAATTTTACACACTCAGTATGACCCCAAACAAAATAAGGGGCCTGCTTTCCCTTTCTTCATCCTATAATAATACGTTTTCTTACTTCTTACTCTATTGTACTGTTAATTTTAGTTTGAGCTCATACTCCATGCGTTTTTTTTTTCCGCGATACATTTATTTTATTTATGATATCTTAACACAGCCTTTGCGCTGTTTATATTATACTGGTCCGTAAGACCTAAGATTTTCATGATGAACCTAAAACATGAGAGAACTATTTTTCCATGAATTTTTTGTCGGCCTCTGCTCGACTTCCTGTTCTATGGTTCTATTCCTGTTCTATTGAACACCAAAATGTTCTTGGAAGGACACAACTACAATACATAAAAACAGATAGTAAGGGCATATCCTACAACAATACAAGATGAAGTCTGCTGTTATGATCCAACCCATTATTCTCTAATGACGCACGCCACAGTATATATAGTGAGTGACGTCATTGACGTCGCGGCTGAATCCCCGACGGCATGATAGAATCATCACTGACGTTGACGTGACTCATCCGAGACTTATTTCCCTTTTAATGGCGTCGGCGTGGTCGACGGTGAGCGTCGCTTACCGTCGGCAACGTCGCCCACTTAACGCCATAAGCAAACTCCATTTTCACATGTACGGCTCTATACTGATTATAATGTCTGAATGACAGTCAAGGATATGCCATTCCAAATGTTGCAATACTAAATGTCACTAACATTACAATTAACAAACACACCCGACCCGAAATATGATCAGAGAGAGAGTAGTATAGAATCAATTCCATCTTTTAGTAACTCCGTGCCCTGATCAGACGAAATCGGAAGAGCTTTAAGTAGCATACATAATATTCCGCAGACGGAAAAATAGTACAAAATTTGTCTTACAAACCTAACAGAAATTATCTTGTTTTAATATAATTGATTTAAAGAAATGTTTAGCAGAATAATAAAAACAAAACCTTGCGTATGTATGTGGGTATTTGCATGCCTGTATGTTCGTGTGTATGTTTACGTGTAAACCTACTCTTTCTGCTTACGCGATTCATATAGAACCTTACATAACAAAATGGCTATTCCGACCCTGCACTGTGTTTATTCGTATAAACTAAACTACACCTTGCTCCTGATGCCACAAAAGGACTGATCAGTGTGCACATGCCAGCGCAGCCTGCTCAACGTTCACGACAACAACTACAATTCACGCAACTTGAGAAATCCCGATCAAAATGCACAACCTACCGCAGCCCGCTCGGTATTCCTAAATAACTCAGGTACCATATCCAGAATCAGATTTAATTGCGCTGCAATATATAGTTTGCGAGTTTCCTTTTCGGACACTTTTCTGCTACTCGAAATTCGAACAGAAAAAACTACAAACAATTAATTAGTATTAATATGAAAATACCACTAAGCGAACTGTCCACTGACGGCGCTGTTTCGTTGCCTGATTGTCCTTCATTTGGACAGAATCAGTGGGTGAATATACATGTATAGTAAGGCTGTAACCTTGAAACGCATCACTTCCACGCTTTATGCGCTTTTCACGCTTTATGCGTTTAGCAACCAGTTTAGCCTTACTAAAGTTACTATCGATAAACAAGTGGTACTACAGGAGAAACAGAACCATTTTTATAAAAACTAGAATGTGGTCAGATTGCGCCGCGGTCTTCACTGTCGTAACAATCATGTGTGGAAAGACGGCATTGAATATTTTAGGGAGCCTTTGGTACAGCATTAAATAAACAAACCAGGTAGATTCCCAGCCATCGATCGTAACTGGCCGCTTTGGCTTCACTTGCTTTGAAAAACAATACTTTATAGAAGGATGTCGTCTTAATATTTCCTCTATTGAATCTAACTTTTATCACGGCAAGCAACGGGAGAAAATAGAGTTTTATGTTATTTCAGATTGCCAGTCGTTGTCGTTTCCGACAGGAGTAAGAGTAGTAACACATGAAGAGCAATTTGGCACGAAAGTCATTATTGAATGTGCTGCTGGCTACTCTAAATTATCGAATGCATCTTCCGTTTCTTGTCAGGCGAATGGGCAGTGGTCTGCGAATTTGACAGGTCATTGTTATAAAGGTAAACTAAATAAATACAACTTTAAAACGGTTCGGACAATAACTTGTTTCCCATTCGCGCTCTTGTTTAAAAAGCAGACGTCCAACTAAAATATTTAACACAGTCTGGAATAAATGTCAAAATGATTGTCTTTGGAAACAACGAACACACTACAGATTAGTAAATGGGAGTCTCGGATTTATTGAGACTCTGATATGACTACAAAAGTCTGCTTATTTAATATATTTTTGTAGATTCGATTTTTTAAAAATAACCAGGATGGGCTCAATGATCCCAAAGGAAATAAAATATAACCTACAATATGATGACGTATGGGGAGACTTTCGCATCAGTCGCATAATGATAAGAAAAGAAAAGGCATTGGTTTTTAGGGGCTTTTGGTAAGGCATTAACGAGCAAAGTAGGTAGATGCCGATCCAGCGATCATAACTGGCCCGCTTGGCTTCATTGTTTTGAAAAGCAGCTCTTAGCAGATACGGTGTTATATTTCTTATATTAAAACTGACCTTGACATGGCAACCAAACGAAAGCGGGCATAGAGAAAATAAAGTGATATCTCGTTTCATATTGTCAAGCATTATCTTTTCCACTTGGAGTAAGAGAAGTCACACACGAAGTTAAATATTGCGCGATAGTCTTTATTGATTATGCTACTGGAAAATATCAAATACAACTTCCATTTCTTGGCAGGCGAATGGACAGTGGTCTGCAAATTTGACAGATCATTGTTAATAAGAAAAAAAAACAAAAAAAAAAACAAAAAAAAAAAAAAAAAAACACCTTTTTAACGGTTCGGGCAATATTTTTTTCCCGATCGAGATTCTGTTTTAAAAAGCAGAGATCCGTAAAATACTTACAATTCTTCATCACGAAAACATGCCTATATAATTTTGACCCCATTAAACCCCACTTTTATATAATAAAACTGGGGTTTACAGGGGTATACATTATTTTTCTTATTTTTGCTCAAAAACATAGATTGTGGTTCTCGTTAGAACCGCCTCGCCGAGACGGTTCTAACGAGTACCCACAATCTATGTTTTGGGCAGAAATATGAAAATGTGAAGTTTGATATGACTCAAACAAAGTTCTCTTATGTAATATAATATTTGCTTTTTTTGTATATAAAACTATAAATCGCATAATGTTTAGAAAGTAGGCATTGAATTTTTAGGTAGATGTTTGGTGTAGCATTAAAGGGAAACGCAACCTTAAAAGGTATTGTGCTAAAAAATAAGAACTTTACAAACAACGAATTTTGACACAAATTTGATCGAAATCTATGGAAAATTAAGTAAGTTATAGGCATTTGAATATTTTAACATTGGTTGAATGGGCACCGCCATTTTGAATATTTAATGAGGTTTCATAAAAATTGAAATTCGTTTCATTAAGGTAGTTATTCTCATAAAGTCGGTTTATTTTGGGGGAGGTGATTGCTTGTCACCAGAATTAAACGATTATAAAAAATCTGTAGCAAAATTATTCTTTAAAACCCTTTATAATTTGGTTTTGCATATTTAATTTGGGCTGTGTGACGTCACAACGCCTATAATATGGCGGCATCCATGACAGCCATTTTAAATATATTCAAACCACCATAACTTCCTTATTTCAAAGCCGAGATTGAAAAATCTTGCATCAAAATAAACGGCTTGTTAAGCATTTTACTACAAAATATATGTACAACTTATATTGCGTTCCTCTTTAAATATGCAAACCAGGTAGATTCCCTCCATCGAGCATAGCTTCCGGGTTTGGTTTTAGTTGCTTTGAAAAGCAGTAACAGATAAGATATCGTCTAAATATTTCCTATTTTAAAACTGGCTTTGTCTTAGCCACCAAACAAATCGAGCAAAGAGTAACTATAATTTTGTCTAAATTGCTCAGCCTTGTCCTTTCCAACAGGAGTAAAAGAAGTCACACATGAAGTAAACTACGGCACAAATGCCTTATTTAATGTGCTACTGGCTATTCCTAATTATCTAATACAATTTCCATTTCTTGTCAGGCAAATGGGCAGTGGTCTGCAAATGTGACAGGTAATTGTTATAAAGGTTAACCAAACAAATACAACCTTTAAATGGTCTGGACATTAACTTACTTCCCGAGTGAGCTTTTGTTTTAGCAGACGTCCAACAAAACTAGTTCATTAAGTCAAGAATTCTGTAACAGTTATGACTCAGAAAAGGATTTTCTCAAGTGATATAGTTTTTGCTTTGTCTTTTCGTATATAAAATTATAAGTCTCATATAGTTTAGAAAACAGGCATTGACTATTTTATGCAGATTTTTGTGCAGCATTAAATGAGCAAACAAGGTAGATTCCCATCCATCGATCATAACAGCTCGGTTTGACTTCAATTGCTTTAAACGGCAGTACAAGATTAGATGTCGTTTAAATATGTCCTACATTAAATCTGACTCGTCATTTGCAACCGAACGAACGCGAGCATAGAGAAAATTACAATTGTATCTTATTTCAGATTGCCTAGAGTTTGTCGTTTCCAACAGGCGTAAGAGAAGTCACACACGAAGTGAAATATGGCACAAAAGTCATTTTTGAATGTGCTACTAGCTAGTCAAAATTATCGAATACAAATTCCAGTTCATGTCAGTCCAATGGGCAGTGGTCTGTAAATTTGACAGGTCATTGTTATAAAAGTAGACCAAACAAACATAACTTTTAAACGGTTCGGACAAGTTTTTGTTTCCCGATCAAGCTTTTGCTTTAAAAAGCAGACGTTCAGCAGACATTTAATCAAGTCTTAGTCAGTTATTTTCTTACGTAATATACTGTTGCGTTTTTGCATATAAAATCGTCACACACACACACACACACACACACACACACACACACACACACACACACACACACGCGAAAAGCCCTCGATCATTCGCAAAATACTCCTACTCAAAGCACATCGGGCACGCGCAAAGCACCATCTTACGTGTCTGTTATTTTTCCGGTGTTTTTATACAGCAGTAAATAAACAAACCAGGTAGATTCTCATACATCGGCCATAATTAGCCGGTTTGGCTTCAGTTGCTTTGAAAAACCAGTACTTAATAGATAGGATGTCGTCTTATTGGGCAGTGGTCTATAAATTTTACAAGTCATTGTTATACCGGTAAACCGAATATACACACCGTTTAACGGTCCAGACCATGACTTATTTCCGATCGAGCTTTTGTTTAAAAAACAGAGGTCCAACAAAAATATTTAATCAAGACTAAAGGTATAGTAGGACTCGAAAAGTTCTTCTAATGTAATATAATATTTGCATGTGTTTGTATATTAAATTTTAAGCCGTATAATATTTAGAAAGAAGGCATTGTATATTTTGGCGAGCTTTTTTATACAGCAGTAAATAAACAAACCAGGTAGATTCTCATACATCGGTCATAATTAGCCGGTTTGGCTTCAGTTGCTTTGAAAAACCAGTACTTAATAGATAGGATGTCATCTTATTATTTTCTTTATTAAATCTGCGAGCAAAGAAAAAAAAATCTATTTTATCTTATTTCAGATTGTCCATCATTGTCGTATCCAACAGGAGTAAGAGAAGTCACACACGAAGTGAAATATGGCACAAAAGTCACTATTGAATGTGCTACTGGCTATTCTAAATTTTCGAATACAACTTCCACTTCATGTCAGGCGAATGGACAATGGTCTGCAAATTTGACAGGTCATTGTTACAAAGGTAAACCAAACAAACACAACTTTTAAAATGCCCGGACAATAACTTGTTTCCCTGTCGAGCTTAAAACAAACAAACAAAAAAAAAAAAAAAAAAAAAAAAAAAAAAAAAAAAAAAAAACAGGCGTCCAATTAAAATATTCATCAAACTTTAGAAGTCTGATATGACTCAAAAAGGTTTTCTCAGGTAATATAATATTTGCTTGTTTTTTGTTTCTAAAATAATAAGTCGCATAATGTTCAGAAAGTGAGCATTGAATATTTTAGATAGTTTTGGGTGCATCATTAAACGAGCAACCATCCATCGGTTATAACTGCCCGGTTTGGCTTCAATTGCTTTCAAAAGCAATACTTAACAGACAGATTGTCGTCGTAGTATTTCCTATATTAAACCCGACGATGTCATGACAACCACGCGAAAGTGTGCATTGAGGAAAATTCAATTGTATCTTAATGCAGATTGCCCAACGTTGTTGTTTCCAACAGGAGTAACACAAGTCACACACGAAGTCAAATATGGCACAAAAGTCATTATTACATAAGCTACTGGTTTCTAAATTATCGGAAACAACTTCCGTTTCTTGTCAGGCGAATGGGCAGTGGTCTGCAAATTTGGCAGGTCATTGTTATACAGGTAAGCCGAATATACACACCGTTTAACGGTCCAGACAATAACTTATTTCCCGATCGAGCTGTTGTTTTAAAAAGCAGACGTGAAACAAAAATATTATATGAAGTCTATAAGTCTGTGTTTTTGTATATAGAATTTTAAGTCGCATAATGTTCTAAATGAAAGCTTTCAGTACAGCATTAAATAAGCAAACGAGGTAGATTCCGATCCATCGATCATAAGTGGTCGTTTTGGCTTCAATTACTTTGAATAACAGTATAATTTATAGATAGGATGTTGTCTTAATATTTCCTATATTAAATCTGACATTGTAATGGCAAGCAAACAAACGCGAGCAAAGAGAAAAATACAATATTTTCTTATTTCAGATTGCAGCGAGTTGTCGTTTCCAACAGGAGTAAGAGAAGTCACACACGAAGTAAAATATGGCACAGCAGTCATTATTAAATGTGTTACTGGCTACTCTAAATTATCGAATACAACTTCTTTTTCATGTCAGGCGAATGGGCATTGGTCTGCAAATTTGACAGGTCATTGTTATAAAGGTAAACTAAACAAACACTTTTAACTTTTAAACGACCCGTAAAATAACTTATTACCCTATTGAGCTTTTTTAAAGCAGACGTCCAATTAAAATATTCAACATTTTTTAGAAGTCTGATATGACCCAAAAAGCTCCTCTTATGAAATATAATAATGCTTATTTTTGAATATAAAATAATGAGTCGCATAATGTTCAGAAAGTAGGCATTGAATATTTTAGATCGCTTTTGGTACAGTATTATACGAGCAAACCAGGTAGATTCCCATCCATCGGTTATAACTGACCGGGTTGGCTTCAGTTGCTTTCAAACACTACTTAACAGACAGGATATCGTCTTAATATTTCCCATATTATAACCGACTTTGTCATGGCAACCACACGGGTGAGCATAGAGAAAAATACAATTGTATTTTAATTCAGATTGCCCAACGTTGATGTTTCCAGCAGTAGTAAGAGAAGTCACTCATAAACTGAAATTTGACCAAAAAAAGTCATTATTAAATGTGCTACTGGCTAATCTTATACAACTTCCGTTTCTTGTCAGGCGAATGGGCTGTGGTCTGCAAATTTGACAAGTCATTGTTATACAGGTAAACCGAATATACGCATCGTTTAACGGTCCAGACAATAACGTATTTCCCGATCTAGCTTTTGTTTTAAAAAGCAGACGTCCAAAAAAAAAAAACTATTTAATCAAATCTAGATCTGATATGACTCAAAAAAGGTCTTCTTATGTAATATAATATTTGCATATTTTTGTATATAAAATTTTAATTCGCATCGTTGTAGGTGGCCAAAACGCACCGAAGGTGACTTGCAATTTGATTAAGCTCCGGGTTGGGCGATGCCTAACTGAACCAGGATTATTAATGTCCGCACTAGAGGCGGTCACCAACCTCCCTTTGTCATTAACTATACCGGTTTACTATACACGCCACTTTCCTATCAGGATTGTTCCAACATTTATATGGTTTACCACAAATCCTGCACATCTGGCTTGTTGCCCGACCTACTTTGCTCTACCTTATTAAAAAAGGTAAGAGAAAAGTTTAGGGAGTGCCACTATAACAAGCGCAGCCCTTCCGAGACACCAAGAGGAAGAGGAAACAGACAAAACCAAACAAGTGCAAATCGAACAAACGTACGAAAAGCACTAAGATTAGCTCTCTCTTCCCCAAGCGAGGTAATCGCAAAGGACGAACACAAGAACAACATAACACCAGGCAAAACCTTTGCTATCCCTACTCTTCCATTGCCTTTCTACTAGATACGTCGCCCCGTGCTTCAGCAAACAAGTCGGCTTCTCTAGCTATTTCATCTGAATTTTTAAATGTCTTGGGCTTCAAATGGACATACAGCTCTCTATTACATGATTCTAAGAATTGGTCACTAGCCATAAAATCGCATACCGCCTCTTACCTCTTTTCCACTTTTGCCATCACTAACCATTTACTTAAATAACTATTAAGTCTACTACTAAACGGAATAAAAGTCTCTGTGTTCTGGTAACGAAATTTCTTACGAAATCGACTTTCTGTCATATTGAAATTCTTTCAGTTTATCATAACCGGCCACGTCCTCATCTTATAACATTTCATATACATCTAAGGCTGGCCCCTTTAATAAAGCACTTAAATATGCAGCCCATAAAGACGGATCCCATTTATTAGCTTTTGCCTACTTCTCAAACCAGAGCTTTCCATTTTGTCTTTACTGTCATCGAAGTAACGCAAACAAGGATCGCGTGTATGTGTTGTACGGGCTTTAGATTTTGACTGCTCCAGATAAGCCTTTTGTAATTCTATTTTATGGTAAAGTTCTACTTTTTATATTTTTAAACCCTGTTGTAATCTTTCCAGTTCTATTTCTTTATTGGCCTCAATATGCGCCTTCCCAGCCTCTGCCTCGGCTCTGGCCTTCTCGGCCTCGGCCTCGATTCTCACTTCACCGCCTCTTCCTCGGCTCTGTCCTTCTCGACCTCGACTGCCCTTCTCAGGCTCTGCCCCGGCTCTGGCCTTCTATGCCTCGGCCTTGGCTTGCTCGGTTTCGCGTTCTGCAGCTCTATCTGCCCTTTGTATATCCTGCTGTTTACTGACCCATTCTCTTAATTTCTGTCCTTCATAACATAACTCTTTCCCCAATTGTACAAGCTCTGCCATAATAACTAACGTAAATTCTCACGTCAAAATTTAAACAGCTTAAATCAAGTTTAAAATTGACCAATTAAAACGCTGGTCAGAATTGTAGCGCATCCACATTAAATTTAAGTTACACTCTAATTTTACAATGTCAGCGACGTAACGTAACGGTGACGTTCGGAACTGACGTCTATCAAGAACCAAATATATAGTATCAATAACAATGGACTAACGTTACTAGTTGACGTCACGTAACGACGTCTTAAATAAATTTATCTGCGTTACGCTAAGTGAACACGTCACTGACTTAACATCACTTAACATACACTGATGTTTCATATATTAACTAACTAAGTAGAGTTTAACGTATTTTAACTGTCGTAAGGTTTTCCGTTGAATAAGACGTTACCCTTAAAGTAACATATCTGAAACGTAAACATAAGTCAGATCTTATAAATGGCTATGGGTATTCAACCAAGGATTTGAGACAGCCGGAACTGAATCAAACGGAAATCATCCCACTTCTGACACCAGATGTTACGCCATAGGCGGGCAAGACGAACCGAGGGTGACTTCCAATTTGATTAAGCTCCGGGTTGGGTGATGCCTAACTGTACCACTACACAGAAAACTAAAAAAGTTAGAATTTTTAACATCTTTTTTACATATACTATTTACAACATATATAACACAACACAGATAAACAATACAATACACAATTGCAAGGAAGTATCTTCACGTGTACACAGTTGCGGACTAATACTGAGTATATGACTTGATTAAACTGGTTTGGTTAATCAATTTTACACACTCAGTATGACCCCAAACAAAATAAGGGGCCTGCTTTCCCTTTCTTCATCCTATAATAATACGTTTTCTTACTTCTTACTCTATTGTACTGTTAATTTTAGTTTGAGCTCATACTCCATGCGTTTTTTTTTCCGCGATACATTTATTTTATTTATGATATCTTAACACAGCCTTTGCGCTGTTTATATTATACTGGTCCGTAAGACCTAAGATTTTCATGATGAACCTAAAACATGAGAGAACTATTTTTCCATGAATTTTTTGTCGGCCTCTGCTCGACTTCCTGTTCTATGGTTCTATTCCTGTTCTATTGAACACCAAAATGTTCTTGGAAGGACACAACTACAATACATAAAAACAGATAGTAAGGGCATATCCTACAACAATACAAGATGAAGTCTGCTGTTATGATCCAACCCATTATTCTCTAATGACGCACGCCACAGTATATATAGTGAGTGACGTCATTGACGTCGCGGCTGAATCCCCGACGGCATGATAGAATCATCACTGACGTTGACGTGACTCATCCGAGACTTATTTCCCTTTTAATGGCGTCGGCGTGGTCGACGGTGAGCGTCGCTTACCGTCGGCAACGTCGCCCACTTAACGCCATAAGCAAACTCCATTTTCACATGTACGGCTCTATACTGATTATAATGTCTGAATGACAGTCAAGGATATGCCATTCCAAATGTTGCAATACTAAATGTCACTAACATTACAATTAACAAACACACCCGACCCGAAATATGATCAGAGAGAGAGTAGTATAGAATCAATTCCATCTTTTAGTAACTCCGTGCCCTGATCAGACGAAATCGGAAGAGCTTTAAGTAGCATACATAATATTCCGCAGACGGAAAAATAGTACAAAATTTGTCTTACAAACCTAACAGAAATTATCTTGTTTTAATATAATTGATTTAAAGAAATGTTTAGCAGAATAATAAAAACAAAACCTTGCGTATGTATGTGGGTATGTGCATGCCTGTATGTTCGTGTGTATGTTTACGTGTAAACCTACTCTTTCTGCTTACGCGATTCATATAGAACCTTACATAACAAAATGGCTATTCCGACCCTGCACTGTGTTTATTCGTATAAACTAAACTACACCTTGCTCCTGATGCCACAAAAGGACTGATCAGTGTGCACATGCCAGCGCAGCCTGCTCAACGTTCACGACAACAACTACAATTCACGCAACTTGAGAAATCCCGATCAAAATGCACAACCTACCGCAGCCCGCTCGGTATTCCTAAATAACTCAGGTACCATATCCAGAATCAGATTTAATTGCGCTGCAATATATAGTTTACGAGTTTCCTTTTCGGACACTTTTCTGCTACTCGAAATTCGAACAGAAAAAAACTACAAACAATTAATTAGTATTAATATGAAAATACCACTAAGCGAACTGTCCACTGACGGCGCTGTTTCGTTGCCTGATTGTCCTTCATTTGGACAGAATCAGTGGGTGAATATACATGTATAGTAAGGCTATAACCTTGAAACGCATCACTTCCACGCTTTATGCGCTTTTCACGCTTTATGCGTTTAGCAACCAGTTTAGCCTTACTAAAGTTACTATTGATAAACAAGTGGTACTACAGGAGAAACAGAACCATTTTTATAAAAACTATAATGTGGTCAGATTGCGCCGCGGTCTGCACTGTCGTAACAATCATGTGTGGAAAGACGGCATTGAATATTTTAGGGAGCCTTTGGTACAGCATTAAATAAACAAACCAGGTAGATTCCCAGCCATCGATCGTAACTGGCCGCTTTGGCTTCACTTGCTTTGAAAAACAATACTTTATAGAAGGATGTCGTCTTAATATTTCCTATATTGAATCTAACTTTTATCACGGCAAGCAACGGGAGAAAATAGAGTTTTATGTTATTTCAGATTGCCAGTCGTTGTCGTTTCCGACAGGAGTAAGAGTAGTAACACATGAAGAGCAATTTGGCACGAAAGTCATTATTGAATGTGCTGCTGGCTACTCTAAATTATCGAATGCATCTTCCGTTTCTTGTCAGGCGAATGGGCAGTGGTCTGCGAATTTGACAGGTCATTGTTATAAAGGTAAACTAAATAAATACAACTTTAAAACGGTTCGGACAATAACTTGTTTCCCATTCGCGCTCTTGTTTAAAAAGCAGACGTCCAACTAAAATATTTAACACAGTCTGGAATAAATGTCAAAATGATTGTCTTTGGAAACAACGAACACACTACAGATTAGTAAATGGGAGTCTCGGATTTATTGAGACTCTGATATGACTACAAAAGTCTGCTTATTTAATATATTTTTGTAGATTCGATTTTTTAAAAATAACCAGGATGGGCTCAATGATCCCAAAGGAAATAAAATATAACCTACAATATGATGACGTATGGGGAGACTTTCGCATCAGTCGCATAATGATAAGAAAAGAAAAGGCATTGGTTTTTAGGGGCTTTTGGTAAGGCATTAACGAGCAAAGTAGGTAGATGCCGATCCAGCGATCATAACTGGCCCGCTTGGCTTCATTGTTTTGAAAAGCAGCTCTTAGCAGATACGGTGTTATATTTCTTATATTAAAACTGACCTTGACATGGCAACCAAACGAAAGCGGGCATAGAGAAAATAAAGTGATATCTCGTTTCATATTGTCAAGCATTATCTTTTCCACTTGGAGTAAGAGAAGTCACACACGAAGTTAAATATTGCGCGATAGTCTTTATTGATTATGCTACTGGAAAATATCAAATACAACTTCCATTTCTTGGCAGGCGAATGGACAGTGGTCTGCAAATTTGACAGATCATTGTTAATAAGAAAAAAAAAAAAAAAAAAAAAAAAAAAAAAAAAAAAAAACACACCTTTTTAACGGTTCGGGCAATATTTTTTTCCCGATCGAGATTCTGTTTTAAAAAGCAGAGATCCGTAAAATACTTACAATTCTTCATCACGAAAACATGCCTATATAATTTTGACCCCATTAAACCCCACTTTTATATAATAAAACTGGGGTTTACAGGGGTATACATTATTTTTCTTATTTTTGCTCAAAAACATAGATTGTGGTTCTCGTTAGAACCGCCTCGCCGAGACGGTTCTAACGAGTACCCACAATCTATGTTTTGGGCAGAAATATGAAAATGTGAAGTTTGATATGACTCAAACAAAGTTCTCTTATGTAATATAATATTTGCTTTTTTTGTATATAAAACTATAAATCGCATAATGTTTAGAAAGTAGGCATTGAATTTTTAGGTAGATGTTTGGTGTAGCATTAAAGGGAAACGCAACCTTAAAAGGTATTGTGCTAAAAAATAAGAACTTTACAAACAACGAATTTTGACACAAATTTGATCGAAATCTATGGAAAATTAAGTAAGTTATAGGCATTTGAATATTTTAACATTGGTTGAATGGGCACCGCCATTTTGAATATTTAATGAGGTTTCATAAAAATTGAAATTCGTTTCATTAAGGTAGTTATTCTCATAAAGTCGGTTTATTTTGGGGGAGGTGATTGCTTGTCACCAGAATTAAACGATTATAAAAAATCTGTAGCAAAATTATTCTTTAAAACCCTTTATAATTTGGTTTTGCATATTTAATTTGGGCTGTGTGACGTCACAACGCCTATAATATGGCGGCATCCATGACAGCCATTTTAAATATATTCAAACCACCATAACTTCCTTATTTCAAAGCCGAGATTGAAAAATCTTGCATCAAAATAAACGGCTTGTTAAGCATTTTACTACAAAATATATGTACAACTTATATTGCGTTCCTCTTTAAATATGCAAACCAGGTAGATTCCCTCCATCGAGCATAGCTTCCGGGTTTGGTTTTAGTTGCTTTGAAAAGCAGTAACAGATAAGATATCGTCTAAATATTTCCTATTTTAAAACTGGCTTTGTCTTAGCCACCAAACAAATCGAGCAAAGAGTAACTATAATTTTGTCTAAATTGCTCAGCCTTGTCCTTTCCAACAGGAGTAAAAGAAGTCACACATGAAGTAAACTACGGCACAAATGCCTTATTTAATGTGCTACTGGCTATTCCTAATTATCTAATACAATTTCCATTTCTTGTCAGGCAAATGGGCAGTGGTCTGCAAATGTGACAGGTAATTGTTATAAAGGTTAACCAAACAAATACAACCTTTAAATGGTCTGGACATTAACTTACTTCCCGAGTGAGCTTTTGTTTTAGCAGACGTCCAACAAAACTAGTTCATTAAGTCAAGAATTCTGTAACAGTTATGACTCAGAAAAGGATTTTCTCAAGTGATATAGTTTTTGCTTTGTCTTTTCGTATATAAAATTATAAGTCTCATATAGTTTAGAAAACAGGCATTGACTATTTTATGCAGATTTTTGTGCAGCATTAAATGAGCAAACAAGGTAGATTCCCATCCATCGATCATAACAGCTCGGTTTGACTTCAATTGCTTTAAACGGCAGTACAAGATTAGATGTCGTTTAAATATGTCCTACATTAAATCTGACTCGTCATTTGCAACCGAACGAACGCGAGCATAGAGAAAATTACAATTGTATCTTATTTCAGATTGCCTAGAGTTTGTCGTTTCCAACAGGCGCAAGAGAAGTCACACACGAAGTGAAATATGGCACAAAAGTCATTTTTGAATGTGCTACTGGCTAGTCAAAATTATCGAATACAAATTCCAGTTCATGTCAGTCCAATGGGCAGTGGTCTGTAAATTTGACAGGTCATTGTTATAAAAGTAGACCAAACAAACATAACTTTTAAACGGTTCGGACAAGTTTTTGTTTCCCGATCAAGCTTTTGCTTTAAAAAGCAGACGTTCAGCAGACATTTAATCAAGTCTTAGTCAGTTATTTTCTTACGTAATATACTGTTGCGTTTTTGCATATAAAATCGTCACACACACACACACACACACACACACACACACACACACACACACACACACACACACACACACACACACACGCGAAAAGCCCTCGATCATTCGCAAAATACTCCTACTCAAAGCACATCGGGCACGCGCAAAGCACCATCTTACGTGTCTGTTATTTTTCCGGTGTCCGTCTGGTAAATATCATACCCGAACACCTATCAACGTCATGTCGCTACAGTTCACTTGAACGCCGAATAATGCTGCAGCGGCACTAACAACCGTTGCTACCATAATGTCTAGCATACTGGAGAAAAATAAATTCTGTAGATGACTCATTGAAATATCTCCAATCCCGCAGGAAAGAGGCCCCGACACCTCATCCAAGTTGTCCTCAATAGAGAGACCCTGCATGAAATGTCAAATCATGTCTTCCGGGGAAAAAAAGGAACACAATAATTTGCTGTCTGCCGAATTAGCCCAGAGACTGGAAAAGGTTAACATCACCGGTTTCCGGACATAGACAGTTTTTTTTTTAACAGTAAACAAACATAACCACATCAACATCAGCGGGGCGGCGCTATGATGGACTGTGCCTGCTAGGTTGTACTGTTAAGAACTCCTAATGTTACTCACATGACGTAACTCCATATAAGGCGCTTCCCTCAACCATCAAACACTGATATTCTCCAATCACTCCACGAAAAAACATGCCACGGCACTCGTCAGAAACGCCTCAACCGGAGGCTTCTAATGAGCAGCCACGCAACACGTTTCTGCGGAGAAAAAGTACAAATATTATGCGGATACTCGCTCCCGTCAGGAGCTACGCATGCTATGCTATAACAGGAAATAATGCACTCTTCTATTCAGCACTTAAGAAGGATACGTTCATAAGTTCAAGTTGCTTGTGAGTGTTCCGCCCTGGTCCCCTGCTCCTATTCGTGCAAGTCATTAGGTACAGTGACCGAGGGCAAAACGTTGGCTATCACCTTGTTCCACCAAACGCAGTCATGAAACCCTGGGTGTCGTTACAAACAATTTATTACTAAAGAATTACCGGCATTAAGACGTCCCATGAGACAAAGGATACCTTTTACTTTTCAGTCGTGACTCATTTGTCACTCGCAACAAGAAATGGACACTTCAAAATACTCTGATAAGTAAAGCGCGCCCTGATCAGACTGCGCAGGATGCTTAGGCTGATCTAAGACGAGCATGAATTCATCAGTAGATATAGACATGAAAAAATGTGTGTGCTATTCCAAGCAGTTTTACTCTGTTTTATCAGCTGTAAAGCGAATGATGAAAACAGTGGGTAACAAATGTGCAGAATTGAATGAATAATGAAAGTACAATAAACTTGTTCTATATTGGGCGCACAACTAACCATAAAGCTGAAAGAAAAGCTCACACATAAGCACCAGAACAAAGAAATACAACAGCCACGCAAGGTTCTTAGCCGTCCCATCTAACGTCACCGCCACATTGAAATGTAGCGGTGACACTTACAGAACGTCAATAAAACGTTGCGTTCGCTCTGGTGTTTTTCCGTAGCTATCTCTACGGTCATAGTAAGTGCTTGTAGGAAGAGCATAGGTAGTTGTTTCTCTAACGCGCTCTTTCATAATACATCTGTATCTAAAGCTGACAATATTATATTTCAATGTGAAATAGTAATACATGACATGATAAACACAAAGAAAAATCATGTTTATAAGAGTGGAATGTGATATGTGCAACATAAATATAACCCTGTACGGCGATCTGTGTCCTCTTGTTTCAACGTGCTGTTTGGCGCAATACAATCGGAAACTAGAAGCCTCAGGCCACCGGACAAGGTCACATTCCTGCCAATACGTACCTATCCTGTTCAAAAAGAAATGAACTTGCTCAAATCTGTCTATATGACAGATCCTATGGAACCTTTTTAACCCTTAATTTAGTCTGTAGATTGTAAAAAAAAATGTTTTCACCTTTGCGTACATAGTTTTCACCCCAGCACGGCGCCGCCTGATGCAGGACTTGTAGGTACTGAAAGATTAGAAAAAAAAAAAGAGAAGAGTATAAGGGCGCAGCACTGCCAAGCCAACAATAACAATAGCAAATTTGGTAGTATTATGTGTTTAAATCACTTCCCTCATCAAGCTCGCACCGAAATGCATCGCAAAAAAAAAAAAAAATCAATTATATTAAAGTTATTTATACACATGCAGTCACTTCTGCAGTATATATGATTGTTTGTATTTGCTTTACTTTGAGTCTCCCTCAGGGCCGGGCCATGGTAGATCAATCCATTCATGATTTTTATATTTTACTTCATGAATATGATTTGCTTTGCTCTTATAGAATATACGGCCATTTCTAATCCATACCTTATCTACTTCATCCAGCATTTTTTCTTGCGGACACAAGCCAACACATGCTGATTCATTCTTGAGAGATCTTCATTCACGAACATTTGTGGCCCTATAAAAATCATTCTGTTCCTTAAAACAGCATCCCTCTTCATCTTGGATGGAAACTTTATAATAATCGGGCTATATGCATCATTCTTTTTTTTTTTTTTTTTTTTTTTTGTCCTAACCTGTCGGAAATATCTATTCATTTCGAAACTGTCTGTCATGGCAATCAAACGAAATCAAGTATACAGAAAAAAAGATCAATTGTATCTATTTAAAAATGCCCAGCGTTGCCGTATCCAAGAAGAATTGTATAAGAAGAAGTCACACACGAAGTAAAAATATTACATCAAAGTCATTAAATTATCGAATACATCCTTCATTTCTTGTCAGGCGAATGGGCAGTGTCTTCAAATTTGATAGGTCATTGTTATACAGGTAAACCAAATCACGACAGCTTTTGAACGGTCTGGTAAATAACTCGTTTCCCTATCGAGGTTTTGTTTTAAAAAGCAGACATCAAAAAAAAAAAAAACAAAAAAAAAAAACAAGTCTAGAAGTCTGATATGTAGCTTTTGGTGCAGCATCAAATAAGCAAACCAGGAAACCAGGTAGATTCCAATCCATTCATCATAACTGTCCGGTTTCTATTCAGTTGATTTGAATAGCAGTAACAGATAAGATTTCGTCTAAAAAGTTCCTATTGTAAAAGCTGAATTTGTCATAGCAACCAACTGAAAGCGAGCATAGAGAAAAATACAATTCTATCTAATTTGAGATTTCCAGCGTTGTCGTTTCCAATAGGATGCAAAGAAGTCACACACGAAGTGAAAAATGGCACGAAAGTCTATATTGAATGTGTTACTAACTACTCTAAATCATCGAATACAATTTGCATTTCTTATCAGGCGAATGGGAATTGGTCTGCAAATTTGCCACACATGAAGTAAAATGTGCATGAAAATCATTATTGAATGTGTTAATGGCTGCACTAAATTATCGAATAAAACTTCCATTTCGTGTCAGGCGAATAAGCAGTGGTCTGTAAATTTGGCAATTGATTGTTATAAAAGTAAACAAAACGCAGATATATTTTTTGTGCATAGTAAATTTAAGAATGATAAATTTACATAAAAAATGGACAGTTATTGCCGCACTGGGTCCCCAGGGGGTTATGCCCTATCCCCTTCCAGTTCAAATAAGGCTTAATATCTTAGAAACCACACAGATCCCAACCCTTAAACTACATATATTGTCGTTCCTTATGATAAGACGTATTCAGTGACACCGACCATGGATCCCAGGGGTAAGCCCCACGTCCTCCAGTCCACATAAGGTTTACTATCTCCGACACTGTTCAGATCCCAAATCCTAAACCATATATATTATTGTTCCTTATGATAAGGCGCATTCATAGACATCAACAGTGGGTCCCCATGGGGGTATGTCACACCCCCTCTAGGTCATATAAGGCTTCTAGTTCTAAGGCGGTGGTCCCGGTGTTAGTCTTACTCTTTGTTGCTTTGTGATTTATTCTACGAGGCGATTTGTTGTATGTCTTTCCGCGTGTCATTCTGTTCTTGTGTTTTTCAGTCCTTTTAGTATTGCGATTACCTCGCTTGGGGAAGAGAGAGCTATTCTTAGTGCTTTTCGTATGTTTGTTCGGTTTGTGCTTGTTTAGATTTGTCGGTTTCCTCTTCCTCTTGGTGTCTGGGAAGGGCTGCGGTTTGTGATTATGGCACTCCCTGGACTTTTCTCTTACCTTTTTTAACATCTCAGAAACAGTTCAGAACCTCACCCTAAACCATATAATATATTATTGTTTCTTATTAGAAATCTTAGAAATTTCAGCTCCGTGCCAAGCATAAAATGCTTTGAAAATGCTTTTATCTTCTGACGACGAATTAAAATGGAAACGGAGTCCACATGGGAACTCATTTGAGTATTTGGGGTTCGTTTGGGAGACTTTATAATCGGTAGGTTATAATCATATCTTGTTATATGAACTTTACTTTGTTTCACTGATGATGTGGAAGAACGTACCTAGATAGAGCAATTATTTCTATTTTTGAATTGCGTCAGTACTTAGGGTGAGGTTTCGTGCTAACAAAACTATTTTAACCCCAACACCCACACACAGAGTAGTTTTTCTGTTGCCGGTTCCTAACAATCTGCATGCTTAGCGGTTAATCCAATAACAGTTGACCACTTTGCTTACCAATTCATTTGCACGCTAGTGGGTCAGGGTTCAGACTCTATGATGGCCCTTACTTAAAACCTATTTATTAGATGGTCTGGGCCGGAGCTTTTATGCCTCTTTCTCGGTTCACCGGGGTTTAACTGGTGTTTTGTTCTGCTACAGTATTCCTGTGGTGTTGTTTGACAACCCAAAGATATCCAAGTGTCTCAACACGTTGTTTCTGTTGCATCTTCATCTTTGCTTCATTATAGGCTTTATCTGTGACTAATTTGTTGCCTGTAATGATTCATGGATGAGTTAGCAAGCCTCCACTTGGACTGAACAAATGTATGTTAACCACTATGGAAGCTGAGGTAGAGGGTTGCGATCCCATAAAGCTAGCTTAAGCTCCCCAGTCATTCATTAGACCGTTTCTGTAATATTTCACTTTCGAATTTTTTTTTTTCTTTTAAAAGTTAGGTAAGTTAAAGAGATATTCGGCTAAGTTTTGGCAACAGAGTTGCCACCTTTTTTAGGAAAGAGTTGCAAACTCTGCTTACCATCTGTTCAGTTCGTGCTGCTTCATTGTAATTGTCTGTCTTTCCCTTTGGTGTTGGTGGCTTGATGTGAATCTGATCGTATAAGTTCCTGAGTTCACTTATTTACTTTCCAATGCGGTTCGTATGTTACAGACTTGCTTTTGTTCGTGCATCGGTCATCCAGCTTTAACGATTATAAATAGATTTCAAAGTAAATGCTTTTCAACTTGCACAATTATTAATAGAGAAACGTTTGTACGTGAAACACTACAAAGCACTAAACAAAAGGCTATAAAGCATCTAAGAAGACACTAAAATTATTCAGATTCCTTAAACGAGATACGAAATAGTAGTTCTGACCTCACAGTATATCTTCCACATAAACAGTATGTGCTAGGATAATTGTATACACAAATAGGAGGCACCTACTTTTCAGAGTTTGCTTAGTAGCACTTCATCTTTGCTTCATTATAGGCTTTATCTGTGACTAATTTGTTGCCTGTAATGATTCATGGATGAGTTAGCAAGCCTCCACTTGGACTGAACAAAGCACTTTAAAGTGAAGTGCTACTAAGCAAACTCTGAAAAGTAGGTGCCTCCTATTTGTGTATACAATTATCCTAGCACATACTGTTTATGTGGAAGATATACTGGGAGTTCAGAACTACTATTTCGTATCTCGTTTAAGGAATCTGAATAATTTTAGTGTCTTCTTAGATGCTTAATAGCCTTTTGTTTAATGCTTTGTAGTGTTTCACTTACAAACGTTTCTCTATTAATAATTATGCAAGTTGAAGATATAGTCAGTTAAGTTTGGGTAACAGTTGCTACTTTTTTTGGGAAAAGACTGCCCACTATGCTTGCCATCTGTTCTTTTTATGTCTGATTAATTTTATCTGTCTGTCTTTTCCTTTAATGCTGAGACCTTAATTATGTAATTGTATAAGTTTCTGAACTCATTTATTATATATTTTATAGACACATACATGCAAAAAGTATTCAGATTTTATAGATTTATAAATGACATGGAGAATGTCTCATAATGCAATTCAACACGACGATTCCTTTCCTCATTCATGCACATAACCTCTCGAAATAACAATAGCACGTTATTCAACTCATCCAAACCCGCCCAGTGCCACCAATAAACAGTTACACTGCCACAAAGCAGGAAATTGTAGTATATGTTTTCAGTTTAAACGCCAATATGAAGATAATTAAATTCGCAAAACTTCCTTAAAATACTGTAATATTATTCAAGTTAATATACACCTCAGGTAGGGCTGTGTGTGGTCGGCGTAGAGTCTTCTTCCTTATCAGTAAACTATCACAGTAAACACAAATAATTACAAAACTACAGGAAAACAAAATAGAGGGCTCAGTGGCCATCTGAAACCAGAGCCAAAGAAAACCAGACAAAATAAATGAAGTTCCGACCACAGACAACAACAGTCAGGGAACAACGTTTGAACATTAAGAAAGAAGCATTCATTAAGTTTGAGGTCCAACATATAATCGTACAATTGAAGACGGAAGCAAAAAATGATCTGATCAACAATATGAGTAACCGAGTTTAACACCATATATGCAGTTTGCAGCATAATAGTTGTTATAACCTACGTTTTTTAGCGATTGACAATCTTTTAACTCACCTTGGCCGAAGGCTCCAGGGGAGCTTGTAGGAAACAGTCATCCGTCGTCACCTTTGAACAGTTATATCTCCGCAGTATGCAGGCTGATCTCAATCATTTCTTATCTGTAACATGCCTCTGCTAGGGGATGATATAAGCTTTTCATTGAAATCCAATGAAAACCTTGGTTGCTATGGCAACAACAAGGTCCCATACTTACAATGGGAAAATGCTAGTCCTCACTAGAACTACTTCATTTTTGATCGGATTGTCTCAAAATTTGCAGACAAGGTGGATGAAATCTCGGACGAGTTCGAAAAACTGGCCAATTTGGATCATAAATCTTAGCGGTACGTCCGCTGGATTGCTGAAAAAGCCGCTGTTTGACTTTCTTGTCAGATTTACTCATTCACCGGGACCCAGGGCGAAGTAAGTCGGCTGTAACGTGCATTAAACCCCACCTCCCCGCCCGCCCGCTTTGATGCTCTGACTGAGTTGGGAACTTTTATGCGAACCGAATTTTTATATATTTCTGTATTAAGAGTAGCGTCGGGACCCAGGGTTTTTTTCTTCGAGGCTTTTTTTTAAGTCTTGCTTGTTTCTTGTTTTAAGTGGTGTCTGGGAAGGGCTGCGGTTTGTGATTGTGGCATTCCCTGGACTTTCCTCTTACCTTTTTTTTTGTCTTGTGTTATTTTGTTCTTGTGTGCTTTTCGGTCCTTTTAGCATTGAGATTACCTCGACAGGGAAAAAGAGGGCTAATCTTAGTGCTTTTAGTACATTTGTTCGATTTGCGCTTGTTTAGTTTTGTCTGTTTTCTCTTCCTCTTGGTGTCTGGGAAGGGCTGCGGCTTCTGTATATTGTGGCACTCCCCCGACTTTCTTACCTTTTTTCCATTCATACCTGTTAGACGACAATAGGTAGTGTGGCTTCTTCTGACTTTATTTGATATTGATTTCGTCTGGTAGATGCTGAGAGTGCGGTTAAACAAGCAGCCTCAAACCTGGATGGATGTCCTTTCCAACACTAATTAAGACTTGACTTGAACGGAAATAGGGATGATGCACTCACAACACTTTTGGTCAGGGAATTCCAGGTGTTTACAACCTATTACTATAGGAGTTTGCCCTGATATTGAGTCTAAATCAATTTTTGAAAGCTTCTTTGAGTGGCCTCTGGTAGTACTACTGGTTGTCATTGAAAAACATCTGCACTTATCCACGTTATCGATGTAGTTTATTATTTTATAGCCCTGAGTCAATTCTGCACGCTCTCGTCTATACTCCAAAGTAGGTAGTCCAAGAGTTTTAAGCCTTTCTATGTGGCCAAGATGCCTCACCGTATTAACTAGGCGGCGTTTAACACTCTCTATTTTGATCGGATCTTCCTGAAACTGGCAGGTGGACATGGATAAATTCTCGGCTGAGTTCGAAAAATGGCCAGATCGGATCATTAATTTTAGCGTTACATCCACTTGATTGCTGAAAAAGCCTCTGTTTGACTTTGTCAAAAACATAACTTGTTCAGTTTTATTGGACCTTCCTGAAGTTTGCAGTGCGGACATGGATGAATTCTCAGAGGAATTGAAAATCCTGGCTAGATCAGATCAATAATCTTAGAGATACATTCCCTTAATTGCAAAAAAGCCTCTGTTTGACTTTATCATCAGCATAACTTGTTTAGTTAAATTGATCTTCCTGAAACGTGTAGATAAGGTGGGCATGGATGGAATCTCGGTTGATTTTGAAAACTGGCAAGATTTGATCATTAATCATAGAGTTATGTCACTCTGATTACTGAAAAAGCCTCTGTTTAACTTTGACGTCAGCCTAACTCGTTCAGTTTTGATCGGATCTTCCTCAAACTCGCAGATAAGGTGGACATGAAAAAATCCTGGATGAATTCAAAAACTTCCCGATTAGATTATTTATTTCAGAGTTACGTCCCTGTGATTGCTTAAAACGGCTATTTTTCACCTTATCATCAGCATTACTCCTACAGTTTTGATCAGATCTTCCTAAAAAGAAAGGTCAGAGAAAAGTCCAGGGAGTGCCACAATTACAAACCGCAGCCCTTCCCAGACCCCAAGAGGAAGAGAAAACCGACAAATCCAAACAAGCACAAATCGAACAAACGTACGAAAAGCACTAAGATTAGCTCTCTCTTCCCCAAGCTAGGTAATCGCAATACTAAAAGGACTAAAAAACACAAGAACAAAATGACACATGGAAAGACATACAACAAATCGCCTCGTAGAATAAACCACAAAGCAACAAAGAGTAAGACTACCGGGACCACCGCCTTAGAACGGTCAGTAGAGTAAACCACCGGGGCGTTTAAAGCACTTTTACGGCTAGCTAACTTCACCCTGGGTCCCGATGCTACTCTTAATACAGAAACACATAAAAATTCAGTTCGAATAAAGGCTCTCAACTCGGTCAATGCATCAAAGCGAAAACACAAAAATCAAATTAATCACTATAAGAAACAAAGACGAGTACTCATGGCTAATTCTACTGTATGCCAGAGTAAATGAAAACCAATAGTAGAACCACGGCGGGCCAAGCCAAAGACATATCGTCAAGCCCCGACCCTCTGGTTAAAGTTTTACGAAGAGGCCATCATTGGGTCTGAGGCCCGAACCGCCGTCGTGCAATTAAAGAGTGAAGCATAGCCTTAAATGTAAGATCGGGTTGAAATCTGTGGACAGTTAGACAACGAGATGACGCAGCGCATATTAGTTTGCGGTTAAAGAACACCACATTTTGATAGAGTTAACACTAGATATTAAAGATTTGTCAGACAGGACTTCATTTCCAGATAACTCCTCCTACAGTTTACATCGAATGATGGTGTCACGTGGTGGGTAATTAGACTACAAAGTGGTACAGCGCAATTTATTTCGAGGTTACAGTACATCAAATTATGAAAGAGTCATTTTTCTCTAAAAAAAATGTTCAGATATGACTTTATTTCCGGGGAACTCCTCCTACAGTTTTCATCGGATCGGTGGAAACGTAGTGAACAATTAGCCCACGAGGTGGCATGTATTAATTTGAGGTTAAAGTACAAATTTGATAGAATTATCGCTATTTTGCAAAGATGATTCAGACATGACTTGTTTTAAGGTTACATACACTACAGTTACAGTACACTAAATTCTGGTACAGTCATTATTCCTTAAAGATTGTTCAGATATAACATTATTTCCAGCTAACTCCTCCTACTGTTTTCATCGGATTATTTCGAGGTTACAGTACACCAAATTTTTAATAGAATTATTACTTTGTAAAGGTAGCTCACACACGACTATTTCTGGTCACCCTCTTCTATAGTTTTCGTCTGTCAAACTGAAAATTATTGGATAGTAACACAATTAGACAGGCGTGTTTTCTTTTGCGGTTACAGTGCACCAACATTTAAGGACATTATAACCGTTTATGGAGTTCGAAAAAAAAAATGAAAACCTACCCGATGAGACACATTGAGTTATGTCCCTTGATAGCTAAAGACGCCGATAATTAATCTCGTTTGCTACATTGTTCCATCGTTCCATCGGTTTTGATTGGATCTTCCTCAAACTTGCAGATGAGGGTTGAGGGGGGGGGGGGGGTGCGGGGGGGGGGGCATGGATAAGTTAAGAGCTATGTCCATCAGATTAATGGCTGTTGTAGACACTGAAGGACCTTGCCCTACTTTTCAGGACAGGGAGGGTTAAAGACCACCATGGTTATCTTATTCAGTTATACGAAAAATAAGTATTACTACAAACCTTTTGAATGTATATAATAAATCGAGATAAAAGTCCGGTTTCGATAGTAAGAAGTGTTAACACGGCAATGTTGTATTTGAAAAAAATCATTGGGAACGACCTAGACGACGCCTAGAAAATTTTTTAGCAGTTTTTGAGCACAATAGGATGCAACGCGAGGGACGTCGTCATCCAAACACAGCAAATTATCAACATCAAAATTTAAGTCGTCTCTGTCGTCATAAATTTTAGCAAAGATTATATCATTAATTATTGATAAAATTGGAAACAAATAATAACGGTGACGTAGATCATAAATTACATTGTTGGAAAATTGAGTTCTCAGAGCAATTTAAAAAAAATCTATATAGCCAAATATAAAAAAAATATAATATGTCATTTAACATGCGAGACACTGCATGTTTATTTTTTGTATTCGATCTTGCTATACATGTACCATTCAGTTATCCTTAATTGCCCAGCGGTGTGTCGGGTATTGCACTTTATGACGATGTCACGTAACACCTTTATTAGAGTATGTCTTTGGTCGGGTGTTACAGTAACACAAGCATCAAAGACAAGCTTTGGAAACTTGATTTCGTTAAATTAAATATATTTGCACTAAAACCAATAATGTAAATACATCACTGGCACCAATAATTTTTCACCTAAAAAAAAAAAAAAAAAAAAAAAAAAAAAAAAAAAAACAATACGTGTACCAAAGAACTTACCTGAATACATATCCTGTCATACTGGATGCTTATATTTGATAGAAAGTGCAGTCGGTACATAAATATGTCTCAAATTCAGAATATAACTTGCAAACGTTCCCCGTTGTATGTGACATATTACATGTAGCATCTTGTTTCTTAAACAACCACTTATCAAATGACTAACTACACTGTTTTGCATCATAAAAAGGTTGTACACCAATGGTTTATTGTATTTTAAAATAATTTCAAGTGCCCCATGGAAAGATTATTTCATCTTATTTATTTAAAGACTAATACTTAAAATAATATAACTTTTCTTATTTTAGATTGCAAAAATACTTATAAAATTCCTAATGCAACTATAGACTTGACGGGAAAGAACACAACGTATAATAGCACAGTTCCTGTTGCGTGTAACTCCGGCTTCGAAATTAATGGAGACAGATTTATTACGTGTCTTGACGATGGTAACTGGAGCGACAACACTACTTGCAAAGTAAAAGGTATGTACTTTTATACGAATATACGTTTCTATATATAATAACTTGCAAGAAGTGCTATTAGATTTTCACTCCAACTCACTTATAGGTCTTTGTCGAACAAGGTATAACTTTAAGAACGCGCTTGTAAATAATTCAGAAAGGCTTATGCTACAAGGCCTATCGGGACCTGAATTTTATGGTGACTTAGTGTTTAAGTTTTGAAAAATTGTAGGAAAACCTTAAGGGGCATCTGGCCACATTTTCACTGGATAGTTTATGATTATCAGTACGAAACTGACAATTACGGATGTAGCTGAAAGTCAATGGTCATTTTTCTAGTGTCAGAAGCATGTGCTGTTCCGTTAGTTAGCGAAGTTATTCGTCACTCCTTGAATGTAATAAAAGCTTTGAGATCCAAAGCATTATTCTCTGCGACTTGGAAAGCTTGCATGAAACTGGATGACCCTATTTATTAACAGAGAGCACTCAATAAATGTGCATGCTAGATCCGCCCCAAGTTGTTGTTTTCTAAGTGCACTTGGTGACACGTTTTCAATGGGTATAAGAGGCGGAAACAAAATAAAATTGTCTTTGTCACATATTTCAACGTAAGTTTGGAAATCTTTCTTAATAAGTGAATATATAACTGCCATATATGTATAAACATTGCTAGACGTCTCCTCATTTGGGCGAATAATGTTACGTCAGCAACTGTATGTGTTATGAGCAAACAAGCGCAATTATCAAAGGGAACCTGAATATCAAGGAGGAACACTTTTGAACTAAGACTGCACTTATTCACGATTGTATCCAACACGTGTTTCGTACATGTAGAAAATTGATATTGAAATATAAACTTTTACAAGGTGTTTTTGAAATGAAAGACATCGATTTCATGTGTTTTGAGAAACCTTTTCCCTCAAAAAGAGGTTACAGTTTATGTTAATGAAAAGAACTTATGGCTTGCATAAATAGAAATGGAGTAATTCGCAAAATAAAACAGGCGTTTTCCGAAGTAAATTCTTGAATTATTTTGATTTCTCACACTTTTACCTCTATCGGGCTTATTATTAAACACCTTGAATTTTTTTACATACCTTTCCCCTGCAGCATCTTGTATGCATTACTATGGTATAAATCTTTTGCAATTTTCGGAAATAAAATTCGAGTTATCCGCAAAATAAAATAGGTGATTTTCAGGGGAAACTTTAACAGTTTTCATGTCATTTAATTTCTTGTTTGACAATACGTCCTTTGACCTTATTTTATGTGTTTTGTGATGGAATAACATGTTTCCTTTAGTCGTAAATGCTTTTAGAATAATCACAATGTTACTAGCCTTCTCCACATTTCACAAAATTTGCAGTAATAGCTGACCATTATCCTTAATTTTCTATTCGTTTTAGTAAAAGTGTCATATTTTATAAACGAAATATGTGTAACATTGCTGTCATTGAACAGTCTGCTTGCTTAGAGGTTAAGTCAATCACAGTTGATCACATTGCTTACCTCTCTAACTGCACGCCGGTGGTTCGGGGTTAAGAATCTAGAATGGCATGACTTAAAATTCATAAAGTTCAACTGATGGTTTTCTTTTACTCCAGTATTCTAGTGGTGTTGCTTGACAACCTAGGAATATCCAAGTGTCTCAACACGTTGTTTCTGTTTTCTCATCTTTTCATCATTCTAGGCTTTATCTGTGATTTATTTGTCCGTAATGATTCATTGCATAGTTAGAAGACCTTCACATGGACCGAACAAATATATGTTTTACCTGTATATGATTGAGGGTGAGGGTTGGGATCCTGTAAAAGTAGCTTAAGATCCCCGCCCCAAGCCCCATCCAATAATTCATTTCTGACCGTTTCAAGGCGTTACTTCCATTGTGCTGCTTTTTGTTCATTTGTATGAAGTGTTTCACTTTCTATTGTTTTTGTTTTAACAAAGATGTAATTTAAAGATATATTCAGTTAAGTTTTGGTAACACATCACGAAGACATACCTATGTAATTTTGACCCCCTTAAACCCCACTTTTATATAGTAAAACTGGGGTTTACAGGGACATACATTATTTTTCTTTCTGCTCAAAATGTAGATTGTGGATATCCGTTAAAACCGCCTCGAAGAGGCGGTTCTAACGAGTACCCCACAATCTATGTCATGAGCAGAAATATGAAAAATATCAGACATTTTATCTGAAAACTTTCAGTTTTTGGTGGTGAAATTTTCAATTTATTTGAATAGGTATGTTTTTTGTAATAAGACTTACTACCTTTTTGGGGAAGAGTTGATAACTCTGCTTGCCATTTGTTTGTTAATTTTGTGGCTGCTTAATTGTATGTGTCTGTCTTTCCCTTTTGTGTTGGAGGATCTGATTGTATTAGTTCCCGAGTTCACATATTTTTTGTTTGTTTGTAGTATAACAACAATTAAAATCAATGCCGACATTCTGATTTCCAAATAGAAAGGAAGGCAATGATAAGAAATCGAAACAATACCTAACATCTTCCGTTCTAAGACACCGAAGGGAAAGAAGGACGCACTTGTAGTAACGGCACTACAATCAAAACACTACAGGCAGAAAGCCAAAAAGACATTTTCTTCCCAAAAATGACCAAACTGCTAACTAAAATAAAAAATTGCACCTTGACAAACATGCAAAGACATACAATGACATAAAGAAATAAAGGTAAGAGAAAAGTCCAGGGAGTGTCACAACTACAAACCATAGCCCTTCCCAAACACCAAGAGGAAGAGGAAACCGACTTAACCAAACAAGCACAAATCGAACAAACGTACGAAAAGCACTAAGATTAGCTCTCTCTTCCCCCCAAGCGAGGTAATCGCAATTCTAAAAGGACTGAAAACCACAAGAACAAAATAACACAAGGTAAGACATAAAACAAATCGCCTCGTAGAATAAACTACAAAGCAACAAACAGTAAGACTAACTTCCGGACCACCGCCTTAGAACGGTCAGTAGAGTAAACAACCGGAGGAGGTGGCGTGCGGGGGGGGGGGGGGGGGGGCGGGGGTTAAAGCACTCTTACATGTAGCCAACTTCACCCTGGGTCTCGATGCTACTCTTAATCACAACAAGTAAAACAGAAATCAAAATGGGCAGCTGTTGACGCCTTAGAACTGTCAGTAAAAATATAACCGGGGGCTTAAATTGATGCTACGTTGGCACAACCCTTTCCCTAAGTTCTGCCGTGATATACACAAGACATTTGCCCAAAGTCCACAACGAACGCAAAACTGGAAAATTATCATACACAAAACATAAAAGGATACTACAAGGTATGACCATTGAGAGCAATAAACACACACACGCACGCACGTACGCTGAAAAGACGTTTTTCTTTGTCTGACTAGCTAGTTATGGCCAAATCAAAATAGAAAGGAAGGCAATGATCAGGAATCGATATAATTATCCCACACCTCCCATCAGAGACATCAAAGGGAAAGAAACACAACCACGAAATAACTGGACCCTAATGGAAACATCACTAGCAGAAAGCCAAACGGACAGTTATTTTCCCTCAAAGTGGCCAAATGGCTATCCAAAACAAAAAGATGTAAGCGACACACACATTCAAAAACGAACTATAACAAAAATAAATCATGACAGAAGAACCGCCTTGGAACGGTTAGTGAAAAGTATTTCACTTGGGGACTTAAGTCGGTTTTACTTGGCCACAATCCTCGTCCTTACTTCTGCCGCGGTTTAGACTCATAATTTGTTCAGTCCGCATGAAGTCTTCCTAACTCATCAGTGCTACATCTCCGAGAACACAAAAATCAACAAATTACAGAGATGGACCAACGATGAGGCCTCGACAGCACGAAACAACTGAAATGCTAGAGCAAAAGAAAACCAACAGTAAGACTCCAGTGGGCCCGACCAAAGATAGAGCATCAAGTACTAACCAACATTACCCAAAATTAAATTTCAAGTAAAAAAGGTAAGAGAAAAGTCCAGGGAGTGCCACAATCACAAACCGCAGCCCTTCCCAGACACCAAGAGGAAGAGGAAACCGACATACAAACAAGCACAAATCGAACAAACGTACGAAAAGCACTAAGATTAGCTCTCTCTTCCCCAAGCGAGGTAATCGCAATACTAAAAGGACTGAAAAACACAAGAACAAAATGACACATGGTAAGACATACAACAAATCGCCTCGTAGAATAAACCACAAAGCAACAAAGAGTAAGACTAACACCAAGCTTTAACACTAAGCCTTTACGCTGGAACCATCATAGAATCTGAGGCCTAACCCACCGGCGTGCAGTTAAAGAGGGAAGCAAAGTTTTTAACCGTGATTGGGTAACAACCATGCATGCAGTCTGTCATATAACATTTATGTTGTACCCAATCTTTTTATATCGAAGAATGTTTTTACGAAATTGGGAACTGAAGTCATTGCAAGCATATATTTTTCTGAATTTATATACTAAGTCACCATAAAATTCGGGGTCTTATTGATGACTCTTAGATATAAATATTGAAAAATCCTGCAATAGTCTTATTGACCGTGAAAGAAAAACGTATATAAATTGCATACTACACTGTATAGTAACGTATATAACGGTTTATTGTCGCTACATGACAATTACACCTGCTGTAGTGAAGATAAAAAATTCTGAAAGGAATTATCTCTAAGAACTTGAACATACTCGAAAACGGAAAAAGCTGAATTTTCGAAGTATTTGGGTCCGATTGGATGGTTAGTCACTAAGACCTCATCAGTAACCCTCAAAAGTTCCGGAATCAGCCCAAATGATCACAAATGACCTGGGAATAAACTGTCATTATATTAAAGTAAAAGGAGACGTTTTATGGTCGCCAGACATTATCAACCCAAGCTGTGATGAAAATAAATAGATTCTAAATAGACCTTGGGCCGACTATAGACCCCCTTACCCCCGGTTTTTTTTTGTACACTATGATTTTATAAAACTACATTATATAAGAAACAAAATGACACATGTTAGCCCTCTGGAGATAGGGGCGTTTGCATGTGATAGCCATGTTACCAACGCTACCCTCAAAACAATGAAAACAATTTGGTGTAAATACTAAAATATCCATATTCTTGCTTACTAGCATGCTATTTGCCACCAGTGCATGTGGTTTTATAAAGACAGGTTTCTCAGTATGTTGAGCTGTCAATGACTTGTTATAACTGTTACATACGTTACTAAAAGTCATAAACCTCATATATATGTTTCCTGATACAATGTTTTGGACGATTATTACCGGTCAATTACTAGAAATTTAATCTAATGCTGTTTTACACTAGATAAACACTATTTGTCCTCGTTTTACAGCAAGACATAAAAGCAAACCAGCTTTACTAAGCAATTGACAAAAGGAACGATCGTTACTTTAAACAGCCTAAACTTCTTTTTCTGAACAGTATCTATATTTCAAACTTCTTAACATCTTATTTGCTGTGGTTGCACTTAGTACAATTATTATGATTGGTTAAATACATTATATACTTTAAATGAATGCTTTATAATATTCTTAATGTTATATACGTTACATTTTGAGTGATACTTTATTTACATTGTTTAAAATGGCTGTTGATACTTGGTATATAAAGGTGAAGGGAAATCAGCTCTATAATTAGTTTGATAACAAACATAGTAAATTATTTCTCAGACACCTTTATAGGTTATGAATTAAGTGAAAGAAAACTCTCGCCAATCTTCGGTTGTCCGATTGATATTTTTTCTTTAAAATAGTAAACTGCACCCTATAACAAATACAAAAATATCCCCTTGTTCATAATACTTACATGATATGAACTCTGTATTGCTTATGCTCTATGCATTAAGTTGATTTTCTAAAAGTTAAATCCATCTAGACTTTCAGAAATATTGCACGCTTAATACGTTAGTTTAAGTGCTGTGATATCAGAACATTGTTTCCTATAGACAGTCTTGCAGGAGAAATTTCTTCAGCTAAGCTCCATCAATGAAAATACTGTATACATTCCAAATATCAACTCAAAAACATGAATAAAGTGAAAACAAACATTCTGAGGGTCCAAATTATTCAACGAGAACTATCTCATTATTTTAGTTTACATAAAAATGCAGTGGTAATCACGCTGATAATAACATCACACATATATCAACACTACACTGCAATTTTAAGTCATATCTAAGATGCAGCCAAATACACAGTATGCACACTCTGGCACCTCTCTGTTGCCACAGTGTATACAATAAACATTTCATGCTGGCTGGAAGACAGTTTGCTTCAATAAAATCTGCTTATTGTGAAACACCATGTAAAACAATACATATAGGTCAGTCATACATAATAAAATTTGATGACAAACACATTTAATAAATGATTAATATTGTTTATCATCTATATTTTGATAAGAAAAGCATTTTAGATATAAGATTATACAAAAGTCTTATTATAACTTATTAGTGATATAAGTAATAAGAATAAAACACAACAACATTAAGCTTAACGATTGCCATTCTCTTTGTTACTTTATAATAGACCTTAAAAACATGTACTTGATTGTCAGAATGGTGATCGTATAAAATAACAGATAGGATTGGTTGTGTCTCTGAGCCTTATATGACTTACGCCAGAGTCGGAAATAGATTTAGTTGCCAAAAAACTATAGTGACATGTAAAAAACAGCTTCTTCTGTCTCTACCCCTGGTATACCATTTATTTCTTGATTATTTTGATGCCAAGTTACGATAAGGTATCTTATTGTCACCTTTTATTTCCACTGCCATTTCAGAAATTACAATGACCTAGTACCTGCTGATGGTCAATAATTCTGTTAAGATGAATAGTTTACTACTAATATGAAATGCCATTAACAGACATTATCGTTTACCTAATATGTCTGTTAACGCATGTAACACAACTGTAACTGCTATTCTTAATCAGACTTGTTGCATACTTGCATTTAAACTTTTATTGTCCTTCTAAAGACAGACCCTACGAAAATAAGACAAAACGATAAAGTCCCATGTTCTTTAATGCCATATTCCTTCTGTCCAGAGACAGATCAGTCTTCAAATTTGCATATTTGAGACATATTCTGGTGTTTAGAATACAACCTGCTGCTCAGAATGCATATTCTGACACTAAGAATAGCTTTTTAGGTCCTTTCATAGAGTTAATTTCAAAGTCATATGTAGTGCTGGCTATAGATGATTATATCCAACAATGTTGAGCTGATTTTTTGTTCATGCTTTTTAGCTAGGCCCTGGTAGTTTATGTTATAATAGGAAAACGTACAATATATATGCATGAAACAGATGAAAATCAAGTAACATACCTTTTTTTGTTTTCAACACAAAAGTGGAGGCAATCTCTTAAAGGTATTAAAGTCACTGAATTGCTTTAATATATCCTTAATTTTACTGTGATATGTATGTTTCTAAATTTGTCTAATGTTACACACGTATCTTTAATGATTATTGTATTATGTAGATTTAAGAGATAAAGCAACACTGTTTGTTTGGGAGAAATAATATTACCGTAATTATGATTAACTTTGTTATCTTAATGTATTCAAGCCGTAGTATGACAAAACTAACAATTGACTTATGCACCTGGCTAAGATCATATCAGCCTGGTTGTTCGCTCAGTCTGATAAGTCTTCGCAGTCTGTATGAAGAAAGCTGAGGTATTTTGCTATTCACTGAGCACAAGAGGGATGACATTGACCAGTCACTTTGGGTCATTGAGTGAGTTATTTGGCTTATTTTAATAATGGAAAGTCGCTCAACTATGGTATCGGGCCATATGGATGTTATAATGCAGTTAATGTACAGACTCAATAAAACTGAATCTGCTTTTTTTGTGTACTTGATAAGGGTTTTGCTTCTAAATAGCTCTTTTTCAAAACATATTTATCTTTACGTTGGGGAAAGTAAGTGCCTTGTGGAGGCTGTAAAACGTCTCCCGTTTTTTACATTAAAGTAGTTTATATTTGCTGGTCCCCTGGGATCACTGGGCCCATTTGTATTCAATTTAAAACATATTATCGCTCTATCGTAAGCTAGAAGTGACCAATGTTACAAGGTACATTACCGGCCAAGAACATACTTATTAAAACCTAGTCAGTTTTTTTTTATTTTTGTTTTGATGTGAGTTTGCTTCCAAAGAATAACTTTTCTCAGAATGCATTTCAGGTATCTGACCAAAACTAACGATGATTTAACGTTTTGTTTTTCTCCTTCTATTCATTGCTGAAAAGGGTCGTTCCTCATAGAAATTTATTGACTTTTACCATAGCTAGTTTTAGTGCCATATGCTCTCCGTACTTCACTGTAATGTAGTATATGTTTTTTGGTATTTTGTTGTTGTTTAGCCCATTGTGGTACTTTTGAAAATTTATATCAAGGCCAGCGATGAAGCCTAATTTGCTTATACTAGCTAGTTTGTCCCCGAAAACTACAACATTTCAACAACTTTTAATTTTATGTGCGTGTTACTTGTTCGCAAAGATCGTTACAGTTATTTAGTTTATGAAAAAGCGTTGGAAAGACCGATGTTTCTTACGGTTTTAATTAAGAGAACGAAGCCACAGGTCTAACATTTTCTGAAATTTAATTACAGATCCAAGGCTAACTTTTACCTTTCCTTGTACAGATTTTAGCACAGTAATGGGAAACAGTAGTCAGTTGACCGCCCTAAGTACCCCTGTAAACAACTTAGTCAAATTAATTTGATTCCACTGCTATCATCATTAGCATCTCAATGCAGTGTAACTGCCTTCTCCTTGAGATCTGATTTAAACATAGTCATATATCAGTACATCTTAAAAAATATCAAAACAACCTGTTTTCTGTGCAGTATGATTTAAAATATTATTGTCTTATTAAAACTATTAAATTTTATTAAAACTGTTGGTTTTCATTTACTCTGGCACATAGTAGAATTAGCCATGAGTACTCGCCTTTGTTTATCATAGTGATTAATTTGATTTTTATGTTTTCGCTTTGACTGAACTGGGAGCCTTTATGCGAACCAAATGTTTATGTATTTCTGTATTAAGAGTAGCATCAGGACCCAGTGTGAAGTTGGCCGGCTATAAAAGTGCTTTAAACCCCCCCGGAGGTTTATACTACTGACCGTTCTAAGGCGGTGGTCCCGGCGTAAGTCTTACTCTTTGTTGCTTTGTGGTTTATTCTACAAGGCTATTTGTTTTATGCTTACCTTGTGTTATTTTGTTCCTGTGTTTTTCAGTCCTTTTAGCATTGCGATTACCTCGCTTGGGGAAGAGAGAGCTAGTGCTTTTCGTACATTTGTTTCGATTTGCGCTAGTTTGATTTTGTCTGTTTCCTCTTCCTCTTGGTGTCTTGGAAGGGCTGCGGTTTGTGATTGTGGCACTCCCTGGACTTTTCTCTTAATTATTTTATGATACGAGGCGATTTGTTTTAAGTCTTGCCTTGTATTTTTTTGTTCTTGTTTTTTTTTTCAGTCCTTTTAGCATTGCGATTACCTTGTTTGTGGAAAAGAGCGCTAATCTTAATGTCTTTTTACGTTTGTTCGATTTATGCTTGTTTGGTTTTGTCTGTTTCGTCCTCTTGGTGTCTTGGGAGGGCTGCGACTTGTGATTTTGGCACACCCTGGACTTTTCTCTTACCTTTTAAATAAATCTTCCATTTGGATATGGAAAAAGTTAATTTGACAGTCAATTAAATTTTACTGAGAGCATATGATAAAGCAGAGGCTTCCGATAAGAAGGACATGGTTGCCATCTGATTTACTTTTTGCTCTACCTATCAAGGATGATAATGCCATCTCATTCTTTTTGTCCATTTTATAACTGTCAGTATTTAATTCAATAGGACAGAAAGTGACTTAGAAGAACATTAATGTCATCCCACAGTATAATTTTATTTGCATGGAATTTATACGATACAAGAATATAAAGTCATAGCCTTCTGCTCAGCACGCTAGCCCAAGAATTACACGCCTTGTGGTTGTATCTGCCTTCTTTTTGAAAAGATGTTCACATACGTAGTCGGCTACCTTCTGTAGATTTAATATCAAGCTCTTCTGTAAAGCACTTAAGATAGCGAGTCTTACAGATAAATGGTTTACATTTAGATTTCTTCATTTCTGGCACAAGATGCATATTTATCATGCACAGGAGACAGGTCTAAAACCTAATCAGAATCAAAAGACCAGTTTCGGTGTCGTGGTAATCTTCCCTTATAGTTTTCAAATTAGTACTGTACAGTGAATGTTTCGCTTTTACCCACTCCAAGAATGCATTTCGATCAATCGTTTCCAGTTCAGCACAGCATCTAGCGTAATCTCAGTTATGTCCCCCACTGCCGAATGGTGGGGCACATATTGTTTTTGGGACGGATCCTGTTGGCTTCGGCGTCGGCGTTATTGTCGGCGTCAACGTCATCGTAAAACTACTTGTTCGCTCTGTAACTTGAATACCCTTTGGAATATTTTGACGATACACGGTAGAAAGTTAGAACGTCTCGCGTGCAAGAATGACAACTCTGCCTTTCTTACTTTTGTTTGAAATAGATTTCGTTTCCGCTCTGTAACTTGAATACCCTTCGGAATATTTTGATGGTATTTGGTAGAAATGTAGAACATGACAAGACGACATGTCGCGTACAAACACAACTCTGCCATTCTTACTGTTGACATTTATCTCCCTTTGTTATATTTGATAATGATTATGCATTGATTTTGTGTCCGCTCTGTTAGTCGAATACTCTTTGGAATATTTTGATAATACTCAGTAGAAATGTAGAGCAACTCTGGCTTTCTTACTTTTGGAGTTATTACCCTTAGTTTTGTTTGAAATAGATTTTGTGTCCACTCTGTAACGTGAATATCCTTCGGAATACTTTTATGGACTTGGTAGAAATGTAGAACAAGACGAGAACACGTGTCATGTACAAGAATGACAATTCTGCCTTTCTTACTTTTGGTGTTATCTCCCTTTGTTATATTTGACAGTTTACGCATTGATTTTGTGTCCACTTTGTAAGTTGAACACCCTTTGGAATATCTTTATGGTATTTGATAGAAATGTTGACAGAACAAGACGACTTAACGCGTACAAGAATGACATTTTTACTTTTGCAGTTATCTCCATTTTTTTTTTTCTTAATTGATTTCATGTCTGTTCTATACTTTGAATTCCCTTTGGAATACTTTGATGGTATTTGGTAAAATTGAAGAACAGAACGAGACGACATGCTATTTTTAAGAATGACAGCTCTGCTTTTCTTACTTTTGGTATATACCTTTGTTATATTTGACAGTTATTATACATTGATTTCGTGTCCGCTCTGTCAAATACCCTTTGGAATATTTTTATGATGCTTGGTAGAAATGTAGAACAGGATAAGACAACATGTCACGTACAAGAATGACAACTTTGGCTTTCTTAGTTTCTGCCTTTCTTTTGTTTCAATTTGATTTCGTGCCCGCTGTGTTGCTCAAGTACCATTTTGATTTTTTTTATTTTACTTGGTAGAAATGTAGAACAGGACAAAATGAAGTGTTGCATACAAGAATGACAACTTTAACTTTTTTGCTTTTGGAGATCTCCCCTTCTTCAATTTGTATTTGATTTCGTGTTTGCTCTATAATTTGAATAACCTTTACACTATTTTGATGATACTTGGTAGAAATGTAGACCAGGACAAGACAAAGTGTTGCCTACAATAATGACAATTCTGGCCTGATTGGGGGGGGGGGGGGGGGGCGGATATTTGTTTGTTTGTTTTTTCTAAAAAAAACTTTTTCTAGTTTTAATTAACATTGCTAATGATATAAAGATCCCATCATGTCCATAGCTAAAAAACAGAAGACACATAGTTGCATATAAATGCCATGGTTGTTAAGAGATTCAGTATGTTTCTGCAATCGGGACTTTGAATGTAATTGATTTTGCATACTTGAAGGGAATCTGTGGTGCTTGCAGTGAACTAATAACTTCTTGAAGATATGCTTATATAAAGTATGCATACTTCGGAGATTGGATTATATCTTTGTCGCGGAAAGACCTATTAAATGCTAATTATGTACCCGAAGAACAAGCATGTTTCCCTAGTACAAACCGGTGTAAAGTGTCAAATCTGGGGAAGAAAGCTTTTTTCTTGTAGGGTCAGACATAACTCTGACGAAGCATATAACAAAAACATTGTAGTTAAAAATACCTCCCACAGATGAAAATAGAAATGAAAATATCCCAGTGGGCCAAAATCACAGAATGCAGTCCCAAGACACCGGAAAAGAGTGTTTTCAAAATTGCAGTTTCAGAACTAAACCATTCTCTCCCTCATCCCCTTCTCCTCCCCAATTACAGAACGAAATAAATAAATAAATAAATCAGTAAATGAAAAGGAACAGCAACAGAAATGTCGCTTTAGAACAATAAAACATATGCCTTTTATAGATGTGTCTGACCTTTCTCATTGTTGTCGGGCTTACCGTGGTTTTATATTACTCTGATTTACAGAGTCTAGTCGACCTATTATATTGCTAAATGTTAATTCATATGTTTTCTGTGTTGATCCACTTATGAATTAGGGAAGTCCTTCGCGGAATAACATATGCGTAACTATACCAAATTTAGTAAATTTAATAAACAAATACATGTTGTGGGAGCTGTATCAGGATTAAGGGCGATGGTTGAGCACTGTTACAACCAGGTTTAAGTTCCAAACAGTTTTTATCGTTCCAAGTCGGTATTTCTGTTGCAGTTCATCTTCGTTTTGTACTCGTTGGTGTGTTCTTTGATGTGGTTTTGTGTCATTCTGAACTTATTTGGCATCTCGGGACAACTCTTTTCCGTGATTAGGCCTTTCTTGGATATCTCCATATCCATATTATTTGTGTTTGTTCTGTCCTTGCTTAGCTTCGAGGAAAGGTAAAGTAGCTTAGCTTTGTGATCACCTTACATGGGAAATGGATTCACGGCTAGTTGTTCAGCTGTACTGGTCTGCCTGTAGCTGTTCCTACTCATCTGTTCATTCGATCTTTCCTTGATACTGGCGGTAGTTTGCGATCTTTGATGTTGGCATTACGGAACTATTTCGTTAAACCTGTTTTAACTCGTATAAAACATCGCCCGCCCTTAATTCTGATACAGCACTAAATCAATCACAGACATATTTTTGACAATGATTTCATTTTGGTTTTTTAGCTCATCTAAGTGCGAAGTGCTCAAGTCGAGTTATTGTGATCACCCTGTGTCCATCGTCCGTCGTGCGTCTGTGCGTCGTCTGTCATTAACAATTTCTTTAAACTACATCTCCTCTTAAACTACATATCCAATTTACTCACACATTTATAGGATTGTGACACTCATAGCTGTTAACCAAAATTGATCAAATGGTTCCGCTCCTTTGAACAAGATGGCCACCAGAGCTAAACATACAAAACAATCTTTAAACGACATCTTCTCCTTGACCAGTTGCCCGAATTCAGAATAATTTCAGAGAAATGTTTCTCTTAAAACCTTCTACCAAATTTGCTAAAATGGTTTTGCTCGGCTGAACAAAATAGCCGCCAGCGCTAAAAATAGAAAATCTTAAAACGACATATACTCCTAGGCCAGTGGCCCGATTTCAAAATAATTTCACAGAAATATTCCTCCTATGGCCCATTACCAAAAGTGCTAAAATGTTTCCGCTCGGCTGAAGAAGAATGCCCACCAGAGCTAAAAATAGTCGTTTTTGTCTGCGAGTGCATGATCTTCTTTCCCTGTTGGTGATTCACAAGTTTCCACAAGTTTTGCTATGGCAACCAAAGAAAATGGCCACCTTTAATCGACATCTTTCAAGCCATGAAGCCATCACCGGCAACATCTTGAGCGCAGGTGAACGACCCAGGGCCAAAAGGCCCTTTTCTTTATACTTATGTTTACAAACCTGTAACTGCACTGTTTTGCGCCAGAAAGATATTTTTGGGATAAATTGAAATGTTTATAAATACATTAACTTTTCAAAACGGAGTGGCACTTTACAATACATTTGGAACCAAACCGTCAATCATCGTAAAAAGTTAAGAGAAAAATCCAGGGAGTGCTACAATTACAAGCCGCAGCCCTTCCCAGACACCAAGAGGAAGCGAAAACAGAAAAAAGAACAAGTGCAAATCGAACAAGTGTATTAAAAGCACTAAGATTAGCTTTCTCTTTCCCAATCGAGGTAATCACCATGCTAAACTTTCCTAGTTTTTGACCAACTTTGGTCGACTTTAAATCAAAATGCATGCTTGTTTAAAGCTTTTATCTTCAATGTATTCTTTACCAACCTTCTGTTTCATTTTAAACGACGCCTTTTTTCATTACTTTTACAGAGGTGTCCCTAGGAGGCTCGTGTCTACAGGTGCTTAACCAATGTACAGACCCAAATACAACATGTAAAAACAAAACCTGCCGTTGTCATGACGCGTTCTACAATAACAGTGGGTCTTGCGACAGTAGTGAGTATAAATAAAGATATAAGAAGACACAAATGAACTTGATTTGATGTGTAAAAATTCTTAAAATTTAAGTAAACATGTTTTCTCTACAGATATGTTCAAAATGGAAAGCTAATAATTCATTGTATAAATGTCCATGCTGAAAACGTAGACTGTGAGCTATTTCAAAGCTTCAAAATCAGCTATTCATAGATGGTAATTGCGACAGAAATGCCGCCATATGCAACGTAATACAAGGTGCATTCAGTCTACAACTGGACATTTTTGCAAGCGTTCTACATATAACGTAAACAAGTACATCAAATTTTGTATATCTTCATTTTTTTAATTAACTGTAGCAGCGGTTTGCTTTGCTTTTTCTGTAGTTATATTAACAAACCAGTTAATACTGTGTTAAGAATTCAATGATTTTTTTAAACCATTAAGTTGCCACATATTAACCAGAATGCTTAATGATAACAGTTTACGGTAAACAATTAGAGATTATAAACAATACTGTTTATTTTTCAAATCGTTCAAATCTCTAAGGTTGTTATGGGTATAGAAAGGAAACAAGATGATATTAGAGCGCTGTGAAAACACGGGTTTATCAGTACATCAACATACATAGATTGGTTTTAGTTGTTTAAGGGTATATAAGTTAACTATCTACATAGCCAGTCCGCGTGTAATGGAAGCAGCTACTAATCTGATCTAAGTCTATGCATTTTATATTCTTTCGTTCTTCAACTTTCCTCAAATACAATGACAGCTGCGCTGCAATGTTTCATAATCTAATAATAAAGACAGAAAGGCATGCAATTAGCACTGTCAGTATCCAGCTTATGTTAGCAGGCATGTTTTGTTTAAATAACTTCTCGAGGCACCGGAAAAAGAAGAGATTAGGAACAAACAAAGAGAGAACAAAACGTTTGCAATAGCCGACGTTTGGAAAAAGAAGAACTGAACAGCGTTTCAATCAGATTGCACTTTCATAACCCTTCTCCTGCAGTTCGCGTCAATATACGAAACATGGAGATATGCCTATGTGAGATCCTTGAAACACAATTAAGGCCAATCACTGAAAAAAGTCTCTAAAAATATAGTCCATTTTCAACTCTTTCTGTTTTCCGTTTTTTGATCAAACAGGTTCCTGTGCCAACCACGCGGGCTCTATTCAAATAAATTATGGCGACAAATAAGAACAAATGTAAACGTATCATCTCAAATGATTAAATCCTTCCTGCTATGGTCAAGGTTGGCGCTATTCTGTTGGAGTTATTTTTTTTTTAGTTAGTGAAACAAACACCGGTTTGTAACATGACTTGTTCCGCTATTACTTAAGCCAGTCCGTTTATACATCACATGTGCGAGTATGAACTAAATCGGAGAAAAACGAATGAAGTAACGGCTTTTCATGTAAGTGTACCACTTCCGAAGACATAGGCCAGAATCTTTTATACACAGAGTAAGATTTAAGTAACCATTGCCACGTTTCACCCTCATTGAGCATTCAGTTATTAACTGTACTGTATATGTAACTCTATTCCATTTCATGCGTTTGACCTTTAATAAATCCTTGAGGGTCATATCTTTTGCCAATAATTTAACTGGCAAAATGAATAAGTTTTGTGTACACTTCAGTTTTATTGTTGTTGGTAAAAAATATTAGCCGCAACGTCAGAAAACATACCTTCGGACATGTTCTCCAAACGAAGATTCAGATCAGACTGCCTGGATACACAGACTGATTTATCGTAGGGCGCGCAAGTCGGGTAAATTTTCTCAGCTGCGGCTCATATCTTTAACCAGCCATAGCAACAGTGCACTACTGTGATGTAACTGTACCAGTTCTGGAGCATTCGCCAGAGGCTTGTAAATGTTTAAGGTTATCTAAACTTAACTTACTTGCGAAGCTTTATCCACAATGTCTCTCAGACGACAATTTTACAATACTCAAAATGTGAAAATTAACAGGTCCCCAAAATCTAATCAACACTTTCTGCACATTTCCTTTGACTCAGCCAATTCCGCTACATGTAGATATTGTACATACGCTTTATTCAGAACATTTCTTCAAATTCTAAGCATTTCATTTGGCATATTCAGTAAATTTCAAAAGCTACTTCATTTGGACGTACATGTCTCTGATGGCTATCCTTTAAGTAGTTAAATTTCAGTGTCACTCGCGACTTTACTTATGTATATGCTAAAGTGTGCTTGCGGTTACGGTTGCAAGTTTTAATATTTTGCTTCAGTCCTTTTCGGATATTTAAAGAGAAATTTGAAACATTATTTTATTGACTTGTTGATAGTTTTAGTAGGTTTTGATATTTAAAAACGCACAGATGTTCCGTTTCAGTTTGTTTCAGTTAGTTTTAGTCCTTTTTTCCTTATTTCGGCATATTTGTTACATTTTATCTTTATAATACTCATTAATGACCGGACTTGTAAACCACATTATTGACAGCTAGAACTCATAAACAACCGAGTAAGCGAGAGCTGTCATTATTTTCGCGATTCTCATTCTGTGGATCAAATTTAATCACTGCGCTGAAACAAGGATGAGGACTTGTCACAAACACCTCAGAAATAGACAACCATAGTTGAAACTAAAACACTAGTTGAACCATAGAGTGGCCGAACAAAGACAAATTACAAGGGATCAATCCATTACTGAAATGTTTAAGTCGGCATTGTCATAGAGTCTGAGACCGAACCATTCTCATGCAGTTTAAGAGGAAAGTATACCTATCAACAGTGACTGGGTTTAAAACTAATCACGCTATCTGTCGCATTAGATCCGTATTGTATCCCATCTCTTTTGTGATGGATAATATCGTTTTAATTAGTCTAAACAATAAAAATGGTTTTCCTTCATTTATGAAACAGGCCATAATTTCTGTTTTAAGAAACATCTCCTGATGTGGAAGTGACGGCCCAAACAACTTCTAGCCTCACGCTTAATGTGACAAAAGGAAATGCTCCCACAGACTGTTTTTACGTAGCAATAACTTCTGAGAACCTGGAGCAGGACTATGAGCAGTGCAATTGTCAACGCAATGATAAAAGAGAAATGACGGTTTCCTGCATCTACGAAAAAGGTCTAAACCCAGAAACTTGTTACAATATTACAGTATTTGCTGTAAATAAAGGAAGGATAGATCGATACAGCCAGTCTATTGTATATGGCTGCACAGGTTTGTAAACACTTCTAAGTTTACTTCATAAGAAGTGCGTATTGCGAGTCAAAGGATATTCATTCTCAGTAAATACCAGGTGTTGGGAAACTTATACTCATAAATACATGCATTTACGTTCCGGGAACGGCAGTTTTCTTACGAGGCAGCAATTAAATCATTGAGATAAGGCGCATCCGGCCGCATAGACCCCTGGATGGCGAGTAACATGAATTAAAGAGGCATCCTTTGCAAGCAGACAACTACATCAAATAAAAAAATAGTAGTCTCGTTTTTTGTATTGAGCCTGTTCATGAACAGTAATGTAACGTGCAAAGAAGTAAACAACATGCGCAGAAAGAGCTACAATCACAGAACATAGTCTACCAATGGGACCAAGAAAAATGCAACTAAACTAAGACGGACAGCACACACTTTACAGACCAGTGATAAGCAAACAAAACAGGTCCTTTTCCCCAACGAGGTGGTCACAATGTCAGACGGCATCAGAACAAGAAAACATTACAAACGAAATAACGAGAAAGCAAATTTGGCAGCTGTAACGCAGATGACCATAATGTTAGAATCAAACCAGGACTTGCAGCGAGGGTTCAAAAAGCCTTAGAACAAAAGGTACAGTACAAAACCACCGCTTTGGAACGGTCAGTAGTAGAACGCTGGGTCTTTAAATCTATTTGACTTGGGTCATTCACCCTGCGTTCAAGTGTTGTAAAAATAAAATAAAACAAAGTTCGGGTCGTATAAAGGCTTACTAATTGAATCAGTGGAAATTCACAGAAAACGTATAGATAAAATTAAGTCACTGTGACAAAACAAGGATAAGTGCTTATGGCAAACTGCTCAGATACTGATTGCCAGAATATAGAAAATCATTAGTTTAACTATGGAAAGCCCGAAGACAGTTCATACTACAACACCGGTTTCGCCTCATTACTAATGGTGAGCCATTATTCTGTTTTCCAACAAATTCAGATCGAGGGTTTATTGCGACAGTGCTTATGGTAGCTCTTCCAAACTATTAATTTTACCTATGTTATCCCTTTGTTATCTGGATACTGTATAAAGCTGTTAAGACACAAATGTGCAATTGCAAACTGTAAACCATCATATCGTTGCTGCCTCTTTGGGCGAGGAGATATATGAGCCACAATATCAGGAAAAATACCTTCGAACAAGAGCGTCCAGCAAAGAGCATATCAACTTGCACATTCGCATATCTGACCAGAATCTTCACTGGACAAATTTTGGATAGCCTGAGATGCAAAGTTTGTTCATTCGGGCAATGAAGACTGATCATAATGCATAAATGCGCAGGCTGATTTGAGTTTTCGTAGGGCGGACATGTCAGAAGGTAGGTTTTCTCACGTTGCGGCTCATTGTAAGTTATTTTATCTCTTTTCTAGCTCCCGCATCTCCTACTGGTATATTATTTCACGATGTCCAAGAGACATCACTGGCTGTATCTTGGACAGCCGGCGATCATAATACCAGTGGCATAGAATACATCGTGCAGTTATCAGGTGACGAAAATAAAACCAATAATACGCCGAATACATCCTGTGAGTTTAATGATCTGACATCGGGAACCAAATACAGCGTGACAGTTACTGCCTACTACACGGATAGCATAAAAGGAACATTATATAGTGACCCCATCGGAAACTGGACATATACAAGTAAGACGATTACGATTACTAAATCTATTTATGAGTACAGATGACCGAGCTGATTCATTTACAATTGTGTTGGAATATATTGTCAAATGTTTGATACTATTAGTGTAAGGGAACATACACCAGAAGGAAGAATCAACTGCAAAACTTGACCAACAAGCAAGTTTGTTGACTTACCATTGCAAGAGGATAATGGAGACATTATCATAGAGTCAACGAATATATGTAGAGACGTTGTGTATATTCAGTTTGAATAAAACAACATGACATACTACTTTACAGAAGCAGTATAAGCAGATAAACAATTCTTATCTCGTTAAGAAAACCAGTCTACTAAATGTTTCTGTGGTCTAGTGCTGACATAATGTTTTGAATATTGTTGTACACTAATTCTTACCCTTAATGAGGACTGCTAATTTACTAGTTTACAGTTTGTATTAATTATTGATTTTAACGGTGCTTATCACAAAACGGCATTTCCTCTATACCACACGATATGAAAGTTTCTATTAATATACATATACTTACCAAAAAAGAAACTTGATGATTTTATGTCCCCCACCATTTGGTGAGGGTGGGGGGGGGGGGGCATATTGTTTTTAGTGCGGATCCCGTCGGTGTCGGCATCAGCGTCGGCGTCGGCGTCGGCATCGACCTTTGTCTGCACTCTATCTCCTTAATGAACGGATGAATTTTGGCCAAACTTACACAAATTTATTATTGGGTAGAGAAAAATGCGGATTAGATTTTGGTGACCTTGACCCCATTTTCAAGGTCACAGGGGAGCCAAGATTGTTGGAAAATGGCTTGTCTGCATCCTATCTCCAGAATGAATGGATGGATTATGACTTAACTTGTACATCTATATTTTTGTGACATGGAAAAGAACTGATTAGATTTTGTTGACCTTGATCCCATTTTCAAGGTCACACAAGGGCTTAGATTGTTGAAAAATGGCTTGTCCGCACCCTCTCATGAAGGAATGGATGGATTTTAACCAAACTGGCACAACTATATTGTTGTGACAAGGAAAAAAACGGATTAGATTTTGATGGCCTTGACCACATTTTCAAGGTCACAGGAGGCTCAGATTGTTGGAAAATGGCTTTCTGCACCCTATCTCCAGAATAAATGGATGGATTTTGAGCAAACTTGTACAGCTATATTGTTGAGACAGGGACAAGAACTGATTAGATTTTTGTGACGTTGACTCCATTTTCAAGGTCACACTAGGGTTAGGTTTTGGAAAATAGTCCCCTTTGACCACACACACGCAAAAAAAAAAAAAAATAAATATAGATACGACCTTTTTCAATGATAGGTCTGTTCAAACTGGTGGGGGACATACGTTTTCCTCTAAAAACACTGTTCTAGTTGTTATTATTTTGCAGATTAGGCGGTTGTTTTTTTTTTTTTTTTTTTTTTTTTTTGGAATGATTTTCTACTCGATTCATCACGCTGAATGCTTGTTGAACTTAGTTGGGATTCACATATAGCACGTGCACAGGTATACATGAAGGGCTTCATTGGCAAACTTACCTGTAAACAATCCTCACAGCTAAAACAAATTGTTGCAGCGTTTTGACAGCGTTCTTACAAAACCTACGCTAAATAAAATTACGCCGTGCTTGTCTGAATTTTAGAGGAACCAGGCGATAGAGATGTTGCGTGCTTGCGTCAGCGTCGCGTAAGTACGCCGGACGTTTGTTGCAGAAGCCAAACGATTTTTGCTTGAGGAATTGTTTATTTGGCAGACTGGGAGCGTTTCTGACAATCAAAGATCAGGGCCTCCGCGCGTTACAACGCGAAATCAAGATAATTATTTGCGTAAAAACGCATCTTCGACGGCGCTTTATGCCAGCGAGAGAAATGGCTCGGCGGATTCGTATTTCTGCATAGACTGTCAGGTATCATTTGAGGGAAAATCCTCCGATTAGGCCACGTAGACCTTACACGGCCCGGTACTGACGGTACGTCATTGTGCTGCTCGCATGATATGGGCCAGGCAACATCTTAATCGGCGTCGGCAGAACTGAAATAATGTCTTCTTCACGGAAGAATCTTTCTTTAAGCTAAACAATGCCGATGAAAGGGAAAGAGTTTACCGTCGAAATGGGGAACGGCATGCCGATGTCTGTGTACGTCAAAAGGACAGATATAGAGGGGAAGCATTATAGTCTGAGTGGGATTGTTGGGCAGAGGCAAACCCGCCTGATTGTCGTTTCGGGGAATCTCAATGCGCAGCGTTATGTTAATTAATTACTGAAAACCGAGACTATTCTACGCTTGCGAAGGCACGGGCCTTGTTCATCGCAGCAAGACGATGTGCGCCCTCAAACAGCTGCTTTGACCTGCAATCATCATGCTGCTAACAGTATTGGCGTTCATGACTGGCCTGCTCTGTCCCCGACATGAATCCCATTGAACAGATTTTTGATGAACATAGTAGGTGAGTAAGGCAAAACAATCAAGCGAACACGTTAAACTGTCTAAGAACTGCTATTGTCCTCAATGCGACATCGAATCTAGGCGTTAATTACAGCCAACGGTGGCCACACACCTTATTAGAGATAAACTTTAGTCACTACACAAAGAACATCATTGTGAATCTTGGTTGGACATTTTTCCACACATTTTGTCCTATCCTTAGATTTTAGGTTTCTTCTCTTCACAACTGATTTTTTTTTCATTTCGCCCACTGACCTCTTTACAGCACGATTTGAACGTATTCGATTTGTTTTTCTCAAGATGAAGGAATTAATTGATCAAAACATAAAAAAACACTTACATAAAGAATGAAACGTTTGCGAAAGAAGATCATAATTTATTGGCCAACAAGTTTCCTTTTCTTGCTGAGTATATACTTTAAATAAGGGGATACTCAGAAAAGTGCAACACAGACCTCCTAAGGAATCAAAGGTTAGAGTGAAAAGAAAATGACACGAAATTACAACACAAACATCACCAGAAAAAATACAATACAAACAGAACGAAGCACTTCATACGGGAAGAGTATACTCCAGTTGGAGTCAATTCTTTATTTTTAGAATATATTTCTTTGTGTGCATTAAAGCAAACAGGCAGTCATGAAATATGAAGCCCTTGTTAGGTGCGGAAATCTACCATGTGTATCAAGTCCCCTTAACCTACCAGTCGTAATATTTCCGTCATGTTTAGGATGTTGCTTCTAAAATCTGTGAGTCTTTTTGCTCGACCTGAGACGAATAAAGAACTCAAACCATGGCTTATGTTACTAGCAGTCTGCCGCAAACACACTAGACAATCTATCTATTTCACAGGCTCCATAGGTTAGACAACATGATGTCTTATTCATTCTGTGCCATGTTTTATGCTTTATAATGTTTCGGAACATATGATATGTATAAGGATCGTTTGTATGGTCGTACGGCAGCAATTTCTGCATGTAAAATGTTGTACATAAGATACGCTTGTTTTTAATATGAATTAAGAAGCCACGCCAAACGGAATACAGACGTCTCTTAATTATACGACGTATGGCCAGCATTTAGGTATCTGTTGAGTGCTATATAAATGTATGTCTTCTGATTTACTTTTTTGAATTTCATAAAAAGAAATATAAATATAGATTAACGACCAAAATGCCAAAATTAGAACAAGAAAGTCGCAGTAAAATACAAAATGAAGCGAAATGGGCAACCATAATGGGGGTGACCACAATACTAGCACTTCAGCAAAGAGGAGCCGCATAGGAATATATGCAACAGAACGGACAACAGTATTCAATGATGAATCTGTGATGGCCCCGACTTAAAAACTATTCATCTGGATGGTTTGCCCCATTCTGTTTCTCGGCCCATCCAGATTCAACCGGTGGTTTTTATTTGCTCCAGTATTCCAGCGATGTAATCAACTGGATCTCCAAATGTCTCAACGCGATATTTCTGTTGGGTCCTCATACTTGCTTTATTATAGGCTTTATCTGTCATTTATTTGCTGCCCGTAATGATTCATGGATGAGTTAGACCTCCATGCGGACCGAAAAAATTATGTTTTTACCATTATGTGGGCTGAAGGCGTGGGTTGGAAACCCGTAAAGCTAGCTTAAGCTTCCAGTAATTTATTACTGACCGTTCGAAGGCGGCGCATTCATTGTTATACATTTTGTTAAATGTTCTGTAGTGTTTCACTTACAAATGTTTCTTTTAACAATAATGTAAGTTAAAGATATAAAGATATATTCAGTTAAGCTTTAATAACAGATTTGCTACCTCTTTGAAAAAAAAAAAAAGTTGCCACCTCTGCTTGCCATCTGTTCTTTTTGTGACTGTTTAATAGTATTTTTCTGTATTTAACTTTGATGTTGAGAGCTTGATGTGTTTCTGATTGTATCAGTTCCTGAGTTTACTTATTTACTTTCAATAAAGTAAAAAAGGATTGTCTTTGGAAACAAAGAACACACAAAATCACGAAAATCGGACACTCGGTTTGATTGAGTCTCTTCATATGCAACACTGTAGTTTGCAAGGCGCATACGCCACTAGCGCCGGTAAGCGCTATTCAATTTTCAAAATAATCAAGATGGGCTCAATGATCCCAAAGGAAATAAAATATGACCTGCACTATGACGATGTACGGGAAGACTTTTTACGGCCGCCCCACGGCATAACACCAGCTACAGTAGAATCAAGACTCCGAGGGGTGGCAGCCTAAACAATTTTTATTTGCGCGTAACCTCACTCTTATTCTGATGCAGCTCCAAATTACAAATATGTGCTTGTTACGCTTTTATAATAGGCAGCGAAGTGTTTATACCGTTCGCTAGTGATCACGGACGTGGAAAGGCTTACGCTTCATGAAGATACCCTCCAAAACCAACGGTATTTGCACGTTCGATCCACGCTATTTTCACGTTCGTTCGCGCTCATTGTTTGCTAATATCCCGAGGCAAGAGAAGCCGTTGTGCTACACTATAATGCCACGTTGCCTCACGCTCATCCTACGCTCCTTTTTTCTCGCTCACGTGTGCGTGGTCTTCAATAAATTACTGTCTACCGCTAACCGAAATGTTGAAATAACGAAGGCGAGACTTTCTTTAGCGCACGGACCAAAACTATATATTGGGTCCAAGATTCCATTGTTACATGTAATTTACCTACGTATCTCTGGTCATTAATTCATATCCGGGGCCTCTTTATTCTTTGTGCGAAAGGTAAACAAACATAAAAAAGAAATAACCAGGTTCCGAAATTGAGTATTTATTTGAGAGCGTTGAAATAATGAAGCAAAGATGAGGACTCAACAGAAACAACATATACGATCGGTACAAGTATATTACAACAAACTGAGCTGCAACATGAGAAAACGTACCTTCTGACATGTGACTTTTTTCTTACCTTTTTATGTGAAGAAGGAAATCAGGCTGCGCGATCCACACAGTCAGTTTTAAGTCTTCACTTTCCGCATTAAGAAATTTTGCATCCTTGGCTATCCAACATACGCCCAGAGAGTATTTGGATCAGACTGCGCAAATGATGCATAGGCTGATTTGAATTTTCGCTTAGCGCACATGTCCATTTTTACTGCCGTTGCTGCTCATATTTCAACCAACTTTCATATTCGTTCAACCGTTTTGTCTTACTTTGCCCTGATTATTACAGTGCCTTCTGTGGTAAACAACGTCATGGTAAAAGCCATAAATGGCACGGCATTTAATATATCTTGGACGCCAGGAATAGGTGGTCACACAAGCTTTGAAATTACGTATAACTGCGAATGTCCAGATGTTCCTTACTTAAACGTGAGCAGCGATAATACAATAGAATCCACGTTCATAAAGACAGGATTGGAACCAGGAACACTTTGTTGGGTTTTTATTGCAACTCGTGCAGGGAAACAGAAAGGACAGAAAAGTGACACAGCGCAGCAATATGGCACATATGAAGGAGGTGAGAGTAGATGTCCTTACATAAACAATAAAAGAAAACAAACAAAAACAAACAATTATAAACCAGGCAATACTGTTTAATAAGTTGAAAATACTTTTTTTAAAATGTAAAAGCGATAAGTTTTATTATACGAACTATTTCTGACATGCACCCAGTTAAACGTATAAACTCACATGTATTATAGATATTTAATATTTGTAATACTGAGCAAATGTATCACATTTTACATTTCAATAGAATTACAATAATATAATAATGCCTATGCACCTTCGTAATTACTTATTCGATACTGTACTTATAGTTGACACTAACACCAGTCTGAAAAAAAAAATTCCACCATTCATCATTTGCTTTCAAACGTCTGCTGTACGATTATCGACTATTGTTGCAATACACTTTTTTTTTTAAAAAAAAATTGGTATTGCCTATAAATTATATCTCTATGTACAAAATATTAATGTTTCCTTTAATAGCCCGTCATATAAAACGGAATTGGTAGGTATTGTATGTTCCCACTGGGTATCCGTGTTTGCATGTCTGTACGCCTGTCGCATTGATGTATATATACATTTCGTTTACAGTCGATAACGTCTGTTGAATTCCATGTTATTGTTTTGTTTTTGAATTTGATAGTGCTTTGGTATCATGGGTTTTCATTTACAACTACGAATTAGCTGACTAATTTCGATAATTCTTGCCAGAGCTCAGGCGTACATAAATTAAAAAACAAGTACTTTCTATACTATTACTTGCGCGTCTTACATCCTTTTTCAAACACAATGTATGTGTATGTTTAATGACAAATAAATACTGTTTTATTTCGAATAATGTGTCGAATCTAATTTGAGTTAGACAATCCCCTCCTCCCGTGATAAAGCGTTACGAAATATTCTTACAATTTGAGTTTTTGAGTTTTAATTTGATTTTTATGTTTTCGCTTTGATGCATTGACTGAGTTGGGAGCCTTTGTGCGAACCGAATTTTTATGTATTTATGTATTAAGAGCAGCATCGGGACCCAGGGTGAAGTTAGCTGGCTGTAAAAGTGATTTAAATCCCCCGGTGGTTTGCTCTACCGACCGTTCTAAGGCTGTGGTCCCGGTGTTAGTCTTACTCTTTGGTGCTTTGTGGTTTATTTTTCGAGGCGATTTGTTGTATGTCCTTCCGTGTGTCATTTTGTTCTTGTGTTTTTTAGTCCTTTTAGTATTGCGATTACCTCGCTTGGGGAAGAGAGAGCTAATCTTAGTGCTTTTCGTACGTTTGTTCGGTTTGTGCTTGTATAGATTTGTCGGTTTCCTCTTCCTCTTGGGGTCTGGGAAGGGCTTTGGTTTGTGATTGTGGCACTCCCTTGACTTATCTCTTACCTTTCTTCCTTAGCCAGATCAACGACAAGTAGCGACTTACATTAGAACGGGTATGTTTGCAAAGGGCATACTTTAACCTTTTAAGCCCGGACCAAAACAAATACTTATGTTACCAGTGTAGAACCACATGAGACCACTAATGATGAGCCGTCATCTTGATCTGCACTGTTTGCTATTTGATTCTAGCTTATTGACTGGTATCTGTATTTGCATAAAGGGACGTGTCCAATTAAAAGACGGAAGACTCCGTTAAAGACTGTTAGGGATGAAAAGGTTAAGCACTACTTAGTGATTAATTTGATTTTTATGTTTTTGCTTTGATGCACTGACTGAGTTGGGAGCCTTTATGCGAACCTAATGTTTATATATATCTGTATTAAGAGTAGCATCGGGACCCAGGGTGAAGCTGGTTAGCTGTAAAAGTGCTTTAACCTCCCCCGGTGGTTTATTCTACTGACCGTACTAAAGGGGTGGTCCCGGTGTTAGTCTTACTCTTTGTTGATTTGTGGTTTATTCTACGAGATGGTTTGTTTTAGTTTTGCCTGGTGTTATTTTGTACTTGTGTTTTTCAGTCTTTTGAGCACCGGTGTTACTCACTAGGGGAAGAGAGAGCTAATCTCAGTGCTTTTCGTACGTTTGTTCGATTTGTGCTTGTTTGGTTCTGTCTGTTTTCTTTGTCTCTTAATGTCTGTGAAGGGCTGCGGCTTGTGATTGTGGCCCTCCCTGGACTTTTCTCGTATCTTTTTTTTTATACATGTTTGACTGAAACTGGTTTCCAGTGGCGTAGTATTCTGTTGTGCGATGTTTTTATGTAATATGACAAACATTGATGCGGTAAAATTAACGTATGGTTTTAACAGAGGAGTCTGTAAAGAAGCTAATAAATAACACAACGTTGACAAAATATGTTAATTTGGTTTAACTGTAGATATTTAATGTTAGCTTTTGACACATTTCTCTTATTTCAGCGTTTTAAATCCTATTGTTTGTGTAGGAATAATACGTCAATTTGAAACCAGATGGAAAAATAAAACCCATCCCCATTATTTAGGATTAAACAATAATAAAAATTACCGGCTTTCTTGGTTTAACGATCATATATTTTACCGTTGCAGCTCATCAGCTAGCAGAGATATGTAAAGCTGATGTCATTTTCATAACACATATATGCTCTATTTGTTGTGCTAGAATGAACAATAAAACAAAACAGAAGTATCGAAATTTGGCAAGAAGCTAGCAGTATTCTAACATGTTACCATATTCTGAATGTTATTCTTTTTATAGGGAGAGGACAATCTAATGTTGTTTAGAACCAATTCCATTGTATATCTGCAATAATATATGTTTAATCTGATCTAATATAACTAATCTGTTTACCGTTGTATATCGACATAATTCATTCACCACCACCAAGATTCGAACGCAGGGCATCTTGATCCAAAATATGGAGCCGCTAACCGCTCGTTGTCCAAACAAGAAATGTAGTACCACTATAATAAGGCACAGTCTTCCAAAGCCACCAAAAGTAAAATAAATACATTGGCATTGTGGTATTGTTACAATATCGAACGGGGAAAACTGCATAAAATTTATAGTTACGTCTACTAATATCGACTTATGCAATGCAAGTGGCTTATAAGACAGATTTTAACTCTTACAGCAGAATGTCAACTTGATTTGTTTCTTTTTTGTTATGAGACTGATTTCATGAAGTCTCTCTCACTGGAAAATCAGCCTGACATTATTGAGGCTTTCAATTCAACTTTAAGATACCATGATGATTTATTGAATATTTACAATATTTACTTTGACCAAATGGTGGACCGCGTATACCCTACAGAACTCCAGTTAAATAGAGTCAATTCTCCCGATACCGAGGCACCTTTTTTGGATTTGAAACATATATATATAATTCCACCAAAATTTATGATAAATGGGACAATTTTGATTTTGATATAGTCAGTTTTCTTTTTCTGGATGGCGATGTCCCCCGGCGTACTTCATATGCGGTATACATATCTCAACTTATTAGATTCGCCAGAGCTTCTTCAAATCTTAGTGAATTTAAGTGCCGTAATAATAGCCCTTACTGCCAAACTTCTTAGGTAGGGCTATCGTTATTTTCAACTTCGTAAGGCGTTTTCGAAATTTTATCGCAGACACAGTGCCCTGGTAGAAAAATATAGTGTCAGCCTACAAACACTTCTGCAACAAGGTATATCGAAACCAACATTTTACGGTGACTTACTGTACAGATGTAGAAACATTATTGGAAAATCTAACTCTTCGGAGCAATTCAGAAAACTAATTAACCGTTATAAAATAATTGGCTATACCCTGGATATTATGCGGCAGACTGCATGCCTACTTGTCAACCCAATCATTGTTGATTGCTACGCTTCACTCTTTAATTGCACGACGGCGGTTCGGGCCTCAGACTCAATGACGGCCTCTTCGTAAAACTTTAACCAGTGGGTTCGGGCTTGACGATATGTCTTTGGCTTGGCCCGCCGTGGTTCAACTATTGATACTCTAGCATACAGTAGAATTAGCCATGAGTACTCGTCTTTGTTTATCATTGTGATTAATCTGATTTTTATGTTTTCGCTTTGATGCATTGACTGAGTTTGGAGCCTTTATGCGAACCGAATTTTCATTTATTTCTGTATTAAGAGTAGCATCGGGACCCAAGGTGAAGTTAGCTAGCTGTAAAAGTGCTTTAACCCCCACCCGGTGGTTTATTCTACTGACCGTTCTAAGGCGGTGGTCCCGGTGTTAGTCTTACTCTTTGTTGCTTTGTGGTTTATTCGACAAGGCGATTTGTTTAATGTCTTACCTTGTGTTATTTTGTTCTTTTGTTTTTCAGTCCTATTAGCATTGCGATTACCTCGCTTGGGGAAGAGAGAGCTAATCTTAATGCTTTTCGTACGTTTGTTCGATTTGTGCTTGTTTGGTTTTGTCTGTTTCCTCTTCCTCTTGGTGTCTGGGAAGGGCTGCGCTTTATAATTGTGGCAGTCCCTGGACTTTTCTCTTACCCTTTTTACAATATATATCCCTAAATACCCCAGTTGTCGATATATATGCTGTATGAAGACATGGGGTCTAGATTACATATGCATATTAATGTAATATTAACCAGACCCCGATTTTATAAAACTGTTTTCGTGCTCAACTTAGCTGCGCATGAAATATATCCTGCAAATAGATCACAAATTACTAACAATTGCGAATTCTTTCTTCCTTGTGATGACTGAGCATGGACATTTTTCGGCTAAAAATATAAAAATGCCAACTAGTGTTGGCATTTTTATATTTATCAGCTTAGAAAATTTCATGTTAAGCTGAGGTGAGCAAGAAAAAGTTATATATAACATTGGTGTCTCGTATACAAAGACATTACCTTACTCGGAGTATCTCAACAATATCATAAAGACATTCTTGTTTCATACGGTAATATTTTGTGTGATTGGTTGATAAAGCAAAAAAGCCAAAGAGAATTTACTCCATCCATGCGCTAATTTATATACGCAAGAATATGTAATTTTAAAAAAATGTGTTTCGAATGTTTCGCGTTTCACGCAATGTTTCAATATTTTTCCGAAATTGTAAAGCAACAGACAAGTTTTCGATAATATTTATTTATACATTTAGTCGTTTTGCCGTACCAGCAGGACCATCACATCAAGTGTAAAGATGAACAAATATCACATTAGTAAGGAACACCCATTTTCAAATTAAATTAAGTCAAAATTGCATTTTTATATCTATTGTTTAATGTACTATATTGTTTCGTTGAGGCTGCTCAATGTCTTCACAATTGTCTGTTCTTCTCAACAGTTCCGCTTAAAACGCTTGAAAGTTAGTCTGAACGAAGCATAATAGGAAGACATTAGAGTCTAAAAAGTAAACAAAATGTGTAAGGAGACCAGCCGTCGATCAAAAAATCATAAATATTAAAACAAATCACTGTTCAAAGCATATCAGGGCAAATATAAAATTGGTCTGCAGATCATCATAATAAAACTGTCAGTAATGACATTTCCACCACTGTCATGAGTATGTGCTGGTGACGTCACTTTAAGCCCCGTAGGGAAATGACAACCATTGCTGCACGTCGAGGTAACAGGTGTCGATCAACCTATTATTTTTACATCAAGCATAATTGATTTGAAAATGACAAATCATTTATTTTTGACAGATGTTTTTCTATATTGCAAATGCAGGTTGTATTTAGCTTTTATGTGCATTCATCGAAACAATAATTTAGACTGGGACCACTCATACGATAGGTGAAATCACTTATAAAGTCGAATAAATTTTGTTCTCTGTAAATGTATTCACCAACTTAATCTGAACTTGTTGATTATCTGATTCCAAAAAGTAGAGGAACACCATATGAAAGACACAAAGGTGAATTTTGGCACAGTACAGGATTAAACAGCAATGAAGCAGGGTAGTTAACCGCATCACGGTTAATAACTTTGCTTCCCTCTTTGGTTGCAAGCCGGCGGGTCGGGCCTCAGACTCTATGACGGCTCCGGCCTACAGACTTTTAAGTAAGTCGGTTGGTGTCTCATGCTCTGGCTCTGGTCGGGCCCACCTGAGACTATTTCAGTTATTCCTTGCTGTCGTGTCCTCATCGTTGTTTCGTCTCTGTTTTAGTTTGATTTTTATGTTCTCGGAGATGTTGCAGTAATGAGTTAGAATCTCTTCACGCAGACTGAACAAATGTTCAGGAAGAATTAAGGGCGAGGATTGTGGCCACGTAAAATCGATTTAACCATCTTCCCCCTACTCCCTCTCCCCCCCCCACCCACCCCCCCCCCCCACACACACACACAGAGTGATATTTTACTGTCCGTTCAAAGGCGGTGCTTCTGCTGTGGTTTACTATATCTGTCTTTGTATCTCTTTGCATGTATGTCTTATTATGGATAGCCGCTTTGCCATTTTTTTTTATGAGGGGGGGGGGGGGGGTGGTGGTGCGGGGGATGCGAGGGGCGCGGGGAAGAAACTGTCCTTTCGGCTTTCTGCTCGTAGCGGTTTGATTGTGATGCCGTTACTTTAAGTGCGTCCTTCTTTCTCTTTGGTGTCTTGGAACGGAAGGTGTTAGGTATTTGTATCAATTCCTGATCATTGCCTTCCTTTCTATTTATCAAATAGTAGTATTTTAGACGTAGAGATTAGCGCATTGTTTTGCCACTGTTTGTCTGAGCCTTGCATGACTGATTCTAAATTCTTAAAAAAAACTTTATTTTTTAGATTTTGACCCTTTGTACCTTGTCTCAAAACAATTTTAAAGAAAATATACTTCAAAAGTACGCTTTTGTGTCGTTTATATTTACCTGTCAAGTGCTCAATTTGCACATACCTCATCATAAATCTTCGATATTTGTGACGCATACGCATCAGCATCTGCCCAATTTACTCGGAGAAAAACACCTTGATGTCAGTAAAAGTGAACAACAAATAAAGGTATTTTGTACGATCTATTTATCAACATGCACTTAAAGCAAACATATACGTGCAGTTCTTATTTGTTTGTATGTCAGTTATTGTTTGTATGTTCATTGCTGTTTAACCCTGTACTGTGCCAAAATTCACCGTTATGGCTTGTCATTGTTCGTTCCTCATCCATCTCCTCTTCGTTCGGTGCACAGGGAAGACTGTGTGTTTAGATTGTAGCCTTTCCTTGGTAACTTTATTTATACTTCTGTGATAGGCCAATATTATAATATGTATTCCTTTATACACACATAGCTTGCAGTGTTCTTGCTACATGAACAATTCTATCTGAACAACACAAATACAGTAGCCTTTGCTACTTGCCAACACAATATTTATTTATTGTTACTGCAGCACCCTATCGCCTTACCTGCGCGTCACGTTAAAACGATTTAAAAGCAAATAGTGCTACAATAAAATATGGCAGGTCTTACATGTTAAAATAGTGGTGTAAATAGGTTACAAGAAGGTTCAAATCCATATTTTGCATGTTATGGCATTAAATAATCCAGAGAACGAACTGTACTACTGTCAAAGAGAGAAGGGGTACTTCTAAAAGTAAAAAAGTACGAAATTGACGCAAGATGAAGGGATCATTATGGTTGTGACGGGTCGGCTTGGTCGGCTGCTGGACGAATGTTGCTAACGGCAACATGTCCATGTATTATTGTGTACAGCATTATCAGTCTCGGAATCAGCTAATGTCAAAAAGCAATCATAATGTAGATACTGCAGTTTGATAAATCCTTATTAACACGCTTTATTGTCTTGAAATAAAGCGATAGCGCTTTATTGCACGCGTAAAATACATGAAAATAAAAGTTTATTTTTTATGTGTTTACGATTGTATATATACGACTTTATATTTCTTTGTAGATATTTATGTGCTTTTCAGACCCTTTGTAATGCCATTTAATATCTAGGCCGCTGTTATCTAATGACTGTGTTTTAATATTCAGCTCCAGGTAGAGTCAGCAGTTTTCTGGTTGGTACTGTCCTCAACCAATCTGATCGTCTATCAGTGTCATGGTCAAATCCATCTGTTCAAAATGGCATCGTAAGAGAGTATGTTGTACGGGTTATCCGTCAGAATAAATGTGTCTCTGCGTACCATTACTACTGTACTGACTGCTCATCGAACTCTCCAGCAACGTGCGAGGTATGCTAGCTTATTTTGGTCTACAAGGGATAAGTATACATCAAACATGACATTGTAGACACACCGATATAGCAGCGGTGTCATTCTTGACCATCTACTACTTACATTTCAGCGAGGTTTTATGCAGTTGGCCAAAATTCCTGTTCCGGCGTGTTGCTTATACAAAACAAATTCAACACTACCGTGTTTGTAGTTTTACGCGTAGTTTTGTAATCGATTATCCTCAAAATACACTATAATACTCATTTGCATTCAAGGCCTTCAAATTTGTAAGACAGTTTAGCATTACAACGTTGCAATTCTTGTCATTAGTTTTGCTAAAAGTTGAAAAATATGTTATGAAGAGAGAGAGAGAGAGAGAGAGAGAGAGAGAGAGAGAGAGAGAAATGAACTGCAGCAGTGGACCACTTTGAAACGGTAAGCATAACTACTAGCTACTTAAGTTCAAATCAGTTTTAGCCATCCCTAACAAAACGATAGGTTACAACATGAATATTCTGCTGCAGACTGCATGCAAGGACACCAATCCAGTTATGGTTGATAACTTGGCTCACCTCACTTTGCTTCTCTCTCAAATTGCATAAATATGTTTCAGAAGCTTGACTATAGATACCTTTGGGTCCGGACAACCGTGTTCCCACTTGTAGTTTGCTCCTGCTCTGTTTTCAGACGGCACTGAGCCTTATGCTTTTTCTTCATAATGTTCGTAATGTGTGATTTACTGTGGATTTTCACTGATAATGTAGATCATTCCTGAAAGAACCAAAAACGTATATTGTAGTTCAGAGCTGCAGTAGAATTTAGAGCGATTTTTCACTTGATTAAATTTGTTTAAGCACCATTAGTTTTTTCGTTGGTTAAAACGATTTTTCTTATCAGCTTAAGCAATTATTGACATGACCACAGAAATAAATCTTCGAAAGCACAAACAGGAAGTAATAGTACGCAAAATTGGTCGCCATTGGAGATGATGGCGATCTAAAACCAGAGCCCGAGTAGGGCCAATAGATGTCTGACAACAGATATCGAATATCAATGTTAAGAAGCAGGATTTGAAAAGAGGCGATCCTTAATATTGAGTCCTTCTCCGTCGTGCGATAAGAGGGGTGAAACAAAACAATCAAATATAATTAGATTAACTATCATGCAGGCAGTTTGCTGCAAAACATTCTGGTTGCAATCTTTCTTTTTGTAACGAGTATTCTTTAGGTTTTGCTGATTTTCGCTGTTGTACTGTTTAGCAAACAATTGGTTTACAAAACATTTTCTTTGCTTATTGCAGCCCGAAGAACAGACGGAAAAAACTAATGTAGACGTTAGTACTTGTATAAAGAGGAACTTGACATATGAGGCAACCAGAAAAGACTTTCATTTGAATGTAACCGACCTACAGGCGTATACAACTTATTCCGTAAACGTTTGGGCAGTTACCAGATGTCGAGGAATTGCATCATCCATGAATGACAGTAGAACTGATGAAGACAGTAAGTAAAATCTTTCAGCTTGCCTTTTAACACATTTATATAATAAATATTTATCATTAATCGTATTCTATCTGGTTCAAAATACATATGGGGAAACTCAAGATCAGTAACAACCACGGAATAGACACAGAGCGCACACAAAGTGTTGAATTAAAGCTTAAGCAACCTTGTGTCAGCGTTATGTGTCTGTTGGGGAGTCAGTCACAGACACTGAATATGTATTCAGTTGTGTGAGTAAACATACGAAGACGAACAGAAATATCGTCTTAGAACGATCAACTGTTAAACTCCTCGCAGGAACTTCTTTTATTGTTGTGATAAAACTTACCTATGTATTTAAATTTATTTAATCTGATATAAAGCAAGGCAGACGCACTTTCTACGCATCATATATAGAGACAGTGTACTGCTAATCCTAGCATCGGAAAAATATACGATTTATTTCGATATAGTAAGAAAGTCTGGAAATGTCTGTATATAAAACAACTGTTTAGCAGATATGCATACATTGCATTTTGCGAAAACTTGCACGTTTCTATGGAGGCCCAGTTGATACTTAACAAAATTTTAAGTATACAAAACCTTGTGTATTCAGGTTAAAATCATAAAAAGAAAGAAAGCATGCTCAAAACAGGAAACAGAATGATTAGTATCGTAATCACATATACAAACATGACGTCATAAGCGACACTTCGGTTGTTTTCCGCGTTTAAGAGAGAGTACCACGTTTTCCTGTCTGACATCAATTTTTAAAGTTCACATGCGAACTGCGAATAGCCTTTATTAGAAGGTATACAGAAATGGATTTACACCTAAAAGGTTCAATTTTCCGTCCAATATGGCCGCTACAATAAACCTGAAAGAAAACGTTTGATTGCAAATTTTATAACACCATTTTGATTGGCACATTTTAAATTTTACCAGACATCTTTCGGGCGTTCTAGCTTATGGTTTTTGAATAAGAATATTCGTATAGAACACTGTAATTTTCTTACGTAACTCTTAAACATGTATGTTGAGGGGAATCGCCGCGCATTTCTTCATGTCCATAGTTGACGAACGATATTGGGTAAAAATGTATGAAGACTAAACATAATAACTGACGTTATGTCTGCAAACTAAAATGTTCATCAAAATTCCATAAAATACACGCCGTTTTACAAACGCGACAAGAGTTTTAAACAATCAGTGTTAATTTATATTCAGATACCAATTGTACAGATTAATTTATAGTGAGATGGGTGTATATTGGGTATATTTTACCTGTTAGTATATACATGTGTACTATAAGCTTAATAGAAATTACAGTTGCTTGGCAAAACTCAAAACCAGTATGATGCAAAATGCATGCGTTTTTCTAAAATGCAATTGGTTTTGCATTGCTATACAGCGGTTTTGTATGAACCAATATCCAGCTTTAAATATAAAAAAAATCAGCCGTTTATCTTTCCGAAGCTACAGTTATGTTGTTTTGTTTTTTTTTTTTTTCGTTTGCACGATACATGAATTGAGAAACACGACTAAGAAGTAATTTGCTTCATTAAGAATAATACGCTAAGCAGAGGAACATTCTCCAAATGTTGTCTAAAATAGTAGCTGCTTTTTGTAAATTAGTAATAGTGATGTGTTATTTAGTCTGGTGACACTTCGGCTTTTCTATCTACATTTTTAACATGGTCATTCCTCCTTTTTCATTAATTAATTTCCAGTTGCAGAATTGCATTCTTTTCTAAAGAAAAAACATCCTACAGAGCACCTCTAAGAATGTAAGCTTTGCTGTTGATGTAAAGAGTATTGTTGAGACTTCAAATAGAATGAAAAAGCTAGGTTGTGGACTTAAAATATGTCGACATATTAAATTTTGGACAATTCTATTCTTGTTTAATTAGATCATGAGTGCTGATAAAACAACGTAGAATGTATATATTGTTATATTATTACAGCAGTGTATTTCACTTTCAGAGCCTGGAGCTCCTGGAGATCCGACACTCAACTTTAGCACTAGCAATTCATTGTCCGTCAGTTGGGAAAAACCTTTGCCTGAGAATGGGATAATCACTGAATATACACTGATATATATGTATAACAAGAGAATATGTCGGGGCCACGGAAATAGTGAAACAAAACGTATACCCGTTACAAGCACAAACGTATTGAATTATACGATACCATCACTTTACCCAGCTTGGAATTATAGCGTTTCTATACAAGCCAGTACTTCCAAAGGATATGGAAATATTTCTAGAAGTATTATTTTTACAACGAAGGAATCCGGTTTGTAAATTATATCAATTTTCTTTGTATATTATACTGTGTTATAGTAAAACGGTACTTATTGACGTCTCATCTTAAATCGGATACACAGTTGTTGCAAACGTTATAAAAAACGAACTTCTATTTATCTGACGTTAACACCTAACGTTAGTGTCAGCTCCGTAGCTGAAGCATAAGTAATAATATTCATATTTAAGGGAAATAAATACTTTTACAGTGGATGAGAATCTGTACAGTTTGTTTAGCTTATTTTACTGAAGATCAGTTTACTCTAAAAAAAATGAATCTGCTCCCAACTGAGAACAAATGTGTTACATTTAAAGTAGTAGCCTTTTAAGAAGGGCAATGCAGTGAAGGAAAGCAAACAAGAAGTCACAAATTTTGTTCCTTGTGTAAAACGTCAGAAAATCTATCAGCGAGTCCCAGTTCCTTATTATGTTACATCTGATATGTATCTCGATTATAGTTGCCGCAGGTACAATACATACTACTGATGTAACCAGCACTATGTACTCATGCGGTTATTTCATGTTTATTATGTAGCTTAATCATGATGATCGCTTGTGTTTTTCTACCGGAAATATAGCAGCCATAATTGATTTTACAAATATAAATGAGTAACATTTACCCATGTGTTTGGTTTGAGACAGAGAGTAAATGAGTAATGAGGCGCATGCTTGGTGAAAGGCAACAATAAAACGGGCATATTAGATGCAGAAAAACAATTTCGCGGTATTTTGCCGCCTTACTGAAATTGGCATGAATCCAAACGAACGATTACGAAAACACGCCTATTCAAATATATAGAAAATTTCACCTCCAAAAAACTGAAAATTTTCAGACAAAAACTCTGATATTTTACCATATTTCTGCTTAAAACATAGATTGCGGGCACTCGTCAGAACCGCCGCGGCGAGGCGGTTCTAACGAGTACCCACAGTCTATGTTTTTTAGCAGAAATAAGAAAAATAATGCATACCCTGTAAACCCCAGTTTTACTATATAAAAATGGGGTTTAAGGGGGTTAACATTACATAGGCGTGTTTTCGTGATGGATATAATCGCAGCTATGTACACATCACCGTGTTGATGACTTTATTATTGTCTTTGTATTATAAGTCACTCAAAGTAGATGTGAATTTACCAGGATCCAGTATATTTCAAAACGGGTTTATCTCATCTATCCATGTTTGCAATTACGAATACACACATGCGCTCTTTAGTGTCGCGGAGCCAGCCTTCCCTAAGCAGCAAAAGAAGACGAAATGAGGAACAAATAATGTCAAAACAAACGGCACAATTTAACCATCCACCCACAAATAAAGAAGAACTGCAGTAGAGTTACCGCATAGAAACTGTCAGTAGGAAAAAAGGTAAGAGAAAAGTCCAGGGAGTGCCACAATCACAAACCGCAGCCGTTCCCAGACATCAAGAGGAAGAGGAAACCGACAAATCCAAACAAGCACAAATCGATCAAACATACAAAAAGCACTAAGATGAGCTCTCTCTTCCCCAAGCGAGGTAATCGCAATGCTAAAAGGACTGAAAATCACAAGAACAAAATGGCACAGGTAAGACATACAACAAATCGCCTCGCAGAATAAACAACAAAGCACCAAAGAGTAAGACTAACACCGGGACCACTACTGCAACCGCGAGCGCAGTCTGATCAATTTTCGCTTTCTTCATGCAGAAACTTTGCATCCTAGATTATAAGAGAATAAAAATAGAATTTTAAATGAAAAAACAGCCAATTTCAAAATGTACTGTGAACAGATAAACGAATGATGCAGGCATTAGAATGTCGCCTTTGATTATAAACACCTATATAAACCAATATAATTACAAATTCACAACACAAAAAATCAGCAGACTTAATTTACCACCATAGGTTTGTCTTTGATGCCTTTGTTTATCTTTTGGATAACATTTTTATAAGATTCGGAAGTAAACTTTATAGGCAAAGTATTGGTATTCCGATGGGAACTAATTGTGCTCCTTTTGTTGCAGATTTCTGTTTTGTTATGAAAGAGATTTCAAGAAGTCTCTCTCACGGGAAAATCAGGCTGGCATTATTGTTAGTCTTACTCTTTGTGGTTTATTCTACGAGGCGATATGTTTTATGTCTTACCTTGTATCATTTTGTTCTTGTGTTTTGCAGTCCTTTTAGCATTGCGATTACTTCGCTTGGGGAAGAGAGAGCTAATCTTAGTGCTTTTCGTACGTTTGTTCGATTTGTGCTTGTTTGGATTTGTCGGTTTTCTCTTCCTCTTGGTGTCTGGGAAGGGCTTCGGTTTGTGTTTGTGGCACTCTCTGGACTTTTCTCTTACCTTTTTTCATTTCCACTTCAAGATATCTTGATGATTTATTAAATATTGACAATATTTACTTTGACCGAATGGTGGACCGCATATAATCTACTGAACTTTAGTTAAATAAAGCCAAATCTTCCTATACCGAGGCATCTTTCTTGGACTTGAATCTATGTATATCTTATGGTACAGTTTCCACCAAAATTTATGATAAACGGGTCGATTTTGATTTTGATATAGTCAGTTTCCTTTTTCTGGATGGCCATGTCGCCCGGCGTACCTAATATGGGGAATACATATCTCAACTTATTAGATTCGCCAGAGCTTCTTCAAATCTTAGTGACTTTAAGTGCCGTATTAAATCCCTTACTACCAAACTTCCTATGCTGGTCTATCGTTATTTAAACGTCGGGAGGCGTTTTCAAAATTTAATCGCATACATAGTACCTTGGTAGAAAAAATATAACGTCAGTCTGAAAACGCTTCTGCAGCAAGGTATATCGGAACAAGAATTTTACGATGACTTAGTGTACAGATTTAGAAAAATTGTGGGAAAATCTAACTTTTCGAAGCAATTCAGAAAACTAATTAAACGTTATAAAAGAACTGGCTGTAGCCTGGATATTATGCGGCAGACTGTATGCCTAGTTATCAACCCAATCATTGTTCACTCTTTAATTGCACGACGGTGGTTCGGGCCTCATGCTGAATGGCGGCCTCTTCGATAAAACTTTAACCAACGGGTTGGAGCCTGACGATATGTCTTTGGCTTGGCCCGCCGAGGTTCAACTATTGGTTTTCATTTACTCTGGCACACAACAGAATTAACATTGGGTACTTGTCTTTGTCTAACATAGTGATTAATTTGATATTTGTGTTTTCGCTTTGATGCATTGACTAACTTGGGAGCCTTTATGCGAACCAAATTTTACGTATTTCTGTATTAAGAGTAGCAGAGTGAAGTTGGCCGGCTGTAAAAGTGTTTTAAACCCCACGGTGGTTTATTCTACTGATCGTTCTACGGCGACGATCCCGGTGTTGGTCTTACTCTTTATTGCTTTGTGGTTTATTCTACGAGGCGAGTTGTTTAAGTATTGCCTTGTGTTATTTTTGTTCTTGTGTTTTTCAGTCATTTTACATTGCGATTACCTCGCTTAGGGAAGAGAGAGCTAATCTTGGTGCTTTTTGTACCTTTGTTCGATTTGCGCTAGTTTGGTTCTGTCTGTTTCTTCTTCTTCTTAGTATCCTGTAATTGTGGCACTCCCTGGACTTTTCTCTAACGGTTTTTTTTTTTTTTTTTTTTTTTTTTTTTTAATTTATTCAATTTAATAGAAATGGAGCATGTTCAGGGAAGGAAACTTGTCACATTGTTTTCTGCATCCTATGCGGGGCGAATATTCTTCCTTTAAGATTCGACCTCTTATAAGAAAGGGCTTGGACATGACCCCCAACAATACAAAAGTTGTTTCTGTTGACAGTTCCAAAGCGATGCCTTTGCTATAGTTCTTTCTATGTATGTCGGTTATTGCATTCTATCATTCCTTTTGGCATTGCGATTACCTCGCCTGGGGAAGAGAGAGCTTATCTTAGTACTTTTGTACGTTTTATCGATTTGTGTTTGTTTGGTTTTGTCGGTTTCCTCTTCCTCTTTGTGTCTGGGAATGGCTGCGGTTTGTGATTGTGGCATTCCCTTGTCTTTTCTCTTACCCTTTTTTGAATTATTTGTTCCTCATCTGCTATTTTTTCGGTGTCTCTGGAAGGCGGTGCCTAGTGATTGTAGCTTTTCCTGGGTGACATCATTTATATCTGCGGAGTACATGAAAGTCAACTGGAAATCACAAAAGTTGACTCCCTTGAACAAAATGGGTAGAAAAACTACCAAGCGTATTGAGTCCCCTGAAAGAAAAACATTCTGTTCACACTGACATAGAGTTAATGTTTGGTAGTAAATGAGGGTTTCAATGTAACAAATTGATGATACACTTATATTTCGACATAAACTTAATGAGAGCCCCCTTAGTAGTTTTTCTAGTGGCCTTTCCAAGGCGGTTCTTTTGTTGCATTCTTCATTTTTTGTGCGTCGGTGATTTTTATATATATCCTTTGTTTATCATGATTTGTTCTTAATTTCTCCTTCATTCAGGAAAGCTGTGCTTCGTGATTGTATCATTTCCTAGGTATCTTTACTTATATTTTACATACCATTTCGCTTAACTGCCAAATGTAACGGTTCCAAATGATTATCCTGTAACAGACACAAGACGCATCAGTTTACTATGTCATCTGTACGTTGTACGGCCTAACTAAAATTCAGTATTCTTTAGTCTTCGCCCTAGACATTACCTACTCTTCTAGCTCTAGAGCGATAAATAACGAAATTGTCTTGTTTTGTTTTAGCTCCTGGTACAATTAATAATACTGATATTGGAGCAGATGTTCAAGACTATGCTATAAGGCTTAACTGGTCAGCGCCTTGTATTTCAAATGGAGATATTCAGAACTACTCCGTCACTTGGAGGAATAAAGACAACTCATCAGATAGTGGTATGAATGTATCCCTCGCGACACATGTTGAATTTACAAATATACTACCATACAGAAACTATACATTTAAAATAGCTGCTTCCACAAAGATCGGCTGGGGAAACTACAGTGAAGATTATGATCTGCAATCAAAAATTGCAAGTAAGTATTTGAGCCGCAATGTGAGAAAATGTTTCTTTTGACATATGCGCCCAACGAAATCAGCCTGTGCATACGCATAGTCCGACCAGTCTTCGTTGTCCGCACAAGGAAAGTTTGCATTCATTGCTATCCAAAAAGTGCCTTTCCAAAGTAGAATGCGCGGCCTGATCTGAACCTTCGGTGGGCTCACGTGTTCGAAGGTTCATTTTCTGACTTTACGTCTCATTTGATTTTATTGCTTTGAAAAAAAAATAACTGTAGACTTTATTGAAGTAATATAATTTCTTTTAGGAGAATTAAGGTCATACATATAACATAAAAATAAAGTTCAGCTCAAAGCCTGAAGGGAGCGTGGGACGTATTGCATTTTTTCCATTTGACCTAATGAACAAACTCAGTCAAAGTTCGTCCGCAAGATCATTACAAAAACACGCCTATTCAAATTACATTGAAAATTTCCCCACCAAAAACTGAAAGTTTTCAGATAAAAATACTGATATTTTTCATATTTCTGCTCAAAACATAGATTGTGGGTGCTCGTTAGAATCAACTCTCCGAGGCGGTTCTAACAGTAACCACAATCTATGTTTTTAGCAGAAATAAGAAAAATAATGTATACCCCTGTAAACCACAGTTTTACTATATAAAAGTGGGGTTTAAGGGGGTCAAAAGTACATAGGTATGTTTTCGTGATGCTGTTTCTTTTAATCCCTTCTTCAGGATATTTGTAAAATATGGCAGTCTCTAGATGTCTAAGTGTCTGATAACTATCCACTACTCCATTTAGACAAAACATTCTATACAATATATTGATAAGGTTTCTTCCGAAAGAGTACCAAACCAATGTACATATGTATAGCCGATCTACTATATAATCAAGGTTTTCTTTTGCACGAATTCATACACCACCGACCTCTACATTATTTACCTTTTTAACTTTTACATGTACCACTCAGTGGGTAAACTCAGCAGACAAAACACTTGCAATAGTTTTCTTATTTGTCTCAGAAAATAGGTTTTGTTTTAGATTTTTATTTTACTTCACTGTAGTTGGCGGCCGTAGAACGTCTCCCCGTACTTCATCATAGAGCAGATTATATTTTCATTTCCTCTGGGATTATAGGGTCCATTGTAGTATCCTTGAAAATGGAGTTCTGCTCATGTATATGCTGGAGGGCGTAAGCAGTGTTGCAAATTTCATTTTTGCTTATGAAGAGTCTCAACAAAACCGAGACTCCCATTTTCTTTCTGTAATGTGTTCTTTGTTTCCAAAGGCATTTTATTTAGATTTTTATTCCACATTGAATGCAAATTGTTTCTCTAGGATACATTTTGAATAAAATGCCAGATCCTAATTTCTTAAAAAATAAGAAAAAACATTTAAAAAAAAAAATGTCATTTCCTGAAATCTTTACCCAGTATGCAGATCATTAAGATAACAATGGGGAAGAAATATAATATGGTTCTGCAGAAGACCTTACTTATCTTCCGGGACAAATGTTATACAATCTACGACTGGAATCTGCATATTCAGTGCACAAAAGGGAAGACTTTGCATAATTGATAATCTAATGCGTATTAGGTGTATCCATTAGTTAAACATTGTTTCAGTAGTTACATTAATGGTATTTTAAATACACATCCTTGCTTAAATACGCAGAATTTTTTACTTCTCATGCGATGTACAGATGGGACATTTTACGTTGCCAGAGTACAACAGAATACAAACAGTAAATTATAGTTGTCTGTTGCAGAACCTTTGCACCCATTAAGCGTCCGTACAAGCCCTGTCAGTTCATATAAACTACTCGTTGATTGGGTACCACCAGAATTATACACGGGACCAACATCATATATCGTCCAAGCAGAAGACGCTGTGGATAAAACCGTATACAACTGCACTGCTGCTGGTAAGTTGTTTAGTGTTTAACGTTAGACGACATATGTTTTAACATTGGGAGTAAGTTCAGTTCCGAATTCCTTCATCAGCAGAGACAATAAACAGAGATGGAACAACTGGTACCCAGTGTTTAACAAGGCCGCGATAACAAATCTTGAATTAAAGGCTTTGAAGGCTTTCGGTAACCCATAAGCACGCACTTTTAAATTACCTGTAACGTATATAAATATATGTTATATATATGATTTAGATATGTGCTATATTGAATACTTATAAATGCAGATATTACATATTTACGATATTATTAGTAAAAGTCGTATGTATTTAGCTGGCACTGTATTTAGCTGGCACTGTGATATGAATCATTAACAAAAATAATGCTTCCTCTTGTATAAATTTAGCCATTACCACGCTCTTTGCTAAATCAGCAGACGACAAAGTGGTGATAAGTTTTCTTATTTTTCCTAGAAAATGTGATGAAATCCCAAATCCCGTTTCCTGGAATAGATAAAATAAAAAGGTTAGAGAAAAGTCCAGGGAGTACCACAATCACAAACCGCAGCCCTTCCCAGACATCAAGAGGAAGAGAAAACCGACAAATCCAAACAAGCACAAATCAATCAAACATACGAAAAGCACTAAGATTAGCTCTCTCTTCCCTAAGCGAGGTAATTGTAATGCTAAAAGGACTGAAAAACACAAAAACAAAATGGCACAAGGTAAGACATACAATAAATCGCCTCGCAGAATAAACCACAAAGCACCAAAGAGTAAGACTAACACCGGGACCTCCGCCTTAGAACTGTCAGTAGAGTAAACCATCGCGGGGTTTAAAACACTTTTACAGCTAGCCAACTTCACCCTGGGTCCCGAGCTACTCTTAATACAGAATGCATAAAAATTCGGTTCGCATAAAGGCTCCAAATACAGTCCATGCATCAAAGCGAAAAAATAAAAATCAGATTAATCACTATAATAAACAAAGACGAGTACTCATGGCTAATTCTACTGTATGCCAGAGTAAATGAACACCAATAGTTGAACCACGGCGGGCCAAGCCAAAGACATATCGTCAAGCCCCAACCCACTGGTTAAAGTTTTACAAAGAGGCCGTCATTGAGCCTGAGGCCCGAACCGCCGTCGCGCAATTAAAGAGTGAAGCATAGCCAACAACAATGATTGGGTTGACAACTAGGCATGCAGTCTGCCGCATAATATCCAGGCTACAGCCAATTCTTTTATAACGGTTAATAAGTTTTCTGAATTGCTCCGAAAAGTCAGATTTACCTACATTTTTGTTTAATCTGTACACTAAGTCGCCGTAAAATTCTGGTTCCGATATACTTTGTTGCAGAAGTGTTTTCAGACTGATGCTATATTTTTCTAACAAAGCACTGTGTCTGCGATAAAATTTCGAAAACGCCTTGCGAAGTTTAAAATAACGATAGCCCTGCCTAAGAAGTTTGGCAGTAAGGGCTTTATTACGGTAGTTAAAGTCATAAAGATTTGAAGAAGCTCTGGCGGTCTAAAAAGTTGAGATATGTATACCCCATATGAGGAACGCCGGGGGACTTCGCCATCCAGAAAAGGGAAATTGACTATATCAAAATCAAAATTGTCCCGTTTATCATAAATTTTGGTGGAAACTGTACCATTAGATATACATAGATTCAAATCCAAAAAAGGTGCCTCGGTATCGGAAGAACTTGCTCTATTTAATTGGAGTTCTGTAAGGTATATGCGGTCCACCATTTGGTAAAAGTAAATATTATCAGTATTTAATAAATCATCAAGGTATCTTGAAGTTGAACTGAAAGCCTCAATAATGTCAGCCTGATTTTCACGTGAGAGAGACTTCATGAAATCTCTCTCATAACAAAAAAGAAACTAATCTGCAACAAGAGGAGCACAATTAGTTCCCATCGGAATACCAATAGTTTGCCTATAAAGTTTAGTTCTAAATCTAATTAAAATATTATCTAAATGATAAACAAGGGCATCACAGTCTTTTTGACACGACCATAAATTGTGATTATTGTATACATCAGAAGTGAGAAAAGCACATTCTTCGTTGCAAGCCAAATACTGGGTATTCTCCCAAACAAACGTTCGGTTAATTAAATCAATAAGTTTATCTTTTATAAGATGATGACGTAACGAAGTGTACAGTGTAGAAAAATCATATGTAGACAATTTAGAAGCCTGGAAGTTTTTAGATTTAAATTTATTGAGAACATCATTGGGATTTTTAATTGACCTAAATAGTTAATTCCGTCCCTTTCGTAAACAGTATCATAGTACGATCTAATCCAGTGTTGTTTAACAGCAGTAAGGCATGAAGTTAGCAGTTTGGACAAAACAGTAGTCGTACATGAACTAGAATTAGCAATAAAACGTGCTTTATAAGGTCGTTCATGAAGTTTCGGTAACCAATATAACGTAGGAAGTCTGTCTCGTAATATCGATAGAATGGGTATTAACAATAGATCTCTCGTCAGCAGAAATCCGTTCATATGTTTTGGTACTACCAAGTTCTTGTATTAGAGTAATGATATAATAAAGTCATCACACAACAACATTATTAGCAGCTTTATCAGCTGGAGCCAAAACATACTTCCTATGAAATTCTTGGATACCTTGTTTCAAATGTCGAAAAGATAATTTAGGCTTAGGAGGGAGAAGATGAAGGTTGTTAGGGTAAAATAACATACGTTCATCAATGATCTTAAAAATCTTTAATTTCCAATTATTTAAAGCATTAGACTCAACATGCTCTCGTTTACATCAACGCGTACAATAATCATTTAAAGCACTGGCAATTGTTTCCCGACATTTATTGAAATCAATGTGGTGGGCTGGGAATCTATATTTAGGTCCTTTTGAAATAACTGAACGGATTCGTGAATCAGTTATAATCTTCAAGTTACCAGTGACAATATGACCCGCTGGTTTTAGTTTTTCATCTGCTGAAATTTTTTCAAGAGTGCCAAGCGTAAATATAGACATGCTTAGAGAAGGCCCCACAATCACGGAACAGATCCCAAATGAGCTGGAAGATAATTTAATTATCAGAAGCAGTTTTGAGATGATTTGATTGTATGCTTACTAATCTAACTTATCTCAGAAGTGCCATTGTTGGGCCGAAATTCAAAGGCATATACCACCCAAGGCAACTTACACTTACCCCAATCTATCACTGGCCATCTGGATCTCGACCAGCAGTAGCAAGAAAAATGAGTAATGTATACTTATTTTAAGAATGGGATATATAACTATTCTCTCCAAAGAATACGGGGTAATTGAGAATTTTACTTTCATGGATAATGGGTAGTTTAGGAATATTTGATACTTTTCAGGGAAATGGAGAAAATATTTGCAGAAATGTTATTAGGAATACTTAATGGGATACGGCGTATCAGTCTGTTTAATTCTAGGAATATAGGATATAGGTGACTCCATTACCTTAATAGAATGTTTAAACGCATCACATGATATCAGATTTTTACAACACTGGCAAACGTTTCTAAAGATTTTTTTTTTATATTATTATTTTTGTAGGGCATGTGTTTTAGATTGATTTAACATATTAACTAGTCGCTAGTTAAAACTGCCGACGCAACGATATTTTTTATTGCTTTAGTGCATTAAATGTGACTGTGGCACTAAAATCACAATGATACTTAAATGCCGTTCGCCAAAATTAAAAGTACAATATATGTTATACACTAATTACACAAAGGTCATTAAAAGTCAGTAATTGAGACCTGTTATATCATAATTAATATCATAATAATTTTCATATCGTTTTCAGTACAGATGAAAGGTACAAATCTTAAACTTTGTTTTTGAAATAAATTTTCTGTGTATGCTTCCTGCAATAGCGTGTCGAGTTCGTGCGACATATCAGAGGCGATGGGTTGCGGCTAATGCAAGAATGTGTTATAACTGATTGAACAAATTATTAAAATTAACCATTATTAGTGTCTTTATTTTATATATCTATTGACAGCAAAATGTATGTTTCTATTTTGTATGCTTTAGCAATGTCATAATACATATAGTTATAGCTTGCTTAATTTTACAATAGTGTATTTGTTTAGGTTTCAATGCGACAAGTTGTTCTGTCACCGGTCTAGATGAATATTGGAACTATACAATCAGCGTCACAGCTTTAACTGAAGTTGGGAATACTACTTCAAAAGACAATCTTCCGACAACAACATTACAAAGCAGTACGTTTTTTTTTTTTTTTTTTTTTTTTGTTTTTTTTTTTGTTTTTTTTATAATTGTATGTGTTAGTCACTTCAAAATACTCAAAACACATAGGTCGATATGCTCGTTTGATGTCGAGCTAACTGATGTTTTACTGGTGATTTTCGTTGGCTGTGACATTCACTTTGTAGTCGGGCCCTATATTAGTTTCATCATAATTTTGTTTGATGTTTTCTGCGTGGAATCCTGGTGCATTATTAAACCATTTACACGAACCGACCAGTAACGTGTAGTGGAATCGTTTCAGGATTAAGGGCGAGTGTTGAGCTCTTGTAAAACAAGGTTTAAGCCTCCAATAGTTTTATTATGCATTTCTATATAAAAGTGGGTCTGGTCTCAGACTCTATGACGGTGCCGACTTAATCCGGTCATTGGGAGAGGCAATATTTAATCTTGTGTCTTTGTGTGGAGCCTCCGTTGAACAACTAGTGGTTGTAGCTCTGGCTCTCAGTGTCTGAGGTGTTTGCTATGTTTCATCACAGTGTTTTAATTCGATTGCCATGTTTTTTGTTTGTTTGTTTTTTGTTGTTTTTTGTTCATTTTATTTTTTATTGTTTTTCTTTGTTTTTTTTCTGTGACGCTTTTCTGATTGGGCTAGGGAGGCTCTATATGAGCTGAACAATTATTCTGAATTTTTGTTTTCGAACATTTGAACCTGGGTGAAGAGTTAGAGTAAAACATCGAGTCAAAAAAAGGTAAGAGAAGTCAAGAGAGTGCCACAATCATAAACCGCAGCCTTCCCAGACCCCAAGAGGAAGAGGAAACCGACAAATCCAAACAAGCACAAAGCGAACAAACGAACGAAAAGCACTAAGATTAGCTCTCTCTTCCTCAAGCGAGGTAATCGCAATACTAAAAGGACTGAAAAACACAAGAACAAACGACACACAGAAAGACATACAACAAATCGCCTCGCAGAATAAACAACAAGGCAACAAAGAGTAAGACTAAACCGGGACCACCGCCTTAGAACGGTCAGTAGAGTTAACCACCGGGGTGGGGGGGGGGGCGGGGGGGGGGAGGGGGTTAAAGCACTTTTACAGCTAGCTAACTTCACCCTGGGTCCCGATGCTACTCTTAATACAGAAACACATAAAAATTCGGTTCGCATAAAGGCTCCCAACTCAGTCAATGCATCAAAGCGAAAACATAAAAATCAGATTAATCACTATAATAAACAAAGACGAGTACACATGGCTAATTCTACTGTATGCCAGAGTAAATGAAAACCAACAGTTGAACCACGGCGGGCCAAGCTAAAGACATATCGTCAAGCCCTAACCCACTGGTTAAAGTTTTACGAAGAGACCGTCATTGAGTCTGAGGCCCGAACCGCCGTCGTGCATTTAAAGAGTGAAGCATAAATCTTCGTTTTAATTTGTTTTTCAATTTTTTTTGTTCTGTGATGTTTCACTAATTGGGCTAGGAGACTCTATTTAAGCCGAACAAGTTTTGTGATTGTTTAACAAAATTTGAACCTAGGTGAAAATTTAGCGTAGCATATCTAGTTACACATTTCGTTTTCGTTGCGTTTATGTCTGTCTACTTTTAGTCTGTGGTTCTAGTATTGTTTGTTCTTTGTAGGGGCCAAGTGGCTTCGGAAATTGTTTCGTGTTTAATTTTGTTTGTATTTCTGTTTGTGGTGTCCTGTCTTGCATTGTAATCACATCGTTGGGACCAGGGAGCTGGTTATTTCTCTGTCCATTGGTATGTATCTTGTGTGCTGTCTGTCATACCTTGTTTGCTCTTCTCCTGAATGTCATTGGTAGGTTGTGGCGCTTTTTTTGGCATCTTCGTTTGTTTGTATTTTTTACGGCTCCTTATGTTCACTGAGCCTATTACGGGAGTTTTGTTTTAAGGTCATTGATCTACCTAATTGGCCGAAACTTGCCACCAGCTTTTTTTTATGTTTGTTCTTTGCGTCATGCCTTTTAGAGTATATCCGTTATATAGTTCTGCGTCCAAAAGCATTATTTCATTTGCAATTCTTCTTCATTGTTTGTTCTGTTTTCATAAGAGTGCTAACTATGATATTAGTTTGTGTCGTTCAAAATCAGGAGGTACATTTAGCGGACTGTGTTCCGTGAATATGACCTTTCCTGTATGTCCACTTATAATTTGTGTTGGTCTATATCTTATAAAGGAAAGCATGGAATTTAAATTGCAGAATAGTATAAATGTTTGTACGTAGTTTCCAGAAAAAAAGTGTAGGTATATTGCATGGAAAGAAACAGCTTCAGACTTACGCTCATTTTTTTTTAAACTCTGGCTTGTACTTGGCAGTTTATATGTGTTCGGAGAGTAATATGCACTACAGGCAGAAATGTGCTCTGTACAAAGTTTAATTTCGAACCTTTTTGATTCTGTGATGCCGACATAATAAAAACAGAAATGATGTGTCGTCCAGCGTACTAATGTTGAAGGTTATGATATATAGTTTGCAACCACTGGTCACTGCTAGTATATTTTGCGAGGAAGGGTATCGCAAGCTCTGTACCCAGTGCTACTAATGAAGGTTTTGATGCATAGTTTGAAGCCACTGGGTCGATTCACTACTAGTGTATTTTGTTTCCAACTGTATTATAAGCTCAGTACCCAGTGCGTGTGTACTGCTATCTGGGTGAGCTGCTTGGTAGCATAACGTGTTATGAATTTTTTGCTACTAATACAAAGTTAAACAGGGGCAACACAACAGGTTAAAGGACAAAACATTTCATATGTTCCATTTAAGAAGCTGTAAGAATATTAAAAGTATTCAACAAGAGTGGTGATAATTCTATAGTAGAAAAAAATCAACATAGAAACAAACGAAAACTGTAAATATATGTTTGATTTTCAAGTCATTATTAAACTTAGTGAGAATGGCCCTATATTATCTAATAACGTAAGTAATGACTTTTTTAGCTATTTCAACAACTAACCTTGTACTTTGTTTCGTCTCTTCTTAGCACCTGGTCCTTGTCGAAGTCTTGTAGCAACTTCAGAAAAGAACGTAACAAAGCCTCGGTCGATAACTGTTAGATGGCAACGACCGAGTCTAAGAGACTTAAACGGCATCATTACAGAATATTTCATTAGATACCAACAGTATGATGAGGTAGATACTTGTGTTGGGAATCGGTCAGAATTTTATAGTCGATCATCGGTTTTGTAAACTCGACTGATCATCAATTTATAATCGACTTGTAGAAAATACATTCAATCAATTTAGCCTTCGTATAGATGTTTATTCATTGGTACATATATATAGGAGAGGTATCCAAATAATATTTTTTCTCATTTCTTCATGAAACCAGATGTTCTTGGTACTCAGTTAAAGCGTCGCAGAGGCGCTTCTAATGAGTATCAATAACATATTTTCATGGAGAAATAAGAAATATATAAGTACCTTTAGATTGACTTTTTAAGGTTTAATTATCATTTTTTATTTATTTTCTCTTTTAGTGACCACAAATCTAGAATTACCTGGATAGACAGCTTTGAATTTCATTTCTTTATAACCGCCTATAAAAATAAAACGAGAGAAAAAAATGTTTCCAAAAAAATAGAATTTTCCGATTAGCCGACTGTTAAAAAAATCCGATCGTCAGTCACAAGAAGAAAAAGTTACTGATGATCGATTACACTAGTAGATATTGCCTTTTGCAGCAAATTTATAGTTTGCTATTTATAGACTGTCATTGTACTTATACAAACTATTGTGTAGTATTGCAAATATACAATGTACAAAAAGCAAAAAACGTTATTTATGTACATAACACATACCTTGCATACTAAATTACGAGTAACTGGTTGTATTAGTTTTGTTCATCATATTCCTGATAAATATTTCATGCATATTGCATGCATATTGAACCTTGGAATGGTATCAAATAAGTGAAGTTACCCAGAAAATCACAATTACGAAGCGTAGCCTTCCCAAGGCACTAAAGGAGAAAATATGAGGAACAAGCAAAGACAACACACAAACAGCAAAGAACTGCAACAAAGACACAAATAAAAACAAGTCAAATACGGAGCATAATGAAAAAAGAACTAGGATGCAATTCTTTTAATACATATGCAGAAATGTATATCAAAATGAGAAAAGACGAAATATAGCTACGTTACTTGCATGATTTGGTGCTTAGGGGAATTTTCTTTGCAAATATTTCAGCTCCTCCGATAACTGTTAAAACCACATGAGCCGCGTCGTGAGTAAAACGTCTCTTCAGACTTTTATTTACAAAAAACTTTTTGCCTGACCCTTTAGCAGGACACATGTCCAGTTCTTGGCTGAGCTTCCCTTTAAACTACATATGTTCTGGCGCAGGATGCTATAACGACATTTTGTTTCCATTATGCGGCTTATATGTAAGAGATTGTACAGCCAAAACGTATTAATAGTTTTCTTATATCTCTACAAGAGCATATGTTTTCATAATGAAATAAGATAAAATAGTTATCTGGCTTCCCCTTCTTATCCAGAGCTCTGTTACAGAAATAATGACTCGCAATACGTACCTATTGCAGACATCAACCATGTGATATCTTAAAATGACTTTTTATATCCAGCTATTTCTATCTGTGTAAAAAGAGTATGTCAGGCTATTAATGTACATCTTTCTGAAAGCAAGCAGCAAGAAGAATAAATTTGATTCAACAAGTTTTACATCCTACTGTTACTAGTGCTTTATACCAAGGAGTTCATTCAAGACATAGTTTTGTACAATGTCTCATAATAAATTCGATTTGATTCGTTGGTACTTATGAGTTTATTGTACTCTCGAAGTTTTGTACAATGTCTCATTTTAAGTTCGATTTGATTCATTAGTACTCATGAGTTCATTGTACGCTCGAAGTCTGAATGCATCTCTCATAAGCGGATCGATTCATAAGTACACCATGCTTTATTAGTTCAACTAATGAGTGCATGCATAGTCAATTAAAGATCCACTCTTGAGTACACCGTTCCATAACAGCTCAGTTCAAGAGTACACCTAGCTTGACTTGTGAGTACAATACCCTTTAAATTATCGACTCATGTGTACATTGTTCATTGTTCCTTATAAGCTCGATTCATGAGTACGCACAAGCTCGACGAGTGAAACTCGACATAAGAATAGGGATACATCATATGTGTGCATTATTTCTCTCTCTGTGTGTGTGTGTGTGTGTGTGTGTGTGTGTGTGTGTGTGTGTGTGTGTAATTATTTATTAGTTTATTTGTGTTTTGTTGTTTTGACAAAGGTGTTTGTTAAACAAGTTTAGATTATCGCTCATCAAACAACATAAATAAAATATATTGCCAACTGTTAATATCCACCTTGTTTTATTTTGTGTTTGTTCTTTAACAGGGAATCAACATCACAGAACGAGTAGGGCATGATGCAACCGAACTAAAATTAACAGAAAATATAAAACCTGGAGAATACAACATAGAGGTAATACAGCGTGGAACCTTAAGTGATAGCATATGTCGTGCATCTTGTTTCTTTATGGTGAGAAATAAGATATTGATGTGCAATGGAAAGTAAGGCTCGATTAAATATATAATTTTAAGGCAATTAAATGTTTTGAGCAGGCGACTTCAAACGCAGGAGGAGAAACCTTTTAACTAAAAAGATAGCTATGGTTAGCTTATACAAATCCAATGAAATCTTCAATGTATATTAACACACTGTATCATATAGAAGCAAAGTGAATTATAAATATTTATGAAACTGAGACTATGAAAGCTACTATGTTTGTTCGTACAGGGTTATTACTTGATTTGATCACAATTTGAGCTCAGACTTCAGTACGTGAAGTATTGTGCGCTATCACATTAGACATATTGCTTGCATTATATTGGAAACAATCAAAACTTTTAATATTTGCGATTCCCTTTTTTCAGGTATTTGCTGCGACGGCCATTGGAAACGGAACCATAAATTCAAATAACACAACTGTTTTTCCTGGTGGTACGTTTGTGTTTTTGTATACTTGAAATATATGGTTAAAAACAAAAGTATTGGTTGGTTGCTAAAGATATCTGCTGCAGACATGACAGTAGCAGATACCCTAGGCAGTCAACAATCACGTTTGGACAGCCTGATCTAACACATGATAATAAAATAAATTAACAAACCTTAGCGAATTCCAGCTAACCTATATATTAGAGTATTATTCCTCTATAGGTGTACAATTAGTAATAGTGCTAACATCAGTATTTATAATAATGTAGATTGATTTGTTAGAGCAAGAGAAAATAATAAAACAAAGTTAAGATTAAACTCAAATAGAAGTGAATCGACCGAAAAGACCAAATGTATATGTAATTACATTTTTTTTTGTATCCTGGAATGAGATTACACTCGGTTGAAAAAATTTCTTATGGAGTTCATTTCTAGTTTAGTAATTTTACTGTATTTTATCGCACAAAAGGCAAAAGGTTCACAAAAGCATAAAAGGTAGTCGTTCATATGTCGCGGTTATTTATATTATGTTTATTTCCATTTGAGCAGTCTGACGAATTTCAAGAATAGTGCTTCTTGGCTAGTTGGAAATTTCTACATACACCGACAATTTTATGTATATATCATTACTGTAGACATCACATACTAAGATTACAAAATAATCTTACATTTGAACTGATTCAAGTGAAATGGAAGTGTGTTGTAGAAACTGCAAACATCTGACGGTAGAAAACTTTTACTTCATGAGACTTATGGCCGAGAGAAGACTACGAATTCATGTCTGATTCTGACATAGACAAATATACAACGTACAACCGGCTTTTTTGACAACAGATGACTACTGAGACGACAGATGTTAGCATGTTGACATAAAAAGGGTGAAGATATCGTGACAGTGAAAATCCTAAAGAGAGCATTTGACTTTTATGGATTATAGGGATAAAATTTAATGTTTGAAGACCCTGCAGTAGTAATCTGATTTAATTTCACTGCCGCATAAGCCTAGTCTGGTAGCTACAATTGCATAAAATAATTTTAAAATCGTTCAACACCGATTCTGCAAAATTGGATGTCGAAGCTCGGTTTAATATTGAAATTATACCCTTCCAAACGGAGCAAGTGTCTATAAAACAGTTGTCTTTGCCGACAGATTAATTTTTGTCTGGTTAACATGCATGAGTAGAAATTTTGAAGGCTTAGAGAGACAGCAGATAAGAATGTCAATTGTTTTTATCCTGAAACAAAGCCCTAAATAAGTTTGCACTAATGCGTCGGTATGAAATCGATATAATAAACGCCAGAAAGGTTGCCTTTGGAAACAAACAACAAACTGCAGATCAGAAAATTGGAGTCTCGGTTTTATTGAGTCTCTTCATAAGCAGTAATGAAGTTTGCAAGACTGCTTATGCCCTCTAGCGTATACATGAGCAGAACTCCATTTGGGCCCAATAAGACAAGTTTTTAAGAAAGTTTCTGTCAGTATTCCCAATAGTACAAAGTCGAAATTTCAATTCAAGGAAGGTCAAATGGTAGAATATAAGCGTCATTCTGGCGATACGGAACTCAATGCTTAATGAAGGACTCAAATGGATCTGATACTGAAGACTTATGGGGCTGGGGTCTCGAGTTATATTAGGACTCAAGACCTAAGCGGAGATCGCTCTCGACTTTAGGCTGAAGGTCTCTTGCAGGTCAAAATGTTTTGAGAGCCTACTGTCAAGGGGTTGGAACTAATATTGGAGCATAATCGGCTATATTAGGCCCACTTCCCCGCCCCATAAGCCTTTAGTAATAAATCGGTTTGAGTCCTCGATTTAACACTGCCCAATCCCCAGAATGACGATTATATCCTACCATTGACCCTCCTGGAATTGATTTTTGAATTTGTATTGATTGGAATTGGAAATACTTGCAAAACATTCTTTCAAAGCTTATAACGATTTCATACCGAAGCATTAGTGCAAACTCAGTCAGAACACTTTTCTTTTGTGCGAAACAGCCGGCATTCTGATCTGCCTTCAGTGTTAGTCTTTAAATTCTCTCCTCTGCGTGCGTGTTAGTCAAATACAATTAAATCTGTAGACAAGGTATCCGTGTTTTAAACGCTTACTCCATTTAAAAGCATATCACTTCGTTATTCAAAGCTCCATAAATCTAAAAAATAAACAATTTTTATCCAAGAAAAGTTTAATAAATTGACATTTAGTATTAATACAATAATAAAACGTAGCATCTGGAAGCCTGGAAAATTTTAGTTAGTGTCTCGTGTTTGAACTGGATCAAAAGTGAAATAATTATTTTTATCATATCTCTGAATTAATGTTGGCAACATTAATTCAGGGATACCATAAAAATCGTTTCATTTCACAAAAGAGAGACTAACTAACATTTTGCAGGCTATTAGGTGCCACATTTTATGATTGTATAAATACCATATATCATTTTTTCAAACCTTTCTTCGATAAAAAAATGTCTCTTTTAGAGAAATTTGGAGCCTTTAATTCAAGCTGCGACGCCAAATTTTGCAGAATTGATGTTGAATGAATGCAGATTTATTTTATGCTAGACAAAAACGTTCCTTAAATAGAAAGAAAGCAGTGGCCGGGAATCGATACAATTACCTTACACCTTCCGTCCAAGACACCAAAGGGATTAAAGGGCGCAATTAAAGCAACGGCACCACAATCAAAACACTACAACCAGAAAGCCAAAAGGATAATTTCCTTCCCAAATTTTGGCCAAATAACTATGAATAAAATTCAGCATGACATACATGCAAAGCTATACAATGACAGAAAAAATAAACCCCAGCAGAAGCACCGCCTAGGAACGTCAGTATTTTTTTTACTGTACTGTGGGGCTTCAATTGACTTTACGTGGCAACAACCCTTACCCTTAGTTTTACCGTAGTGTACACGAGATATTTGTCCAGTCCGCGTGATGGTAGAACGTCTGCCGGTACATCGCCATAGTGCAGATTATATTTCATTTCCTTTGGGATCATTGGGCCTATTGATATAGTTCTGCTCATGTATACGCTAGACGGCGTAAGCAGTATTGCAAACTTCATAACTGCTTAAGAAGAGTCTCAATTAAACCTAGAATCTCATTTTCTGATCAGTAGTGTGTTCTTTGTTTCCAAATGCAATCGTTTTGACGTTTAGTCTAACCCATCAGTGCAATATCTCCGAGAACATAAAAACAAATCAAAACAATAGAACAACGATGAGGACTCGACGACAAGAAATGACTGAAATGCTCAAGCAAAAGAAAACCAAAAGTTGGACTCTTGTCGTCCCAAAGAGAACCAGAGCATCAGACACCAACCGACTAACTTACAAGTCTTTTGGCCGGAGACGACATAGAGTCTGAAGTTGACGTGCACCTAAAGAGGGAAGCAGTTATCAACAGTGATTGGGTTAACTACCATCGACCCTAGCAGAAAACGGATTTTGGTGCAAATTTCAGGAACCTTATTTTCGACCACGTCACATAGGCTTATGCGGCAGTGAAATAAAATTAAATTACTAGTGCGGGGTCTTAAAACAACATCTGATATCACCATAATGCATAAAAGTCAAATGCTTTCTTTCTGCATTTTTATCAGCTTGATGTCTTCACATACCTTTTTTTATGTCAGCAATGTTCACATGTGTTGTCTCATTAGTTATCTGTCGTTAAAGACCGGTGACGGCTGTTTTAAGTTTGAGCTGCAGTTTACGGTCCAGTCAACACAATTAAGGTTATGTCAACCCAGTCAGTTAATCTACTCAAGTTTTCCTGAGCAGGTTTAGCCCTCTAAGCGGGTTACTAGTGCTTGTGCACATACTTCCGCTAGTAACTGACAACTGCTCTTCTTCAATAAGTGAAAGCGGAGGGTATAACCACAGAAATGATTTCATGATCAGTCTCCACGAACGTTATGTGGCCGAGCTGGGATTCGATCTGGCGACCAGTGGATCTGCAGTTATATGCATTAACAACTGCGCTAAAGAACCCGGCTGTGACAGTTGTTTAGCTATTGTAACAATAAATTTATCAGAATTTTCTCGGAATATCCCCTTAATTATGGCGTTCAAGCTTTAATAAAGACGACTACTACAGGATGTATATTCCAAGTAAGAAGAAAGTAACTTTTTTTTGCAAATAAGTAGAAATAAAAAATGCAAGCTTGGCACTTAAGCTGTTTTCAATTTCGTGAGTATATTTATTGTTATCAAGGGTTATTGCTTTTTTAATCTTAACCCCTAAGTTACCTACCCAATTTTGGCAACTGTTGGAAAAAGTAGTTAAAGCTTTCTCACACCTCGATAGCTTTCCGCTTTTATAAAATCGGTTAACTCTTTACAAGTAATGTGTTCCATTTCAGCGCCTATCAGGCCTCAAACATCTGAAACTATAACTGTACGCCAGGTTTCTGATAAAAGCATCGATAAAAAGAGAGAAATAGCTGTCTTGCTTGATCGCGAAACATTTCTATGCAGTACGACAAATGGTGTTCCAACGATGTGGGCAATAATTGTTGCAGAGGATAAAAAAGCTCAAGGTTTGTTATATTTCTAACACCAGAAGTCTTTAAATTGACATGTAAAAATCTAAAAGAATGCTGATTAGCTTTAGTAACTGCGTGTTCCTATTTGCTATGTCATTAGAAAAAAAGATAAGAGAAAGACTACAGAGTGCCACAGTCACAAAAAAGGTAAGAGAAAAGTCCAGGGAGTGCCACAATCACAAAACGCAGCCCATCCCAGACCAAAAGAGGAAGAGAAAACCGACAAATCCAAACAAGCACAAATCGAACAAACGTACGAAAAGCACTAAGATTAGCTCTCTCTTTCCCAAGCGAGGTAATCGCAATACTAAAAGGACTGAAAAATACAAGCACAAAATGACACACGGAAAGACATACAACAAATCGCCTCGTAGAATAAACCACAAAGCAAGTAAGAGTAAGACTAACACCGGGACCACCGCCTTAGAACGGTCAGAAGAATAAACCACCTGGGGATTTAAAGCACTTTTACAGCTATTTAACTTCACCCTGGGTCCCGATGCTACTCTTAATACAGAACCACATAAACATTCGGTTCGCATAAAGACTCCCAACTCAGTCAATGCATCAAAGCGAAAACATAAAAATCAAATTAATCACTATAATAAACAAAGAAGAGTACTCATGGCTAATTCTACTGTATGATAGAGTGAATGAAAACCAATAGTTGAACCACGGCGGGCCACAAAAAGGTAAGAAAAAGTCCAGGGAATGCCACAATCACAAACCGCAGCCCTTCCCAGACCCCAAGAGGAAGAGGAAACCGACAAATCCAAACAAGCACAAATCGAACAAACGTACGAAAAGCACTAAGATTAGCTCTCTCTTCCCCAAGCGAGGTAATCGCAATACTAAAAGGACTAAAAACACAAGAACAAAATGACACGTGGAAAGACATACAACAAATCGCCTCGTAGAATAAACCACAAAGCAACAAAGAGTAAGATTAACACCGGGACCACCGCCTTAGAACGGTCAGTAGAGTAAACCACCGCGGGGTTTAAAGCACTTTTACAGCTAGCTAACATCACCCTGGGTCCCGATGCTACTCTTATTACAGAAACACATAAAAATTCGGTTCGCAAAAAGGCTCCCAACTCAATGCATCAAAGCGAAAACACAAAAATCAAAGCAAAAATCCAAGCCAAAGACATATCGTCAAGCCCCAACCCACTGGTTAAAGTTTTACGAGAGGCCGTCATTGAGTCTGAGGCCCGAACCGCCGTCGTGCAATTAAAGAGTGAAGCATAGCCATCAACAATTATTGGGTTGACAACTAGGCATGCAGTCAGCCGCATAATATCCAGGCTATAGCCATTTCTTTTATAACGGTTAATATTTTTTCTGAATTGCTCCGAAAAGTTAGATTTTCCTACAATTTTTCTAAATCTGTACACTAAGTCACCGTAAAATTCTGGTTCCGATATACCTTGTTGCAGAAGTGTTTTCAGACTGACGCTATATTTTTCTAACAAGGCATTGTGTCTGCGATAAAATTTCGAAAACGCCTTACGATGTTTAAAATAACGATAGTCCTGCCTAAGCAGCCCTTCCCAGACACCAAGAGGAAACAGTTAGAATGAGACTGGAGCTGTCTGATAACCTATTACTATGTACTGATGGGGAAGTATTTTCGAGGAAGTACGTTGGAATGTTTAATCCGTCATCTAGTTAATTTTAAGCGAAACTGTTTCAACCAATATAACTGAAGGTGACCAACTGACTGTTTTTTTTCTGTTTACATCTCTTTCACACAACTAGAAGGTAGGTGTCTAACAAAGTCTTCAAATGCTTTCATTGGAAATAAAAGGGCATATAAATGAACGAAACTCGGAGTCTCGGTTTTATTATCATGGCAACAAAGTAATTTGCAGGACTGCAAACGCTACCTGGCACCAGTTTAAGGGAACTCGGCTGTCGAAGATGCCAGTATTAGCTCAGTGACCACAAGGAAAATAATAACTGCACTATAATGCAATTGTGCACACATTTATTTTGTGGTCCACTGTCATTCTGGTCAGTCATCTGAGACAGCATTACAGTACCTATCTTGAAAACGAATAAAAAACAATCTCCCTAATTCTGTCTGACAACTATCAACATGAATCACCAGCCAGCTTTCATGTTTTGAAACAAGTCAATGCTTTGATGAGAACCTCAGCAACAGATTTCTTAAATTGACTCGCCAACATCCAGGCCAACCTCATTCCAAAAATGATTTCACAAGGATCAGTCTCAAATAGAGCAATCTTTGATACCAAATAAACTGACTTATTGCGAATTACAATTTACACGACCGAGATTGCTTATCCAGACCCGACTAATTGTAAATATGTCAGCAGAAATTATTATCAAATTTCATGTAGATCTCATCAAAACACCAGACTTAATTAATACCAACGTTCGATTTCAACAGGCCTGACTCTTTTGGATCCCCAGCTTTCTGAATATGTATACATGTACCAGTAATATAAATAGTTCATACGGATTTATGGGGTCCTCTTTCTCATCTGAATACTCAAAGTGATACACATATAAGCACGACCACTGTGATGGAACCACAGTAAAACACATTTAAGCACAAACACTGTGATGGAACAAAGCAGAGGGCTCAATGCCAAACTGAAGCTAGAAACAGAACAAGAAAACCACACAAAAACACCACGATGGGCATGATCACAAACATTAATATTCAGTCGTCAAGCATCTGAAACAAATTGAAGAAGGAGCCGTTAGATAGTCTTAGGACCAACCCTCCGTCGTGTAGTTAAAGAGGGAAGCAAAGTTATCAACCATAATTGCGTAGGGAAGCAGTTATCAACCATAATTGCGTTAAAAACCATTTAAACTGCCTGCGCAGTATATCGATGTTATAACCTATCTTTTTGTAGCGAATTACAATCCATTTAAATTGTTCCGTACAATCAGTTTTGCCAACGATCTTTCTGAACTTAAACACACTTAAGTCACCATAAAATTCAGCCTCGGACAGACCTTTTTGCAGAAGTGTTTTTAAAGACATAGGCAAACTGAGGCCAAAAGTGGTACCACTCATTAATGATTTTATTATCCCTTCTTTAGCGCTCTGCAAGGTAGATCAAAGACATGTCCTAAAGAGGTGATTATGAATTACTAGAAGGGTGTAGTAAAGATGCCTCCCGAAGGATAATCAATATTTTTGGAGGGATAACAGATAGTTCGGAAAATTGACTTATTCGGAGAAAAGTGTTGAATGGTTCCTTATTAATTTGTTTCTTTGAAACTTACAATATTTATTTAATGTTATTATTTCATTTTTTTTTACTTGAGAGGCTTCTGAATGATAATAAATATTTTAAAGGAATAAAGCATAGTTTGGAAAATTGGATGGTAGACAGAAAAAGTGTTTTTGTTTATAAATCTATTTCATTGTTAATTTATTTTATTTATTTATTTTATTTATTTAAGTTGCGTTCTTAAGGTTTAAAAATATTTTGGGGATAACAACTATTGTTGACTTTATTTTCAAATTTGTTTCTTTCAATGTTGGTTTGCTCTACTGACCGTTCTAAGGCGGTGGTCCCGGTGTTAGTCTTACTCTTTGTTGCTTTGTGGTTTATTCTACGAGGCGATTTGTTGTATGTCTTTCCGTGTGTCATTTTGTGCTTGTATTTTTCAGTCCTTTTAGTATTGCGATTACCTCGCTTGGGGAAGTGAGAGCTAATCATAGTGCTTTTCGTACGTTTATTCGGTTTGTGCTTGTATTGATTTATCGGTTTCCTCTTCCTCTTGGGGTCTGGGAAGGGCTGTGGTTTGTGATTGTGGCACTCCCTGGATTGTGATTGTGGCACTCCCTTTTCTCTTATCTTTTTTGGAGTATTTATTTATTTTTTTAAATAATTTTATTTATGTCTTTAGTGGCCTTCTAAAGGGTTATAAATATTTTTAAGGATACCAAATTTTTTGTGCCTAGTGAAGATTTGACCAGCCTGCACATCCATAGTCTGGTTTGTCTCCTGATCAGATGCGCAGACTGGTGTGACTCTCCGCTCACCCCACAGGTAACTTAGAAAAACAACTTCTGTGCGCTGACTAATATGATATTACCTATGGAACAGATGAATAAGTCAATACTAAATTTCCCACTATTATAATCCCCCTATTTAGCCTCTACTCATTTATCTTTCATTGACAGAATACCCGATTTTATTGTACCCAAAGATAGGATTAATGACCCAGACTCATCATTTTTTATGACTTTAAACCAAAGCTATACTTTAACCATCTCGATAATATACGACGATATTTCGAAGCGTGGTTGTTAATTGTTTTGTATTGCTTAACAATTAATGAAATCACAGTAGGTAGAATCATTTATATATCAGCATTTTTTTCTTGTTTAGGAACACCGTTCAATGGTGCCAAAGAGGACTACAATAAAGTAATTGCCTCATATAAACGATGGATCGATGTTAAAGACAATGATGCTATTGCTCCTTACCGAGCCACAGACGATAACTGGACGCCATCGTGTACTAATATCAGTAAGTCTTTTATTTTGACTTGGACTAGTAAAACTATATCTAAAAACTACTTGAGTGAAGAGCGCAGCCCTGTTCATTACGGTTTGTAACCAAGACTATGTAATGTGTACCCTAGGTTCCACTGTAATATGTAGCGAAAACAAGGTATGTAAGGGCCCACAGCATAAGGGTATTTTCAAGTTTTAGCATGATTTGAACTAGATTTTTGATTTTTGTTTTGATTCAAGCAATTTTTGTTTTTACTGCAAAAGTATCTTAATGTGCTTAATAACTAAATTCTTCCTCGTTTAATATCATATTTTGAAAGAACCAGAGATTACATAGATCAGATAGGAAAGTTATCAAAATAAATAATTTCTTTTTCTTTTTATTTCCTCACAACTTATATGTTGTTGGTACTCATTAGTAGCATCTCACAAAGGCGCTTTTAATGAATACTCGCAACATATGCTTTTTTGAAAATAATAAAATTATCAAAACATGTTTGTTGAATTTTTTGTCTCATCTCAACTGAAGAGTATACATTTAAATTAGATGTGTTGATACATTCTAAAGAATAATGGTATGCCACAGGCGAACAACAGGACCACCCAAAAAGTGCAGACTATGTACAGCTCCGTCTGGCTTTTAGCCGGTCGTATATGCTCTCAGCCATTGTTTTTTATTTTCATCAAGTAGCTCATATAGATAAATTTTATGTAGAAGGGTCGGTTATACTCCCGAATCATATATTAAAAAAACAAATAAACAAGATGTAGTTTGCACTAGTACGACACCGGTAGCTGGCATTAAAACAGATGTAGACAAGGTTCGATGTCGTATTTTATTATTTTTCTTGGATCACCACATTCTGTTTTAGGCTATATATTGTAAAGAAGACTTCAGAAGCAGCTACAGTCATGACTATTGCGTTTTTGAATATATTTTTTTACGAATTGAAAGTATTCTTTGTGACTCTTTATTTTATCAGGACTTATTAATTTTTGTTTCTCTCATAAGCATAAACATACTGATCGCTTTTATTTGTAGAAGTTCATAATTAAGTAGGACCAGAGCAAACAGCAAAATTATTTAGTGTGTAGATTTTTTTTTATTTACTCTATAAGGCAATCTCAGTCGTTTGATCGAAAATATTACGCTTTGATGGCATTTTGTCATTATAATTTCTCTTATTCAGGAACACGGATAAAACGGTTTTCTGAATCATCATCCATCCCGCCACTAAAATTTACAGTTGGCGAAGATAAAGATTGCGACACAAAAGGAAACGTTTATTGTAATGGCCAGCTACCACCAGGAAGAGCTTTCCGGTAGGAATAAGAGATCTTGTTGCATGTTTTACAAATGTTTTGGATTTGTTGATAATTAAAGCGCATAGCATACCAAAATAGTATTATCCGGGTTTAGTACTCAGAAAAGTAAGTCTAAGTTTAAATTCAAGCCCCAAATGCATGCCACTAAACTCTTATATTTGACAGGACCTAGACAGTTAATCGCATTTTGTAAATTTAAAATACAAACAACAGAAACAAACTCATTTACTAAATATTTGATCGAAGGTGTATACGCTAGAGAGCGTAAGCAATGTTGCAAATTTCATTACTGCTTACGAAGAGTCTCAATAAAACAGAAACTCCCATTTTCAAATCTGTAGTGTGTTCTTTGTTTCGAAAGGCAATCTTCTACGTATTAAAAAGTGAGGCTTACAGTTGAGTTTTGATTTATCCAAATTAAGATATCATCTTGAATTTTGTAACTGGTTTAAAGCTATTTTTCGAATGTGCTTAAATCATCGAAAACACTCTGATATTAAACATTTTACTCCTCACAAACAAATTGTGTTTATTCTAAACCATGTTTAAAACACTGTGAAAAGATCTTGTTTTAGCCTTGCCCATAAAATTGGACGCGTTCTAAGTAAAATCCCGACTAAATAATAATATTTATGAATACCGTCTTAATGATACAGATAAATGTTTCTGTCAACAAAGGAAACGCAGTTTGCTTGAAGAGTCTTCATACATAAGTGACTGAAACGAATGTAACTAATAAATTCTACTGCGAATTTGCTGCAACAAATTTATGGTGCATAACCAACAACGAAACTTGTTAACACCAGCGTCGTCCGATTTTATGATTAGCTGACCGGTACCCTAGAACTAGAGGTCTAAATAACCTGCACGTGAAAATGAGTTAACCTGTAAAATGTGAACAGATGTATATTGTAGCATTTATACACGGACGTAAACTGCTATGGTTACAAATTGTCCATTCAATGGCAAAGTGGAGAATGAAGATATCGTTTCAATATTTCAAAGGAAGTGTTCATTTGTGCACATAAGTAAATGGCTTGCTTTTCGTAGATAGCTTCGGTCCGTTAAAATAGATTGTTAAATCTACACTTTGTTTGTTGATCAATAGCATGTCATGATTTGGTGTTAACATGTACAATATATGAAGTAATTTCGAGACGATGCATAAGCATGGAATTGGCCGGACGGAGACACATGTACATTATGCGAGAATAGAGGACAGGAGTCAGACACAAGTTTAAGCGAGATACTCTAATCGTCTCACTACATACTGGCTTCATATTACCATCCTCTAAGAGAGAGGTTTAGTACACCAGCCGTGCATTTAAACCCTGAGACCTGTCCGATTGGCTCCGTTTTTAGAGCAACCGCCTTCGGAATGGATGTTTGTGGGTAGAGTCCCTAGCCGTGTAATATCTAAGAATTTCTAAAGTCGGTACTAACTGAATTTTGTCTTGACGCTCAATAATACGAAGAAGAGCTAGTCGTTACACCTGTGACAGTATAATATAGCTAGTGGTAATACCACTTCAGTGTGGCGGGGGCGCAATACTGCACTGGGGCGGCACTGTAAATGGGCATCAGTACCCATCTTACATCTAGTCACCGTCACGACATGTATAAAAGTCTGTTTACAACGGCGTTTAAACGTATCTCGAATGAACAACCGCCGAAGATTTTAATTGCCATACGACTTTTTCTTTTTTTGCCTGCGGATTGCAAGAAACTCATCCAGCAGAATAAACTGACTTTTAGTCCTCTGATCATGTAAATACGACTCATTCATCCTTAACCGAAGCATAACTGTTTTGCAATTTAACTTTACTATTTTACCATGAATTATTCTGTTATGCATATTCACGGACCGAGGTAAAAAATACAGATCAATATGCGTGAACTTTAACAAACAGGACAAATGCTAAAACCGCCCCGCAGCGAGCAGCCACAATACCCACATGAAGAATGAACAGCAAGAGAAGCAGTGGCTGAGGACGGTCAATAGAAATAAATTAAACTGAAGAATGTGGGGAGGGACGGTTTGAGGTTAAATTGATTTTTCCTGGCACCAAATACTCACCATAGATTATAAACTAATTAATGAAAGATTACCTATTTTTTTCAATAAGCTAGAAAGTACTATGCCAGCTCATTCATCGTTATTAAAGGCGTCAGCATTGAAGTTGTTTTGTATGTATGAATAGCTAGAGATGTGATATTGTTCCAAAACACATGCGGTTACTTTCAGATAACTAAATGGCGATCATCTCTATTTCATGTCTGCTAAATTGCTCATGAAATCAAGACTTGGGACTCCAGTTCAGAGTCTGGGGGTCTTGGTGCATAGGATAACAAACAGTCAGTCACAAATCGTATCCATTTTAAAACTGAAAATCTTACCAGTATATCATGTCACCTTAACAATAAATACTGTGCCACTTTTTAGCTCGCTTGTTCGAAAGTACAGAGAGCTATTGTTTGTTTCTGCATTAGGGTCAGATTTTAAAGTTTTATAACCTTCAAATCTCAGCAACCACTGGACAGAACACTTCCATATTTAGAATATAATCTTATAATATCATATCCTTCTATTCCATAGCTTATTTTGGTGAGACTTAAGGTGCGAGTTAGGGTTACAAAAATTAATCGAACTCACTTTAAAGTTTTAGGACTTTTTTATATATATAAACATTCATATCGCAGCAACCGCTGCCTAGAAAAAAATGGTAAGAGAAAAGTCCAGGGAATCCCACAATCACAAACCGCAGCCCTTCCCAGACATCAAAAGGAAGAGGAAACCGACAAATCCAAACAAGCACAAATCGATCAAACATACGAAAAGCACTAAGATTAGCTCTCTCTTCCCCAAGCGAGGTAATTGCAATACATACTAAAAGGACTGAAAAACACAAGAACAAAATGGCACAGAGGTAAGACATACAACAAATCGCCTCGCAGAATAAACCACATAGCACCAATGAGTAGGACTAACACCGGGACTACCGCCTTAGAACGGTCAGTAGAGTAAACCATGGGGGTTTAAAGTACTTTTACAGCTAGCCAACTTCACCCTGGGTTCCGATGCTACTCTTAATACAGAAATACATAAAAATTCGGTTCGCATAAAGGCTCCCAACTCAGTCCATGCATCAAAGCGAAAACATAAAAATCAAATGAATTACTATAATAAATAAAGACGAGTACTCATGGCTAATTCTACTGTATGCCAGAGTAAATTTAAACCAATAGTTGAACCACGGCGGGCCAAGCCAAAGACATATCTTCAAGTCCCATAGAACCCTTCCATATTTGGAATATAATCAAAACATAGTATAACCTTTTAGTCAATAACATCATAATCCAGAGCCTTCTATATTATAATATCATATCTCAGGATCAGACCCTAGGGAGTGGCTTAGGGGTATAAAATTAGGTCACATTCACTTCATAGGTTTATTACAAAGTTTTTTATCATTCATATCTCAGCAACCACTGAACAGAACCGTTTCCTATTTAAAGTATAATCATATAATAGCACATCCTACTATTCAGTTACACCATACCCAAGGGTGAGGCTCTGGGATGTGGCTTAGGGGTACAAAAGTATGTCACACTCACTCTAAAGTTTTACGAACAAGATGTTTGAACGTTCATATTTCAGTAATCATTGGAGAGAACCCTTCGGTATTTGGAACATATCTTAAAAGTTTTACGATAAAGTTTTTTTTTAACATTTCTATCTCAGCAATCACTGGGCTGAGCCCTTCCTTACTTGGAACATAATCATGTCTAAGCATGACCTTAGTTTCTTTTACACCATACCCCAGAGTTTGTCCCTGGATCGGGTCTTAGGGGTTAAACATTAGGTCACACTCACTTAAGTAAAGTTTTGTGGCAAGGTTTTTTAAACATGTATATCTCAGCAACCAGTGGACGGAGCCATATTTGAAACATAATAATATCATAGCAAAATCTTACATTAAGTACACCGTACCCCAGGATCAGATGATTAAAAGGGTTCTGTCCACTGAGCCATAACTTAGCTAGAATAGGCGCAACACAGACTGTTTGAAATAGTACGCCCTTTTATGTGTTGTTTGTTACAGGGTTAAAACAGTCGTTTGTACTGAAGGAGGGTGTACAGAATCAGAATATTCTCCAGTTGTGAAAACAGGTAACATTAACGTTTTTTGGTGACAATATTCTGCAGCCGCACAACTGTTCTGGGTCTAAGTAAATCACAAATGATATTGCAAAGTTCGCACGCCAGGGAACAATCCAATCGTGGAACGTCTTTCTTTATCAATGGCTTCAGCACTGTTAATGTAGTAGTCAGCATTGACTTTAACACCTTTGTCAATGAATCGTAGTGACATCTTACCAAAAAGCTAACTTCTGCCCATACCATAAAGCCCAGGGCAAATGCACCGCTTTTGAAAAACTTGAGTTTATGCATGTCCTGTTTATTAATACGAATATAGCATATGCGCCTTTGACCTTAGCTTCCGCCTGTGTAAAACATAGCCTCATAGTGACGACATTTCTCCATGTGTTCAAACGCAAAAACAGACGCCAAGCTCTGGCACGACGTTCTTAATCTGGTCATCGCTCAGTTAGGAACGGGATTTTTTTTAACCAGCTTCGCCTTCAGTAGAGAATTTATAAATCTGTTAACAGTTCCAACAGACACTTTAAACTTTTTAGTCATTTCGCGCTTCGTTGGCGGATTCACCTGTTTAATTATACTTGCCATTTTCCGTGTGGCGTCAGAAGAGGCGAAAGTGCAACGTTTCTTTTTTTTTTTTTTTTTTGCCTTTTCACCTGGTGTCTGAGATGGATTTCGTAAAAGTCCCTTTGATTGACGTACACGATAGACGGTTGCAATAGAAACACAAGGTATTTGAGTTTAAATTCACTAACAAATTTTATGTATGACATATTTTGGCTCAAAAGGCCCATTAAGAGACCTGCCGCAACGTCGTCAATTTTACGTCTTGTCATGTTGAATTTCAATGTACAGGTGTGTAAACTAATGCACAGAGCCTTTATGTACATATCATATCGATCTGCACGGGCTACATAAGGAAAATAAAAAAATCCGGTGCATTTATAGCATTATGTTATATATTGAACAGGTCTCGTATACTCAAATATTGAGCGGTTGTGTTTTGATAATATTAAATAAGAAAGTTTGAACAAATATTTTCAAATATATTTGAATTACCATAAAATATAATTTGTGAAAAAATGATGAATACTATAAGGCGACGTTTTATTTTGGGTCAGTACATATATTGACTGGAATAAAGAGGATATACATATATAAATGTATTAGAATTTATTAGATTATTTTAAGATATGATCGTTTTTAAATCTGATGTAATTAAATTTATTACTTGTTTCAGTGTTTAGCACTGGATATTTCTAGTTGAAAAGTAAATAAGTGAACTCAGCAACTAATACAAACAGATCCACATAAAGCCCAACGCCAAAAATAAAAAAAAAAAGCCAAATACAATTAAATGGCTCCAAAATGAGCAGATGACAAGTTAGCAACCTTCCCAAAAACATGGCAACTCTCTTACCCAAATTTAACTGAATATATCTAAAACTGACATAACTGTTAACAGAAAACTATTTGTAAATGAAACACTACAAAACAGTTGATAAAAGTACCAGACCACAATGAAAATACCGCCAAACCCTCCCCCTCAGCTTAGATAGTTGTAAAAGCAAATATTTGTTGGATCCGTGTGGAGGTCTTTTAACTCGTCCATAAATCATCATGGGAAACAAATAAGTCGCAGATAAAGCCTACAATAGAGTAATGATGAGGACTCAACAGAAACAATGAGTTGAGGCACTTGGAGATCCCTGGGTTGCCAAACAACACCACTGGAAAGCAAAACACCAGTTAAACCCCGATTAGCTGAGGAACAGACTTAAAAACTTCCAGCCCGGACCAACTAACGAATAGTTTCAAGTCGGGACCATCACAGAGTCTGCACCTCGGCACGCAGTTAAAGAGATAAGCAGCGGTCAACAGCGATTATTTTATGACATCAATGTTATACACATTTCGTTTATAACACATGGCAAGTTTACTAAAATGATCAGAAAATTCGGGATTTTCTACAATTTTCTCAACTTATACATTATCTCACCATAACATTCAGGCTCCCATGGGCTTGTAGCAGAAGTGGTTTTAGTCCGGTATCGTATCGTGTCGATGATAAAAAAAAAAGGTAGGAGAAAAGTCCAGGGAGTGCCACAATCACAAACCGCAGCCCTTCTCAGACCCCAAGAGGAAGAGAAAACCGACAAATCCAAACAAGCGCAAACCAAACAAACGTATCCCGTTGTTAGTCTTACTCTTTGTTGCTTTGTGGTTTATTCTACGGGACGATTTGTTTTATGTCTTACCTTGTGTTATTTTGTTCTTGTGTTTTTCAGTCATTTTAGCATTGCAATTACCGCGCTTGGGGAAGAGAGAGCTAATCTTAGTGCTTTTCGTACGTTTGTTCGATTTGCGCTTGTTTGGTTTTATCTGTTTCCTCTTCCTCTTGGTGTCTTGGATGGGCTGCAGTTTGTGATTGTGGCACTCCCTGGACTTTTTTCTTAACTTTTTTTAATAAATGCAAATCTAAAAATGCGGCTAAGGAAGAAGAATTAGCTTTGTTCAATTGCAGGTCAGAAGGATAAGTTCGAGTGATTTTTTTCTTCAAAGTAAGGATTGTCGATATTCAAAAGGTCGTCCAAATATTTGGAAGTTTAGCTTCAATATTATCAGCTTAAGTATCATCAGAAAAAGACATCTCATAATCTCTTTCATAACAAAACAAAACAAATCTGCGACAAGAGGATCGCAATTAGTACCCATTGGAATTCCCACAATTTGTCTGTGTAACTTAGTGCCAAATCTAATGCAAATGTGTCTAAAAGGTATGATAATGCGTCACAAACGTTTTGACAATACCAAAGTTTAAACCGTTTTTGGTCATCAGCAGTAAATAGAAAGGGAGGCAAAGATCAGGAATCGATACAGTTAGCTAACACCTTCCGTCCAAGACATCAAAGGGAAAGAAGGACGCACTTAAAACAACGGCACCACAATCAAACCACTACAAGCAGAAAGCCAAAGTAGTTGCGGTCATGGTACCAAAGCCGTAATCCAAAATCATAAATCCATAAACGAATGACGAATCAGAATGTTCAGACCAACAGACATGGACCCCAGAACAAAGGGTGTAATCAGGCGTCCGCGGATAGTAAGCATTACTTGGTAAGCAAGCTTCGCCCACCATGCCCATGGGCCTGAACGAAGGAAATATCGGTAGAAGCGTATGTCCGGGATTTGGGAAGTCTACTTATAGCGCGTCACTGGCAAAAACATCAGAAACTATTCTGGAAACTGCCACATTGTAGGGATTGACCAGATCATGATGTCTCCCATAGAACTTCTTAAGTGTTGCTACCAGTTTGGTTTTTTGATACCCCTGGCTCAACAACTTTTGAGTGAGCACTTTCCCACGCTCCATGAAGTCCTGATAATTTGAACAGGTTCTGGCATAACGGATTAACTGTGAAACGTAAACGCCGTATGCTGGTGCAGAAGGGATATTACTGCTCAGGAAAGTTTCTTTCCCAAAAATTTGCCAAACTGCTATCCAATATAAAATATTCACCAGGACATACATTCAAAGTAACACATTGACAGAAATAGTAAACTACAGCAGAAGCACCGCCTTAGAATGGTCGGTAAAAAATCATTGGTGGGCTTAAATCGATTTTTTGAGGCCACAGTCCTCGCCTTCTTCTGCCGTGGTATACACAAGACATCTGTTTAGTTCACGTGAAGGGTTTCTCACTCATGAGTGAACATCTCCGAGAATATATAAATCAAATGAATACAGAGACGAAACAACGCTGATGACTCGACAGCAAGAAATAACTGAAATGCTGAAGCAAAAGAAAACCAACAGTTGGACCAGAGGCCCGAACGGAGCCAGAGCATCGGGCACCAATCGACTTGCTTAAAAGTCTTAAGGCCGGAGTCGTCATAGAGTCTTAGGCCCGACCCGCCGGTGTGCAATTAAAGTGGGAAGGAAAATTATTAAGTGTGATTGAGTTAACAATCGTTTTACATTTATGTTGTACCCAAGTCTGTAGGTTTTTCTTTGATTGAATTATAGGGCAAAGTTTTATAAAGCGTAGAAAAATCATATGTTGACAAATTGAACGCGCTAAATCCTCTTGGCTTACGTTTGTTAAGAACCTCATCATAATTTTTAATTGTCCAAAACAAATTTCTACCTGATGTTTTGAAAACTGTTTTACAATATCGACTTACATGAGTTGTAATAGCAGTGAGGCCATTCAGTAATAATTCAGAAAGTTCAGTAGTGATACAGGAGCCTGAATTAGCGATAAAGCTTGCTTTATATATATTTTTTTTATTAAGCTTAGGTAGCCAGTACATTGTAAAAAAAACAAAACAAACAAAAACCCAAAAAAAAAAAAAAAAAAACACGCAGTAAAACAAAAAAGAAAAACAAAAAAGCGCACCCCTCCTCCCAAACGAGGCAACCAAAAGGTCAGTCAGGACCCACTTTACACAACAATAAGACATGGCAACAAGATGAAACACAACCATAAATGACAACAGAACAAAACACACAAAATGTCCCGCAGTGAGCAGCCACACGACTCAACAAAGGACGAATAGCACCAGAGCTCCTCGCCTAGAACGGTCAGTAGTAGAATCCACCGGAGGAGCGAAGGGGTTAAATCGATTTCACTCGCACCGATACTTACCCTATGCAAAATTATTCGGCCGCGCATAGAGGCTCACACTGAAACATCAAAGAAAAAATGTGACTAAAATTAAATCACTATGATAAAACACGGTTGATGATTCGTGGCAGCACTTCAGAGACTAACAGCCAGAGCTAAATCATACATTAGTTGAAACACGGAGGAACCGAATCAATATATAACTATCAGGAATCGTAAAACTAGTATGTCACATTTTAAAGCGACAGCTGTCAAAAGTACGGACTAAACTTATTTTGACGCAAGAAAGTAATAGTTTAGTTATTTTTAATTGGTCAGTCGTTTTAGGCGTACGAGTAGTACGTGATAACAACTAAAATGCCACAAAATGCTTCCCAAAACGCCCGGCAGTGTTTACAAAAGAAATATGGGACATGGTATAAATAAATTCTTTGTTAACACGGGGGGTGGTCGGATGTAGCGAATGTGTTGTGTATCTTACGTCAACAGTGCGTCCAACTGATATTGACTTATAGTTGGGCAAGGCCTGTTATCTTTGTATGAGGTAAGTACAAAAGGTGAATGATTTCATTCTGCTGTTTCTTCTCTTTCATTCCTGTTCCTTTAGCTTATCTGTTCCTATCGTTCGTCTCCGCTACTTTATGTTTTCTCCCTTTCTGTGGGACAGGACACAAAATGATCCACAAGGGTTGACGTGTCGTTAAATCTCATTACAATCAAAACTATTTGTTGACTATTGTATAATTATGCTGCAGTCAGATTTTATATTAATGAAAACGGCTTATATAAAGGGTAATATATTGACTTCGGTTGTGGTGCATAAACAGTCACACCCTTATTTTATTTCTTTTGTTTGTTTCAGAAAGAATAGACCTTCAAATATCGGGTTTGTTAAAAATCTTGAATGGCTTACTTCAATTCCTTGACTGTCGTAGATCAGTACTTTTTGGCTTGCCTGTAAATGGATTGTATGTCTGTATTAACGTAATAGCTTATTATCATTTGAAAGTAAACGCTTGATATTATACATACTAAAATAATGTCGTTGCTTAAAAGGCAACTAAGATATAAAATGTACACATATATTAAACGAGCAGTTTGCAGTTTTCATCGTCAACTAAAATAATGTTTTCTTAAAAAAAGCAAATGAGATGTGTATAAATATGAGACAGACGTTTAGGAGTTTCCGTCGTAAACAAGAAAACCATATTCTTCTTTACACAGCATAATATACTTATTTAGCTATTTAGCTTAAACTGTAGTCAGTCTTAAATTACTAAATAACACGATCATCAAAGCGGTTGTTAAATTTGCTAAATAGTCTATAATATAGAAAATGTTTAAATGTTAGGTGAAGCTAACTTCATTATGCTTTAGTACATCTGTTTGTTCGTTGTCTTTTTTTTTCTTCTATCAGAAGCCTATATTATTTGAATCTGAGAATGTTTTTTTCAATTGCTGATTTATCATTAGGCATTGGTTAAATACCAGTTTTGTATCTTTTTTCTAAGATCACAAAGCAATCATTCATGTTTGGATGCATTATAACTTGTAAATACTTTAACACACTCCACATATATTGCTTTAGGGCATCTTTTTTTCTCAAATCGTTTTCTGGGAAATGATATGCGTATACATCACGAAAACATACCTATATGATTTTGACCCCCTTAAACCCCACTTTATATAGTAAAACTGGGGTTTACAGGGGTATGCATTATTTTTCTTATTTTTGATCAAAAACATAAATTGTGGGTACTCGTTAGAACCGCCTCGCCCAGGCGGTTCTAACGAGTACCCACAATCTATGTTTTCAGCAGAAATATGAAAAATATCAGAGTTTTTTTATATGAAAAGTTTCAGTTTTTGGGGGTGTAATTTTCTGTATTTTTGAATAGGCGTGTTTGCGTAATGGTACTTTTAGTAAAGAAACTACTCTCTAAATTTCGTTAGTAGTCATTTATACAACATAAAATGATATTGTAATCATTGTAGCGTTTATACATGTCACTGAAACTTGTAAAAGTTGGAGTTTACAAGTAAATGTCAACTAAAGATGAATACAAAATTATTATTAAACGTTATTTTCCTGCAAAATACAGGATTATTTATGACCAACTATTCCAACTCAGTAGACTTACACTAAATTATAGCAATTTGAGTGGTCGAGACCAAGTTCAAAACCGCGTTTATATTTTAATAATTCTAATGGGCAGAAAGCTTGGAACTAATTTCTTTGCGTACAGTTCTTAGCTGTGCTAGCTCTCGTTTTCACTGTACACATGACTGAATTGAATTTAAAAGAAAACATTTTAAAAAGTTTGGATTTAAGTTATCGATGTGTAAACGCCATCAAAACTGCCTTTTTTAGCTTCTGAGTGCTTCGCCTGCGTTTAAAATCCACAAAAATGAAATTCATTCCTATATTTAATAGCGACTGTCCAACATTTTAAATGAGCCAAACACTTACATTTGTGTGGGTGGAGCATTGCTTGGTAGTAATAACAAAATCTTTTCTGCTGAACAATGGAAATCGGAGGATTTCGTCCACCTAGTATTTGTTGTTTGATTATTAAATGTTTTGCTCATATTTTAACGGCTTGGTATGTGCGTCTTGTTATGTGCATGTTTCTTTATGGCATTTACACTAAGTATTTTTTCTGACAACAATTTTGAGTAAATTGCAGCATGGCAATCGTAAAATGTCTTCATTATAGTGTGGTACACTTTCGAGTCCTTTTGCATCAATAGCCCATCTCGAATAATTTGAAATGGCCGACTAAGAAGCATGAGCAGTGCTGCAAATAACATTTGTAACCGAATCTGCTATTTTCATATCATTTCATATGTTTGCTGCTTTCAAGGGTCCACGGTTCTCAAACGTTATTCTGTTGAATGCGTGTGTTTATAATCTCTCTATTTTATCCGTATATTTTGCTTGAAAACTTATTATGCCACATTCTTTATAATCAGTTTATCATCTTTTTCTATTTCTCACTTCCGTAGATATATTACACGAGATTGAACTCCATTTTCAAGATGCAGTTCTTCTCATACGCTGTTATGCATATACTTTTCCCCCGCATATTGACATAAGACAATTATTAATAGTCACTTCGTTATTGCGGATACCAAATTTATTGAGATTCCTGGTGGATTTAGAGGTATATTTTCATCTATACCAGCCTAAGTTTAATACTAAAAGGTTATATGTTTGTTAAAAATAAAATAAACTGGTTCGGATCAGCGTTACCAGACGTGTCGTCTGAATAGATCCGTATTGGCCCTCTGGAGCCGACATGCCTAGTAACGCGACACAAGGCATATCTCTACTTTTTTATACGTAAACTACTAAACCTTGAATCTTATATTAAACAAGTAAACTTGAATATTTCTTTCAATTCATTCTTGAAATATTTTTGTCTATATATACTGTAACAACCTAGTTTTCTGAGTATTACGCGCAGGTCTTCCTGGGTAGAAACAATTACTAAGCAATGTGGATAAAGTGTCTTGATCAAGGACACAAAAGTTGGTGCTCGCTGAGTCTAAACAGCTAACTTGCTCACTCACTATCTTAAATCCGACGCTGTACCACTGCACCACTGTGCTCCGCTGCTCTTGTTGAGAGTACCATTAAATTTTCCCCAGTGGTACTCCTAACACTAAGGACAGTTCGACTTATCTCCATTTTGTTTACACTAGAAACCAAATTCTGCAAAAGACACTTTTTTGTTGGAAATATGATCCTTGAACGGCTCCAGTGTCAAGCTGTTGTTGATGTAGAAAATAAATTGAAAAATGCAAGAGAAAAGTCCAGGGAATGCCACAATCACAAGCCGAAGCCCTTTCCAGATACCAAGACCACTGTATTTCATATGGGAGAGTCTGCATGGTCAGTGACAAAGACAGTCATGTATTTTAGATTTAAAGCGTTTTGCTGCTTTCCATAAAACAAGAAAACGAGATCTGGTGCATGCACTATTACAGATTTTTCTGCTTTTACTCATTAACCGCTTGCCCTTCTGCCATTCAAATATACAATCAACAGGACTTATCCCGTGTGTGTTTAACAAGGAGGTGTGTTTAACTTTTGTAACCCCTTGTTTGGTTTCATGAAGATCAAACCTCTTCAAAGCAGGGATCCATCCTAAACGGAAAGAATTTGCACCAAAAAGGAGCGCCTTGTTTCCTTTAAGAGCGAACTCCTTTTCAAAAGGGAGGCTAATATATAGCCCTTGAAAATGCACGTCTTCTCCTTAAATACTGTGAATATTGTTATTTATATATAGAGGATAGGGAGGCGACACAAAACAGCTGAGCAAACAAAGTGAAACAGATTACAACAATATACAACAAGAAACCGTCATGGAACGGCATGCAGCGAAAGTATAAAGTCCTATAAGTGGGTTTAAACAAAATTGTTTTAGAACATATTGGTATTACTTTCCAGTAACGTAAATTAGAAACACAGTATTACAAAACAATCTAATATATAAACTTATTCTATTTCTTCTCATTTTCTTCGGCAACAAATTTTATCAAACAAGCGTGCATTCATGTTATCTTTCAGCTCCAGACCCTACGATCCCTATAGTTGCTGGAGTAATATCTGCACTTCTGATCATCGCTTGTTGCGTTCTTGCTTTTGTGTATCTTAAAAGAAGGAGAAAACTGTAAGTTTTTGTTTTCAGTACAAATTATTTGATTAAATTGGTATGTGGTTGTACTATGTGCACTCAATGTACCAAAATATTCACATACTTACTAAACATGTAAGCTAAAATACCCAGCAAATGCCACAATCGCGAAGCAGCGCCTCCCCTTATTTCCCTTGGGAATATTGTGCCCATTGATGTATTGAAAATTCGACATCTGCTTAAGCCGGTGCAGCGAGTGGGGCGTGTGCAACCCTGAAAACTAAATTTCTGCATATGAAGCGTTTCAATGCATTACGAAAACACGCCTATGCAAATATATAGAAAATTTCACCTCCAAAAACTGAAAATTCTCAGATTACAAAAACTCTGATATTTTTCATATATCTGCTCAAAACATAGATTGTGGGTACTCGTTAGAACCGCTCTATGTTTTGAACAGAAATAAGAAAAATAATGTATACCCCGTAAACCCCAGTTTTACTGTATAAAAGTGGGGTTCAAGGAGGTCAAAATTACATAAGCATGTTTTCGTGATGGAAACCGAGACCCAACTTGTCGTTCTTCTATGTGTTCGCTGTTTACAATGGCTAGCTTTCGCTGTTAACAATGGCTAACTATTTGTGCTCCTCTTGTTGCAGATTTGTTTCTTTTTTGTTATGAGAGAGATTTCATGAAGTCTCTCTCACGTGAAAATCAGGCTGACATTATTGAAGCTTTCAATTCAACTTCAAGATACCTTGATGATTTATTAAATATTGACAATATTTACTTTGACCAAATGGTGGACCGGATATACCCTACAGAAATCCAATTAAATAGAGCAAATTCTTCTGATACCGAGGCACCTTTTTTGGATTTGAATCTATGTATTTCTAATGGTACGGTTTCCATCAAAATTTATGATAAACGGGACGATTTTCATTTTGATATAGTTCATTTCCCTTTTCTGGATGGCGATGTCCCCCGGCGTACCTCATATGGGGTATACATATCTCAACTTATTAGATTCGCCAGAGCTTCTTCAAATCTTAATGACTTTAACTTCCGTAATAAAGCCCTTACTGCCAAAGGCAGGGCTATCGTTATTTTAAACTTCGTAAGACGTTTTCGAAATTTTATCGTAGACACAGTGCCTTGTTAGAAAAATATAGCGTCAGTCTGAAAACACTTCTGCAACAAGGTATATCGGAACCAGAATTTTACGCGGTGACTTAGTGTACAGATTTAGAAAAATTGTAGGTAAATCTAACTTTTCGGAGCAATTCAGAAAACTTATTTACCGTTATAAAAGAATTGGCTATAGCCTGGATATTATGCGGCAGACTGCATGCCTAGTTGTCAACCCAATCATTGTTGATGGCTATGCTTCACTCTTTAATTGCACGACGGCGGTTCGGGCCTCAGACCCAATGACGGCCTCTTCCTAAAACTTTAACCAGTGGGTTGGGGCTTGACGATATTTCTTTGGCTTGGCCCGCCGTGGTTCAACTATTGGTTTTCATTTACTCTGGCATACAGTAGAATTAGCCATGAGTACTCCTTTGTTTATTATAGTGATTAATTTGATTTTTGTGTTTTCGCTTTGATGCATTGACTGAGTTGGGAGCCTTTATGCGAACCGAATTTTTATGTGTTTCTGTATTAAGAGTAGCATCGGGACCCAGGGTGAAGTTAGCTAGCTGTAAAAGTGCTTTAAACCCCCCGGTGGTTTACTCTACTGACCGTTCTAAGGCGGTGGTCCCGGTATTAGTCTTATTCTTTGTTGCTTTGTGGTTTATTCTACGAGGCGATTTGTTGAATGTCTTGCCATGTGTCATTTTGTTCTTGTGTTTTTCTAGTCCTTTTAGTATTGCGATTACCTCGCTTGGGGAAGAGAGAGCTAATCTTAGTGCTTTTTGTACGTTTGTTCGATTCGTGCTTGTTTGGATTTGTCCGTTTCCTCTTCCTCTTGGGGTCTGGGAAGGGCTGCGGTTTGTGATTGTGGCACTCCCTGGACTTTTCGCTTACCCTTTTTTTTTTTTTTTTTTTTTTTTTTTTTTTTTTTTTTTTAATAGATTTTATTTATTGACAGCCTTGGAGTAGCCGCATCGGGCCCAATATGGTTATTTTGTTACGTTTCTAAAATTATAATAAAGCAGGTTGCTCTGGTCTAAAGTGTATTTATGCGACATACCATCTGTCTAGTTTTGTCCCAATCACCTTGATAATTATGCCTTCTTCTTAAATCGCACGATGGTGCTTCGGGTCTCAATCTTATGAATGAGCTCATTTAAACCTTTCATTACAGGATAAATGATATAATGCTTTTGTTCGGGCCATCCTTTGTTTCACTAGTGGGTTCCCTTAGCTCTGGCTGTCAGTGTCTATTGTGTATGCCACGAGATATCAGTTTTGATGTACATTTCTGTTTTGTATTGTTTTACTGATTGAATTAGTGAGCCTTCTTAATTGTAATAGATTTGCATACAGCTCCACTTCTGTCGTTGTGTCTTTAACTTAATTCCAAAAGTATTATATTATTACTCGTGTGTGTTAATGCTGAACCTTGGCAAGGACCAGTTGTTGTTTGGATTGTTTCAAACATTTTCCAAGTTCGTAAGTCCTTTTGTTGTTTCTGTTTTTACCAGCATTTGTAAAATATTTCTTCTGAGGTTTACATTCCTTTTAGTATTTATTCATTCGTAATTACACATGTTTATTCGTTTTGTATTCTCATATATATATATATATATATATATATATATATATATATATATATATATATATATATATATATATATATATATATATATATATATATATATATATGCAAAAGTAGAATTGTAAAAATCAAAAGACCCGATCCAGGATTCTTGTCTGTGTCCGAGTTTTCTTGCATAACTTCTTTTTAAACTGGTCTTAAATCCACCGGATCCAGCGCTGCATGTTTAAAAGTCTTCCCAAATTGAATAAGGCTTTTAGCGAGTAATTTATAACAATGCGAAGAGTAATGGAACTAATATTATATGCAAGTTAAATTGTAAATTATATTGCATGCATCCACAGTTTTTCTGGGTTTTATATCCTTAGTTTGCACTTAATTGTTTATTATTGTACTTGATATTGGTCAGACAAAACTCAATAAGATTGAATTAAATGGTATTTATAAATAATTTTACATGTTTTGGCAAATTAATGTTTTTTTTTTTTTTTTTGTTTTTTTTTTGCAACATTGACAGTTTATTATATAATAGCAGAAGGAGAATGGTAGACGGTTTCCTTAAAGAAATATGACAAAATGAAGAGAAAGAGATGCAAACTTTTAAAACAAACACTTCAACAATTACATACTCAATTCAAAATGTTGGATATTTCTTTGGCATGTACAATTACGTTGCTAGCCCAATAATATGTTAACCCTTGTCCTGCTGAAACCGGATATGTTCTGCTTTTGAAAACAGTGTAGATCCAGATCAGTTGGCTTTCCTGTCATTAAGTACATGAATTTATACCAAGAATCTGGATTGAGTAATCTGATTGACTGACAGTTAGAAATAGGCTTGATATCTTAATTTATTCAGTATGACAAGTGTTAATAGTATTAATAAACTATACTTAGATGAGTTTTATCTTTTAGACTGATTAGCTGACATTATTAGATTTTAGGATGTTCTGAACATATGTGAAGGTAACATTATTTACATGCTATATTTGAACATTAATTATTTCGTTTTATAGATGTTTTGCAAAAGATATAGAAGAACCCACATTTGATCAACCGGAAATTGAGTTGAAAGGACCAAGTAAATTTAGGTAACCTCTAATTGAAACTATCATCAGACTAGATTTATTCTAGCCTTTATACGAGTAAAATGTATTTTACATACGCTTTTTATCTGTTTTGGCATCGACGTGGTACAAACGCCTGTCTTGTATTAACTGAATGCCGAGGCTTATAACTGGGAAGGTTTTTACCTTGGGGCATTACCTGTTATTATGTTGAATTATTTATACGATATATATTTATGAATATTACCAGCTAATAATATTCGATGAAGCTTAAATAGTGGGAAGAACGAAAATATTTCTCAAACATACTTCATGAGATTAGAATGAACTTGTGATGTATGCATTTATTGATTATTCATCTTTGATAGCTTGATAATAGAAACACAGTTACAAAATATATGAAAATATTTGAAAAAATTCGCTATGTATGTGCAGAGAAAATACAAGGGTCTTCAATATATAGTGAAACTTACTATATAACTTGCAGAAAGCATCATACCTTATCAAAATCCCCGAAATAATACCCCATTGTGTTCCATGACCGCTATCCATCGTTTCGGCAGGTGTTTCATTCCCCATCGCTAATTCCACTCATGGTTTCTTTTAGCTTGGGGAAAAGATCGTATTCACATGGACTTATGCCCGGGGAATAAGGAGGATGGTCTAAAATTTCCCAGTTATACGGGTTGATAAGTGACGTCACCCCATCCGTTTTGTGCGGCGTAGCATTGGCATGAAAAAAGATCAATCCCTCTGCCAAAAGATCAGGTCACTTTTTTCGAATCGCTGGTCTGAGGTACTTTTGAATAAACTCCTTGTAGTATTAACCATTGACCGTTTTACCAGCAGGAACATTATAGGTAGTGAGAACACACCGAATATCGTACGCAAAGATCATATGCATCTTCAATTTTGACTGCACGCACGGAAACTTTGCAGGCCGCGGTGAGCTTGGAGTATGCCACTCAGTAGATTGTCTCTGCAGTTTTGGCTCATATGACCTTTTATCAATAGCAACAATCCTAGATAGAAAGTTTTCACCCTCCTTATTGAACCGTGAAAGTTTAGCGATAGCGACTTCCAAACGACGTTTAGTCTGGTCGGACGTCAAACGATGGGGTACTAAACGGGCGGAAACCTTCCTCATTCCTAAAAGGTTACGAATAATTGTATGAACAGACCATACACGTATCACCAATTCCTGTGTCATTTCTTCACAGGTATCACTTTTTAAATGTTCCCTTATTAATTTATTGTTGGAATCAATGGTTACACTTGCACTTCTGTCTGCACGATGGTGATCTTTCACGTTCTCTCGTCCAGACCTTTATTCATTTACACATCTGGTTGCTGTTCTATACGAAAGCGTGTTTGTCCCGCTTGCTTCCCGTAGTGCTGCAAAAGTTTCTATTGCGCACCGTTTTCGTGGAACTTCAATTTTTATGTAGCTGTGCTGATCCCGCGACGTGAACGCGGACATGACGTTTTAAATTAAGTCATTTGACTTCGCGTTCTAATGACGTCATACAGCATTACGTCATAATAAATAAAAATTTAAATCGGAATTACATAAATATGTTAGCATGCAAAGTTTCAGTGTGATTGACAATATACTTTTACAAATATTTAGTGTCACTATATATTGAATGACCTTCGTAGTAGATCAGTTGCTATTATAAATGAATGTGAATTAATCAATAAATATACATGTATACCTCATGCTACAACATGTACTAGCAGTCACTAAAAGCTTGTACTAGCATTCACTAAAAGCTTCGTTGCCGAAGTTGTTTTGGGAAAGCTAATACTTGGTTTCAGTAACATTGAGCAGTCCATGGAAAATAACACTACCTTCCATAAAGTGCTTCCGGAGCAAAACACAAGTCGGATGTGTGTTTTTTCGACCACTGAGTATATATTGAATAATTGCTCGACTTGACTATCAGACTGTGCTACTGATTTTACCAGCTTTAAATGCGTGAAATCACATTTCTGCAGTGCGAATGCCTATATAAGGTTGTGCAACTACGCAGTCTTATATGTATTCTTGACTTTGGCATAATTCCAGACCCGACTGCAGGAACGTGTACGCGGATCTGATTTGTCCATTATCAGATGTCTCAAAAACCTGTTAAAATGACACAATTTATGTCCTTTCAGACAACGGGTTGTTAAACTGGCAGACTTCCCAGCGTATGTGGGTGCATTGCACAGAGACAGCGATCTGCTCTTTGCTGACGGGTTTCGGGTGAGTCTAAACGGATTAAGGTGTCTGCTTACCATGTGAAAGAGTGTTCACCATTTCTGCTTATGGAGACTTTTTGGTAACTCCCCGTTTGCTTTACTCGCGCCTGTTCTTTGGAACTATGGATATAATCTAAAAGGAAAACGTTTGCTCCCAAGAATATATCCCTTTTCAGAAGGGAGGCAGACCCCATTTTGAAAGAGTAGCCTCCACTGAAAGTTTATCGTTCATTCTATGAGTTTTGAAGAAAAATGTAACATGATCGGTGTGAATACTTTACATATATAGGGTGTTTTTTTTTTCACAAAAAACAGAAGTACAGGGAATCGGCAGTAACTTGAACGTGTAGTACACTTTAGGTCCGTCAAGTCTCAGGCTTTAATGTTGATGCAACTGCGCACCTGTTTTCACATGAAAATTTACATCAATTTGCAAACTAATAGAGAACTAGATCTTCATATAAACTATTTCAAAATGTCTGCAGTTTCCGGTTTATATGCCAAAATTATATGGGCCGTGTCCAGCGAAAAAAGTGCCTTCGATCATGCGCAAAATGTACAGATTTACATCATCCTGAACATGCGCAAAGTATCATCCGGGTCTTTCTCTGCATTTATACATTTTCCAGTATCCAGTGATTCTATTAGCCGGCAATAAAGAACCTGGTCAGACTGATCTGGGTCTTCACTGTCCGCATATCATCAAGGACACGTTTTCGCATTGCGCGGCCCATATAAACGCCGGTGCAGATGTGTTATTCTTGTGCCAAACATATTATCAGTCATACTCCTGGCAATATCAAAAAAGGTCACAATCAAGGAACACAGAGGTTGGTGAAGATTGTATTTGAGATGAAAGATTTCGATAAATGTGTGTTTTGATGTAAGTTTCTTCAAAATCGGACAAAACTAAGGAGGTTAAAGATGTTTAAAGATTTTAAACCATTATCAAGGGCGCCGCCATTTTGAATATTTAATGAGATTCTAAACATTTCAAAATATTAAACATCTTTCTGACAGAAATTGATGCGGTTTTCAAGCAAAATCCACAAATGCCTAAAGAGAGCTATATATACAAATATAGAGGATGAATACTATTGCAAGTCTTCTATATTTAGGTTTCGCGAATTTAAATAAGGCTTTGTGACGTCATAAACCCTTATTAGATATTCAAAATTGGAATGGCCATAAAGGAAAATTTGATATTTTCAAACCTTAATAACTCTCTTATTTTACAACCGATTCTGATCAAATTTGCATCAAAATACACGTTGTGTCAAGATCGTGCATTTCAAATCTAATGAAAATATTATGCAAAAGATAAACACGGGCATCACAGACTTCTTGAAACGGTCATAAATTGTGATACATCAGAAGTTAGAAACACATTCTTCGTTGCAAGCCAAATATTGGATATTCTCCCGAATAAACGTTCGGTTAATTAAATCAATAAGTCAATCTAAGTTTTGTTTTTGTTAGAATCATCAAACTCTGGGCATCTTACGCGCTTTTATAACATTTTTAAAAACCTCTCATACAGAAAAATTGGCTATAGCCTGGATATTATGCGGCAGACTGCATGCCTAGTTGTCAACCCAATCATTGTGATGGCTATGCTTCACTCTTTAATTGCACGACAGCGGTTCGGGCCTCAGACTCAATGACGGCCTCTTCGTAAAACTTTAACCAGTGGGTTTGGGCTTGACGATATGTCTTTGGCTTGGCCCGCCGTGGTTCAACTTTTAGTTTTCATTTACTCTGGCATACAGTAGGATTAGCCATGAGTACTCGTCTTTGTTTATTATAGTGATTAATTTGATTTTTATGTTTTCGCTTTGATACATTGACTGAGTTGGGAGCCTTTATGCGAACCGAATGGTCTGGGAAGTGCTGCGTTTTGTAATTTTTGCACCCCCTGGACTTTTTTCTTACCTTTTTTTACATCTTTTGATACATCCGGCATAAAATGGTACATTTTGGACACTGATGGCTGTTTGCGACTCAGTGTATAATTGTCTTTACTACGTAACAAAACCTTACATAGACATATTCCTTTACGGTTGGTTTATTACACAAACGCAGCCGTCCATAATACACACAAGGATTTAATTTTTCTATAATTATTGCGCATTATAATTCTGTGTCTACATCAGAGACATTTTGGCAAAGAGTGTTGACATATTCAGCTTATTCTTTTGTAAAAAGGAATCGTAAGCTTTGTTTGAATACCGCGCTACTATAGATATGGGTAAAAATACAAATCTAATATAATCTTACCCATGAAAATACAGATGTATTCAGTTTTTGAGAGCTTCGACAGCATCTCATAAGCAATAGCTAAAAGGACTTTGAAGTATAACCACTCGGTTACATAATTACAGGTATTAAAATGGTTCACACTGAACAGTTATTGAGTGTGTAAAGCAATGTTATATAAAAAACTTTAAAAGCCTACTTTGCTGTGTTTGACGTACTCTTACTCTGACAGATCTGGTCAAGACGCAAACAATAGCTGACCCTTTATTAATCTAATTTCATGTTTATATATTCATTTAAGCTACTTAAAGACCAAAGCCCATCACATCCAACAACTGTTGCTGAAATGCAAGCTTGCAGACCTAAGACACGCTACACTAATATTCTTCCTTGTAAGTATTTCTTCCTTTCTGTAGCCTACACTTTGTTGCCCCTGAAGAATTTTCAATGGAACATACAATCTAGTTGTGTGTATAATATATAATGTTTCCTGCGAGTTTCGAAGCACATCGGTAAAAGAGTATTCATCTGAAACGCTCAAGACCATTCGGCAACTAATGTACTGAATTCTATTTGACTGTATAGTGCGAGACAACAGCGACTTTGATCAAAATTAGTATTGACGAATATCCATTATCAAGGGAGGTGGCTTCTTTGCTTTTTTAGTAGTTTGTAATATGTGTTGTGTCTGTCGATGATTGTTTACTCTTCCTCTTGGTGTCATCGGTAGACTATGTTCAGTAATCGTGACTCTTCCTGGACATCTTCTCCCTACTTTTGTTTTACCAATACACTGGAAAGGTAAATGCCTATATAGAAACATATATATATATATATATATATATATATATATATATATATATATATATATATATATATATATATATATTCTATATATATATATATATATATATACGAATAGAAGCTGTAATGTTTCGTTACTAATATATTAGCATAGTGATAAGTAATATAAAAGGGTTTCGATATAATGGCTTGCACAAAAGTACGTACGTGCATAATGTATAGGAATCTCCGTGTCAGGAACTCATCATATGACACTTAGGGTATGATGTTAGTTTCCAGACACTTCACTGTGAGCTTTCAAATAATAAAAAAAAAGAAAACAAATAAATCTAGCACTCGCATAATTAATCTTATAATTATAAGCGTCTGGTAAAATAAAATTTAAAATATGTAGAGGTCTTATCATTGTGCATATTGTGGACACTTGATTCCATCTTTTATTAGAACTTCTCTGGTGAATTGTCTACGAAAACGGTGATGTTCTGTATTAACGGTATGGTTATTTCATCTATTTTCAATTATTTATGCATGATGTATTTGTTTTCGTGAACAAGAATTTGTTTCTGTTTGTTCACAGTTGACCACTCAAGAGTAAAATTGTTGCCACTTGATGACGAAGAAGGATCAGATTTTATAAACGCAAATTACATACCCGTAAGTTATTAATTCTCTCAGCCTGGCAGCCCAAAATAGATACCTGATCTACAGACGAACCGTCTCATCAGGATTCACACTGTGTGCCATTATATTTTTGATTTTACACTGAAACCTTATTCAGTGGACATGTCCGAATTCTAAATTCAAAGATTAAAGAGTATACTTTAAAAGCTTAGGAATGAATGGGTTAATATTATTTGTATACTGTATTAATTTTATGCAGAATCAACGCAGTCAGCAAACGTTGATGTTCTGAAATTATAGAACAGTTTGGTTTCACTTTGTAATAGAATTAGAAGCTGCACAATATCGTTACCTAAACCAATTTGTATAAGAAAAGGAGCTCGCAAAACTAAATGAGACAAGACAACTACTTCCTTGGTTTAACATCTACTTTCAAATATAAAGGAATTGCATATATCCGATTTTTTGTTCGCTCAACTGAGCCAAAAAGCTCAGAATAAGCTATTGAGATCACATGACGTCCGTCGTCCGTCCGTCCGTCCGTCTGTCTGTCACACCTTTGAACGACTTATCTTCTGAAACCCCAGGGCAATGATCTTCAAATTTCATATGAAGCCTTCTGTTAAAAGGAGATTGAAAATTTGTACAAATTGTCACGGTCTGTTAATTAAGATGGCCGCCATGCTTATATATATAGTAAAAACAATTAAACATCTTCTTCAGAACATAGAAAATTTTAAGGCTGACTCTTAGTTTTAAGCATCGGGAACTCTAGGTCTTCCAAGTTTCTTTAAATAATGGTAGTAGGTTGACCTTTGACCTTTTTACGGCAAAGTCAGATTTGCGGACCCCACACATTTATATGGGGAAAATGTTGAAAAAGAATTTTCTCAAAATGTATTAAAGACTAATGACTGAAACTTACAAAGTATAATTAAAGTAGTAAAACTTTTTTGTTACAATCAAACTTTTGTCCCCCGGGATTTGTCTGTTCTTGTCCCTGGGCTATTACATGTACAAAATTCTTTAATCTTTTAACGTCATATTCTCTGAAACCGCTTGAGCACTTTTCACCAGATTTCACATGGGACCTTCTGTCGAAGGGGTCATTTCAATTTGTTCAAACGGTTATGCACAATTGAACAAGATGGCCACCATACTCATGGTAAAACACTTAAAAATCTTCTTCTCCAGAACCAAAAAATCTGTGAGGCAGAATTTTAGATTCTGTGTCTACTAAGTTTGTTCAAATGCTGATCCTAGGATGACCTTTGACCTTGTTACGGCATGGGCAAATTTGTGTCCTAGTTGCTGTGGCAATACTGGAAGAATGCTACATTATGTGCAATAGCAGATGTGCAAATGGTGGCCGCTGGGCCTCTTGTTTGTCTACCTGTTATGGATTCTATTATGATATTATGTGCAAGATATTGCAAGTAATTAAACGAAGGACTAAATGTATTGGGCGTTTAAATCAAATCTATCTGGTCCTACTTGAAATAGAAAGCTGACTCTCAAATCAGTTTATGGCAAATAGTCTGACCCCTTGGTAGTTATATTGATAAAATTGTTTTGTTTTTTTTTCCTGTGTAAGTTTGTTTTCGTCAGTAAAAAAGTAAAAACTCAAATGTGATATTAAGATCTTATACTGAATATAATTTACACCTTGCTTAAATGAACATTATTTCTGTCTCACTAAGAAAAGAAAAAATAAAATCAAAATTAAACTTAAGATTCAAAATAGACTGAGAGCCCTCATGTCAAATAGAATAGCAAGGAATAACGTAAGCCTTTGAAATGTTAAACCAGACACATGAGGCCTGTTTGTTTTATTAATAAATCGGTTTAGGTGTTGGGTTTTGGTTTGCTGTAAATTTACTTAGCTGTTAGTAACATTTCACTAGAAACGATTTGAAGCTGTCAGGAGACAGTATCAGTAAACGTTTATATAAAGTGATGGATGTTTCTTTTGGTGTTCAGAGTACATCCAATAAAATACTAACTTAACTTATTTACTATATATATCGGCGGCGTCCTTACATAGAGGATCTTACATGAGTGGTCATTTAATATGAAATTTATGAAACTCGTTGGGTAATTTCGGTATTAAAGCTCGCAAAATACAGAAATTACCCAAACTCGTTTCATAAATTTCATATTAAATGACCACGAATGTAAGATTCTGTTTATCACATGGCCCTTCCGATGACAAAAAATGCACAAAATATATTTAAAAGATAACGGCATTCCATAGCTAAGCGGTACAACTCACTACTAAGAATTCAATAGTACTACGCAACAAAAATAGTTCGCATAAGTACCGAAAATAACTAGAAACAAGATAAATATGCCATTTATTACTTCGTTAAACTGAAGGAAATAATGATGATTTTTATTTGAGTTAATGTATATTTCATTTGAATAAATCAATTCAAAATTAAATATTCCTTTGAACAACGTCATTCAGCGAGTCAGTACGTCACTGAGAATGAGTAGGGAAATCCCCCACAGTCAGCTGTTGTATTTAAAGGTCACTGACCTTGATCAATATAGTTTTATGCTGTGGTTCACACACTCAAGTAAACGACAGATTTCAAAACTATAAAACATTTAACTGTAGTTTGGATTTTAATTTGACACATTTATTGACTATCTGAATCATGTCATCCTCCAATGTTTTTTGGAGGAGGTGATTTTTTTTTTCATTGACGGTTTGACGATATCGATGTTGAGATCTCGAGTGCCTCCAAACATGTTGCGGGAAAACATCGAATTTTTACCACCATGAATATTTCTGGTAGTCGTGTTATTCACATTGTGATTGTTTTGTGTCTTCTCCCTCCATCGGTCTGACATTTATCGTTCATCTCAAAATCATCTCAAAACTGAAGGCAGGATCTGTTTCAAAAGTAAAGGTTGTATCGGCGAACGCAGACACCATCTTGGTTGCTATCAATAAGCGGTGTAATACGAATATTAATGAGGGTAATTAGGCTAACCAATGGGAAGCCTTGCAGGTGTTATAACACGTGTGGTTATATGATTTTTATGACATGGGTTATTTCACTGAATAACGTGACGGTCATGTGATAAATTTCGTTCCCCAAGAGACCATTGTTCAGTGACAAAAACACATTAACGAGAGGCTTTCTCTAATTATTAGTTGAAAAGTATAATTCAGCCCCCTCCGACAGAGAGAGAGAGAGAGAGAGAGAGACAGGGAGACAGAGAGACAGAGAGAGAGAAACAAAAAACGAAAAAAGAAAGCACATTTGTAAAAAGGGAGGGAATGTTTGTTTAAAAAAGCATCATAAATTTTAATTTTAAGATGCAAACTTCTATGCCGCCATATTATCATGTCACAGAACGTAGATTTGGATTTACTAAACCATGCGGCTATTTGATATTTAAAACATCTGGTCAGGCTTATGGTTTCAACTGTTTTCTCTGTAAATCATCGAAGGTCTTCTAACAACTGTAAGCAAATACGTGGTCTTGTAAACAGCTGCAGCTGTCATAACAAAACTATCGATCAGCTCATGAGCTGGCACACGACAAAAGGGACCTTATGGTTTCCGACTTGTGGTTCTGCACATACACAGTCCACTATTTGGGCTACATACATGCGTTGTTGCCTGAAGTTTCATCAAGGTCTCCACTACATGTCGGCGAATAACAAGAGCTCTGGGAAGACTGCGCCTGAGCCTTTGCGAGTCGCCTATGTGATAAGTACCCTTTTCTCATGTGCTGGCTAATATATTGAAAGGCAAAAGGCGTGCACAGGTTTAATGAATGGTGTTTAAATTATATTTGCTGGATTAAAGTAAATATTTTCTTTAAAACAGAAATCATAGTTAAACACATCAAGGGCTAATTTTAAACCTTACCAAAGATCTAAATGGACTCAGTAAGTCTGCGTAGTCTGACACCACCAAACAGGACCCACGTGTTGGCGAGGATATGTTCATGCAGCTGTTTACGTATAGAAACAATCCATTTCATTTAATCATTTATTATAGGGGTATACGTCTCGACGAGAATATATAGCGACGCAGGGCCCATTACCAGCTACTAAAGATGATTTCTGGCGAATGATATGGGAACAAAATGTTGATATCATTGTTATGTTGACCAGATGCATAGAAAAGGGCAAAGTAAGATATTCCTATCGCATTTAAGTTTACAGCTACATGTATCATGCTCGATAAATAAACTGCATTAAACATGTTAAAAAAGTTCACAAAAATGTGCTTAACGACTGTTAATGAGTCTTTGTTTTGTGTGTTCTTTGTTTCAAAAGGCAACCTTTTAGATTGCTACGTGTTTTACTTTACAGCAGCTAGTATGTAGTGCCATGTGACGGCCGTGAAACGTGTCACCGTACTTCACCATAGTGCAGATTATATTTCTACTTCCTTTGGGATCATTGAGCCCATACTGAGGGGGGTGGGATGCGGAGGGGGCGTATTCAGCCTCGTAAAATACAGTGCTGTATATGAAGAATATGAAGAGACGTAATAAAACCAATTTTCCTTCCTTCATGTGTTTTTTGTTTCCAAAGGCAACATATTAGATTGTTTTATTATTGTATGAAAGTTAGACGATTTTAGTGGTCAGTCACACCTAGTTACATTCTGCTTAAGCCTTCTTCTTATTTTCAACCGCACTGTCACAGTGGCTAAACTTGACTAGAACAAATACTGAAGAAATTCAGACAGTACAAGAGTTTGTGTTGTTTTTACGGCCCAGTCAACCCAGTTGGGCCAGGTCGAGCGTGGTCAGTTTACCTCATCACACTTTTACTGGGCAGGCTTTGGATTTGACTCTATGTATATCTAATGGTACAGTTTCCACCAAAATTTATGATAAACGGGACGATTTTGATTTTGATATAGTCAATTTCCCTTTTCTGGATGGCGATGTCCCCCGGCGTACCTCATATGGGGTATACATATCTCATCTTATTAGATTCGCCAGAGCTTCTTTAAATCTTAATGACTTTAACTACCGTAATAAAGCTCTTACTGCCAAACTTCTTAGGCAGGGCTATCGTTATTTTAAACTTCGTAATGCATTTTCGAAAATTTATCGCAGACACAGTGCCTTGTTAGAAAAATATAGCGTCAGTCTGAAATCACTTCTGCAACAAGGTATATCGGAACCAGAATTTTACGGTGACTTAGTGTACAGATTTAGAAAAATTGTAGGTAAACTTTTCGGAGCAATTCAGAAAACTTATCAACCGTTATAAAAGAATTGGCTATAGCCTGGATATTATGCGGCAGACTGCATGCCTAGTTGTCAACCCAATCATTGTTGATGGCTATGCTTCACCCTTTAATTGCACGACGGCGGTTCGGGCCTTAGACTCAATGACGCTCTCTTCGTAAAATTTTAACCAGTGGGTTTGGGCTTGACGATATGTGTTTGGCTTGACCCGCCATGGTTTAACTATTGGTTTTCATTTACTCTGGCAAACAGTAGAATTAGCCATGAGTACTCGTCTTTGTTTATTATAGTGATTAGTTTGATTTTTATGTTTTCGCTTTGATGCATTGACTGAGTTTGGAGCCTTTATGCGAACCGAATTTTATGTGTTTCTGTATTAAGAGTAGCATCGGTACCCAGGGTGAAGTTAGCTAGCTGTAAAAGTGCTTTAAACCCCCGGTGGTTTGCTCTACTGACCGTTCTAAGGCGGCGGTCCCAGTGTTAGTCTCACTTTTTTTGCTTGTAGTTTATTCTACGAGGCGATTTGTTGTATGTCTTTCCGTGTGTCATCTTGTTCTTGTGTTTTTCAGTCCTTTTAGTATTGCGATTACCTCGCTTGGGGAAGAGAGAGCTAATCTTAGTGCTTTTCGTACGTTTCTTTGGTTTGTGCTTGTTTGGATTTGTCGGTTTCCTCTTCCTCTTGGGGTCTGGGAAGAGCTGCGGTTTGTGATTGTGGCACTCCCTGGACTTTTCTCTTACCTTTTTTCAGTTCTCTAAACAGTTGACCAGTATTGTACACATTCTTTCGCCAGAAACTGACAACTGCCCTTCTTGATTCAGCGGAAGGAAGAGAATGACCGTAGAAAATATTTAGTTGTCAATCTCCACGAAAGAATGTTGCCAGAGCTGAAGAGGATCGAACCCGCGACCTCCTAATCACCAGTTAGACGCGCATCCGACTGAGCCACTGAGAACGGCGGTTTTGATGATTTTATATGTGGCGTTTGTTTTGTTTTGTCACTATTTGTTCCTTGTCTCTCCTTCATTTGAAATCTCGGGAAGGCTGCCCTTCGTGATTTCGACCGTAGAAAATATTTCACCGTTAAGTTCCACGGAAGAAAATGGCCGATCTGACAGCGGTCGATCCCGTAACCTCCTAATCACCAGTCGGACGCGCATCCAACTGAACCACCAAGGCCGACAGAAAATGCCACAATCACACATTGAGATCTCATCCTGATACCGTGTGGAAAAGGGAATGAATATCCACAACCATAACAAATGGCTAAACGTTTAGCCAAGCGACTAGCTCCCTCTTCCCAGTGAGACCATAAAAGGCTAGATAGTACAGAAAAATCCCTAGGTTCGTAAGACGATGCAACAACTATATTTCCACAGTTAGAAGACAGAAAGTAATGCAATGAACGATTTATATCTTAAACACAGCTTTAGAACTGTCACCGATTAAAAAAATAATTATGATAAATTAAAAGAAAACACAGCGGAGTTTAAATATAAACAAGGATGTGTTTGGCTTCCGATAGCATTCCCGGAACGTTTTTACACATTGTCAGTTTTTTATTTTGCATCTTTCCGTCGGTTGTTGCAAGCCCGTCTCATGTGACCTCAAGAGAGTTGCCGTTTCTCTCACTGACGAGAATATATATAGGATCCAATGAATTATGTCAATATTTAGCCGTTTTATACAGGATAAAATAAATAATGTGTACGCAGTAAACATTTTCATAGTATTAGTATAAACAAGCATCCATAGTTTTATACTTTTAGGCAACCAGTTTGGTTGTGCCAAAGGACAGTACCAGGGATGGTTCTCGGACACTTACAATCGTCCTTCCAAAACGGAAGCAATTGAACTGACAGTTTTAAACGTCGCGATTGTTCGCAAACGCTTTGCTTTTCTGAACAGAACCCAGGTTTTAGAATATGCCTTAATTGTAATATGAGTACTAAATATGTATTGCCTGCGGTTACTTTTCTTTACTTCTTGGATTTGTCTACTACTGCTTACTTTTTAACATTATTAAACATAATTAACCGTTATAAAAGAATTGGCTATAGCCTGGATATTATGCGGCAGACTGCATGCCTAGTTGTCAACCCAATCATTGTTGATGGCTATGCTTCACTCTTTAATTGCATGACGGCGGTTCGGGCCTCAGACTCAATGACGGCCTCTTCGTAAAACTTTAACCAGTGGGTTGGGGCTTGACGATATGTCTTTGGCTTGGCCCGCCGTGGTTTAACTATTGGTTTTCATTTACTCTGGCATACAGTAGAATTAGCCATGAGTACTCGTCTTTGTTTATTATAGTGATTAATTTGATTTTTATGTTTTTGCTTTGATGCATTGACTGAGTTGGGAGCCTTTATGCGAACCGAATTTTTATGTATTTCTGTAATATGAGTAGCATCGGGACCCAGGGTGAAGTTAGCTAGCTGTAAAAGTGCTTTAAACCCCCCGGTGGTTTGATCTACTGACCGTTCTAAGGCGGTGGCCCCGGTGTTAGTCTTACTCTTTGTTGCTTTGTGGTTTATTCTACGAGGCGATTTGTTGTATGTCTTTCCATGTGTCATTTTGTTCCTGTGTTTTTCAGTCCTTTTAGTATTGCGATTACCTCGCTTGGGGAAGAGAGAGCCAATCTAAGTGCTTTTCGTACGTTTGTTCGGTTTGTGCTTGTTTGGATTTGTCGGTTTCCTCTTCCTCTTGGGGTCTGGGAAGGGCTGCGGTTTGTCATTGTGGCACTCCCTGGACTTTTCTCTTTCCTTTTTTTTGTAACAACGTATCATAATATGGATTTGATTCATTGCATTTTGGAGGATTCACTTGGTGGTTTGGTGGTAAGTTATAACATGGGTGGGTAAGCACCGCTGAGCAGGTTGATAGTTATAGTGCCGGAAGGAGGAGATTGAGCGGAAGCTGACAGACTGTATTTTTTATTGTTTCCAATTATTTAAATAGTCGGTTCAAAAGTAATTCTAGTTTGATTGTAGCTTAACATCGATTATACTCTGTGTTCCATATTTTTAACCACTGAGTTACGAGTCATCATCTCCACGTGTTTTCAGGTGCATATCGTCGTATATTCATTATTTTGTATCTTTGGCCGCATTCTAACTGCCTTCTTTATAAATCACAATGATGCAAAACCACATCAAGATTTGGCTTCTACACATGGGGCACCTATGACTAGTCAACGTCTATTTGTCATATAAGAAAACCTGTTTCTTTATTCCCTCTTTGAATATGTATTAATCTTAATGACGTTATTACTAAAGGCTTTTATAAGTAGAGGAAGAAAAAAATGGTAATGTTAAGTCATGTGTTTTATCTTCACTGTTGGTACGTCGGGACACTGTAAATTGGCCGATTTGTTTGGTCACCGTTTGTTCTTTATCTCTTTTTTCTTTCTGTGTCTCAGAATGGCTGTACGTCGTGATGTCAGCCTTTCCTGGACAACTTTATTATACTTTAGTAAATTTGTATAATTATGTTTAGCAGTTATAAAACAAACAAGGGTATAGTAGTACAAGAAGCACAGGTATTGTTTGGATACTCTCTTTAGTGCATAAACATACCAGTTATGACACTATAAAGAGAAATGCAAGTTAGCCAGAGAGATGTGATAAAGTATCTATTTCAATAAGTTATATGTACATATTATCTTAAGTGTTCTTAAATTTGATGTAATCATCGACAAGCATCACGAAAACATTCCTATGTAATTTTGACCCCCAAAAACCCCATTTTTATATAGTAAAACTGGGATTTACAGGGGTATATATTATTTTTCTTATTTCTGCTCAAAAACACAGATTGTGGGTACTCGTTAGAACCGCCTCATCGAGGCGGTTCTAACGAGTACCCACAATCTATGTTCTGAGCAGAAATAAGAAAAATATCAGAATTTTTCATCTTAAAATTTTCATTTTTTGGTGGTCAAATTCTCAATATATTTGAATAGGCATGTTTTCGTGTATAATTTTGCAGAGGAAATGTGATGCATATTGGCCTGAAGTAGTACAAGAGCCTGTGTATTCAGGAGATCTGATATTAAATGTGCAGTCAGAATCTGTATTATCAGACTATGTCATCAGAATAATTGAACTTAAGCTGGTGAGTATATTTTATTTTCATAAAACTAATAAATGACATATGTTTATAGTTTACAAATAAACACTTGATGGGACCCGGTAAACTTAGTAGGTTTTCTTGCCGTATTTAAAAGTGAACCAATTTTGTGACTTTCTTTTTGCTTTCCGGCGTATCAGTTCCCTTCTGAAAAGGGATCTACTCTAAAAGTAGACTCCTTTTGAGAAATGAAGCGAAAGTAATTTTTACCATGACAAAGTTGTCTCCTCTGAAAGGGTATCAATTCCCCTTAAAAAGAATATATGAGTAGTAAAAGTCACACAATAGACATTAGGACGGTGACTATAGATTTGCAATCCAGCTGCCATTCCGGCCATTCATCTGTCAAGCCTTCCATCGGCCATTCCGTGCTTAGTAGGTTTAGTCCAAAATTTTTCCTATAATTTGCATCTGGCTGACACATTTTAGTACTCGGATAGAGCTAGAATGTATTATATATCGCGCAAATACGTTGATCAAACTGACGTATGTTTTACCTCTGCTCTACATTATGGCGTATAGCTATTATATCGTACGGCCTAGACTGGCTAAAATTGGTATTCTTACTTTGATCAGTTTGTTTTTGATGATGGGCGGCTTTTCATCACGAAAACATGCCTATATAATTTTGACCCCTTAAACCCCACTTTTATATAGTAAAACTGGGGTTTACAGGGGTATACATTCTCAAAAACATGGATTGTGGGTATTTGTTAGAACCGCCTCTATGAGGCGGTTCTAACGAGTACCCACAATCTACGAGGGATGTTCGAAATGAATTGCTTATTTCTATCTGGAGACTTCAAATTTCAAGTTAGCCCAAAAGTACTCATTTCATGCCCTCGAAGTTCTCCCCGTGGCTAGAAATGCAAAGTTTCAGCCGATATATCCACTTCTTGAAGGCGTCACGGTACGCTGATTTGGGCACAGTAATAAGGTACTGATGAATGGCAGCTCCAAGTGCCTGTCGGGGCTGGTATTTCCGCCCAGCAAGGAATGCTTTCAATTTCGGAAACAAAAAGAAATCACATGGGGCAAGGTCTGGGGAATACGGGGGGTGAGGCAAAACAGTTACTTTTTCTTTCTTCAAAAACGCCGTAACTATTGCGGAGGTTGAGCTGGGACATTGTCATGTAGAAGACGGACATGTTTAAACCAGTGGCAGGGCGTCGTTTCTGATAATACTTTTTCAGTTTCTTCAGTACTACGTCTTTGTAGTACTTTCCGGTGATGCTTTTGCCCTTTTTCACTGGCACTTTTATTGCGACTCCTTCAACAGAGAAGAAGATTGCATACAAAACCTTCTTTGTACTCAAAGAACGTTTGGCAATTATTGGGCGTTTGCTGTGTTTTGTGGCCCAGATCTTATTGCTAACCTTTCTGACCGGCTCAAAATAATGGACCCAGGTTTCATCACCTGTGACGACATTGGCAAACTGCTTTTTGTCATATTTTGGAAACATTTGAAGCAGCTTTTTGGCTACTTTAACCCGTTGCCTCTTTTGCTCGTCAGTCAACAGATGTGGCACCCATCTAGCAGAAATCTTTCTGACTTTCAAATGCTTCTTCAAAATAAGGTGAACCGTTGATAGTGATATGCCTACCTTTCGTGCAATATCACGAACTGTAAATCTGGCATCTCCTTCAATGATTTCCTTTATTTTGGAAACGATTTTTTTACGAGATGCAGATTTTGGCCTACCTGATTTCGGTGCATTTTTGATGGACTCTACACCGGACTCAAATTTCTTTTTCCACCGCCGAACTGTGTCATAAGACACACAAGAAGTTCCAAAAGCAGTAGAAATTTCAGTCATCAGCTTCTTCAAAGAACAACCAAGTTTTGAGCGAGCTTTGATGTAAGCCCGTATTTCATCTTTTTTGTCGACGCTTCTACCAACCATTTTTACTGCAGTGGTCAACGACTGCGTGTATTCAAATGGCAAATTTTATGTCTTACACTTAGTCTAACATGTACATTTATACACCATTGTGTAGATATTGAATAGCCCTATACAGGTATGTATTGGTTTTTATCGTGCCCAACGTGGATATCGAGCTAGAGGACAATAAGCAATAGATTTCGAACACCCTCGTATGTTTTGAGCAGAAATATGAAAAATATTTGAATTTTTTGTCTGAAAATTTTTCAATTTTTCGGTGATTAATTTTTCAGTATATTTGAATAGGCAGGTTTTCGTAATAGATGTCATTTCATGTAGAACGTAGAGAGGATATACCAAACTTTATGCAAATCGATTGTCCACGGTATACCTCCCGTAGTGTGAGGTTATGACCGACTGAATCGGACACACGCTTCGTCTGCAGGAGAACTAGCGCGGAGTGAGCTTATGAATCGTTATAAAATATTTTGTCATAAGTTTAATTAAAGTGTCAAGAAGTATTCTTTCAAAGATACCTTTATGAATCCGTTGGAATATTTGAGAACAAATTTTAAAAGGTTTTGGTGTGCAAGTCACTACTACTCACTCTTGTTCATGTTGTGTTTTACCCCAGTCATACCCTAAAGCTAAATAGCTTAACAGTAAAGAGAACACATTGTATATTCACTGTTGATGTTTATTACATAGCTTTACTGAATAATTAGAAAAGTGCGATAAAGTCCGAGGAGCAAACGTCAAATATCACGCAATATCGGCACACTTAATTGATATTGCACGCTTACTCTGATGCTTTTGAATCCGTTACATGATGTTGGTTTTGATGATGTCTTAGGGAATGACGTCTGGCCAATTATTCAAATCTCATCAGCGTTTGAAATAAGATAATAACATGCCTATTGTGAGGCTACAAACCACTGAAAATTTGATTACCTCGCGCCCTTTGATATCCCGACTGGGGACTAAAGTTACCAAATGCCATAGCAATAATCCTATGTTATCGGTCAAAAGGCAACATTTATCAGCCATAAGGGTGGCTGTTAACACACACATGTTTGTTTACTACCATAGACAATCGTGATTATCTAGTATATTGACTATCTTATTTCCAATGTGTTTTGTTTGAGCAATTTTTTTTTGTTTTTAAAAAGGGTAAAAAAACAACAACAAATTTTACCCAGGTTATATTTTATAGGGTATGCAGACACATAGAGTAAAACAGTTTCATTTTCTGATATGGCCCGATCATGGTTGTCCAAAAAAGACTTGGCATCTAATAAATTTTGTAACCATGGTGAGACAATATAGACCACCCTTTCCTACGGGACCAATGGCTGTTCATTGCAGGTATTCTGCATGCGAATTAAAATACTACTTTGCATGCTTTAACATAGCATTTGAATAACCACATGAATATTAGTACAAAATAGTACGAGTCTTGTACGAGTATTGTGATGTAATTTTAAATGTATATTGACATTAGCTGTTATGATCTCAATACTAATAGTGACTGAATTGGTTATTAGTTACTTTTGCAAGTGTTGTAAATGTATCAGTCCTAAGTTCAATGATTTAAACCACTTAAACGATTTTTGTTTAGTATTCGATGGCGAAATCGTCCTTCTAAAAATCGGTTTGGCCTTTAGAAAAGATTAAGTCGCATTGAATAATATCTGGTATTTGATTTTAATGGAAGTAAATTCTGTTACTGTCTTTGAATACCAGTTGTATACTTTGAACCCACAGTGATATATTATTTTCAAATCCTTATGAATAAGCGGCGAATTGAAAAAAAACATAAGCGATAGCACAATCATTAATTGATTAAATTTCCTGTTTCTAATAGCGCACTTATTAGAGTAGTACTCTACGCAGTAAATTTCTATATAATATATGTGAGCGAGAATTCTCAGATAACTAACAAGCATCATGATATAACATTATGCAAGTGTCATTTGTAGTATTTTATCAGGCATTTTTGTAACAAATTTAAAAAGAAAGAGTATTCTGACACATGAACGAATAAAAATTGACATGTCATTAAATAGTTTTAATGGCATCAGATACGTTTTAGGAGTATTGGAAATTAAAGCGAAAAAGTGCCTTCGAGCATGCGCAAGATGTGCGGATTCACATCATCTTGCACATTCACAAGTCTTAACCGAGCGTTCATTGATTCTGCTTGCGAACCGCGAAGGCCTTGATTGATTCTGCTTGCGAACCGCGAAGGCCTTGATTAGGCTGATCTTAGTGCAGGCTGATCCTGGCCTTCGCAGTCTGCATATGCCCGAAGGCATGTTTTCGCATGGAGCGGCCCAAATGATACGCAGTGTTTTGTATCTCACAACTCTTACCGATTAATATATCCGACAGACGTTTCAAAACGAGGTCATATATTTGTAATGTTTCTAGAAGGGAAGCTTAGTCTTTACTCTGTCAGAAGTTGCTAGTGTTTAGAATTTTGTACAGCCTTTCTGTTGTATTCTAGCTCATACTGTGTTCTAACTTATGTTGTACATGTTGCAAACATACTTAGCATGGTTGTGGTAGTTTTCATGCATGCTTTTATTTGTATTATACTCATCATGTTTACTAAGAGAATGACGATATTTCTTGGCTTTGCATGTGCCTTGTACAGAAGAATGAAACCAGAGTAGTTCGGCAATTGTCATATCTAAAATGGCCAGACATGGGATCCCCTGATGACTCCGATATGTTGATAAACTTCGTAAAGACGGTGAGGCAATTTGTAAAACCAAGCGAGAAAGGACCCATGGTGGTTCACTGCAGGTAAAATGATTCACAGTGCAGCTTTTATGATACCTAATCGATACCAATGCATTATGTTTAAACTGTAAAACGTCTCCCCGTACTTCACTATAGTGCAGATTATATTTCCTTTGGGATCACTGATATCATTCTGCTTACATTGAACAATAAATATTTGTGTTGTTTTGTGTGATCTTTGTTTCCAAGGGCAACATTTTAGATTTTTAGATTAAACTTTTACTTCACTGCAGCTGGCGTTAAGTGCCTAGTTGCGACCGTAAAACGTTTCCCCGTACTTCACCATAATGCAAGTTGTATTTTATTTGCTTCTACTGAGCTTATTCTAGTTACTTTGAAAAACGAATTATACCGGTGCCAGGAGGCGTATGTAAGCTTGTAAATTATATTGCTGCATTTTGAGAGACTTAAATAAGGCGTAAAACAATATCTGTGTTTCCACTAACCCGACCGACCCGGTTTCAAATACCCGACTCTGCTAATGCAAAATAAAAAAAGTAAAGCATCGACCCTCAACAAAATACCTGTATTTTCATAAAATTACAGGCCCGACCCTGTTCTTTTCTGGAGAAAAGAAAACAAAATATAAAAAAAAGTTTCTCCTACCTACCGACATTTTTACAGCGTGTTAGAAGAAACATAGCTAAATGTTTTACGCCTAAACCGAGTCTCCAATTTTTGTTTTTTGTGTGTCCTTTGTTCCGAAAGGCAACATTGTAGATTGTTTAGAAGAAAAACAAAACAACCCCCAAAACCGGTGTTATTCCTAAGAAGCAACTTTAAATGTAATAAATCATGTCTGGACTTTTATAATAAACGTCAAAAAGATTTACAAGTTAGTTTGAAACAATCAACAGTACCGTTTTAGCATAGGAAGTATATGCATAAATAACATTTGACATTTACAAAGCGCCATTTCGGTTTAGTTAGTCTGACCATTTTATTGACGTCAGCCGGATGTGTACATTTGCCATTTTGTTTCTATTTTAATCCCGTTTGTGTCAGAGAGAGAGAGAGAGAAAGATAGAGGTAGTTCCTCTGTAGCAGTTCTTTGTTTGTGTGCCTGTGGTTTGATATGTGGCATTTGTTTTGTCATTATTTATTCATAATTCATAATCACTCTTATTGCTCCTTGTTTTGGTGCCTCGGGAAGGCTGTGCTTCATGACTGCGGCATTTCTCCTAGGTATCTTCATTTATATTTTTGTTTGTATGTTGTTAATTACAAATGTGCCGTTTGGTTTTATCATTGTTTGTTACTCATCGTTTTTCGTTTGGTCCCTCGGGAAGGCTGTGCTTCATTATGATGGCCTTTCCCAGGTTATATTCGGTCTGTGCCTGACCTAACTTGTCTGTGGTTGGCTCGTTGTGGCTCTACAAGTCACTGACGATCGATTTATAGTTGATGTCTTTACATCTTGGTTTCATAATTCATCATAATGTTCAGAAATTTATTTGTTATGTTATCTCTTTTGATCCACTGATGCTGACCTAACACGCATATAAAGCCAGTTTTAAGCCCATTCCCACTAATCAAATCTTCACTTCCTCGAAAACAAATTGAACAAGTTAACAAAAGTTGCAGCATAAATACCGCCTTAGGCGGTAAACAGCAAACCTACTTTTACTCAACCCTTGTCCCTGTGTCTTACACAGTAACAGATACACATAAATATTTAAATGTTTAGTAATGTCTCCTTAAATGAAACATTAAATCCTTATGCGTTTGATTTCTCGATGACAAACATTGTCCAACTTCTCGCCAAGGCTGATATAAGGCGAGGACAAACATGTGTTGCTTGTGAACGTCAGTCAGTAGCGTTCCTTTTTACTGAAGTTATACTGACGTCGCATACATATTGTCTGACATAGGTTCCGGCTAGGTTAAGGCTTCAGGCTGTTCAAAGTCTGACGTTATGCAACCGTTAACCCTTGATATTAAGAAAAATAAATTTCCTATCAGATAGAATACTACCGAAAATGCATTAATATATAAATATAAGAAATAAAAATTCGGATTTTTAGCTTGCACTGGAAGTTGAATTAAATTAGAGTATTCTAATGCCTTCTTCGAGCTCAACAGCCATTGAAATAGCCTAATGTTTCTCATTGTTCTCCTTTTGCTCATTCAGCTCTGACGTACTGCTCCTTTGTGTGTTTGTGGTTTGACGGCGGTTCGGGCTTCAGAATCAATGACGGCCTCTTCGTAAAACTTTAACCAGTGGTTTGGGGCTTGACGATACGTCACAGTCCTGGAAATTTCTTGGCAGTATAGCAAAATAATTTGCATGATCCTACCAGATCCTATGCATGGTATTGAAATAAGAGCCTTCATATGACACTTGGACTTAAATATCACCCTTAGGAAGACTAGATTCACTTAACAGATGATCTTTCATGATAATAATAGTTTCTATTTCATTACTGACAATGACCAATCTTAATCACATGCGAGTAATGCTACCGTTTTTGTGTTCTAAGATGAATGATTAGACCAATTCTAGCTCTAATCTGTCTGTTGCAGATGAAACAACAGAGGTCAGAGCAAGACAGCTCTGTTGGTGATGCCTTAGCTCTGGCTTTGCGCTGTGCACGTTTCTGCTCGGCTTCGCTGATTCTTTTTGTCGCATATTCACTAGCACCTCTTCTGATGAGGCCTCGCCACTTTGCTCTGTCCCATGTAATTTGTTCCCACGACTCGGTTGGTATGTTGAAGTCCTTGAAGGAAGCTTTGAGGGTGTCTTTGTATCGCTTCTTCTGACCACCTTGGGAGCGTTTGCCAATTTCTAGTTCTCCATATAGGGCTTTATTTGGCAAGCGTTCCTTAGGCATCCTGGTAACATGGCTTGTCCATCTTAACTGTGCCAGTTTCAGAAGAGTATATACACTCTGCATTCCTGCCCTTTTTAGGACTTCTGTGTCTGGAATCCTGTCTTGCCACTTAATCTTTAAAAGTTTTCTAAGACAGCTTGTATGGGAGTGGTTCAGTCTTTTGGCGAGCCGTTGGTAAACTGTCCAGGTTTCGCATGCGTACAATAGTGTTGGCAACACCACAGCTCTGTAGACTTCCAGCTTTGTGTCGCCTGATTCCACTTCGATCCCAAACACTACCACGTAGCAGGCCAAATGCTGCACTAGCTTTGGCAATCCTGGCATTGACTTCATATCAATGTGCACGACTCTTGACAATGTGCTTTCAAAGTAGGTAAACTTGTCTACCACTTGCAATCTGTGACCTTTCACTGTAATGGTATGTTCTTTGTAAGTCTTACCAGGTGCTGGTTGATGAAACACCTCGGTCTTTTTTATGCTGATTAAAAAGAAGTGATCTGTCATACTATACAGGGGAAATTAAATATAGCTTCCCGTTTGCTTTCCTGCACACTAGTCGTCTTCTAAAATTAGGATTCTCTAAATGAAAATTCGCTCCTTTGAGTAGACGCAATTTCAAAAGAAAGGCAAAAGGCAAAACGATTTTGACAGTTTTCATCCACGAAAGTCTATCTAGATCCTTTAATAAATCACAAATATGCATGAGCTTCTGTTTTTGCCCTTCAATAATACAAAAAAAAAAAAAAAAAAAAAAAAAAAAATCGAAAAAGCACTTGTCTGTACTGCCAATTACCTAACAAACAGAGGTATATCAGATGGTAAGCATTTTCAGCTTAATAGGTCGCTCGCATTACTATGTTGGCTGGTTAATGTATTTGAAACAATCAGATATAAAAGAGATTACTTATACAGGGACACAGCAATTTTTAAATTCTGTTCTGTCGGATACCACTTGGAAACGTTTTTCCACCAACGACTATTTACGTTTAAGATATCTCTTGAGTCAAGTTTAGGTGCCAGAGTTGTGGTAAGGGCTGCTGACTGCTTTGCGTCTGTGCGGTTTGTGACTGTAAACTTGCATGTGTCTGTTTTTATTGGAATTTCAGTAGTTTGACTTGAGTAAAAAACCACGATATAAATAAAAATGAATCGAAGCCAGCTTAGGCTGCCGATATATAAAATATATAGAAAAGAAACATAAGACTTGCAGGGCATTAAATATTTCTAGGTTTTTGCTATAACTTTGCACAACAATGGATGGGTCCTCAGACTATATGACGGCTCCGTCCTCAGTATGTTTCAGATGGTCGGTGACTAACTACTTACCTTTGCGGTCATCAAGTGTTTGTGATTATATGTGTTTTACTGTGATGTTTCATAGATGAGGTAGAGAATCCCTATACGAACATATACTTGTAATTTGCGCTGCATCAGAATTAAGGGTGATGGTTCACGCGAGTAAAATGGGTTTAACTGAAAAGTAATTTTCCAAATGACCATTCCAATGTGGCTCCTCAATGCAATCCTTCTTTGTTTGTACGTCTGTGGTTTCATACGTGGCCTTTCTTTGGTCTTTATTTGTTCCTCATCTCTCCTTCTCGGCGCCTCGGGAGGGCTGTGCTTTCTTATTGTGGTATTTTCTGGGAAGTTTCATTTTTATTTTTGCGTAAACATGCTCTGACATCATTTAATGACGTCAATACCTCTGCATATGAATTTTGGAAAATGGCTTATCAGCCTCATTGATCTGTATGAAATCAACACACTATTGTTTGTGCGATGTGCAGTATATCTGCATAGGTTGATCTGAAACACTTCTGTAATTTTTGCTATGCCATATGTGATATATGCATTCATTTCTGACATTTATATGTACATCATATACACACCCTGGATAATATACCTGTTTGCTCGATAAGCAGTCTTTTAAAGCAGACAATTTTAGATATAGTCCAAATTAGAGTGAAAGTTAATAACCAAGCAATGGTCAGCATGTGTAGTTTGATTTCATACATGGTAATAACAGAAAGAATACTCTTAATCAAAATACAAAAAAGAGAAGACTAATATATATATATATATATATATATATATATATATATATATATATATATATATATATATATATATATAGAGAGAGAGAGAGAGAGAGAGAGAGAGAGAGAGAGAGTAGTAGTAGTAGTAGTAGTAGTAGTAGTAGTAGTATATCAAGTAAAGTAAATAAGAGAACTCAGGAACTGATACAATCAGATCTAAATAAAGCCTCCAACTCCAAAGGGAAAGATAGACAAATACTATTAAGCAGCCACAAAATGAATAGAGGGTAAGAAAAGTTGGCAACTCTCTCCCAAAACACTGGGAACTGTTACCCAAACTTGACTGAATATATAATCAACTTACGTAATTATCAAAAGAAAAAAGAAGAAAAAAAAACATCAGAAACAAAGCGAAATACTACATGACAATTTACAAAAAGAACACAGTGAAAGTACCGCTTCGAAACTTTCAGTATTTAATAACTTGGGGCTTAAGCTATCTTAACGGGATCCCTACTCTGGTCCTCAGCTTCCATAGCGGTCAAAACATCTGCTTGTTCGGTCCGCGTGGAGGACAGTATCAAATTACAGAAAAAATGGTCAGAGCAAAGGACACCTGCTCAGAGTTTGAACCCCAAACGAGAAAAACCTAAGTTTCTAGTTGTATTTTCTTGTTACTTGGATAGAGTTTTGCTAAGCACAGCTGTGCTGATGTAACAAGGTCCCTATAAATAATATTTCAGTCTTGTCAATACATTGCATCCAGATTTGTTAGACTTGTACTTAACATGACAAAAATGAGGAACTCAAGTCTGCCTTCAGGTTCTAATATATCTGCTGCAAAGACACCAGACCAACCACCAATTTCTCTGATCCTAATGACTGAAAGCATTTAATGCACAAGTATTGTTTTCATAAATCCCGGTCTTTAATCAAGCATATATCAATGATAAAAGGCTGGAAAGAAAAACACCATACTTTGTTCTAAGGCGGTGAAATTTCATACCGTTCTAAGGCGGTGGTCCCGGTGTTAGTCTTACTCTTTGTTGCTTTATGCTTTATTCTACGAGGCGATTTGTTGTATGTCTTTCCGTGTGTTATTTTGTTCTTGTGTTTTTCAGTCCTTTTAGTCTTGCGATTACCTCGCTTGGGGAAGAGAGCTATTCTTAGTGCTTTTCGTACGTTTGTTCGATTTGTGCTTGTTTGGATTTGTCGGTTTCTCCTTCCTCTTGGGGTCTGGGAAGGGCTGCGGTTTGTGATGGTGGCACTCCCTGGACTTTTCTCTTACCTTTTTTTTTCGTAATCGAGTAACCAGGAAACGGAATAAATGAGTATTTTACTCTATTTTTTATGTTTAATACCATATGCTGTATTTATTTGGCTGGCAACTTACAATCTGATTCTGAAACGTAATGAAGAGGTGTCAGATTTAATTTAGATGGTTAAATAAAATACTACTCATTTCTTTATATGTAAATATCCATGGGCAACTCACTATATTTTATTTAATCTCCATTTGAATCGGAACGTCGGAAAACGTGCCTTCGGACGTGCGCCCAGCGAAGATTCAGATCAGCCTGTGCGTTCGCGCGGCCTGATAAGAATCGTCTCTAGATGCATTTTAGATAGGGTAGAATATATAGTTTCTTCCTGTAGAAGAAATATTAAATCAGATTTCACGGCAGTGCAGGTTGATTTGATCCTTCGTTGGGTGCACTCATCAGAAGGTACATTTTCTCACGTGCGGCTCATTTATATTCACAGTGCTGGTGTTGGTCGTACCGGTACATTTATAGCTGTAGATCGGCTTTTACAACACATCAGAGATCATGACGAGGTTGACGTGTATTCTGTAATTCTAGACATGAGGAACTATAGATGTAATATGGTCCAGACTGAGGTATGTATTTAAGATATTATCGTGAATGGATACGCCTGGTAATTTTTCGCCATTTCTAGTATGGGAGTTAACATATGTTACTTCCTGTTTGTTTTCTTGCAATCAAAGCCCCTTCCAAAAAAGTGATCTTCTCTGGATGCAAAGAAATTGCTCCCACAGGGAACAAATTCTATTCTTTTGGAGGATTTCTTTCTAAAAAGTTGCCTCCCCTAAAGTGTATTCATTCCCCTTTAAACTGCATGAAAATATGTTAAATGTATTTATATTGACACTGGCGTATGCTGTATTCCAGTTTTTATTAATCACAGATATATATATATATATATATATATATATATATATATATATATATATATATATATATATATATATATATATATATATATATATATATGCTGTAAACTGTAAATTAGTTTAACATATGTAAGAGTAAGTAGCATTTACCTAATTTGCTCTTCTTTAAATAATTCATCTCAATCCATAGATATATGTAGTTCTCACATTGCTTTTCTTGCCAATTTGCGTAATCATTTGGGGGAATATGCGCTTAAAATAGATATAGATATACCCAGGAAATGTCGCAATCACAGTATAAAGCTTTCCACAGGCACCGAGCAAGGATTTAACTACATAAACTGACTATGTTTAAACAGCCCTTCTACAAGTGCGCAAAAGTAGAAAGCGACAAGTAACTGCAACACATATACACTAGAAAAGATTGTATGTTCTGTATTCGTTTGTATGTGTTTACGACATAATGCCACATGTATTTTGTGTGGTCACTTAATATTATTTTTTTTGTAATTTCATTTAGGACCAGTTTGTGTACATATATGAATGCATTCGAGATTTTCTTACAATGAATGATGAAGACGAAGAGGAGGAAGAAGATGAACGTGAGTTGATAGTTAGGCTTCTGAACTAATGTGCCGAGTTATTGTATATTGGGTTTGACGCCATTGGCATTTTGGAATTGACTTATCTGTTAGAAGAGTTTTTATTAACATACAGCTATGTAACTATTTGTATTATTTCTTATGTTGCCTGAACTTTGAAAACTCTACTTTTTCAAGTAGTCTAAACTATTTAAATCTAAAGCCATTGAATACTTTTTGTTAACTCTACTGCTGACAGTTTTAGAAAATTTGTTATTTATATCACTACTAACATTTCCTCTTTTCTTTTGATAATATGAAAACAAGTTATTGGTAAAATAGTGTCTCCTGATCTCGGAAATATCGCGTATGCACTGTGTGTAATCATACATATTGTGACAGAGATTCGTTTTATACATGTATTAAACAAATAGAAATCTAATGTGTTACATATTCTTGCATTTCAGATGTGTATGCAAATACAGGATTTGGAGAAAATGTCTACGAAAATACAGCCTTCAAACGTGATTGAGTATGCATCGCTGCATCGCTCAACACGAATAAACAATCCTCAAAAAATGTGTTTTGCTATTGTGGCGTGCTGATTATTGACGATTGGCGTCCCAACTGCCTATCTACATTAGTATATGCAATGTAATATGAGAGTTAATTTATAGTATTTTGAACAGCTACTTTAAAGAGTTCTACCTCTTAGTCAAATAAACAGGCATAACAATACCACACTATCTTGAACGCCTAAGGATTTTATCGTCATGTAAAATCTATGCCGTGGAAAAAGATCGTATAAAAAATGGAAACATCATATCTATACATGATGTAATACAAAAGAATGATAACGTGTGAGCCTTCAGAATATTCTAACACGTTGTAAAAGAAGAAACGCAGAGTATTTTCTTTAAAGAAAGTTATAAAGTCAGACATATGAATAAACGTTTACATTTCAGAATGTATAACAAACGAATATAACTGATACACACTTCTGTGGGAGTTCGACGGTACGTCAACGTTATAGTTCAGTATTTGAATTGTGATAAAGCATTGTTTAACCACGTATATAACATTGTTTAACCACTAGTTTCATTCATTTAAGCGTCTTGTGTCAAATAAAATACATTCCTTATATAGCATGTCATTCTGTGTTACTTTTAATTGATATTTAACGTCCAAAGATAAACTTTAATCGAAGTTTACTTCTCGTATTTAATGTCTATTATATATATTTTTTCCAACGGGAGAATTGAATTTATCTGAAACATCTTTTCACTTCAGCTTTTGTAAAGAACGTATGGGAAATCATTTCTTTGTATACAAAAATTCCGACCGGGCTTGCTTCGCTCATGTTAAGGGTCGATAGGCTTGATTGAAGCAATATTATTTGCACATATGAACATTTGTCATATATCTTTATACGTATATATGAGGACATAAATTCTTTGTTTTTTTTTTTTGTTTTTTTTTTTTTTTTTTTTTTTTGTATCGCTGATGTATGTACACCAGTAAATTTATCAGCAATTAACTAAATTTTCGTGATGGCATTCATTATCTGATTATTTTAGACAGTTTATTTCTGTATCTTTTTTTATATTAATTTTGACGAATTAGAAGTTAAGCTTCATATGAAATAATTTACTGACCAGTCAAATGACAGCGACATCCACATCATTAAAACAGTCTAGAAATGATAAAGCCAAGGTATCATTTTATACCTAATTGATATTGCAAAGGTTTCTAGTAATGTAACGTCAATATGTCAACACATTTATCATTTCTAATGTGATTATTATGCCCCTGCTTATTCGAAGAATAGCGGAAGGGCATTAAGTGTTACCACTGTCCGTCCCGTACGTACGTCCGTCCCACTTCGTGTCCGGGCCATAACTCCTAAACCGTATTGAATATATTTATGAAACTTTACAGGTGCATGCATACCATTGAGACGATGGTTCATGAACAAGGAAGACAACTCTTGCTTGTTTAATTTTTGAATTATCTGCCCTTGACTTAGTTCCATATAGTAAAACGTGTCCGGGCCATAACTCCTAAACCGTATGGAATATATTTATGAAAATTTACAGGTGCATGCATGACATTAAGACAATGTGTCATGAACAAGGAAGACAACTCTTGCTTGTTTGTTTTTTTAATTATCTGCCCTTGACTTAGTTCCACATAGTGAACCGTGTCCGGGTCATACTTCCCAAACCGTATGGAATATATTTACGAAACTTTAAAGGTGCATGCATGACATTGAGACGATGTGTCATGAACAAGGAAGACAACTCTTGCTTGTTTGGTTTAAGAATTATCTGCCCTTGACTTAGTTCCATATTGTAACCCGTGTCCGGGCCATAACACCTTAACCGTACGGAATATATTTATTAAACTTTACAGGTGCATGCATGACATTGAGATGATGTGTCATGAACAAGGAAGACAACTTTTGCTTTTTTGGTATTTGAAATATCTGCCCTTGCCGTAGTTCCATATAGTAAACCGTGTCCGAGCCGTAACTTCTAAACCGTATGGGGTATATTTATGAAACTTTACAGGTGCATGCATGGCATTGAGACGATGTGTCATGAACAAGGAAGACAACTCTTGCTTGTTTGGTTTTTGAATTATCTGCCCTTGACTTAGTTCCATATTGTAACCCGTGTCCGGGCCATAACACCTTAACCGTACGGAATATATTTATTAAACTTTACAGGTGCATGCATGACATTGAGATGATGTGTCATGAACAAGGAAGACAACTTTTGCTTTTTTGGTATTTGAAATATCTGCCCTTGCCGTAGTTCCATATAGTAAACCGTATCCGAGCCGTAACTTCTAAACCGTATGGGGTTATTTATGAAACTTTACATGTGCATGCATGGCATTGAGACGATGTGTCATGAACAAGGAAACAACTCTTGCTTGTTTGGTTTTTGAATTATCTGCCCTTGACTTAATTCCATATAGTAAACCGTGTCCGGGCCATAACTCCTTAACCGTATGAAAAATATTTATGAAACATTACAGGTGCATGCATGACATTGAGACGATACGTCATGAACAAGGAAGACAACTTTTGGTCGTTTGGTTTTAGAATTATCTTCCCTGGACTTAGTTCCATATAGTAAAACGTGTCCGGGCCATAACTCCTAAACCGTACGAAATATATTTATGAAACTTTACAGGTGCATGCATGACATTGAGATTATGTGTCGTGAAAAAGGAAGACAACTTTGCTTGTTTGGTTTTTTAATTATCTGCCCTTGACTTAGTTCCATATAGTAACTCGTATGTGGGCCATAACTCCTAAACCATATGGAATATATTTATGAAAATTTACGGATGCATGCATGACATTGAGGCGATGTGTAATGAACATGGAAGACAACTCTTGCTTTTTTGATTTATAAATTATCTGCCCTTGACTAAGTTTCATATAGTAAACCGTGTGTGGTCCATATCAACCTAAATAATAATTTCATGCTGTTCCTGTCACAATTACTTATGTAACCTTTTTTTCTGAATGGACTCCTTTTCTAGTTCAAGTTATTTATTTTTTCATTCACGATACTAAATGTGGTGTTATGTCAATTGTCTATGTGAACATTCCTTTGTATTTAACATAGGGGGTATGGCTTTCGATTATTATACTCTTTCACAAAATGTGGAGGAACACGGCTTCTGGAAATGTCATTGAATTAAAAAATGTATAGTGTCTATCAAGAGACTAGAAACATTTCAAAAATTGTTTTCTGAAGTAACGACATTTCACATATAATCATATTTCGTTTTGTAACTGACGTTGTCTACGGACATTCTGACCATTCCTGATACGTTGTAAATAATTTGAAATGATTATCTGTAAATCCTTACATGTGTCTCATTGTCTTCAGTATCGGAAAACCAACAGAATTTACTGTAATTGTATTTTTTGAGGAATATGGAGCCTTTAAGGACAAAAACGCGACTTTTAGCATTTCGAATATATTTATGAATATTAAAGTTCACGTATTTGTGAATTTTCTTTATGATAGCTATGTAAAGCATATTTTTGTGTATATTTCAGTTCGGACATTTAAGGCCCTTTGCGAAACTTATCAATAATACATGGCGGATATTTGTTTTGTTGCGATACTTTTGTGTTATTCTGAGTTTTGAAAACAGTCTATTCTAGCAATTAAGCAAAGCGTTATATCTAATGAGCACTTGACACCGTTTTGTAGATATTTCGCCACATTTTACTAGAGAGACAATCTTTATGACTTCCTTTTTTTAGTTCCTAGACAACTTATCCCTTCTGAAAAGAGATCAATTCTAAAACGAAACAATTTGCTCTTAAGAGGAGCATTATTTTCTTTCAGAGTTGATTGCTTTCTAGAAGGTAGAGAAACAATTTATTTAAACGAGTTGTTTCCGCTGAAAGTCTGAAGTGTATCCATTCCTCTTTAAGGCTCAATATTTTCTCAAAAACAGACATTTTTTAACGAAGAAAGATTTAATAAATTGATATACAGTATTTATGTAATAAAATATGTGCATCTGATAGCTTTTAAAATTCCAGTTAGTCTCTCATTTTTGAAATGAAAAGATTTTTCATTGTATCTCTGATTTATATTGGCAACATTTATTAAATCTTTCTTGGATAATAAAAAGTCTATTTTTGAAGATATGAAGCCTTTAAGAGAATGTTCTAATGCACGATGTCGATTACGTTTGAATGTGTATGTTAGATACTTTTCTAGTCTTATAACTGTATGGATGTTTTTAACACCTAGAAAGAAACAACCCGTGTGTAGGCTTATGAATGTAAGGATGTAGCATAATACAGTTTGCGAAAATAAATTTAAAAAAAAAAACACTACAGGATTACTTTTTATAATATGCTTACACTTTCTCTTGGTGTCATTGCTAAGCTATGTTCTATGTCTATGCCACTTCTTGGACATATCCTTTACTCTTTGGTGAAATAAATAAACGTTTGATTGCAAGTTGGTTTATTATTTGCGTTACCTATTGATTTAAGAAATAATTTTTCTCTGCTGTGAATTATCGTCGAAAAACGTATGGTGTTGGAGGGCAGATTACGAAGTATTAATTCACGATGGCAAAGCCTGAGTGAATTAATATTCACATCCGCCCGACAACACCATGCGTTAGTCGCGATAATTCACAGCAGAGAAAAAATATTTCGATTCTTAAATGATTTGAAGCGGACGTCGATAGAAGTAAATGTGTACGTGCGACGTCATCAAACGCACCCTTTTGCACGCACTACGCTGATGATGTGAATTGAAGTAATTATAGTAGTTTCATCATGGTGACCTTTCCTTAAGGCGCAATTGGTAAACGTTAACATCATGTTAGAATAGGTCTTTAACCCTGTCATCCCTGCAGACCAATACAGATAAGTATGCAAACAGTGTTGATCTAGATGAAACGATAACGAGCCATCGTATCGGATCTATACGGTTTATGATTTTCATTACGAAAACACGCTTATTCGAATATATGAGAGTTTTACCACCAAAAATGAAAACTTTCAGATGAAACTTTCTGGTAGATTTTATATTTCTGCGCAAAACATAGATTGTAGGTACTTGTTAGAACAGCCACGGCGAGGCGGTTCTAACAAGTACCCACAATCTGTGTTTTGAGCAGAAATAAGAAAACCTATGTATACCCCCCTTAACCCCAGTTTTACTGTATAAAAAAGTGGGGTTTAAAGGGATGGGGGGAGGGGGGGGGGTAAAACTATATAGGCATGTTTTCGTGATGTGTTTCTGATTTTAGACTGAATCCTATATTTGCATCAATGAATGTCCAAATCCAAGGATGAGAGAGTTCAGTTCAGAAAGTCTGGGTTGAAAAGATTATAAGAACTGATACACCTCTGGCTATTAAAGATTAATGTTTGCATATCATAACTTGGACTTGAGAAAGATAAATACACAACCAACATAATCTAATATTAACTTCAGTGTAGTTAGATGTATTTTAAGTGTCGTATGGCAACAGTAAAAAAGTATCCCCGTACATAATCATAGTACTGCAATGGAACAAAAAAGTAGAGGACCCAATAACAAACTGACGTTGGAGCAAAAGAAAACCATTCTTCTGAAAATGGGTATACTTATAATCGAAGGCTTTCGTTCCCATTGGAGCTCTGATTTGCTTTTAGAAGGGATTCTTTTATAGAGAAGGTGCCAACAGTTATGGCATAATTACCTTTCCTGAAAGTGCAACTGTTCCCCTTAAAACTCTAGAAGTACCGAAAATTATTACGATGAACAACTCATATTTGGACGCGCACATGCGCAATCTGCTTTGAGTACAGTCAGGGTCAAATACTCATACTCGAAGGAGCACATGCGCAATCTGCTTTGAGCACATGTGATGCAAGATGTGAACATATTCATTTCATGTCTATCTCGGAGACATTTATCGTCATGCGGTTAGTCAAAAGGACACCAACTGAATGTCTTAATAAGACATTCAGACATTAAATGACAAGACCATAATAGAATCAATCAATTAAATAGCAGATGTGATATGTATGTATGCAAATTTGTCATACCAACTGGTAGAAATATTAGGGAAGATACGCAGAAATGTCACAACCTCAAAGTACAGCCTTCCCAAAGCATCAAAAGAGTCAAAATGTGCAATCTACAGTGACAAAACAAATTCCAATACATGAGAATAGCTATATACAAACAAGGAAAAATTGCAAGAGAGGTACCGCCTTGAAACGGTCAGTACAAAATCTACCTGCAGGATTGGGCGGCTTTAAAACTTTTTAACTCGTGTGAAACCTTCGATTATTGCAAACATATGTTCGTTTTGCAAAGATGTACACTACCTCATCAGAGAAACTATACAGTGAAACACATACAATTAGAAACACTATGGTGAAACAAAAAGAAGGGCTCAATGGCGAGCTGAAGCAAGAATGCAAGAAAACCACATGACCACCATGGGCCCAACCATAGACATGACTGAAACAGACTGAGGAGATGCCGTCATTTAGTCTGAGGACCGACCCATTATTGTGCAATAAAGAAGAGAAGCAAACTTATCTACAATGATTGGTTGAACAAACATACTTGCGTTTGGCGCAAAATATTATTGTTATAAGAAATGTTTTAAAGCGAGTGACAATTTGATACAATCCTTCCGGAATATCAGTTTTAACTTTTTTTTTATTTAAAGACTAAGACACATAAATCCAGGTTAAGTAGCAGGATGTCATACACCAGATACCAATGTACCAGTTTATCTTGTCCTCCTCCCCCCCCCCCCACCCCCCCCCCCGGGGGACAAGATACCACGTGGTATCTTGTCCCCCCCCGGGTTATTTTGTCCTCAGGGCAAGATACCGTAGCCGCAGTATCTTGTCCCCCTCCTCTTGTTTCGGCATTTTTTGTTTGTCTATGCTAATTTTTTTCTGTTCTGTTACAAGTGTTTTCTTCTTTCAACAGGCTAGAAAATCTTTATTTTGTGATTGTTCTATGGAAGATCACATTTTTTCTCTTTGTGAAGTTAAATCTACATGCTTCATTCAAGTACATATTGAAATCTTACTGATTGGACAGGTGTAATCAGGGGACAAGATACCGTATCCACAGTATCTTGTCCCCCCTCCCCCAACACCCCACCACCTACCCCCACCCTGTTGTTAAATCTTTTTTCATTTGTCTATGCTTTTTTTTTCTATTCCATTTCAAGTGTTTACCTATAGGGGACAAGGTACCGTACCTAGGGTATCTTGTCCCCACCTTTTGTTATTTATACTTTTGTTTCTTTTAGCAATTAATGTTTTATTTCAAGTGTTTTCTTCTTTCAACAGGTTACAACATCTTTATATTGTGTTTTTTTTTCTACAGAAGATCACAATGTTTCTTATTTATAAATGTATACAGTTCTCTCAGGTGCACACTGAAATGTTTCTGATCAGACAGAGTACATGGGACAAGATACCATACCTACGGTATCTTGTCCCATCTCTTGTTACGTCTAACTGTTTCGGTGTCTACTATTTTGTGTGTTCCATTATAAGTTTTTCTTCTTTCAACAAGTTTAAGAATCAGTCTTTTTTTCTGAATAAAAGCTCATTTGGTGTGCACTTGTCTCATTCACCTCAATGAGGCGATTCTAACAAGTACCCACAATACAAGTTTCAAAAGAGAAATGAAAAAACACCACTTAATTATCCTCATTATGAAATCTTTATTCTCTTATTGTTCTGCAGATTACAATCTTTCTCATTCTAAATTAAATTACTCCCAAACTTCACTCTAAATATATGTCTGGGTGTTTGCCATATTTGCAGGTTCAGGCTAAGTGCTACCATTATTCAAATGGCTTATTTTAGCACATATGAGATACAAAATGTTTTATCTAATATAGGATAGTTTAGTATGAGTGGGTAAGGTACAACAGTGACTTGCTGGCATGGAAAGAAAACAATAAGTAATGGATGGTGTCAAAACTTTTTAACAACAAGCATAGCCGCGGTGTCTTGTCCCCGCTCTTGTTTTGGCTTTTCTATTTTTGTTTGTCTGTGCCAATTTTTCTGTTCTGTTACAAGTGTTTTCTTCTTTCAACAAGCTAGAAAATCTTTATTTTGTGATTGTTCTATGGAAGATCACAGTTCTTCTTTGTGAGGTAGTAGAAGAGTTATAGTAGAGGAGATGAAACTGAAGGACATGGGAGGAAGAAGAAAATGAATGGAGGTGTAGAAATAATATATTATAGGAGATGAAAGAGGGAGACAGGGAAAAAAGAGGAACAGGAATGGAAGTGAAGAAACAGAAGAAATAACATTCCCCCTCAACCAATACATGCTGGAAGGACAGCAGGCCTGGCCCAACTGTAAGCCTATATGAGTTGGAGGCCCACAAGATACACAACACCTTCGCCTCACCCAACCACCAGATAGGCTCAAGGGATATACTGCTTTAAACAGGCTTTAAACAGGCTACACCGATGCGAATGCTGATGCCAAAGCTGAAGCTGACACTGATGCAAATGGGATCCTCACCAAAAACAATGTCCCACTCCCCTTGTTGGGTGGACATAATATACCAGCTATGGTATCTTATCTACCTTGCCAATAATCAAAATATTTCAAACCATTAAGAAGTTCTGAAGTGCACAAGAATTTGGCTTAGATATTCGTTCAGGGAAGATAACTAGAAAAAATAACAAAGGAACTGTTTTTCTTGCTTGACTGATATATGTTCCTATCAAATGTTATCAAATTATCTCAAACAGAATGGCCTGCACATGAGTCCGGTTTCAGGGGAGATAAAGTAATAACAAAGAAAGTGCGAGTTGTCTCTCTTGCAAATACACTTCTTCTGGTCCTTATCTTTGTCTCTACCGAATTCGTGTATTATCAAAATATTTTAAACCGTTAAGAAGTTATGGAGTGCATAAGAACTTGGCTTATTCGTTCAGGGGAGATAACTTAAAAAAATAACAAAGCAAGAGATGTCCTTCTTGCATGTGACACTCCTACTTGACCTGATATGTATTCGTACTAAATATTACCGCATTGGTTCATACAGTATGAGGGTTATAGCCTACACAAACTTTTGGCTTCAGAGGAGATAAGTAAATAACGGAGAAAGTGAGAGTTGTCTTTTTTGCACACGACATGCCTACTGGTCCTCCTCTTGATCCGTACAGAATATGAAAGCAGTGCACTAAAGAATAACGGTAGCATATACATTTGTAAAAAAGGTTAAACAAAAGGTAAACCTCGGACGTCAGAGGAGATAAGTACATAAAGCAGATGTTATATATAGGGTGTTCAATTATTTTAAGCATCATGTTTACTATGTTTCTATTAATAACTTTATTAACTATGTTTCCATAAATAACTTTCTGGAACAACATGTTTACAGTAATATGTTGTTTATGTCCTTGATTCTGGACTTAGTTATTTTTGGCGTATCATAGAATATTTAGAAGTTTCTTGACTGAAACTGGAAAATGACAGATGCCTATAGTAAATTCTTTTTTCTAGAATGTTCTTTGATATTATATAAGGATAAAAGATTTTCATATGGGCATCATTGTATACTTTCATCGGAAATTATTCTATGCTGGATTACTTTAATATTTTATTCATTCTGGACTTAATTTTTGAATTCAGGAACTTTAAATTGAGGGATCAGATACTGTCATTCAAAGGATTTGTTTTATAAATTCTTGCGGATTATTTCTGAGGGACTTTGTGACATAAACTTGAAAGGTACTGTTTACTTACATTATTTTGTTTTAAATCTTGTCTCTTTTTTTGTGAATAAACATTGTTAATAATTTAAAGCTTGTTGCTTGTTTCACTTCGGTCCGTTTCTTTCTCGTTATGTATGGAAAAAAGTATTTACTTTAAAAAAATAAAATAAGCAAAAAATATTGTTTTGCTGAAAAACAAGTATTGACTTCTAAAAAGTTCCAATAAATATAAAAAAATATTTAGTTGATAAAAATAAAAACAACAAAAAAGCAAGTATTGACTTTTGAAAAATATAAATAAATAAACTCTTTGATTGATACATTTACTTGATAAAACCAGCAAAAAAAAAAAACAAAAAAAAAAAAAAAAAAAAAAACATGCATTACGAAACTCGCCTATTCAAATATGCTGAAAATTTCACCTCCAAAAACTGAAAATGTTCAGATAAAAACAAATAATATTTTTTTTTTAAATTTCCGCTCAAAACAGATTGTGGGTACTTGTTAGAACCGCCTCGGCGATGCGGTTCTAACGAGTACCAACAATTTATGTTTTTTGAGCAGAAATAAGAAAAATAATGTATACCCCTGTTAACCACAGTTTTACTATATAAAGGTGGGGTTTAAGGGGGTCAAAATTATATAGGCGTGTTTTCGTGATGCATGTCACTTGACCTTCAAGCTTTCATAGCAGCGTCTTCGCAGGAGCTGTTAAATTTGGTCAAGAAGTCAGATTTGTTGGACTTTGCTGCTCACTATGAATTGACTAATGTCAACAAGTCCATATTTAAACAGGACATAAAAATATTATTGTCCATTTTTTGTTGATAAGGAAATACTTGATTCTTCTGCTTTGTCTCTTGTTCTCGTTACACATACGGGTTTGCAAATGCAAGAGCCTGGGAGTCAAAAGCAAATTGAATTCGAAAAATTAAGATTACAGCAAGAAAAAATTAAAATTGAACAAGAAAGACAAATGCCGATTGAAAGGGTAAAGTTAAAATTTGATACAGAAGAAAAAGAACGACAGAGACAATATAGTTTAAGGATGAAAGAACTAGAAATGCAAAAAAAGACGGCAAACCGCAATTTTTAGATTTTTGGCGTTCATATTGATGTTACCAAACACATTCCTCCATTTCAAGAAAAAGAAGATGACAAATATTTTCTTCATTTTGAAAAAGTAGCAGAAAATGTTTAATGGCCAAAGGAGCATTGGACTTAGCTTTTGCAAAGTTTATAATTGGGAAGGCTCGAGAAATATATACTCAGCTAACTGTCGAGCAGAGCTCCAGTTATGATACTGTAAATGAATTAATTCTTAAGGCTTATGAGTTGGTCCCTGAGGCCTACAGGCAAACATTTAGGAACTGTAAGAAAAAAATGAGCAGACCCTTGTAGAATTTGCTAGAACTAAAGAACAGTTATTTGATAGGTGGTGCTCTTCAAAGAAAATTGGCTCTTGTCATGAAAAACTTAGGCAGCTCATGCTTGTAGAGGAGTTCAAAAGGTGCATAAATTCAGACATTAAAAGACATTAAGTCATTTTCAGATGAGAAACAAGTTGAAACTTTGGAAGCTTGACTTGCAGACGATTATGTTTTAACACATAAAGTTTCCTTTTTTAATAATCCCTCTAGAAGATCATTTTCCCCACAACCGGGATCCAAACATAGTCCCAGTAATCCATCTGGCAGTTATAGCAAAACATTTACTCCTAAACCTAAATCTTCTGGTGAAAACAAGGATCAAAATCCCTTATTTCAACCAATTTGCAATTATAGCAAAAAGACAGGTCATATTATTTCTGAGTGCTGACATTTGAAAAAAAAAAGAAAGAAAAGAAAGAGGGGCTTTAACCTACACGCCTTATCTCTTTATGGTCAAACCCACAGTCATGTGTTAAGGAGGAAGATCCTACCCACACCAAAAGGTCTAAGAGATTCTGTTATGGAGATTTGTGAACCATTCTTATCAGATGGTTTTGTGTCACTAAAAGTGACTATGCCCAATCTACCCCAATTAAAAGCTTCTCAATTCCTTATTTTAGCAGATACTCTGCGATATTCTGAGAAGACTTCTTCTGGGACAAGTGTCGTTATTCAGGGTGTAGAGTGTGGATTTGTTAATGTTCCTCTTCATAACATTTATTTATCCTCAGACTTTGTTACTGGTTTAGTGGCTGTTGGTATTCGACCTTCTTTACCTTTAAAAGGTGTTCATTTTCTGTTAGGCAATGACTTAGCAGGAGATAAGTTTGTGGTAAACCCACTTTTGACTACTGTACCTTGTATTGATCAGCCATCTGATCCCATTGAGCAGGAAATCCCTGATCTTATCCCATCGTGTGCCGTTACAAGGGCCATGGCAAAGAAAGCAAAACAGACTGATAGGGACATTGATTTAACTGATACCTTTTTAGGTCAGTCTTTTAAACATGAGATTACAAATTCTCTTCCGCCCAGCCTGTCTGACAAGCAGACAGACTTAAGTGAGAGTCCAGTCATTACTCTTCAATATTAAATGACCAAGGTTAAGGTCATGACTTGGTGTCAAGGTCACAACTTTGCAAGGAACAGCATAATGATGCTGAAATTTTGCCTTTGCTTGAAAGGGCTTTTGATGAGATAGAAATAGATCAAGACCCAGTCTGTTTCCATGTCAAAAAATGGCATTTAAATAAGAGAATGGCGTCCTTCTGATGTCTCAGCAGAAGACCAATGGACTGTTAACCACCAAGTAGTGGTTCTAAGGGTTTATCGCCCTGAAATTTTAAATTTTGACCATGATACTCCAATGTCAGGCCATTTAGATGTAAACAAGACCTATCACAATATTCTTAACCATTTTTACTGGCCAGGGTTAAAGTCTGATGTTTCTCAGCTTTGCAAAATTTGCCATACTTGTCAGATGGTAGGGAAACTCAACCAGACAATACCAAAAGCTCATTTACAGTTCATACCTGCTTTTGTTGAACCTTTCAGCAGGATAATTATTGATTGTGTTGGTCCCTTGCCCAAAACCAAGTCAGGCTATGAGTATCTTCTCACAATAATGTGTGCTTCTACACGTTTCCCAGAAGTCATTCCACATAGGAATATTAAAACAAAGTATATCGTTAAGGCTTTAGTAATTTTTTTTCACATATGTAGGCCTCCCAAAGTCTGTTCAGTTGGATCAGGGCTCAAATTTTATGTCTGGAAGTTTTCAACAGGTCATGCATGAGTTGGGAATTACTCAATATAAATTGTCACCTTACCATCCTGAAAGTTAAGGTGCCCTTGAAAGATTTCATCAGACACTGAAAAATATGATCAGATCATACTACTTTGACACTGAAAAAGATTGGGATAAGAGCATTCATTTGTTGTTGTTTGCCGTTAGAGAATCTGTTCAGGAATCTCTTGGTTTCAGTCAATTTCAGCTGGTATTTGCCCACACTGTGCGTGGATCTTTGAAAGTTTTGAAAGAGGCAGTTCTCTCGAAAGATGACAGTTCTCTGAACTTACTATAGTATGTGTCAGATTTTAAAGACCGGCTGTCTAAAGCTTGTGAAGCTTCTCTGACCAATCTTAAAGCAGCACAAAAGAAACAAGAGTTGTCAGAAGACAACGCAGCTCGCCGGAAAGGGCTGATCCGATAAGCAAACTATCTTTAAATATTAAAGATTAAATGACAGAGTATGACCTGACTTTGATGTCGGAAGAATGTCAAACTGAAGAATGGGGTATATGCCATTGAAACATCATCCCTTAGGCTGGTGTGGATGAAACATGAAAGCTATATCTTACATACTTCAGCAGCAATGTACACTTTTCAAAACCCAAACACAGGTATAAATGACAAAGTATGACCTGATCTTGACCTAGGCAGAAGGTCAAACTGAGAAAGGGGTGTGTACTATTGAAAGGTCTTCCCCTAAGGTAGGTGTAGGCCAAACATTAAAGCAGCATCTTGAATACTTTAGCAGTTACGAACATTTTTCAAAACTTAAACACAAAACTCAAACATGGGTTTAAATTACAAAGTATAACCTGACCTTGACCTTGGCAGAAGGTCAAACTGAGGAAAAATCTGTGCTATTGAAAGGTATTACCCTAATGTTGGTGTGGGCTAAATATTAAAGCAGTATCTTGAATACTTCAGCAGTTACAAACACTTTTCAAAACTTAAACGCAGAACTCGAACATGGGTTCAAATGAAAAAGTATGACCTGACCTTGATCTAGGCAGAAAGTCAAACTGAAGAAGAAGTGTGTGTTATTGAAAGGTCTAACCCTAAGGCTGGTGTGGGCAAAATATTAGAGCTCTATCTTGAACACTTCAGTAGTTATGTACACTTTTTTAAAATTTAAACGCAAAACTTAAACATGAGTGTAAAAGACAAAGTAAGAACTGACCTTGACCTACAAAAAGAGTCTATTTTGGGAATTGGAATGTATTCTATTGAAAGGTCTTACCCTAAAGTAGGTGTAGACCAAATATGAAAGCAGTATCTTAAACAGTTAAAAAACTATGCACACATTTGAAAACTTAAACATTGTGCTAACGCGGACGCCGACGCGGACACCGACAGACGCCGACGCCAACGCCTGGGTGACAACATAAGCTCTCCAGGAACATAGTCCCGTCGAGCTAATGAAACGTTGGTATTATGAAAATGCAAAAGAAAGAAAATACATGCCTGGAGACAGGGTACTTGCTCTTTTGCTCATTCCTGGAAAAACATTGGAAGCCTGATATCAAGGCCCTTACACTTTAGATAAAAAGATAAGTGATGTAAATTACATTGTTAACACTCCTGGGAGACGTAAACATAAACAATTATGTCATGTTAACATGCTTAAACAATACATAGATAAGGATAGCTCTTCTTTTACACCAGTTAGTGTTGTTAGTTCAGTCCCTCAGAAACAAAGTGAAATGGGCTCTGAAGACATGAACCTGATCAAATCTGATCCTGCGTCATCAAAACTACAGAATTCTGACATTCTAAAGGATCTGGACCAGAAACTTTCACACCTAGATTCAGTCGAAAGAAAGGAACTGAAACCGTTAATTGATGAATATGAACACTTTTTTTCGGATATTAGTATAAGGACTGACAAAATTTATCATGATGTGAATGTTCAGGATTCACAACCCGTAAAACAACATTCATATAGAATGAACCAAACAAAACAAAAATATCTTAAGGAGGAAATTCAGTATTTGCTGGATAATGATTTCATTGAACCAAGCCAAAGTGAATGGTGTTCACCTTGCATTCCTGTGCCAAAAGCTGATGGAACATATCGGATGTGCAACGATTACAGAAAGGTCAATAATTTGAGTAAAACAGACATTTTTCCCATACCAAGAATGGATGACTGTATTGACAAAATTGCAAATTCAAAATATATAACCAAATTCGATCTTCTGAAACGATTTAGGCAAACTCTCTCACAGAAAAAGCCAAAGAGATCTTAGCATTTGTTACTCCTGTAGATTTTATCACTATAAAGTAATGCCTTTGGGAATGAAACACTCTCAAGCAAGATTTCAACGCTTAATCAACACCATAATAGCTGGAATCCGGCATTGCGAGGCTTACATCGATGATGAGTGGAATCACCATCTGGGGATTATCAAAGCATTCTTTGATAAATTGAGTGAAACAAAACTGACAATAAACCTGGCTAAAAGTGAATTTCGTCATGCAATGTTAACATTTCGTGGACATGTTGTGGGTCAAGGTCAGGTTAAACCTATAGAAGCTAAAGTTGAAGCTATTTTAGATCTTCCGGTGCCCATATGCAAAAGACAACTGATGAGGTTTCTTGCTATGGCTGGTTATTACAGAGAATTCTGTAACAACTTTTCTGTCATTGCTGAGCCACTGACTTATTTACTTAGTAAAGGAATGAAGTTTAAGTAGACCAGTGATTGTCAGAATGGCTTTGATAAACTAAAAGCTATACTGAAGAGTGAGCCAGTTCTCTTGGCACCGAATTTTAATAAAGATAATATATTATTCCTGATGCCTTGTCTAGAGCATAATGTCTTGATCTGTGGTTCCCTGTAACTTGCTGTATATAAGATAATAATTGCCTTTATCAGTATTTTATTTTATGACAATTTTATGGCAAAAGAAAACTTTATTACATAAATCTTTCTTTTCTTTGAAGAGGGGAAGTGTTAAATATAGGGTGTTCAATTATTTTAAGCATCATGTTTAATATGTTTCCATTAATAGCTCTATTTACTATGTTTCCATAAATAACTTTCTGGAACAACACTTCATTTCTTTCTCGTTACGCCTGGCTCGTAACATAGAAAGTGAGAGTTCTCTGCACGCAACACGCCTACTAATCCTCCTCTTCATCCCTATCAAATATGAAAGCAATCCAATGAAAAATAAAGATAACATACAACTTTGAAAAAAAGTTAACCAAAAAGTAAACCTCGGACGTCAAGGGAGATAAGAACATACGAAGAATGTGAGAGTTGTCTCTCTAGCACGCAACACGGCTACTGGTCTTCGTCTCCATCCCTACCAAATATGAAAGCAATCCACTGAAGAATAAAGGTATCATAAAACTTTCGAAAAGGTTAACCAAAAGGCAAACCTCGGACGTCAGGGGAGATGAGTGCATAATGAAAAAAGTGAGAGTTGTCTCTTTTGCATGCAACATGCCTACTGGTCGTCCTCTTCATCTCTATCAAATATGAAGGTAGTCCACTGAAGAATAATTTGCGCCCACTGGTCCTTCTCTTCATCCCTACCAAATATGAAAGCAATCCACTGAAGAATAAAGGTAGCATATAGCTTTGAAAAAAAGGTTAACCAAAAGGTAAACCTCGGACATCAGGGGAGATAAGTACATAACGAAGAAAATGAGAGTTGACTCTCTTGCATGCAACATGCCTACTGGTCGTCCTCTTCATCTCTATCAAATATGAAGGTAGTCCACTGAAGAATAAAGGTAAAATAAAATTTTGATATAAAAGTTAACCAAAAGGTAAATCTCGGACGACGCCCGACGCACGCCCGCCCGCCCACTGGCAAGCCCACTCGCCCGTCTGACGTCCGCCCGGACATCGCTATTTCAAAGGACGGATTTAAAAAAAAAGTCCAAAAATACTGCCACAAAGATGAATTATGAATAAAGGCTCGTTTCAACCACTTCAGACTTCCAAAGCTAAAGCAACAAATTAGCTGAAACATGGGGGCGGGGGGGGGGGGAGGGGGGCGAACAAAGACATAACATCACGCAATGACCCTCAGAAGTAAGTTTTAGGTTGGCTACGTCGAAGTGTCTGAGACCCGACCCACTTTATTAATTAATTAGGAAAGTATAGCCATTGACCATAATTGCGTTAAAAACTAAGCACGCAGATTGTCGCATACCTTCCATTGAATATAATTTCTTTTTATAGCGTAATATTTTTCTTCTTTTTTTCTTTCTCTCTCTCTAAAATGTGATTTCCCAACAATGGTCCTAAATTTATAAACTAAATCACCGTAAACCTCTGGGTCCGATATTCCTTTTGCTAAGATGTTTTAAAGCGAACCTTAAATTTATAAATTGATTCAGAGTGTCGGCGATAAAAAAATTAGAAAACTTCCACGGAGTTTGTATTACTTCTAGACGTATGTAAGGAGCATAGCAGTCATGAAGTAAATTCGATGCTTGAAGGATAATCTGCCCGCTGCCCAAACATGACGGCAGAATTTGCCACGTCTACACGTCATCATAAAATGTCAACAAAAATCACAAATGAAATGCGTGTCTCACAAATTCGATTTGTAACTTAAATGTCAAGGCATATCATGGGGTTATTAAGAGATGAAAAAGGATTTTATGAGTATGAAGAAACTAACCTTCTAATTTGTGGAAATTCGAGACCAGAAAGTTCCATTTTCTTTTTCATGAGTTCATAAAATACTAACGTCAGTTTGTTTTACAATGTTCCATCTAGAGCAGCCGGAAATTAAAACATCCAAAAACTTTCAAATAAAAAACAATATGTCTGTGTCCGTAAGTACCCAAACTGATACATAATACTAAAAAATTGTACTTTCATGGATACCGGTTTGTATTCCATCTGTACGTGCAAGGGGGATAGCTAAGTACATTATATATGTACGGTCAATGCACATTGTTTAGAGCCGTTTGAGTAGCCTTCTTGGTAGCCAAAGTGTGCCTTTATTTAGATGAATTTGGATATTTTATTTTCTGGCTCCCCTAGACAGAACATTGTAAAACAAAATGACATTAGTATTACTGTATTCATCAAAAAGAAAAAAGAAAATTTTGTCTCAAATTTACGCAAGTTGGAACGTAAGTTTTTTCATACTTATAAAATGCATTTTTATCTATTAATAACCACTTGATATGCCATGAAATTTATTTATCAGTTGAATTTGTGAGACACGCATTTAATTTGTGACTTTTGTTAATATTTTATGATGACGTGTAGAGATGGCAAATTCCGCCGCCATGTTTGGTCAGCCGGCAGATTATCCTTAAACCATTTACATGAGGAGGTACCCTTGTTGATATAGAGAGGGACAAAGATAAAGAAAACGAACAAACGTTGTCACCTGTTTGTGTATTTCTGGTAATAGATCGCGTCATGTAATATGTATTTGTCATATCGACAATGAACTAGAAAATTGTATTGTAGCTGCAAAATACGCAAAATCCATACTGAAATCAAAAGCGCTGCTCTCCATACGCACATTACACATGTGCGTAAGATGCGCAACAAACATGTTTTATAATAAAGTGTCATTAAGAAAAATACTTTGATTCTTTACCATAGAAGCTGCTGTTAAAAGAAATGGTAGCCCCTGTTTTGGAAGCGATTCTAAGCATCATTTTCAAGTTTGTTTTCTCTCTCCCTTTTGAGCGTGCATAAAAACAATTTCGCTCTGGCTACGACAATGGAAATGAAGGAGTGACCCCAAATATCGATATATATATATTATAACTAGCTGACCAATCAGAATGTTAAACAGAACAAAAATAAGCACATTGCCATCTCAGTAGTGCATATTCTGATTATTAACCCTAAAAGTGAAAACTATTAGCAGGCAACGCTCTATTCTATTATTAATATCATTTTTGCAAACCTGAAAAATACAACAAAAAATCAAAATGTCGTCTGCTGCAGTTGTGGTAGTCACTTGGAAGGTTGAAAAGAAACACTCACAAAATAAAGTATGTCTGATGTTCAAGATATTTACAAACTGAACATTTTGATGCAAATTTTATCAAACTCCACAAAGAAATGAGGAAGTTATTGGAGTTTTTAGCTTTTGTAATTGTCAACATGGGCGCCGCCATTTGTAATATTAAATGAGCGACTGAAAAATTCTAAAATGACAATAAAACGTTCTGTTAAACGGAAAACAATGCAATTTTTTTTTTGCGAAAAGAAGTTGCTATTATACCAAAGAAGACTTATGCAGAAATATAGCATTTGATGAGTTTGCATATGTGAGTTATTCAGTTTATGCATACTTAATTGGGAGCAAATGACGTCACACACCCACAACAATGGCGGTGCCCATGGCAGCCTTGTTTTGAATCTTCAAATACCAAGAACTTTCTTAATTTTCAATCGATCTTAATAAAATTTGCATCAATTTTCTTAGCTGATGTAGGTCTTTAACTTTAACAGATTATTAATTTTGTAAGTGTTTCCTTTAATGTGTTTGCACCACTTGAAAGGTCAATGTTTTAAATACTCTAGTATTTGTTGTTTTTTTTTTTTTTTTGTTTTTTGTTGTTTTTTTTTTTTATTTTGCAAAGCGAAAGCGAAGATACTCTTCAGGATGCGCGGAGCGTCTAGGTCACCCACTTATGCATATGCGTTATGTTAGCTAGACCATCGCTCTGTTTTAGGCGCTTTTAGAAACCATAATATATTGATATTTCCTTATTTCTTAATGAAAAACATATGTTATGGAAACTGATCAGAAGCGCCTCGTGGAGAGCCTCCAAAGCATACACATGACATATGTTTAAATGGATCTACAGGTATGTCGTCCGTGGCGTTTCTACGGTAATATAAGGAGAAATGGTGGAAATTTGGTAATCAAGTACATGAAGACATATATATGCAGCATAAGGCATTAACAGACATAACAAAACCTGTTGAAAATATGTTTAGAAGCCGCGCCAATTAATGTATAACTCTTGTATTACCCTTTTGCATCGAATTATTATGAGGAAAATGAGAAAAACACTATATAGACTTGTTGACGTAAAATCACCTTTCTACTTTTATAAGTGGATGAGGTTCATAGCTTATTAATAAAATAGGGTATGATTGTTTCTGTTACATACGGTAGCATTGAGACCCGCTCCTAAACCTTGATGTCAACTTTTATTACCCATTACACTAAGTTTATTTGGATTGTAGCCGGTTTTCCCATTTTTGGGTAGATTGTTTACAATCGAGTCATAGAATACGAACGATAAAATTTCCTAATTTTAATTGTCCATTTGATTATTATTGACCAATTTAATCAAACCGCGCGTAAGACGAAATCCGGGTAACGGCTATTTATAGCCGCGCAATCCTTGTCCCTGTGATGACAGAGTGCAGTATAAAGAGGGTCATCTGTCAAACCTGGACTAGGTCATTGGCTAACAGTTCAGACCCAGATCAGACGCCACAGAACGTGGCGTCTGATCAGAGTCTGCACAGTGTGCTCAAATTGTAGGAAGTTATGAATCATTTTACCAGCCTACACTCAGAGACAATCGGACCATCAGTGCTATCAGTGCTTTGATTAGTCTCAGACATCAAGTTTGGATATCTCCAAGATAAGAGGAGTAACTTCTATTAAAGAGGCGAAGACAAACAATAGGCAGTATATGATCTTTAATTTATTAAGTATATTAATAACTATGTCGTTGACGAAAGTATCGATATTTGTCTCGGTAAACTCTGTATGGTATGTCGGCCTAAACTAATTCAGTAGTACACCTTCTAAACTGATCTGTCGCTTTGACCTTTTGATCACGATATGTATATGTGTAAGTTTACTGCTTAAACAGGTATTACCTGTATCGTTGAGCGTGGACCTGTCTGACGTGCAATGCAGAATGTTTTGTCTACCATGTCTAAATTGAACAGTGGACATATCCTTGAGAATAGTAAATACAATGTATTAAGGTCAAAGCCACAGATAAATTTGGTCGGTCTATAATACAGGCGTATCAGAATAGTGCATTGTATTTAGAAAATGTTCTTCGAAAACTTGGAGGTTAGTGGATACAGTTGTTAGAATATCCGTCATGTTTAATAAGAAAGACATTTTTGTGAGTTTATGTTTGCTTTTCCGCACACCAAGTCCTTTTAAAAATAAAACAAACGGGCCTACTCTATAAGGAAAGAATTTGCTCCCCGTGGGAGCAAATTCTTTCCTTTTAAAGTAGACCCCTTGGGAGCAAATTCTTTCCTTTTAAAGTAGACCCCTTCTCATAAAGGATGGTAAACAATCTTACAGTTGCTTTCCTCGAAAGTGAATCCATTACTCTTAACTACCAGAATGAAATGTTTCTATAAACTTTCCCCACCTGAAACCCTAAAAACGTTTCACATCTGTTACTCGACGTTCGCTCTCGAGAATTTATAGTCATCGTGATATACCTTTACGTTGGGTATGAGTTACCGACTACGGAGACATGAAACATGAAACAGTTGGGTATGAATTACTCTTCATGCTAACTATATTCGTTGAAATACAAACTCGTTGTATAAGTTTACAGTCAGCAAAACATAAGCGATGCAATTGGGTACGAAACAAAAAGTCAAATGCAAACAACAAATGGCAGATCGCCCTGTGTTTTCAAACAGTCTGAGCAGGAACTTTGCATGGGCATTAAGAAAGCCTGGATACAATAAAATTGCTTTATAAAGAAACAAGAAGAAACAAGAACATGATCTAACACTCCTAGATTATTGCGTTTGCATTCGCCCTAATGTCCCTTTTGTCTAAATTGTCCTGAATGCGTAAAAAATATCGGTCCTAACGACAGAAAACGGACCCTCGGGCATGTGCCCCGAGCGAAGATTAAGATCAACCTGCGCATTAGCGCAGTCTAATACGAATCTTTACTAGATGCATTTTGAATAGCCAAGGATATAAACCTATTCATCTGGATAACGAATACTGTGATCAGACTGCGTGGATGCGCAGGCTGATTTCAGTCTTCGTTTGGCATGCATATCAGAAAGTACGTTTTCTCAAGTTGCGCTAATATGATAGCTCAAAGTTAATACAGAATCATCTGTATGAAAACACTTTTTATATTAGCTGAAATTCAGGGAAACACATATATTGCTATATCAGCAAACAAATCCGAAACCACCGAGAGAAATATATGCTGCTTTCTATATATATGCTAAAATGGTGGAATACCGTTGTATGATAAGTGGGAAGTTTCTTATCAGAAACTGAGGATCGCCGTTTCAACCAAGTCAGCAAAATTTGTAACTGTCATAAGGTATGTTTGTGCGGAAAATTAGATATACTGTAAGCCATTACGAAAACACACCTATTCAAATAGAAAATTTCACCGCCAGAAATTGAAAATTTTCAGATAAAAAACTCTGATATTTTTTTTCTTATTTCTGCTAAAAACATAGATTGTGGGTACTCGTAAGAACCGCCTCGACGAGGTAGTTCTAACGAGTTCCCATAATCTATGTTTTTGAGTAGAAATAAGAAAAATAGTTTATAACCCTGTAAACCCCAGTTTTACTGTATAATAGGGGGTTTAAGGGGGTCAAAAGTACATATGCATGTTTTCGTGATGCTTTATTATACTCGTAAGAGGACTTGATATACTTGTTAGATGTTCTGCCATATTTAAATCGGAGATAAATTCAGGTTCATGCAAATCTTCCATGGGCGCACAATACAATCTTATAAGAAATGCTGTGTCCCGGCTTATTATTATTATTATTATTATTATTATTCAATGGAATGTTTGTTTATTGGTTGTTTAAAAATTGTGGTTTTTATGAAGAACAAGAAAATAAATCGAAGATCATAAACAATCGATATTGCGCTCATGTGCCAATCTAAGATGTTTTTACGTTAAATAGATATCTTTTGTTGCTTGACAGTGACGCTTAAAGACATAAAAATAATAGTAAAGTATATTCCGACGGAAAAAAAAAAAAAAAAAAAAAAAAAAAAAAAAAAAAACCATATATATTATATATATGATAAGAATCCTTGTGTTATCATCACGAAAACATGCCTTTATAATTTTGACCCCCTTAAACCCCACTTTTATATAGTAAAACTTGGGTTAACAGGGTTTACATTATTTTTCTTATTTCTGCTTAAAACATAGATTGTGGGTACTCGTTAGAACCGCCTCGTCGAAGCGGTTCTAACGAGTACCCACAATCTATGTTTTGAGCAGAAACATGAAAAAATATCAGAAATTTTTATCTGAAAATTTTCATTTGTGGTAGTAAAGTTTTCAGTATATTTGAATAGGCGCGTTTTCGTAATGTTTTTGCAGCTAAATGACCCAACAAACAAAACAACACCGAATCTGGTTTTGGTATAATTTCAACATGAATATATATATATATATATATATATATATATATATATATATATATATATATATATATATAAAGACAATAACAATCTATATGTTATTTTTGCCGTTAAAAGGCAAAAACATAAATAAATAAATAAATAAATAAATAAATAAATAAACAGATAATCTGAATCTGATATTTTCTAATAGGCATCGCAAGCTCTTCTAAATTACAAATCATGGTGTTTCAGGTTGACTTAATGAAGATTTCGTCGACATGAGAAAATGCTTCTAAAGAAACTGATTGTACCATCCCAGTCAACAGTCTTGCTGGTAATATATTACTTGAATATAGTGGAGCACACAGCTTTGTAATCGAGTCACATTCAGGCATACTCACTTTCTTTACATTAACAAAGCTGCATAACGTACAACACCGCCTCAAGAAACAGAAGAAAATTGAAAAATTCGTTATTAAGCACAACTATATAGTAGTCATTATGATGACACGCCTATTCAAATATATCGAAAATTTTACAACCCAAAAAAGAAAATTTTCAGATAAAAAATTCTGATAGTTTTTATATTTCTTCTCAAAACATAGATCGTGGGTACTCATTAGAACCGCCTCGCCGAGGCGGTCCTAACGAGTACCCACAATCTATGTTTTAGCAAAATAAGAATAATAATGTATACCCCATGTAAACCCCAGTTTTACTGTATAAAATTTTAAATATATTTGAATAGGCATGCTTTTGAAAATCAGTTCTATAAATTTCTTTATTTAATGCAAGCAATTTAGACCCTGATCAGATGGCGCGTTCTGATGGTCTACACTGTTTACTCCGGTCTGTCAGTCTGCATACACGGAGTTATTACGGAAATTGCATCTGATTCAGGATACATTTTATATGTAAAAAGCGAGTCCCAAGTTCAGTTTGCGCATCTGTACAGTCTGATAACATGTAAAGCATGTGATACTCAGTTAAAACAATAGATTACCTTACTTAATTCTCGCGAAAGGCAACGGCCTTAACCCTGTAAACATATGTGCATCTCTTAATTTATGTATCAAACTATTACATAAGGTTTTGTTTCACCATGATATTTATTTGTGTTTCAGTCATTTTTTCTTGGACTAGTTTCTTTAGCAATTGCTGATGATATTGGTAAGTGTACCTAACTTTTAATGTAAATAAAGTATATTCATTTCATAAAATTATCAATAAATTGTTTGCAACAAATGCATTGCTTCCTCATGTATAATTGTCCTATCTATGTTTAACGCTTAGCATGATAAATCCTGCTTTTTGGGGAAAAGTAAGACAAATATCATGAATCTGAGTGTTGAATTTGCCAAGAGGGCAATGTCAGCAAGGCGGATATTGGCAAACCATGTAGACATCGCAAACATCAATATCTGATCAGAGTCTGCACTGTTTGCCATTTAAGTTCACGTAAACTCACTGTTATACATATATGACAGAATGTATTAGTCCTAAATGAATATATCGGTACATGGTTATCAACTTGAAATATTGACGTCATTACTGTGTACAGACAAGAGGACAAGAGGATGGTTCAGTCTTATTCATTCTACAGATATTCTGACAGGGTTTTATTTTTCTCGGAAGTCGCACGGTTTGTGATTGGCAGATATGATCATGTGACAAGACATAATCACATTGTCATATCCGGTCTATATAAACCTTTGCCTCAGCTGTTTAAAGGTCATACTCAAGCCGACTGTAGAAGGGTTCACTTCGTAGGAGGCAACAGAGCTATAACTAGAAGATAGATACTGTGACTTGAGGCAGAAAAGCAAGTGGCTTAGTTCCGCGTTCCCTACAGATGAAACGGCGTCATAAAGGTAACAGGGCTACAAAGATCGTTGCATTGGCCGCAGCTTTTCTTGTCTTCTAGGAGCTATTGACAATTAAAGTTTAGACAAAGGTTTTGGACAGTAGGTGTCGTTCTAGGTCTTAGTTTAGTAAACACTTCTGCAACAAGGTATATCGGAACCAGAATTTTACGGTTACTTTGTGTACAGATTTAGGAAAATTGTAGAAAAATATAACTTTTTGGAGCAATTCAGAAAACTTATTAACCGTTATAAAAGAATTGGCTATAGCCGTGATATTGTGCGGCAGACTGCATGCCTCGTGTTGATGGCTATGCTTCACTCTTTAATTGCACGACGGCGGTTCGGACTTCAGACTCAGTGACGGCCTTGTGGTAAAATTTTAACCAATGGGTTGGGGCTTGACGACATGTCTTTGGCTTGGCTCGCCGTGATCCAACTTTTTATTTACTCTGGCATACAGTAGAATTAGCCATGAGTATTCGTCTTTGTTTATTATAGTGATTATAGTGATTGATTTGATTTTTTATGTTTTTGCTTTGATGCATTGACTGAGTTGGGAGCCTTCATGCGAACCGGATCTTTTATGCATTTCTGCATTAAGAGTAGCATGGAGACCCAGGGTGAAGTGGGCTAGCTGTAAATTTGCGTGAAATCCCCCGGTGTTTTTTTTTTATAGTTGTAGTTTATTAGTATAAAACTTTTCTGCATAGGTTTAACCGGCATTAAGTACATGCTGGTCAGTTCTCGGTTGTAAATGATCACTCGAGTCACTGCACCTCTCAACGTTGTAGTAGTCAACAGCGTAATGTCCTATGAAGGAGGATGCTACCTGACTAGTCATCATCGCCAATGTTAAGATATTGTCATGCTACCTATATGAGTGATAATACTAATGTATTATATTTGGGATTGCTCATTGTTTGACTACTGATTATACTTATTTTGTACACTTTTAACGCTCTATCTATCCGTTTTGAAAGGGATGGCAGCTGATATAGGGTAAGACGAACGTATTTGGATCCGTTCAGTTATGGCCAAGAAGTAAAGGCCTGGTAGATACACTTGGGGCTCTGAAAATACGCTACAACTGTTAAACACTTGATATTTGCGGCATCAAAATTTGGCATTTTGACGGGAAGGGCTTGTTTGTGCATTTTTATTCACACATTCACACTTTACACTAAATATGTATTGAAATTAGAATATTGGCGGACTTTTACTTTGGTGGGTTTGCCTAGATTGCTAATCGAGCCAAAATAAGGTGATCTCCAAATATGTGTTTTGCACTATCAAGAAATTCGATGATAGATGAAGTGCTTTCAATGTAAGCTTGTATTTTTTTCTTTTTCTTATTATCGGTAAGTGTACATTGGTAACAGTGAAATGTATGGCTTCACAGTGCATTACGATGTATTGATCCGCAGATTCATGTGTACATGTATCAAAAAAGGTAAGAGAAAAGTCCAAGGGGAGTGCCACAATCAAAAGCTGCAGCCCTTCCCAGACACCAATAGGAAGACCAAACAAGCGCAAATCGAACAAACGTATAAAAAGCACTAAGATTAGCTCTCTCTTCCCCGAGCGAGGTAATCGCAATGCTAAAATGACTGAAACACACAAGAATAAAATAACACAAGGCAAGACTTAAAACAAATATTCACCTCGTAGAATAAACCACAAAGCAACAAAGAGTAAGACTAACACCGGGACCACCGCCTTAGAACGGTCAATAGAGTAAACCACCGGGGGGGGGGGGTTAAAGCACTTTTACAGCTAACCAACTTCACCCTGGGTCCCGATGTTACTCTTAATACAGAAATACATAAAAATTCGGTTCGCATAAAGGCTACCAACTCAGTCAATCATACGAAAGGTGATTGTAAAGTGCTTGAATGTTACATGTACTTTGTCAGTGTGACGTCTCAGTCCACAAAAAGAAATGTATTTGAATAAGAAAAAGAATGATATAACCGGACGCAATATTGTTAATCATTATTTTACGCACAATATCCTCTGCAATATAAGTATGTGGACAATCTGTTTAAAACACGTTTATATGCTTCTATCTCCAATTCTCAGATTGTGGGACGGAGTTTACCGTTGAAAATGGCAATGTTGAAATTTTGGAGAATAAAGCATCGTTTACTTACACAGCCCGAATTACATGTAATTCTGGATATGAATTAAGCGGACCCCCTTTCATAATTTGTATGCCTGGTGACATTTGGAACAAAAACACAAGCTGCAATATTAAAGGTTTGCTATTTTGCAAGTGTACATTTATAAATACCTTACAATTCTTCCAAATATTATATAACGCAAATTCGTCGTACAAACTGTTAGTATGTAAAAAGTAAGTAATTTTCGAACCAAACACCGTGGGGAAAATGTAAGCAGTATTAATATTACACCCAGTGTTAAATTGTCATATTTTGCAATGCTTGTTTTATAGGATCTGAATTCTTGAGAATAATAACAAAAACATTAAAGGTGTCAAACAGTAATCTATAACTGTTTGTCTATGGATTAAAGGGAAAGGCTCACTAAACATGTTTTATGTCAGAAAATGCCCAGCTTTAGAAACAAGCACTTTGGGGCATTGTTTATCAAAATTAATTGGAAAATAAGAAATACGCATATCGCTTTTTATGTGAGCCACGTCTCGAAAAAAAAGGCTCTTTTGGCTTTCCATAGAATCAATATTTCAGTACGCATGCCTATTCTCTTAGCAAGGCATATGTGTACTTCTTTGACCGGTTTCCTCTAGGTCTACCACTTACGTGAGCATACAGCAAAGGTTCTCGCGAGACTGCGCGGACGCGCAGTCTCGCGAGAACCTTTGCTGTTCGCATATGCTATGACGGCTGGCTGTCTGTTATGCGGCTTATATTTTTTATAAATGTATCGCTAACTACCTACAAACATGGATGCTTTTAGGGGTTGGGGGTGGGGGGTGGGCGTTTTCTAAATTTCCCGATGATTACTTATTTTTAAGCGATCTTGAAAGACTTAGCTTGAAAGGCTTTTGATTTAAAAAATATGTGTAATATTTGATAAGCGTTTCCTTTGAAAGATTTAATAATAGTAAAATGCATTCGAGACAACATAGCTTATACAGAATACAATCTGATGTTAGTTTATGATATTAACAAGTATACTATTTTACATTTTAATATATAGACTGCGGGACATATCATGAGCTTGAAAATGGCCATATAGACTTTGAAGAAAAAGACACAACATTTAACCACACAGTACCTGTATCCTGTAATACTGGATATAACCTGAACGGAAAGGACTATATAAGATGTCTTTCTAATGGCACTTGGAGCGATGATGCAAGCTGTGATGTTGTTGGTAGGTACATGTACTTTTGAAGATGTATAAGCCGAAACACAGCATTTGCTACAAAGGTGCATTTGTGCCCAGCAAAATGTCAGATCATTTTCTCAAAACATAAAGGTATCAGTGCTTAACAGGCTAGTATTCGAATGTTATATACCCATAAGGTAATTCCATACATTAAAATAACCGCAATATTAATTGAGCCAGCGCATGTCAAAACCTACAATAAGACATGTGTAATCAGCAAAAACACAGATCACCGGTACATTTACCCATTATGGCAGGGGTTCACGCTTATCCCTCTTTTGATAGCCTATAGGCTGTAGAAGGCATATACGATCAGTGTAGACTCTGATCAGACTGTGTGGATTTGCAGGCTGCTCTGAGTCTTCGCTGGTCGTATAAAGTCTTATTGCAGGTTTTGTCGTATGCTGGCTCAATTTATAACTATTAAATACGTTACACGTGTACATAAGGCACACTAGGAGAGATCTGCAGTATAGTATATGCCGGGGGAAAAGCATTTCCCACAGGACTGAAAGTGCGCCTAGTAAAGTCCCAGATCAGCTTGCGCATCCACGCAGTCTGATCAGAAAATTTGCAGAACACTCTGTAGGTAGCCAAGGATAAAAGCGTCTTCAAGCGGGCCGCGAAGACGGTGATCAGCCCTGCGAGGTTGCGCAGGCTGATCCGTGTTTTTGCAGGGCGCACAAGCAATCTTGAAGGAAATGCTGTCCCGGTTTGTTCCGGTGGTTTGCTCTACCGACCGTTCTAAGGCGGTGGTCCCGGTGTCAGTCTTACTCTTTGTTGCTTTGTGGTTTATTCTACAAGGCGATTTGTTGTATGTCTTTCCGTGTGTCATTTTGTTCTTGTATTTTTCAGTCCTTTTAGTATTGCGATTACCTCGCTTGGGGAAGAGAGAGCTAATCTTAGTGCTTTTCGTACGTTTGTTCGGTTTGTGCTTGTTTAGATTTGTCGGTTTCCTCTTCCTCTTGGGGTCTGGGAAGGGCTGCCATTTGTGATGGTGGCACTCCCTGGACTTTTCTCTTAACATTTTTGTATACAAAACGTCAAGAAAATCATAGTGAGTGATTCCTACTAGCAGGATGCATGTAGTACTTTATAGAAAACAATCACGTTAAATGATTAATTTAAACGGAATCATTAAGGTGATATCAAAAACATCACGAAAACATACCTGTATAATTTTTACCCCTTAAACCCCACTTTTATTTAATAAACCTGGGGTTTACAGGGGTATACATTATTTTTCTTATTTTTACTTAAAACATAGATTGGGGATACTCGTTGGAACCGCCTCGCCGAGGCGGTTCTAACGAGTACCCACAAATTATGTTTTGAGAAGAAATATGTAAAACATAAAGTTCGAGTTAGCCATGGTAAATGAGCCATCCGTGTTCGAGCCATCACGGTTAAACTGTATTTTCTGATGTTTTATTACAATTTGTGACGCATGAAAATTGGAAAAGAATATGAGTTGCAACGCCAAAAAAACGAAACAAAACAAACCAAAAATAAGATAAAATATAAAAAAAAACACACACAAAAAAAAAAAAAAAACAACGTACCTTTGGGTTTATGTGATCAGCGAAGATTTAGATCAGCCTGCACATTTGCACAGTCTGATCAGAATATTTACTGTGTGCATCGTTTCTTCATGCGGGCAACGAAGACTGGGCGGATGCGAAGGCTGATTTGAGTCTTCATTTGGTACACATGTCAGAAGGTACGTTTTCACACGTAATGTTTGTATTTTGATGAACAGACTGTCGGCCGGAGTTTTCACTTGAAAACGGACGTATTGAGTTTGAAGGCAGAGATACTGTATTTAACAAAACGGTACCTGTATCCTGTAATGCTGGGTACGAATTAAAAGGACGGGGCTACATAATCTGCCTTTCTAACGGCACTTGGAGTAATGACATCAGTTGTGATGCAGTAGGTATGTGCCTCCCGTTACGAAAACAAGCCTATTCAAATATACTGAAAATTATACCAGCAAAAAGAAATGAAAATTTTCAGATAAAAATTCTGATAGTTTTCATATTTCTGCTCAAAAACATAGATTGTGGGTACTCGTTAGAACCGCCTCGCTGAGGCGGTTCTAACGAGTACCCACAATTTATGTTTTTGAGCAGAAATAAGAAAAATGATGTATACTCCTGCAAATCCCAGTTTTACTTGGAAATACGGGTCTGAGCAAGCAGTGTACAAGCCAATCAGAGTTTACATTGGTCGACATTCTGCCAGCAAACTTTGACGCATCACAGGTATTACAGTTAACATGTCACTACTCCTTTGCTTCTTGTGTCAGCCTGATTTTCGGTACCCGCTAATATTGTACGTAATCAGTGTATGAGAACTCATTCTCGCATATACAAATTAACATGTACCATATCATGACAAATAAAGTAATGAATATATTATAATGCAATTTGTCACCTACATGAACCTACATTCACTCAATTATGGTATTACTGTCCCGGTACAATATGACAAAGTTATTATTGATACGGCCCCTTATTAACTCCACTCAAGTGAAAAAAAAACAATGTGTCTTATACCCGCTCCACCCCGCGCGCATCAGTTCCCTCGTGCAATGCACGTATCATACAAAGGCCACATCACGATGTCACCCAATCTAACTGTCGGCGGTTGCTGAGATCTCGGACAAAGACGGTTTCGATTTTCAGGTTGATAATTATGTGTAATCTAAATGCATAAGTACTATGCACTTTTAAACAACCGAAAACGGCTAGATTATATTGTCCCCGGGTATTGTAGTATTGTACATAGACTGTACGGACTGCTTAAATTTACAGAGCACCGGAATGGTTCCATACGAATATTCATTTAATCAATATGTTGGTTGATATAAAGGTAATCATATGATGATTTCTTTATGTAGCCTGTGGATTAGAGTTCTCTCTTGCGAATGGCCATGCAGAGTTTGAAGGTTACGAAACGACATTTGACCACACAGTACCTGTTATATGCAACACTGGATATAAATTAAAAGGAAAGGACTATACAAGATGTCTGTCTGATGGTAACTGGAGCAGTGATGTCAGCTGCGATGTATTAGGTCATTTGGTTTGCATATTTATTATAACTGTCGGTGCCGTTTTAAGACATTCTTGCAGATGATTCAACCATGAGCCATAATGTCAAAAACCTCATGACGACAACATACCTATTCAAATATAATGGAAATTTCACTACAAAAAAATGAAAATTTTTAGAAAAAAAAAAAACTGATACTTTTTTCATATTTCTACTCAAAACATAGGGTGTGGGTACTCGTTAGAACCGCCTCGTCGAGGCGGTTCCAACGAGTACTCACAATCTATGGTTTTGAGAAGAAATAAGAAAAATAATGTATACCCCTGTAACCCCCAGTTTTACTACATAAAAGTGGGGTTTAAGGGCGTCAAAATTATATAGGCATGTTTTCGTGATGACTTTCGGACATATGCGCCGAACGAAGATTATAATCAACCTGCACATCCTCGCAGTCTGGTCAGAGTTTTCATTGTCCGCATCGAGAAACGTTTTATCATTGGCTTTTCAAATGTGCCCAATAAAAATTCTGATCAGACTGGGCGAATGCGCAAGCTGATCTGAATCTTGGCTAGGCGCACTTTTCCGGAAGTACTTTTTCGGACGTTGTTGCTTATTTAGTTAATATAAAAGTTGATTAACTGCAGGATTATGCCGCAATTTAAAAGTAGACCAACATTTGAAAATATGAATCTAGCTTCCTAATACGATGCCACTCCATTACAACAGTCTTTTATCTTTTGGAATTCACATAACTGGCTGTTTTAGGGAGGTGTATGTTGTAGAGAGATTATCTAGATATAACTAATAAATGTTGGGAGCAATGAACGTACACAAAGAAACTAAAATGCTACACTGGAACATCTTTATCAGACGATTGATTATAAGGTGCGGATATAAGACGGTTTCAAGGTGTATCCCAAAAGTGTTGTATCCAAACAAAAATCCGTAGATCAAATAGAATTAAATGGCCATTTTCTATATAATCTAGACATTTTTGTCTGGATTCAACACAGTCCAAAGTATAGAAAAATGACCAGGTATGGTCATTTTCCTATAAAATCTGGTCATTTTTCTATATAATATTCACTGTAAAGTTGTTTTCTTTTTTTGTGCTAGACTATTTAATTTCCGCCAATAAGGTCTCATAAATGACCCTCGTTCAAATTTCATAAAGCCGGAAGGGGCTGAATGGTCACAAATGGCAGAAAAATAAATTACACAATAGTGAACTACCGGGTAAAACTGTTTTAGTCTTAACCCCGATATTATAGATATTCATACACCTCCCCCCCGTCCCCACGCACACTGCCCGACCACAGGCGTGTAAGATTAGGCACAAAGATTTCAAAATTGAGGTGTCATAATATCTGCAATAAAAAAGTAAAAAAGGATTGCCTTTGGAAACAAAGAACACACAAAATGACAAAAATCGGAGACTCGGTTTGATTAAGTCTCTTCATATGCATCACTGTAGTTTGCGAGGCTGCATACTCCCCCTAGCGCCTGCTTAAGCGGTATTTCACTGATTCGCGGTAGTGCAGTTGAAGAGAGCAGAAACGTGTTTCGCCTTGAGTAGGATAACCATTGCGCATGCAGTCTGTAGCATGGCATCTCTAGATATATATTTTTTTGTTTTTATTTTATTTGTTTATGATTCAATGTACGAAGTTTCTACAGAAAAGAGAGGTATACAGAACGGGTGGTATATAACATAAACGGGGCCATCAATTCTATTGACAGTACATTATTTGCACTGTCACATGCGCCTTTTGTTTGTTCAACATAGCAGTTTTTAGTTTTTAAGGGTTTCTCAAGGTGAGGCGAGAAGGCATCTCTATTTCAGGGTAGAAGGCATCTGTGTCAAAAACTGAAGTGCCCCCTTCTGAAAAGATGTCAACTTTGAAATAAGATTTAGCTTCCAAGGGGAGAAGACATTTTTTTCAGAAAGACTTGGCGATCACTTTTCTTATCCTTTAAGGCTACAATGTCCATAATTCAAGTCTGATAATAGAATGCCGCTAAATGCGCTACTGGGGGAAGTCATTAGCGCATTAGGGGTCATGAAGGCATTTATGTTTAACGGTCGCACATGAACATAATCAATTTAATCGATGGTACTATTTTCAAGCTTCGCATGTATTCCGTAGTTTTACTGGATTTTATTGTTCAGACGGTCTCTCATACGAGCCGTGTTCCAAACGTAATGTCACTTGCGTCAGTTCTCCTATACTACAAATGCTCTGATCATTTTAACTTGCTCTGCCCTTCAAAATACTCTCCGTCCGCCTGAATCGGTCAATCCACATTTGGAAACATTGCTCATACTCTTCTATGGTAACACCTATCAGATACTGATAAACAGCACTAATGAACAGCAGATCTAAGGGAATTTATCGATTTGTATCTCTTTCCCTACAGAGGATAATTAAGTTTTGGAAGACAATAGTTACAGGGGCGCGGTGAAGTGGGGGTGGGGCGGGGAAGAGGCAGGTCCGGCGAAAACGGAGGGTGTGCAAGGACGGTAATTCCTCCGACTCAGAAAACTAGGTCATACTGTGTGCCTTATGAGCGACAGCATTATCATGCAAAAGTTAGAAGTACATGTACTTAAGTCCTGTTTTGGGGCGGCGACTTTTGTAGTAGTTCTTCAATTTTCTTAGAACAACTCTTTTGTAGATATTTCCTGTTACCGTACTGCTTTTTGGCACCAGAATTTGAAAGACTGGAGTAAAAAAAAATACTAAACCTTCTCACCGTTCTTATTCGTTTGGCAATACTTGGGCGTTTCGCATTTTCGGTGGGCCAAAAAATCGGTAAGAACAGTTCCGCTTTGGTTCAAAACAGTTAAACCATGTCTCATCACCTGTAACTATATTGTCAAAAACCTTTTTGCTGTATTTTGGGTACATGTTCAGAAATGTGTTTGCTATTGTTACACGGGTCCTCTTTTGTTCACCAGTTAACAAATGGGGTATCCAACTTGCATTTATTTTTCTACGTTTTAGGTAGTTCTTCAAAATTCTATGAAGTCGTACTAAAGACAAGTTTGTCATTCGGGCCAATTGCCTTACGGTGAATCTGGCATTCTTTTTTTGTGTACGGATTTTTTCGATGTTACCGTTCGGAGTAGTTGTTGCAGGAAGACCAGCGCGAGGGGCATCTTTGAGCTACTGCTGTGTGGTCCTTTAGCTATCCACCTACAAATATGTAGTCATGTGAGGCATTTGACCCTCCCCATAAATGTCGCACACCTCACGGTAATTAACTACAGTAGCGACCTGCTTTGGGCGAGATATTTACCTATGTTACGATTCAGTGATCATTCTATCGACACGATGTGGTTTTATGTACACATGGCACGATTTCCGCGAAATAAAACACAAATGACATTACTTTTGGAACACCCCTCGTATTCTTTCGCTAGCTGTTACTTACTATAGTAGGGCCGCAACGCAAGACAACACACCTTGTGACATGACCACCCAGTCAAGACTCAAATCAGCCTGCGCATGCGCGCAACCCGATCAGAATCTTCGTTATCCGCACGAGGATATTTTGAATCAGTTTTTAATATCTTAAATGCGTCAAGTGAAGTTGCTGATCAGACTGTGCAAATGCACAGCTTGATCTGTATCATTTCTGTGGACACATGTCCAAATGTGCGCTTTCTGACGTAGCGGCTCATTTATACACGCAAGAATCATGAATGCTGGTTGTACTTGCAATCATGACTCTTGTGTGAATGAACGTACCCAGTGGACACATGACGCTTATACAACGTCGCATCAACGTCGATGCAACGTCGTGACGCAACGTCGTTGCATCGACGTTGATTCGACGTTGCATCAACATTGCGTGCAAGCTGAGCATATATATATATATATTGGTTCACAGACTGTGGAGTTGAATACAATCTAGAATATGGACATGTGGATTTCAATGGAAAAAATACTACGTTTTCCCAAAAGGTTCCTGTCACGTGTAAATTGGGTTATGAAGCGTCTACTAGAGAGATCATCTGCCTTTTCGACGGTTCATGGAGTACAACTAAATGTATACCCAAAGGTATATCCTAAGCTTAGGGCAATTCCAAGCAGGGCCGTTTTCATGTTTCGTCCTGTTTGTTGGCTTATCTTTATGTTTGGTGGGTCCTTTCTGGCATACAAATATCGAGGAAGCTGCATGATTTCCTTTTCGATGATTTGTAACGTGTGTACTAGCGGGCGCGGCTTGTTTGCTATTCTTCTAGGTTTTATTGATAGGTTCTGTTCACACTGGATATTGTCTTTCATCACGAAAACACGCATGTATAATTTTGATCCCCGTAATCCCCACTTTTATATAGTAAAACAGGGGTACACATTATTTTTTTTATTTCTAACCAGTACCCACAATCTATGTTTTGAGCAGAAATATAAAAAAATATCAGAGTGTTTTATCTGAAAATTTTCAGTTTTTGGAGGTGAACTTTTTTATATATATTTATTTGGCGTGTTTTAGTAATGACTATTGAACTTAACAAATTACTTGAAGCTTTAATTTTAATGAATGATGCACTTTCTTGGGGGATAATTATTACCAGAAAGTATATAAAGGCATATTTTTAGATTTTGAACATAGTCTTATAATGCAAACAGGGAACGTTTTTCTGGAAAAAAAAAACTGATATTACCAAATGTGATTTCTGCGTTTGTTCTGAAAACCTTATCACTATATGACTCCAACAGAATTCTCGAAATTACTGAACGTTAAATGGTATGTATTAAAACAATTTTTATAATATACAATTAGCCTGTATGTTTGAGATGAACATATGGTCTGTTTTGTTGTAGAGTGTTCCGTCGTGGTAGCATAATACTCAAGCTGACAAAGAAGATAATATATATAAAACACAATTAAAGTACAGTCGACTCTCGTTATCTCGAATTTCAAGGGACTCACCACTGAAACACTTCGAGATATCCGTACCTCGACATATCAGAGTTGAGAGAAAGAAGAAGACAATAAATTGAACAACCACATATAACAAATGAATATGTAATTTGACTCCTGAAGTTAGAAATATATATATATAAAATAATGTGGAAAAGAGGAGAAATTGCTCCTTAGGAGCAATTTTTCCTCTTTTCCACATTATTTTGTTACCTGTTGTCATAGTTTCATGTTAAAACAGTGACCAGATTTTCACTTCGAGATAAGCGGTAATTCGAAATAAGCGAGTTCGAGATAACGAGGTTCGACTGTACATTAAATGTATATGTGAATGTACTTAGACATGCCTGAAGCACGACACACAAATCCTGAGGCAACAAAAGATGAAGAGCTGATGAATGCTACATATGAAACTACCTCTGCGTCAACAAAGAAGAATTGCAACAGCGGAACCGCCTTGGAACAGTGCTTTTCCTCTTAAGTCCAATTTCATTGTGGTTTTGAATTTATGTGCGTACTTACGAAGTATGGTTTTAGAGATAGTACAAACTCACTATATCATGTAAACATCATTTAAAAATAGAAAAAAAAAACAAAGTTAGAAAAAAACTGGCTCGTTTGGTATGATGGAGACTTTTGAAAAGAGATATTTTAATACAAATGACAACAATTTGTTTGCTTTTGTCTTGTATTTATCTGAATTATCGTAGCATTTCTTTAACAGACTGTGGAACGGACTATAGTGTGACACATGGCTATGTGAATTTCACTGGTAAAAGTACCCTATTTAATGCCAGTGTTCCTATCACATGCGAAGTTGGTTATGAGCCATCTGGTGATCAGAACATTACCTGCCTCCAGGACGGCACTTGGACCGAAATTACTTGTGTAAATAAAGGTAAGTTAAATCTGAATTAAAGAAAAGATCTCAGATAGTGTAAAACGTATGTATCTCAGAAACTGGTATTTTAAATTAAAGTTTAACCAGTCTTTAAGATGTAAACACTAACTTGACTCCGAGGTTATAAAACCTTTTTCGTAACTAACTCATTCTGTTAAAAAATCTCAAATTACTAACAGTTGCAAATTCTTTCTTGCTGAACATAGCTGAGCATTAAAATTTCTCTTCTAATAAAATGAATTTATTAGCAGAGAAAATTTCATGCTCAGTTTAGTTGAGCACGTAAAAGGTTAATAACTTCGGGGCCTGATTTAGGGATTGAAGGTAATTCGTCTTCATCGCTCGCAGTACGAAAACAATAAAAATAAAGGGGAAACATCGTCACTGCAACATTTTGTAAATATTTCATCTGAAGTATTGGTTATGTAATTGTTTGCTTTTTAAAGGTATGACCTGTTTTTATAAACAACTAAAGCCTACACACAAACATATACAAACAGACACACATAAACACAACATGCATGCCAGTAAAACAATTCTGATATATTGCAGTGTTCGACGGATACATTTGATAAATTGTCTCCAGTGAGTGACTGTGTCAGTCAGTTCTTTTTTCTTTTTCAAGCTTACGAGCTTTGTTCAGGTTATATTTTGAAACTGATAAAACATGGCATGACTCCTTCGATGTTATCGTTAATTATGTTTTAATCAATGTTACTTTGAGATATAGTATATTATCTCGATCTCTAAGCTCAATCAGGATATTAATTATCATTAGCCTATGTTCTTTTAACTGTGCCAAGACCGTATTTCTGTTGCAGTTCATTCTCGTTTATTCGTTCTGTTTTCGATTAAGTGCCGTTCTTGTGATGTTGTGTTATGTCATTCTATTCTTATACGATGTCTTGGAAGTGTTATGTTCCATGACTGGACTTTTACAGGGTATCATATATTTGAGCATCAACGCAAGAAAACGTACCTTAGGGCATGTGCGCCCAGCGAAGATTCAGAACAGCCTGGCTTTCAGACAGTTTGAATATAATCGTTACTGGGCGTTTTTGGGATAGCCAATATCGCAACATGTCTTAATGCAGACAACGGAAACACTGGTTAGGCTACGCGGATGCGTAATCTGATCTGAGCCTCCGTTGAACTCATGTGTCAGAAGATGCGTTTTCCCACATTGCGGCTGAATTATTTTTAACAGTAAGCAATTTCATAAAGCATATGCTGCTTGCAACTGCTCTTTGCTAACGAAATATGCTTTAAAATAACGGTGCTTATTCATACAAACACTTTTGAACACTTTTTACTTTTGAACTGTGTTTTTAAACGTTCTAAGGTGCTAGTGAGGTCTATGTTAGGTACGTGTCAACAAAGATCATGTAGAGGTTCATATTCTGTTCCAGGCATTTCTGTTTAAGCTGTCTTGCTGTGAAGATCATGTCTATTGTTCTTCTATCCTTCCTGAATCCACACTGGCTTTCTGGTAGAAGCCCTGACTGTTCAAGGTGTTCATTCAATCGTTTCAGTAGGACTCTTGCAAGGATCTTCCCAGCAATTGACAATAAAGAGACGCCTTGATGATTGTCACAGACTTGAGGATTCACTTTCCGTTTGAATAGGTGGATAATTGCTGTATCCTTGAAGTGGGATGGCTTAGAGGGATGGCTTCTTTTCTCCACATAATGTGTAATATCTCTGCAAGTTTCTCTTCGACTGGAGGACCACCTGCTTTGTAGATCTCTGCAGCTATTGCATCAGATCCTGGAGCCTTAACAGATGACAGGACTTTGCCAGAAATAATTAGAACTGTGCAGTTTTCATCTTCATTCTCTGAGCTGTGTTCTAGTGCACTAAACGGCTGCAGATATCATTGATTAATGCTTGCCTCTTGCTGTCTTGCTTCAGCTTGGAGACATCCTCTCTCTTTGGCAATACTTGCCTTGTGGTCGTCGTACAGGCTAAATGAGCAGGTTGAGTTTGCTGACAACAAGCCTGTGATCCGTCCAACAGTAGTCTGTAGAACGTCGCCAATGATCCCAAAGGAAATGAAATATAATCTGCACAGTTGTGCAGATTATATTTCATTTCCTTTGGGATCATTGGACCTATTGTAGCGTATTTGAAAATGTAGTTCTGCTCATATATACGCTAGAGGACGTAAGCAGTGTTGCAAACTTCATTACTGCTTATGAAGAGTCTCAATAAAACCGAGACTCACACTTTCTAATCCGTAGTCTGTTCTTTATTTCAAAAGGCAATCTTTTTGACGTTTCTTTGTCACTCTGACACCCTGTCTGTCCATCCTTCGCACTATGACATAGTCAATGAGATGCTAGTGTTTAAAGCGAGGGTGCATCAATGATGTAGTGTTGCAAGAGAAAGGCCAGGACCTCTACATGACCTTTGTTGACGTTACCAGAGCATTTGAAACAGTCATTCTTGAGGGACTTTGGTGGAAAATTATAGCAAAGTTTGGCTGTCCTGCCAAATACATAGCAATGGTGCGGCAGTTCCACGATAGTATACTTGTAAGGGTCCAAAATGATGGCGAGTTTTTTTATCCATTTCCTGTGACAAATGGCGTTAAGTAAGGCTGTGTACTAGCTTCAACACTGTTCAGCATGTTGTTTTCTGCTATGCTCATAGATGCTTTTCAGGATGATGACAATCTTAAAGTTATTAAGTAGCTCTTTGATTGGAAGTTTTTTCAATCTAGGAAGGTTGCACGCTAAATTCAAGGTGCAGACAGAGGAGCTAGATGAGTTCCTCTTTTCTGATGACATGTCAAAGGGTGCTCCAACAGAAGAGAATATGCATAAAGGTGTGGATCAAGTACCTGATTCATGTGACAGCTATGATCGCACAATAAACATCAAAAAGACTGAGGTGGTATATCAGTCACTACCTGGAAAGCCTTACAAGGAGTGTACTATCATTATGAAAGGTCAACGATTGCAAATAGTAGACACGTTCACCTACCTAGGAAGCACGTTGTCTAGAGTTGTGAACACTAATGATGACGTCAATGCCGGGATTGCCAAAGCTAGTGCAGCATTTGGCCGACTACAGGGAAGTATTTAAGATCGAAGTAGAATCAGACTTGACACAAAGCTGAAAGTCTACAGATCTGTGGTGCTACCAACACTATTATACGCATGCAAAACTTGGACAGTTTCCCAACGGCATGCCAAAAAACTGAACTACTTCTATTCAAGCTGTCTTAGAAAACTTGGAAGACAGGATTCTAGACACAGAAGTCCTAAAAAGGGCAGGGATGCAGAGTGTACATTCTCTTCTGAAATTGGCAGAATTAAGATGGACAGACTATGTAACCAGAATGCCTGATGAACATTTACCAAGGAAAATCCTCAATGGAGAACTAGAAGTGGGAAAACACTTCCTTGGTGGTCAGAAGAAGCGATACAAGGACACCCTCAAAGCCTTTCTTAAAGACTTCAACATACCTATAGAGTCATGGGAACAGATAGCACAGGATCGAGCAAAGTGGTGAGGCCTCATAAGGAGGGGTGCAGGTGAATACGAAGCAAAAAGAATCAGCGACGCCGAGCAGAAACGTGTGCAGCGGAAAGCCAGAGCTAAGGCATCACCAACTGAGCTTTCTTCTTCAGACCTCTTTTGTTCTATCTGCAACAGGCAGTTTAGAGCTAAGATTGGTCTCATCAGCCAAACACAAACAATAACACTGCACGCATTTGATTAGGATTGGTCATTGTCTGTAATGAAAGACGAACGAAGTAGGTACGAGAATGAAATGTAGAGCTTATCGTCACATATAACTGAACTGATGAAATTTGCAAATCAAGACCATGTCTATGTCTGATAACAATATCAAATAAAACTATTGTAATGGTCATCGGTTCTTACAGGACGTCAAGCATCGCGGTCACCCATCCGGGTACATACCGTAATGTACTTTGCTTAACTTCGAAGAAAAAGCCAATCACTCTACCAACGTCGTCTTAAAAGCAGGCTTCCTAAGCAACGCTGTTGAAGTGGTTAATATACATAATCCATTACATTCCCCACCCTCACCCTCCCACGCCTCTTCTCTTGACCACGGCCCGGTTACCAACACTGCCCTGCCCGCAGATCCGAGGGAGGAGACTATGCAAAGCTACCAGGGACACATTTTCCTGCAACCGGGATCCGGAGCTGATGACTGTGTCATTTCTGATCCACTACTGCCACCAAATATCGCGTTTACCTGGTCTTTCACGGCGCCAAGCATGGCGGTCCCCCTTCCAGGTACTGACTGCAATGTACGTTGTTTAAATTCGTAAAAAAGCAAATCGCTCTGCCAACGTCGCCGTAACAGTTGGCTTCCACACCAAGGCTGCAGAGTATATACCTAATCCGTTGCACTGTAAGGTTTGCCCTTGGAAACAAAGACCAAATTATGCTTTGCCAAGCGACTGAAGGAAATTTGTCAGGTACACTAAACTTAAATATAGCATGCTTTACATGATAAAAAAAGTTTAAACACACTTTTGTATACACACTGTATAAACACACAATGAATAGTTAAAGAAAACTTTAGCATTAACTAAGACATCATGTTATGAAATTAAAATCCACACATATACATATGTATCTCCAAAAATCCCAAACCTAATTATGCTTTGCAATCTCTAAGTTTGCATATGCTAAAATGAATTTAGAGCATGTTGTTTGCATAAGCCAAAAATGGCTTTTCCTATGGCGAGGCTCATAAAATGGCAGTAGTATTTGCACACATACGAGCGTATGTACATGCATTTATGTTTGTAATACGATAAACGTTGTTTCTCATATAAGTTAATAAAGTAAATAAAATAAAACTATAGGTCATTGGAAAACTGTTGTTGTAATGCAGAGGTATGATAACATAGCATCACTTATACATCGCACGCGCCTGTAATGTCTGTATTGCCAATTTGTATGTTGTATGATATTAAAACCCACTAATATGCATAATGTAGCTCTAAAAATCTCAAACCTAATTATGATTTGCAATCTCTAAGTGTGTTTAAGCTAAAATGGATTAAAACATGCCGTTGAGAGAACCAACATAAAAAATATACCACAGGAGTCGCGTCGCGAAAAAGGGCACTTCAGACTTTCCGTCGTATGAGTCGCGATTAAGCAAGGCCGCATGTCTAGGTCTTTAGCTGAAGTTTTCGGATTGGCCTATCGCTAACGAGCGCACATCATAGGTTCTTACTCTTCTGAATTTGCTATTCACATGTTCTAAAAAGGCATTTTCTCGTGATGAGGCTCATATAATGGCAGTAATATTTGCACCCATACGCACATGTATGTATGTTTGTAGGATGAAGAACAATGTTCCTCAGTTTAGTTGATATCCAAATAAAGGTGCATGTCATTGAAAACAAACTGTTGTTGTATTGCAGAAGTATAATCATTTAACATCGCTTATACATTGCACGCATCTGGAATGTCTGTATTCCCAGTTTGTATGTTGTAAAACACTGTTTGATCTTCTAATCATATGTTAATCCTGTACGAAGAGTTTTAAATGATTATAATTTCGGTTTCTATAATTGCAGTATTACAGCGTTGGAAAATAGTATATGGTTAGTATAAAATATAAATTACCATTATTAGTAGCTAAATCTGTTAAAAGATGTTGTCTTTCGCTACGAGTATGTTTGAAACAATAAAAAGAAAGGAAGGCAATGATCAGGAACTGACGCAATTACCTCACACCTTCTGTCCTAGACACCAAATGGACAGAAGGACTCGCTTAAACACCAACCTGTCCTATAAAAGGATGTAAGCGGCGCTTATTTCAAATAAGTGCCCGTACTTATATAGTAAACAAATTCTGTCATTTAGCAACTGTTTACCTGGTGCAATTTATTAAAAGTCACAATCATTAGTGCCCCATGTTAGGCTTTATCGTTTTTGCCATATCATACCTAGTAGCAGGTAAATACATTATTCTGTAGCATCCTGAGCAAGCAGACGCCAGGTAAACATATAAACAGCAGACCGGTATTCAGTGATCCCCGCCTACATCTTCTGGTGGTAGCTGCTACGCAAATGCCAATCTAAAGCGACGGCACCACAATCAACACATTACAAGCAGAAAGCCAAAAGGGCAGTTTCCTTTCCATTTGTTTTTTTGTCGCACCTGCTTGTAGCAGGGTGTGATATAGGTGTCCGCTTTTCCGACCGTCCGTCCGTCTGTCAACATTTATGTCGTTCGACATTTTTTTTATATATGAGGCGTTCAAAGATGATTGATTGAAAGACCTCCTAAAATGTCGATGATTAAAATCAGTATTAAATGCTCAGTTCTATTCAGTCTATGCTTTATTCGAATATAAAAAACGGTTTGATAAATTTGACTAACACATTACATTGCACCCACTGAAGTTTCAATTCACTTTCAAGTGTGCATATCCCATTCCTGTCCCCTAACAAAATTATTTTTAGAACAAAAATCTCTTTTGGTCGTCTGCTGTTTCCGTTTTAGTATGTTATATATTTAGACAAATGCTGAACCCTGTGAATCAAAAGTAGCAAAGCATATCCTAATCTTAATTAACTTCTTTTATCAAAACAAGCCGGGCACGTCAACGACAAATTAAATGTTTACTAATTTTACATTTCTGTCAAGATGACTCAAAATGTAAAACTATTCAACAACCATGCTTAAAATGTGTTTTCGTATTTCTTTCTTACATGCATTGTACAGATTGCGGAACAACGTATAACCTAACACATGGTCAAGTAACCATTACAGATGGACAGGCAAGGTTTAATCAGAGTGTACCTGTCGACTGTGATGAGGGATATGAAATACACGGAGAACATTATATAACCTGCCTTGCTGACGGTACTTGGAGTAAAAACACCACTTGTGTCATCAAAGGTAAATTAGAAAATGTTTGTAACGTGCAGGACACATAAATTACAGTTATTGGAGGACTGTTATAATTGATTTATTGCTTTATTACATATCTACACACATTTGACGTCTTTTGCATGATTCTTATGAAACGCATTTTCTTCACCAAAGTGCAGATTATACCGAATACCACTTAAACTGGTTCAAGAGGGTGTATGCAGCCTTGCGAACTACATTACTGCATATGCAAAGACTTAATAGAACCCATTACGAAAACAAGCTTATTCAAATATACTGAAAATTTTACCACCAAAAAAATGATAATTTTCAGATAAAATTCTGATATTTTTCATATTTCTGCTCAAAACATAGATTATAGGTCTTCGTTAGAACCGCCTGTATGAGGTGGTTCTAACGAGTACCCACAATCTATGTTTTTAAGCAGAAATAAGATAAATAGTGTATACCCCTGTAAACCCCAGTTTTGCTGTATAAAAGTGGGGTTTAAGGGGGTCAACTTTATATAGGCATGTTTCCGTGATGCAAGTCTCCATTTTTTGTTCTTTTGTGTGTTCTTTTGTTCTAGTATCATAAGTTCAAAGGCCATGCTCTGATATACACACTTACAGTACAGATACGACCAATAAGTTCCTAGATCTGCCTTTATATCTGTATAATGTATAAGGCATCTGCTTAATTCCGTTTATTTTATAGAGTGCAAACAGTCTTTGCGCTGCCATCGTAACCACTGCTCATTTTGTGCAAAACCTGTTCACATATGAACCACCCTCTACCACTAACAAAAACACACACACACTTGCTGAAGACTAAAGTTAGAGCCTAGTGTGAACGATTAACGCAAAATCATATTTCTATTCACCCAGTTGTAAAGTGGAACCCTTCAGAGGCTTCAACGGAAATAATGGATTGGGCCCCAAAATTTCAAAAGCTGCAACCCAGAAGAAGGCTTTAATTTTCACTGGCCCTACGACAGCAAGGCTGAGAGAGAGAGAGAGAGAGAAAACGAAAGCGGGTTCCGGCCATTATAAACGGATTGAATTTTGTTATGGAATACAGTGTTATGTTTTTTATTCTAAAATTCGACTGTAGTTCATTACAAACATTGTCTTGCAGCACGATGAGGTTTGAGTATGTAAACACGTTTATGCGGAAGGTACAAACTTAATGTTTGGTCAGTAGTGAAGATTCAGAACAAAATATGTTTTCGCGAAGTCCGGTCAGGATATATGCAGCTGGCATTTTGTTTATATTAGAGTTGATGTAGTAAGCATTTATACTTTGACCGATCTGCAGATGAACACACTGCAAAGGAGATCTGTCGATTCCCCGTGCAAAGTTTTATCTCTTTACATGTACCTGAGCATATAACGTTTTATTGTCGGAAGCATCAATAGCGCAAGAACTGGAACATTTCAATTAGTTATGAGCCACAGCTCGAGAAAACGTACCTTCCTCTATGTATGCCCAAAGAAGACTCAAATCCGAGCAGTTTGATTAGTTTTCCCTGTCCGAATGAAAGTGCATAGATGAAATTGCAAAATGCACCCAGTGAAGATTCTGATAAGACTGCGCGAACACAGTCTGATCTTGATCTTCACTGGACTCACATGTTAGAAGGTACGTTATCTAACATTGCGCGCTTATGTATATGAGCGTAAATGTAGCGAATAATGACATGAAACACCAATAATTTATGACACCGTTAACACTGATTTCAAGGCTCTCCGTGTTTGTGGCCGATGGTAATAATACAAGTGAAGATACTTAGGAGATGCCACAATCACAAAGCATAGGCTCTCCGACATCACGAAACATACCTAATAATTTTGACCCCCTTTAAACCCTACTTTTATACAGTAAAACTAAGGTTTACATGGGTATACATTATTTTTCTTACCCACGATCTATGTTTTGAGCAGAAATATAAAAAATATCAGAGTTTTTTATCTGTAAATTTTCAGTTTTTGGAGGTGATTTTTTTATATATTTGAATAGGTGTGTTTTCGTAATGGAGACACCAAACGGAGGAGAGATGAGGAACAAATAATAACGAAACAAACGTCAAACAAAGCCTAACTTTTGTTTGCAGATTGTGGTCAGGAGTATGACCTAGAATATGGTTCTGTGAATTTTATTGGAAAAGTTACTACATTTGATCAGTCTATACCAGCTGCATGTCAAGTTGGATATGCTATTTATGGAGATCCTGACATACACTGCCAATCAGATGGTACTTGGAGTAACAATACCAAGTGTCGTGTTAAAGGTAGAATTTTGGTTCTTAATAGCTGGCAACCACTGTTTAACCTGACATATTTTTCAACGGTTCAGTTAATTGTGTCAGTGATCACGTTTAACTTCGTGTCTCACCAACTTAAACGTCTAAGTATTGTAACTTGTCACTAAGGTCACCTGTGTTGGTCATATCCATCCTTTTATCCTGTGATTGTTGTACACTTTTTTAGTTTTCGTTCTCTGCAAGGAAACGTCCAAAAGAGGTCATATCAATGTTAGTATTTAGTGTCTAATGGTTGTATAAGCGGACAATGCCAGTCATAATCATACTAAAAAGCTGCAGAGACTGATTTGGATCGCACAGTCTGATACGATACTTTGCTATCCGCGTATAGCCGCAATGTAGTAATTTGAAAGCATATCATAATTGTATGACTATTCGGAATGTTATATTGTTATTCGTTTATGAACTGCAGCAAACGTAAATGTGCTTTTACTTCAGTTATATTCTTTTAATATTTTATGATGTGTCGCAAAACAAAACAACGTTTTTGTCCCCCGACGTTAGTCGAAGGGCACTATTAAAATGGGTTCGTCCGTCCGTCCGTCCGTAGACGCAATGAGATGGGTAGTTTGTGGACGCAACTCCTCTTACAGTTTTTAACCAATCTTTTTTAAACTTTGCAGATGTTTTTGTCATGGTCTGAAGATAGGCAACTGGTTTTAGGGTTATCCTCCCGTTATTTTCTATCAACTTTTCCAACTTTTTCGAGTTAGTTTTTTTTTCAGGTCAGATTACTATTATGTATACTTCTTCTACATGGTCTGTAGATGTGCATTTGGTTTTATGGGTTATCCGTTATTTTTTATCAACTTTTTCTACTTTTCCGACTTCGTTTTTTCCCGGTTCGATTATTACTAGAATAAATACCTTGTGGGTGCAACTCCTCCTAGAGTTTTCCACCGATCATTTTCATACTATGCGTACTCGTTCTACATCGTCTGTAGATGTCCACGTTGTTTTGGGGTAAGCCTCCTTTTATTTTTTATCATTTTTTCTACTTTTTCAACTTAGTTTTTTTCCAGGTTCGATTAGTATTAGACTATATATCTTGTGGGCGCAACTCCTCCTAGTGTTTTCCACCGATCATTTTGAAACATGCAAACTTGTTCCTCTTAGTCTGAAGATGTGCATGTGGTTTTGGGTTTATTCTCCCATTATTTTTATCAATTTCTTCCACTTTTTCGATTAGAATAGATATCTTGTGGGCGCAACTCCCCCTAGACTTTTCCAGTGATCATTTAGAAACTATGCATATTTGTTCTACACGTGCATGTGGTTTTGGGGTTATCCTGCCATTATGTATTCTCAACATTTTGCTTTTTTTCAACTTAGTGTTTTTTAGTTGTGACACAATGACATGGGTAACTTGCGGGAGCAACTCCTCTTACAGTTTTATACCAAATGTTTTGAAACTTTGCAGGTGTTTTTGCCATGGTCTGAAAATGTGCATGTGCTTTGGGGGTTATCCATCAACTTTTTTTCACTTTTTCGACGTTTTTCAGTTCTCAATTAGTATCAAAAATGATACTTGATACCTTGTGGGTTTCAACTCATTCAACAGTTTTCCACCCATCATCTTTTTTAAACTATGCATACTTGTTCTACATGGTCTGAAGATGTGCGTGTGGTTTTGGGGTTATCCTCTCACTATGTTTTATCAACTTTTTTCCACTTTTTTTATTTAGTTTTTTTCCAGGTCCAATTAGTATTGGAATAGATACTTTGTAGGTGCAACTTCTTCTACAATTTTCTACCAATTACTCTGAACATATTCAAATTTGTTCTATATGGTCGGAAGATGTGCGTGTTGTTTTGGGTTATCCTTCTATCATACGGTTTTAAAAGTCACAACCCTTTACTGACAAAGCCATGACGTCGGGGGACGTTTGCCCGCAACGGGCTTTTATTTCATAATTGCAGACTGTGGCACTATATATCAACTGAGGCATGGGCATGTAAGCTTTACAGCGAGAAGAACAACAGTTAATGAAACAGTGCCTGTAAATTGTGATTTGGGATATGAGGTGCAGGGAGACCATAACATAAAATGTCTTGAGAATGGTAGCTGGAGCATGAACAGCAGATGCCAAATAAAAGGTCAGAAAAACACGTCAGAAAAATGGGTTCTCCCTTTATTTTACTTCAATATAATTCATATTTCTGCCTTTGGGTTCTTTTGGCTCATTTGGATTTATTTGAAGCGTGAGTACTATTGCTCTATTAATTACTGTGCATTAACAAGCGCAATAAAATATAAGTGAAGATACCCAGGAAATGCCACAATCACGAGGCATCGCCTTCCCGAGGCTTCAAAAGTAGAAGAAACAAGGGACAATTAATGACAAAACAAACCCCACATATGAAACCATCAAAGCCGCCGGTATCGGTGGCTCAGTCGAATTCGCGTCCGATTGGAGATCAGGAGGTCGCGGGTTCGAGCCCCGCCGGGTCCGGATACATTTTTTCATGGAGATTGATCATGAAATATTTTTTACGGTCATTCTCTCACATCTGTTGAGTCAAGAAGGGCAGTTGTCAGTTTCCGGCGAAAGAATGTACAAAAGTACTGGTAACCACTTGGAGGACTTAGCATACCCAGGCAAAAATGTGGTTAGGTACACTGACATGAGCGAATGTGTTGACAGATCCGTAAAACCTTGACACTAACAAACCATCACAACCATCAAAACACACAGAACGACGAACTGCTACAGAGGAATAGCCTTGGAACGGTCTGTAGAACAACTGCTAGGGTTGGGGGTTAAACCAATTGTACTCGCGCTAAACCTCACCCTAATCTCCTGATGCCCTGTTTGTTATTTATGTTTATTTTCTCGTTATGTCTTGTTTCCAAAGAATCCATCGAGTCAGAATGTATATATGTTCCTTACATGCTCTATGGCGGCCGTTAAACGTTTCCCAGTACTTTTCTTTAATGTAATGTATATTGTCTCGCTGTGAGGCCGCTGAGCACTTAAGGATTTATTTAAAAATAAAACATCGCATAATCTATAGCTAGGAAGCCTAGAAAGCATTAAGTTTTATATTTTTGTTCACGAACAAAGTCAAGAAATTAAAGCCTGTTGTCTTTGTTTATTTGATTCGGTTCTTGTTCCATAGGATCACTTCTTTCAGAATTTATATATCATCACTACAGCTAGTGGTACTTACTGTGTAGCTGCGGCAAACATGCATTGTCCGTAGCAATCTTGTGTAGACTCTGTGTACTAGTGTTACGTACTGTATAGCGGCTCGTACGTACATAACACTCACAATAAACCATAATACAGTATAACCTCAATGGCTCGAATACGGATGGCTCGTTTACCGTGGATGATTCGAACTCTTTTTGCAGTCCCTACAAAATTCTTCCAATAGCTCAAGAAAACAAATATTTAGGGATTTTTTTCTTATTTTATCATGGAATTGTATGTTGTGTGTACTCATGAGGATCGCCTCATCGAGGCGATTCTAATGAGTACACTTAACATACAATCTTTGTGTACAAAATCGAAAAGAATTCCCTAAATTATCGCTATTTGCTTCCTGAACTGGTGCCATGATTAACCCTCAGTGGCTCGAACTACCCATGTCTCGAAGATGTTCGAGCCATTGAGGTTCGACTGTATTTATATATCTTTTATTACCTATTTTGTTAAATTAGACCTAAATGCATATGCTTACAACAAACAGTGCAGTCTGCCTGCGAATGAGTTTCGTGATTTCTTGTCAGTACCTTCGCCTTGCGCCAGACATTTCTACATTACCCAAGCTAATTTATGCTAATCTGTGCCTTCCTGTTGGGTTTGGCACTTAGCCCTTTCGTCCCCAAGTTTATGAAGTGGACTCTTTCATCTTTGAGTTTAGACAAATCCACTGTTGAAAATAGGAGTGTTAAACAAAAATCAAGAACAGAATGACAAATAGTGTAGATACTGATGAGATGGCTAATTACGAGGCGTATCATCTCGGTTGGTCTGCAGGTATCTGTGTTGGTCTGCATGGTTGAAATGGTTAGTTCTATTTCTGTGCGATTCAGATCTGCTTGATAGCTAAAATTTAATTGTATGGCACGTTTCTTTCAACACACAGATTGTGCGGCAAACTATTCAATTGATAATGGTGTCGTACACTTCACGGGACGAAATACAACTGTCAACCACACAGTTCCCATCACTTGTGATACTGGGTATAAAATCAAGGGCGACATACACATCACTTGCATGGAAGATGGCACTTGGAGTAATAGAACCTCATGCGTTACAGGTAAGTTGTTATCCGCGCCGTGCAAATTGAAATTCGAACATAATACTGTTAAATGATAGATTCATATTAGTGTGTATCACTTGAGTTTTCTGTCCCTTGATATTTTTTCAGTGCCCAGTGATTGTGTAAGTGGACAGTTACTTTTATTACATAGATGCATAGTTTGAAAACTATTCAGATGAAATGTCAACAAATGAAAATAAAGATACCCAGGCCAAAGGAAGCCTATTAGCTATTTTATTAAAATATATGCAAACAATAAAATGTCCAGTCTGACTGCAATGAAAATTCAGAAACATATTACCCATTGAATAACTGGCAAACAGTATAGACCCGGATCAGACGCCGCAGAACGCGGCGTCTGATTAGAGTCTTCACTGTTTGCAAATAGTCAAACCATTTACCTTCAGGAATATCTTCATCATATAGCCTGACATTCCTAAACTCGAAATGGGCTCTCGCAGTGAGCAACCGTAAAAACCTCAGAAAAAAACGAACGGACAACACAAGACGCACCGCTATAGAACGGCCAGTAGTAAACCTACAGGGGAAGGAACTGTAAATAAATCTTATTGTTACAAAATTTTCTACCTATGTTCAAATGTTGTAAACAAACAACATCTCATCACGAAAACATGCCTCTACGATTTTGACCCTCTTAAACCCCACTTTTATGAAGTAAAACTCGGGTTTACAGGGGTATACATTATTTTTCTTATTTCTGCTCAAAACATAGATTGTGGGTACTCATTAGAACCTAACGAGTACCATCAATCTATGTTTTGAGCAGGAATATGAAAACTATCGGAGTTTTTCTTTATCTGAAAAAATTCAGTTTTTTGACGTGAAATTTTCTATATATTTGAATAGGCGTGTTTTCGTTATGTGGTCGACTCTAAAAAGATTGTCTTACTTAATTGGTGAAACACCACGAAACAAAAATGTAAACCAGTGGCCTCGCTGTCTGCTTATAGACACATTGGATGCTTGGCTACTCACAGAATGGCCTGCAAAGACTCTAATTAGACAAAATGGATGCAAAGGCTAATCTGAGTCTTCGCTGGGCGCACGTACAACAGATAATTAGCAATTAACACTCTGGGTAAACAGGCCAGAGAGCGGTTAAGGTTAAACACGCATGTTTGTTTTAAATGATTTCAGTTTCTACAAGTATCATCATTCCTGTCGCAATTGGAGTAAGTTGCGCCACTATCGCCATAGCTTGTCTTATTGTTGTGTGGCTATGTTTAAAGAAGGCAAGGAAAGGGTAAGATTAAATACGTATAATTTTAACACTTAGCATTCTGGGAAAACAATTAGCAGACGACCTTTAGAAGTATGCTTCGTATTTTCCCCAAAAATATTATTTCTGGGGAAAAAAGACAAAATATCATATCGTTTAGTATGCAATATAACCACAATTTTGATTAATGAAAGGTATTTAGGAGGATGGCTATACCTTCCAGTAGAAATAATTAAAGCAAGGAAATATTTGTGCTCCTGGTATTGTGAGGCTTGTTTTAAAACAATGATTTCTGAGATCAAATATCTGTTTGTAAGTGTAGTCGCCATTTTGAAGAGCTTCAAATACCAGATAAGCAGCTTTCTCTCAGCAAGTGTCATCCTTTATGTAAAAAGGCGGCAAAACATTTATAGGGGCATCTGTTCACCTTAAAAATCTTAACGTTTAGCACTCTGGGACTTTTTTCAGAGGTGACAAATTAAAATATCTTTTTTTTATCATTTGCCCAGCAAACAAGATTTGACATTTCATTCAAATTGTCCTCATTGGAGACAGCTTGAATGAAATGTCAAATCCTGTTTTCTAGGGAAAAATTAGAAGAATATCACCAAATTGCTATCTGCTGAATTAGCCCAATGAGTAGTAAATTTTAAACTAAAATTTGTTTAGACTGCTGATGTACATACAGTCGCACTTCTAAGGCTCGAACATCTTTAAGACCATGAAAATGTGTTAATTTTGGGAAATCTGTTCACTTTTCAACACAATAAATATATGTTGAGTGTTCCCTTAGGAATCGCCTCGATGAGGCAATTCTAATGAGTACACACAACATACAATTTCATGATAAAATAAGAAAATTTCCCTAAATATTTATTATCTTGATCTTCCGGACGAATTTCGTTGGGACTCAAAAACGATACAATAATTTGAATATACAGAACGAAACAGTAGATCTCAGTTTAATTGAAACGCATGTAAAATAATTTGAATATATAGAACGAAACAATAGAAAGAAACTAACAATCTCAGTTTAATTGAAGCGCATGTTCAATAATCTGAATATACAGAACGAAACAATAGAAAGAAACTAACAATCTCAGTTTAATTGAAACGCGTTGCGAATGGTACAGAAACATTGCCCTCTCTCGCACTACCTATCAGCGCTTTAAGGAATGCCTACTTTCAGATTTAATGAATAAGGTTAATATTATAGCACTTAGTCACACATCTCGGACGAGTCTTATACTGATAGGTTAAATTAGTAGCTTTTTGCGGCCTAAACCGTTCTCTATTACCTTATTCATAGTGCATACTTTATTTGTACTTGCCTGGGAGCATTGAGTCCATTCTGACATTCTGGAAAAGGTTCTAGGGCAAGTATGCAGCCCTGCAAACTATATTGATATCTGATGAAGAGTTTCAATGGAATTGATACAGCGATTTTTGTTCTTTTATGTATGTGGTATTTCCTAGGGCAATATTTACACATTTTTACTTTCTTTATAGATGTTCCACTGGACAGGCACAGAGGCCTCATTTCGAACAGTTTGACATGGACTTTAAACAATGGAATGAATTTAGGTGATTGCAATTACTAACCAAACCTACAATAAACATCTTTCTCAAATAATATAAGGTAATCTTTGCTTTAAGTTAACATGAATTATCTTTAATACGATTTAATTAAGTAGATCAACTTTTATCACCACCCCAGTATGTCTTACCAGAGAGAGAGGAACTATTTATCCAGCAACTATTGTTCTCTGGAATAACTTCGGCCCTGCGGGCGTCCTTATCAGTGATTCTAACGTTTTCAAGGAAAATGTCAGAGTGATCTCATACAAAAAAGGTAAGAGAAAAGTCCAGGGAGTGCCACAATCACAAACCGCAGCCCTTCCCAGACACCAAGAGAAAGAGGAAACCGACAATCCAAACAAGCACAAATCGAACAAACGTACGAAAAGCACTAAGATTACCTCTCTTCCCCAAGCGAGGTAATCGCAATGCTAAAAGGACTGAAAAACACAAGAACAAAATGAACCAAGGTAAGACATAAAACAAATCACCTCGTAGAATAAACCATAAAGCAACAAACAGTAAAACTAACACCGGTACCACCGCCTTAGAACGGTCAAAAGAGTAAACCACTGGGGGTTGGTGTGTTGATTTAAAGCACTTTTACAGCTAGCCAACTTCACCCTGGGTCCCGATGCTACTCTTAATACAGAAATACATAAAAATTCGGTTCGCATAAAGGCTCCCAACTCAGTCAATGCATCAAAGCGAAAACATAAAAATCAAATTAATCGCTATAATAAACAAAGACGAGTACTCATGGCAATTCTACTGTATGCCAGAGTAAATGAAAATCAATGAACATGTCCAAGAAGTTATATAAATCACCATAAGCCCAAAACACTGATGTAACCTGCTTTTAACTTAACTCATTCTGCTTTCACACTTTTAGGGGTTTTTTTTTATCATGTCTCACCACTTTTGCACTTTCTATTTCTTCCAAAATCTAAATTTTATTCTAACACTAACAGCGCAACTGTACCTAGTACTTGAAAGAGGGTGCTTCAGTATATGAAGATAGACAGATACTACTTTTTATATACACATGCTACCAGAGTGGGATAAACATGTGCATATAGATTGGTCTGAGCCGCAATGTCAGAAAACCTGCCTGCGACTATGTGTGCCCTGCAAAGATTCAGAGAGCCTGCGCATTTGCGCAATATAGTCAGAATCTTCACCGGATGCATTGCGAATAGCCAAAGATGTACAGTTTCCTCATGCGGACCAGGAAGACTCTGACCAGACTGTGTGGATGCACAGGCTGATTCGAATCTTCTCTTCAAAGAGAATGTCCTCTAAGATAAAAAAAAATGTGCCATTGTTCCGTAATGGGAAATTATTTAGCAGATAAAATTGATATATGAGCCAACGCACGACAAAACCTACAATAAGACTACAAAGTCATTTGGCCACTTTGTGGGAAAGTAACTGTCCGTTTGGCTTTCCGCTAGTTATGTTTCCATTAGGGTCCAGTTATTTCGTGATTGTGTTTCTTGCCCTTCCTTTCTATTGTGCGACCTGCGAAGACTCAGAACAGCCTGAGCATCCGCGCAGTCTGATCAGAGTCCTCGCTGATCACAACACTCATGTCACAAACCAACAAAAAGCAAAGCAACCAGCACCCTCTACCCAGTTGAAGCAATCATAGTATCAGACACTATCCACGCAACACAATAATAAGACAGCAAAAGGACAAGATATGACCAAATCCCCGCAGCAAACAGCCACTTGAATCTGTTTTAACAATGCGACTACTTCTAAACGAAAACTCTTTCTGCCAGCTTGAAGTAGTCCCACGTTTGGAACAACACTTAGATGAACATGACATCCCCTAGATGTAAATATATTGTATTTAAAGATATACTAAAGACCCAAATAGAATTTCCTGTAGCGTTTATTTGTTCTACAAAAATTACTTTGCATTATTATTTAGCGGGTAAGCGAAGAAATGGTTCAAATAATGAAATAACGCTTCAAGTAGGTCATCTGTTTTATCAGTGGAAGTAACTGTTATGAGTATACAGCTCTTTTATGTTGACTTCGACCTATGTGTGTCCACGTTAAGACAGACGAGCGGCCATATTCAGTACTCATCACTTTTATATAGTAAAACTGGGGTTTACAGGGGTATACATTATTTTTCTTATTTCTGCACAAAAACATAGATTGTGGGTATTCGTTAGAACTGCATTGTCGAGGCGGTTCTAATGAGTTTCCACAATCTTTGTTTTGAGCAGAAATATAAAATTTTCATTTTTTGCTGGTAAAATTTTCAGTATATTTGAATAGTCGTGTTTTCGTAATTTGTCATCTGAAGATGTATAAGAACCTATTTGCTGTTGGAAATACATTAAGTTGCTATAAATATTTGTTTCGCGTCAACTAACTTTCGAACGCAAAATGCGCAGATCATTACGAAAACGCGCCTATTCAAATATATGGAAAATTTCATCTCCAAAAACTGAAAATTTTCAGATAAAAAACTCTACTATTTTTCATATTTCTGCTAAAAACATAGATTGTGGGAACTCGTGAGAACGGCCTCGGCGAGGCGGTTCTAACGAGTACTCACAATCTATGTTTTCGAGCAAAAAAAAATGTATACCCCTGTAAACCCCAGTTTCACTATATAAAAGTGGGATTTAAGGGGGTCAAAATCATAAAGGTATGTTTTCGTGATGTTCAATACATTTTGCTTACGCGCGAAGTATCAAATGGGCTTTTGCACTCCATTCATAAATTCTGTAGTATCCAGTATATCATTTAGCGGAAAGTGAGGCACAAATCAGACTTCGCAGACACGCAGGCTGATACGGGCCTTCGCTGTTCGCATATGCCTGAATACACATTTTCGCATGGCTCGGCCCATTTAATGAAACATTTTTCGCAGTCTGACATACAAGTATTGCACTAATACCAATAACCCTCCATGGACCGAGTAATTATAAAGCTGAAACTATATCAGGATTAAGCGCTTTTGTTTATTCATCTGTCCTTGGATATAGAAATCTAGCATTGTGGTCACCCACTTTAATGCTACCCACTTTGCTTCCAGCTTAGTTTTAACCCCATTATCCCTGAGTTTATGAAATGATCCCTTCCACTTCTGAATTTAGACAAATCCGTTATTGCCAAAAGAGATTTTAGTCATAAATCAATTTCAGAATAGCAAAACAGTGTAGATCCTGATGAGACGGCTCGTACGAGCCGTCTCATCTGGATCTACACTGTTTGCAAAGGTATTTGTATTGGTCTGTAGGAATAAAAGGGCTGTTTTATTTACTTTCAAATTGATGTGTTATATTTCCTTATTGATGTGTTATATGATGTGTTCGTTGATGTGTTTTATGTTTCTTATTTACTTTGATGTGTTATCTTTTTTATGTTGTCATGTTAGCATGGTTGCCAACTTCTTCTGTGACTGCCTACTTTGAAGTTTGATTTATCTTGTTCGTACTTTACATTGTTTGTATTCTTGTGTTAATGTTTAAAATAGAAGTGAAGGCAATAGTCAGGAATCGATACAATTATCCCACACCTCCCACATCAAAGGAAAAGAAACACAAACTCGAAATAACTAGACCCTAATGGAAACATCACTAGCAAAAAGCCAAACGGACAGTAATTACACACATTCAAAGACGAACTATAATAAAAAATAAACCGCCTTGGAACGGTCAGTGAAAAGTATTACACTGGGGGGTGGTGGGGGGGTTGGGGGGCTTAAATCAATTTTACGTGGCCACAATCCCCGCCCTTACTTCTGCCGCGGTTTAGACACATAATTTGTTCAGTCCGCATGAAGGCTTCCTACCTCATCAATGCTACATCTCCGAGAACACAAAAATCAACTAATTACAGAGATAAAACAACGATGAGGACTCGACAGCACGAAACAACTAAAATGTTGGAGCAAAAGCAAACCAACAGTTAGACTCCGGTGGGCCCGACCAAAGATAGAGCATCAAGTACCACCCAACATTACCCAAAATTAAATTTCAAGTAAGCCTTTATGCTGGAACCATCATAGAATCTGAGGCCTAACCCGCCGGTGTGCAATTAAAGAGGGAAGCAAAGTTATTAACCGTGATTGGGTTAACAACCATGCATGCAGTCTGTCGTATAACATTTATGTTGTACCCTATCTTTTTATATCGAAGAATGATTTTACGAAATTGGTTACTTCATGAGATGAAGGCGAGGTTTTGATCGAGTAAAACTAGTTTAGGGCCATCAGTAGTTGTTTCTGTTCACCGTTCCAAGGCGGTTCCTCTGTTGCAGATCTTTAGTTTATACAGTAAATTAAAAGTACAAAAGATTGCCTTTGGAAACAAAGAACACATACGGATAGAAAATGTGAGTCTCGGGTTTTATGAGACTCTTCATATGCAGTAATGAAGTTGGCAACACTGCTTACGCCTCTAGTGTATACATGAGCAAAACTCTATTTTCAAAGATATCACAATGGGCCCAGTGATCCCAATCGAAATGAAAATATAATCTGCACTATGGCGAAGTACGGGGAGACGGGGTAAAAACCTCAAATGGCTCGAACATCTTTGGGACCAGGGAAATTTCTTCGAGAATTGGGTAGTCGAGCTACTAATGATTAATCATGGCGCCAGGTCAGGAAGCAAATAGTGAAAATTTAGGGAAGCCTGGAAGCCTTTCTTATCTTCTACACAATAATTGTATATTATGTGTGCTTATTAGATGAGGCGATTATAATTACATACAACATACAATTTCATGATAAATAAGAAAATTTTTCTAAATATTTGTTTTCTTGAGCTATCAGAAGAATTCCGTAAGGACTCAAAAACGAGTTCGAATCATCCAAATAAACGAGCCATCGGTGTTCGAGTCATCGAGGTTTTAATGTATATAGATAAATGCAGCTCTGACGTTGTGAATTGTAATAGTGTGTTCCTCATGTAGTCTTATTTTCGGAGACTTGCGAAGGCTGTGCTTCATGATTGTGACATTTTCTTGGAACTTCATTTATATATTCGTAGAATCCAGTTTAAGCTGCTCTATTTGCGACCTTTGGCTTTTGTGTTAAGAGTAAACTCCTTTTGAGAAAGGAGACCAAACAATTTTGACAGAGTAACCCCTTTGCAAGTATATCAGTCTCCTCAAGGTAAACAGAAATGACTAAGTTGCTTACTGCACGGACGCGCATATGATCGTAGCCGTCCTTGTTTATATAGTGAACCCTCGTTACAACGACAACAATAATTCCCAAAGATGTTGTCATTAAAATATTTTGCTATAAAGAATCAGTAATGAGCAGAATGATATGTAAGAAATACCTTTTCCTAATCTTATTTTCTCACAGATCATATGTTTTGGATATATGTTAGAATTGCCTCATCGAGGCGGTTGTAACAGATATCTTATCCAAAGCGTATGTTTCTTGAAATATTAGTACAAATTTCTTGCATAATTTCTGTTTAGTTGTCACCTCTTGAACAAAGGTTGCGAGCAAGTCAAATCATCATTCTAACGAATTTTGTCGTCGTTTCGAGTGTCGGTATGAAGAAAGTTGACTGTATATACATTGTATAAATTAAGCACAATGAGTCCATGAAATTGTTCTTTAATAAGCGGAAACTATATAGCAAAATAAGTAAGGCATTAGCAAATACCTTTCTGATTTGATAATTGTAGACCCGGGCCTGTTAAGCTTGTGGATTTCCTATCTTACTTAGAGAATCTGCATAAGGACAGTAATCTTTTGTTTGCGGATGGCTTCAGGGTAAGTGATTTTTCTTGTGTTAGTGAGGGGGTGTGCTACCCTGCGTCTGTGTGTGCATGCGTGTGAGTGTGTGTGTATGTGCGTGCTCGTTTGTGTGTGTGTGTGTGTGTGGGTGGGTGTGTGTGTGTGTGTGTTGTGTGTTTGTGTTGAGAGAACATGAGAGAGCAGGACAGGGAGAGACAGACAGAGGGCGAAAGAGAAACATTTTATAAGGAACAGCGTGAGAATGTGTAGCATTTGGCATGTGCTCCGAGGTCTGTCTCATCAGGGCATACTCTGCTGGCAAATAAAGAGCGTCATGGGAAAAGAGCCGTTATAGCATACGCGAACTGTAAAGGTTCAGCCGAGCCTGCGCATGTGCACTGAATGATTCATTTGACGGACAGACTGAAAAGCTTTTTTTCTCGCCATGCGACTCAAATACATTATATAGCATTCAGTGTTATAAAATCACACAACGAAGGCACTTGCCTACTTAAGTCGTTTTCGTCCGGTACGCTGTGAACCATATCCTAAATGGAATGTCTCATTGCTAATGAGCACACATACACACGCTTACGTACGCACGTACACACGCATATATACTGAAAACATTTACAACGTCAAGGATTTCTGGGTCAGACTACCTAAATTCGGCCAATTAGTCCTCATTGAAGTTAATTTAAATATTTTAAAAATGAATCGACCAGAACGTTTGTTTTGACAATGCACGCATGGCTGTACGAACACTTCGAAAAATGTACACGTGCTATTTTGATTGAATTTTTATCAATCTTCTGCGATGATTTATTTGAAAATTATAACAAGGAACATATATGTACTTCAGAGTATATGCATGTTAACTAACTTAATAGGCGGGCTTCAGAGCGCAGTCGGTAGCGCTTCTGAATGCAGGGTTCGAAAAGTTCAAATCACATTTGGCAAAACAATTTTAATGAAGATTAATCATAAAATAATTTCTACCATCGTTCCCACCCCAACCCCTTTCGCTGAATCAAGAAGGACAGTTATCAGTTACTGGTGAACATATGCGCACGAGTTCTGGTTTACCTCGAGATGAATAAGCCTGCCCAGGAAAAAGTGTGGGTAGTTTAATTGACCGTTTAACACCGCAGTAAAGGCCATAAAATTCCAATCCAAGCAAACAAGAAATTGCAGTAGGTTACTGGTAGTTATATGTCATTACATTCTTTTATTTCTACATTCAATAGAATATGAGTCAGCGCATGACAAAGCCTACAATAAGACTTGTGCGACTAGCGAAGACTCAGATCAGCCTGCGCATCGCAAGTGCCTTGTACAGCCTAAGGGCTACCCAAAGATGGTTGCACGAGAAATTTGCTATATTGGGAGGACGTACAGGCTAATCTGAGCCTTTGCTGGTCCCACATATCTTTTTGTAGAATTTGTCGTGTGCTGGCTCATATTTTCAGTGTTTAGACGTTGGTTCCGGTATCGCGATTAATATCTGCAAGAATTATTTAAGGTAAACAAGTAGACATAACTTACAAAACTGGTAATCTGTGAAATTTACTGAATTTGCGAAAATCATTGTGCAGCGATGACAGACGTTCAAATTCGCCGATTGAAGTAAACAGAAACTGACTGTTATATCAGGGTAGTCAACTTCTTTGACTTTTTCTCTTTTTTTTATTTTTAATTTTGTTTGCTAATACATATGAGATGTTATGTTTTGCTACCACATTAAAGATGATATTTGTTAAATTCAAATATTAACATATACGGACGACTCGTACTTACTGGAATGCACGTGCAGATGGATGATCGGATCCACATCAAATATTAAAATTACGATTGTGTTCTTATGTGTTATTAGTTGACACAGAACGTAAGTTTTTTTTCGGGAGAATGTGGTTGTATATATTGGTGATATGTTTAAAAGTGTTGAAGTAAATGTTCCACAAATTATAACTGTATATAACGATTTCATTTATTTCAGCTTCTCAAAGTACAGAGTCCTTTCTATCCCTGTTCTGTGGCAGAACTGCAAGCATGTAGACCTAAAACCAGATACAGTGATATACTCCCATGTATGTTCTATAATTTAAATGTTGACTTTTTCAAATAGTCAGCTAAAATAGTATACAAGATGTCGATGTCCAGGAATAGCCACAATCCTAGACCAAGGTCTACCAATGACACCAAGAGGAAGAGCAGACTAACTATGACAGACAGTACACAAGTCACCAACCAGAAAAAAAATAATACAAAGCAACTTCGCAAAAGGAAATCACAATGCTAGACACGATCCAACAAACACGAGAAAACATAAAAAAGCCCCTCAGCGATCAGTAGCAAGGCTACAAAAAGAATTAACAAATCAGAACTGTCGCTTTATAATGGTCAGTAATACTAACTACTTGATGGGGTTAAATCGATTTTTTGGTACCAAATATACTTTGCAGTCGATTCCATCATTAACAAATCAAACATATATTTGCGATTCTGTAGTACACAGTATTTGCTCTGTTATAGGCTTGGTTTAAAAACAATATGATAGTTCATTTATTTGAATCTAGTATGTATTAGCCATCTGTCTATAGAAAAGAGCAAAGATCTGCAGCGTAGCTAACGCCGCAAATTCTCAAATGTATGGTGCATCATTTTTAAAGCAAACGTTCCATTAACAGAAAATGTCTGCATTATGTTAACAAGTCTATGTATGTGATGTAGAACCCTACCCCTTCCTCCACCCCTACCGCCTCTGTTCCCTCTACAACATATATAGTGAAATATGCAGTCTTTAAACCAGCTTTTTAATTGATATGTTTACGTCCTGCAACTTTTTACTGCATAAATCTGTCCTTATGTGCTTAAGAACCAAAGCGCTTCCTAATAACCCATGTTATATGGTGGGAATTTTTTTTCATTCACCCGAATAAACTGCAAAAACAAACGCAAATAACTCCACTTGAACTGGTTTACCATCACGAAAACATGCCTATATAATTTTGACCTCTTAAACCCCAAATTTATACAGTAAAACTGGGGTTTACAGGGGTATACGTTATTTTTCTTATTTTTGCTCAAAAGACATAGATTGTCGGTTCCCCTTAGAGTTCTAACGAGTCTCCACAATCTGTTTTTGAGCAGAAATATGAAAAACATTAGAGTGTTTTATCTGCAAATGTTCAGTTTTTAGAGGTGAAATTTTTCTATATATTGAATAGGCGTGTTTTTGTAATGATTAATCTAGTGTAATTTGACTAGCCACGAGCAATTTCAAAATAGTATTTATAGTTTGATAAGGAATCTTGGAACTGTTTTCTTCGTGTAGATTTCGAAAATAAGCTATTTCACTCACGTTTACAACGTAAACACGTTGGAATTGTAAAAAAAAAAAAGAGAAATTTTTTTTATGGATTTTATCGATTGTAGACACTAGAGAAATCACTCGCAAACTTAAAACGATAAAAAATATTCCTACCATCTTTCGGCAGTGCTTGCATTAAGGGAAGTCCGGGAGTCAGAGACTCCCAAAAATTACCCTGGGACTTCCAAAAATCAATGCCAGGAAATCTTTCAAATTCAGTATAAAATGGCTAATGCTTTTTGTTTCAGTTGACCATTCAAGAGTAAAACTGACATCATTTGATGACGAAGAGGGTTCAGATTTTATAAACGCAAGTTATATACCTGTACGTAAGCTCTTAATCCTTTAAAGACTTGAGATCCCTAAACTGATAACTGGTAAACAGTGCAGACTCAGATTAGACTTCGCAGAAAGCGGCGTCTGATCAGGGTCTCCACTGTTCGCAAATAGCTCAACCATTTTTCTTTAGGAATATCTACGTTATATAGCCTGGCATATGTAAAATAGGAAATGGACTCTACCAAGTGATAATGTCTTTAATGGGTTAAAGGAGTTGATACACTTTCAAGGAAACACGTCTGTCAAAATTGTTTTTGTTTCCTTCCGAAAATGAGTCCACTCCCTTTGGAGTATTTTTCCCTTTTAAACCATTAAAGACTGAATAAACTCTCCCACACTATATATTGGAATAGTCCATATATGTATGAGTCTGATTAGGCTTCGGATGCAGTCTTATCAGAGACTGTTGGGCGCACATGTCACCAGGTACTGCCTTCTACCTGTTGCGGGTGCACGTAATATATAAGATGCAGCTGTACAGTGTTTCATTGTAGGTTATACTGTCTGGTTCTTTGGGATCAATGAGCCCATTTGAGCTAGTTTAAAAATAGTTAACCTCTCAGATCGGTACTAAGAGGGTGAGCTGTGTTGCAAAACATGTTATTACCCATGAAAAGACTAAAAGAAAACTTAGTCTACTATTTTCGGTTCTCAATTTCTTTTATGCTTTTCAACGAAATATATAGAGTTTCCTCAGTGAAACGGATTTCGATATTTTCACTGTTTCAAACAGTGAAAATAAGATTTTCGAATATTTATTGTTTGGGGTTACTTTTTTTTTTGAAATCGAATTCTTCATGAATTTTGGGTCACAAGCATTGCCCAAAAGTTTAAGACGTAGTCAACTTGTCTGAAATTACGTTTTTACCCAATATTATGCCTCTGAATACGCTGACTAATACCAAACTGCCGCGAAATTGAGTGTAGGATCGAATTTTATTTCACTCATTAACATGAAAACTTAGGTGTTCATTCGGTGAAATTAAATTCGATCTTACACTGAAAAAAATCAAATATCCCTTATGTCATCGTGGCGTTTTTCATTTTTTTCTTAGAATCTATCTTTTTTTTTTTTTTTCATTACAGCTGATAATAATTGCCGTGCTACAGCGTACTTCATCATAAAATAGCGTATACTCTTTGGTCCTTTGAAATCGACGAGCCAATTTTTCTCAGAACTTATTTCTATGAAATATAAGAATACCATAGTTCCACATAAGAGGCGGTATCGACATAATCATTTTTTATGTTTCCAAAAAACATGTGCGGTGGGAACTCATTTGAAGCACCTCCTAGCATACTGTTGAGAGGAAGTAGTGGAGAAAAAAGAAAACTATTACTGCATTTCTGTTGACAAAAGCCCTTATCTGGAGCTATGGAACATTACGTATTTTGATTGTATGTTCGCAGATTTTTTGTTTTTATGTATGTTGTTGTTTGTTTAGTTATACAGTCTGAGTATTTGTTTCAGGGTTATACATCGCCACGCGAGTATATTGTATCCCAGGGTCCATTACCAGCTACTAGAGACGACTTCTGGAGAATGATATGGGAACAAAATGTTGATATCGTTGTGATGCTCACAAAATGTATAGAGAGAGGCAGGGTAAGAAATTACAGCGAACCCTCGTTACTCTGAGCCTCGTTATAACGACAACATTTTTTTTCCAAAGATGTTGCCATTAAAATGAATATGTTATTGTAAAGAAGCCTTGATGAGCAGACATGGTATGTTGGAAAGCCCTTGTGTTATTCTTACAGAACATTTGTTTTTGAATATGTGTTAGAATTGCTTTAATGATGCGATTCTAAAATATTAAATCAATTGTTTCTTGAAGTATTAAATATACAATGTTCTTGCATGATTTGTGATTAGTTGTCACCTCTTCAGCTAAGGTTTCATATCAGTCATAGTATCATTATAAGGCATTTTCTCGTTGTATCGTGTGCCAAATACAAAGGGTTGACCGTACATATATTTGGTGTCTGATTTCTATAAAAACAAAACTGTCCGAACGAATTCTCTGAATCGTATTTAAATACCGCTTTGAATTATTTCCTTTTTGTACAGCACAAAAGAAAGTTGATACATTCTGTGGACACTCCAATAATGCAGTTCTCATAACACACATATATTCACAGCTCTTCGTCCATATAGTGACATAAAAAGTAATCATATATGAAGTTTAAGTGTAAGTATTTGGACAAAGAAAACCCTCAGCAAATGTTGAATGCTGATTTAAAAACAAAACTGCTGAATGGGTGGTTCTACTTTTTTTCCCACTAAGTCAGCAGTTTTTTTATGCACATCAACAGGTAATAACCTATTTGTTTGAAGTTTTGGACAAGTATAGTAAGAGTGAACGTTTCTCAATGCTTATGATAAATACGGTCTATAACACAAATTAAGCCGCAACGTTTGACATATGCGCCCAACAAAGACTTTAATCAGCCAGCGTATCTGCACAGTCTGATAGATCATTTTTGTCCACATGAAGAAGCTTCATCTTTGGCTATATAAATGCGCCCAGTGAATATTATGATCAGATTGCGTGAATGCGTAAGCTGATCTGAATCTTCGCTGGAGACACATGTACGAAGGTAAGCTTTTAGACTGGCTCCAGTCTTCGGTGACTAAATCTTTATATAATCCTGGGCCCGGTTGTTCAAAGCGTCGTTAGCTTAACGAGCTCGTTAAGGGTCATTTCGTTAACTGTTCTAGGGGATTCAATACACAATATTCTGGTATTTTTTGCTGAAAAAATGTGAGTAGCTTTTGCATTGCAAAAGCGAGTAGCTTTTGCATTGCAAAAGCTACTCACATTTTTTCAGCAAAAAATTTCAGCATATTTGTGTATCACTCGATTTAAATTTTAACGAATCGTTAACTAACGACATCGTTAGCTTTGAACAACTGGGCCCTGTTTAATAAGCCACTAAAATAAAACCAAACTAATATCATGGCTATAAAGGCTGGTCACTTGAGTGACCAGCCTTTATAGTCATGATATTATTGTTAAACAGGATTATGAGAAAAATATTTAGTTACTGGAGACTGGAGTCAGTCTAGTAAGTTTTCGAACGTTGCGGCTCATTATATATTCTGTATTTCAGATCAAGTGTGACCAATACTGGCCGGGTGTGCAAGAACCAGTATACTTTGGAGATCTAATAGTCACTGTACAATCTGAATCCGTCGTGTCAGAATATGTCATACGAATAATTGATATTAGATCAGTGAGTTTAATTTCTTGCTTATTTATTTAGCGTTTGCAGTGGAAAATAGAACTACATGTACTAATAAATTATTTTCATTCAAAAAAGTTCGTTAAGGAAGTAAAAAGATATGAAACAAAAGTTGCTCGTACGCATGTATCATTTGATGGGTTAGTTAATATGTTAGTTAGTTATTTAGTTTCTTGGTTAGTAAATTAATGAGTAAATAGTAAGTGCATTATTTATATCTGTATGTAAAGAGGGTGTCTTACTTGGTGTTAGGTAATCTAATTGAAGTCAGTCAAGCATTATGTCTGGCACAGTTCGTATTTATTATTTTTGTAAATATCAAATGTGTTAATTATTATGACTTTATTTTAGTTCTGTCCCACTATATAGTTTCAACGTTTCTATTGGTTGATTTGAATGTTTCTAATCATTGTCTATGTGTGTGGGGTGTGTGTGTGTGGGGGGGGGAGGGGTTTGGTGGGTCGAGTGTTTGACTGCTGATTTAATTATGGTTATTTAAAATGTGCCGTGTAACATTGCACATGCCTGCATTATAAAGTTAGGTAGATACGCTTATAGTTAAACAGTTGATCAGCACAATGAAACGTACTCGTTGTTCTAATTGAATGAAATAATATCGCTTACACAGTCCGGCATTTTAGTGGCAGGTGTCATTTGTGTTCAGCTCTTCTCAGTAACATGCTTTACTTAATCGCATTTTGTCACAGGGCATTAATAGTCGCACCATCACACAGTTTCAATATTTGATGTGGCCAGATCATGGATGTCCAAGAGGGGCCTGTCAGCTCCTGAACTTTATTACCATGATTCGACAGTACAGACGGCCAAACCATACTGGACCATTGCTGATACACTGCAGGTACCGTATGTACCCATATTACGAAAACACGCCTATTCAAATATATTGAAAATTTCATCACCAAAAACTGAAAGTTTTCAGATAAAAGTTCTGGTATTTTTCGTATTTCAGCTCAAAACATTGATTGTCGGTACTCGTTAGTACCGCCTCGAGTCTGTGCTTTCATATGTGAATCTTGTTTTGTAGCAATATGGATATATGCAGTAGTGTTGTAAATATATGCGATAGCATCACGAAAACATAACCTATACCTAAACCCGAGTTTTATACAGTAAAACTGGGATTTACAGAGGTTTACATTATTTTTCTTATTTCTGCTCAAAAACATAGGTTATGGGTAGTTAGTACCGCATCGACGAGGTGGTTCTAACGAGTACCCACTGTGTATGTTTTGAGCAGAAATGTGAAAAATATTAGAATTTTTATCTGAAAACTTTCAGTTTTTGGTGGTGAAATTTCCAATATATTTGAATAGGCCTGTTTTTTGTAATGATCTTTTATTTTATGTGGTTGTTTTGTCGTTATATTCTGATGATTTATTTATATATGAGAGTGAACTTTCTATTGCGTTTTGAAGACATATGTTTTTTTTTTTTTGTTGTTTTTTTGTTCTATGCCACTAATGAGATATAGCATAGTTTGTTCATTACGTACAGTCATTTCGATATATGCAATGCTTTTGTTATTACATGCTGATGTCTTTTATTACATCTAAGAATTGCAAGAATGTATGTAGCAGTTGTAATTGGTTTGCAGGAATGAAAGAGTTGAATGTTCTAGTTTTGCGGAGTACGTGACTGGCCAGTAAGGAGTTATGTATAGGTTGCTTCTTGTATCAGCCACACTCATCCTTTCTTTATTAATTTCAACCCATTTGTGCCTAGCGTCATATAAATGGGACATTGGCAAACGGTGTAGACCCAGATCAGACGCCGCAGAACACGGCGTCTGATCAGGGATTACACTGTTTGCATTAAGTACAGGAATTTCTGTACAACAAGGAAATAATAAAAACTAATCAGACGCCCCTTTTACTGGAAATGGATCGGTCAAAGATGGTATAATAGAAGAATCCACTAGGCATAAATGGGTTAATATTGCCCAATGCGATTTACTGGTTGTATGTTAATGGGTTAATGTAGATAAGCGCCGGTTAAGTCTGAATCTGAAGTATGTTCGATTGATGATTAGGCTTAAACGCTGGAAGTGGTTGGGGAGTCTGTTAATTGTACACTTGGTCAGCCTGGTGAACAAGGTTGATAAAATTTCTTTCTAACAGGGACACTCGGGTTCGCGTCCAATATCAGCTAATTTTTTTTATCTATTTCATTTTTATAATATTGATTACTACCACATTTTTTACTTTAGTAACCAATTTAATATTCAGCCCTGCCTTGTGTTGAACCTGTGTGATCTTGGTGTTCAAGTTTCATTCTACAATGTACTTAATCATGTTTCAAGATAAAACACCTTTTCCAAAAGAAGACACGGGTATGACTGCTCATTTCGCGCAGTCAGTGTCTTAGCTGACTTGTCATCCAGCGCAGTTTGATCCCAGTATTTGCTTTCGCGTAGTATGGTCCTAGTTGGTGCTCATGACATTAAGATTTTCTCATGTACGGTTCTTTCGGTATATATTACAAAAAAGGAATATGATCAGTCATGTTGCTGAACAATAATACTGTAATATATTTGTATCACCTTGAAATGAAGTATACAGCCAGATTCTTTAACGTGCGATTTTAAACATTTTATTCGGATGTAATCCATATGTGACTTTAACTTTTTTTTCAGTGCTGGTGTAGGTCGTACTGGTACATTCATAGCTGTAGATCGACTTCTACAACATATGAGAGACCACGATGAAGTTGATATATATTCTGTTGTCCTCGATATGAGACATCATCGCAGCAACATGGTCCAAACTGAGGTACAACAACATATGCAATATTCAACAATCATGAAACTAGCATTCTGACATAGGCCCAGATTAGTGACAACCCAGATTGGACTTCGGTCTCTGCTGTTCGCAGTTTGCATAATAGCTCTTTCCGCGCGTTGTGCACCTTATTTCTGCACTTTATGCAAATACTAGTGTATTTCTTTACCAGATAAGGGTGACACGTTATACATGAGATAGTTATGAGAGAGAGTTTCCTGGAAAAGGTGCAAAATGAACAGGTTTAGCATTCTACAGTGTGCATTGTTACTGTCCGCTTATGTCTCGATGATATCGTTTCTGCACGCCGAGGTTTCGTTATTCATTACGAAAACACGCCTATTCAAATATGTAGAAAATTTTACCTCAAAAAATAGAAAATTTTCGGGTAAAAACTCTGATATTTTTCATATTTCTGCTCAAAACATAGATTGTGGGTACTCGTTAGAACCGCCTCGGCGAAGCGGTTCTAACGAGTACCACAATCTATGGTTTTAAGCAAAAATAGGAAAAATAATGTATACCCCCGTAAACCCCAGTTTTACTATATAAAAGTGGGGTTTAAGGGGGTCAAAATTATATAGGCATGTTTTCGTGATGATAAGACACTTTACTTAACACTAGAGTCATTTATTGATAGATTCAGTCATGCTGGGTTTAGAACGGGTGATCCAGCTGCTCTAATGCGGCTAAATCCTATATTACAAAATGCATTTGTTTTTCTTTAGGACGAACAATGAAAACTTAATACATGTAAATAAACTTGGATAATGTGCAATTTCAATATTACCTTTTCGCCAAGTTAAAGTGGCCGCATATATCCGAACTAGTCGGACAAATATACCTGTCGGAGCGGTATGACCGGTATCTGCACCTTTTAACTATTCTGTCGGCGACGCACTGCTTGGTAGTCGATTGGATACGATTACATTAACTATAGCGAGCAAATAGGGTGGTATTTATTATTACTTGTGTTTAAATAAATCTCATTGCAATTTGTTCTGGGCACAAACATTGTTAGCTTAACGAGCTCGTTAATGACAAACCCATTAACTATTGTAGCTAAGATATTTTCAAATACATTGACATTTTTGCTGCTGAAATGAGAATAGCTTTTGCATTGCAGCAAATATATCAGTGTATTTGTCATATTTCAAGCTGGAAATTTCAACATCACGTTAGGTATCATCTTCGTTAAGTTTTGAACAACTGGGCCCAAGACATTATCATTAATTTATGAGCCATATCGTGTCGTGCTTTATGACGCGTGCCACTGTAACGACATCCTGATCCAAACAGTCTGATCAGAGCATTCACTGTCGATCTAAAGAAACCTTGTCGATCCACAGAGGGCCCAGCGAAAACTGATCAGACAGCGCGGATGCCTAGGCTGATCTAAGGCCTCGCTGCGCGCTCATGTCAAACGTTAAATTCTTCACACCGAGGCTTATCTGAAATTATTCTCATCTTCCCACATAATATTAATGAGCCAAAACGTCAAAAAATATACCTTCTGACATGTGCACCAAGCGAAGGTTAAGATCAGCGTGCACATTTGCGCAGACTGATCAAAATCTTTACTTGGCTCTTTTTGTTTTGGACAGCAAAGGATGCAATGTTTCTTCGTGCGGACAACGAAGACTCAGATCAGACTCTGCGGACGCACAGGCTAATTTTAGCTTTCATTGTGCGCACATGTCAGGATATACGTTGTGACCCATGTGTTCATTAAAGGTACCTTTTGCGCCTGATCCCATCGTATACTCTTGCAGGAACAGCTGATTTATGTCTATGATTGTATAGGCCATATCATCTCTAAGAAGTCAGATGCTGAAAACAGCGATGAAAGTTAGTAGATAAGTATACAGTACCGTATTTACACTAAATGTTAGGGCACCATAACTCTTTACCATATTCATTATGAAAACACGCCTTTTCAAATATATAATGAAAATTTACCACCAAAAAATGAAAATTTTCAGATAAAAAATTCTGATATTTTTCATATTTCTGCTCAAAGCATAGATTGTGGGTACTCGTTAGAACCGCCTCGACGAGGCGGTTCTAACAAGTACCCACAATCTATGATTTAAGCAGAAATAAGAAAAATAATGTATACCCCTGTAAACCCCAGTTTTACTGTATAAAAGTGGGGTTTAATGGGGTCAAAATTATATAGGCATGTTTTCGTGATGTTTCCTTAAATTTAACCAAACCCATTTACTAGGTCTGCATCAGTGTTTTCATCTATGCAGTGTAACCACGTCTTCATTACATTAACCCTTGTCCTGCTGAATAAATTAAGATGCCAAGCCTACTTCTAATTTTCAGCCAATCAGGTTACTTGATCCAGATTGTTGTAATAAATTTGCATACTTAATGGCAAACAGTGCAGATCCAGATCAGTTGGCTTCTTCAGAAGCCAACTGATCTGGATCTACACTGTTTGCAATGGCAGGGTATATCCGGGCTCAGCAGGACAAGGGTAAACAAGTCTATATTCCTTGATAACATACCGAGCAAATAGGATGGTATTTATTATTACTTGTGTTTAACCCCTTGCAGACTGAATGAAATCCCCACACTATATATTGGAAGAATCCAATTTCGATTTTAGGTATGTCAGGCTATGTGATTGAGGTATTCCTGGAGAAAATTGGTTGAACTATTTGCAAACAGTGGAGACCCTGATTAGACAGCGCATTCTGCAGTATCTGATCTGGGTCTGCACTGTTTGCCAGTTACCCTTTTTAGGGGTTTCGATACTACAATGGGTTAAATAAATCTTATTGCAATTTGTTCTGTTATATCTGTCAGTCTTTTATATTGGATCGATATGTCGAATGATTGGAAATTGATGTGGATCTTACTGTGTCAGTTCCTGAGTTCACTTATTTACTTTGTTAACTAGGTGTTCCTCTTTTTCTGGTATTATATAAATCTAATTACTTACATACTTCTAGATAAAAGGGATGTCCAAATATATTACCTGTTTCTCCATAAAAACATATGTGTGGGTACTTAGAAGCATCGGGTGACCAAAACATATGGTTTTGTGGAGAAATACGAAAACTCGTATTATCGTAGATAATAAAGTGTCTAATCAAGGGCGATGGTTTAGAAGTATGTACATGTAGTTCTCATAGGGGTCTTTACATAATTTGATGTTCATTTTACATATCAATCACTAGACAAGGTCTTACAATGTATCAGATGTAGCGGATTCACAGGACTGTTCTGATATTTATTGTTGGATATACCCATTTAACTCATTCATACGCTCATTAAGGCACTCACTCACTCACTCACTTACTCGTGAACTAATAAATGAAATTTTAGAAGACCCGTTTTCTCATGTAGGGATCAGTCATTCATGTTTCTGTTACAGGTCAGAGTTCCTCGGCTGGTTACCGGCATGTTTTCTACCACAACGCAGCCTTCTTTGGGGAGTAATATTGTAATTTTGTGCAGTTTGGTCAAAATCAGTTAACCTTGAACAGACATTCAAAAGCACTAATTATCAATCAAACAGTGCCATGTATATGATATGACTCATGCAAACAGCGAAGATCAGCATTAGCCTGCTGGACCGCGCAGTCTGATTCAGGAATTTTTATAACATCACGAAAACATACCTATATAATTTTGACCCCCTGAAACCCCACTTTTATATAGTAAAACTGGGGTTTACAGGGGTATACATTATTTTTCTTATTTCTGCTCAAAACATAGATTGTGGGTACTCGTTAGAACCGCCTCGCTGAGGCGGTTCTAACGAGTATCCACAATCTATGTTTTGAGCAGAAATATGAAAAATATCAGAATTTTTCATCTGAAAATTTTGATTTTTTGGTGGTAAAATTTTCAGTATATTTGAATAGGCATGTTTTCGTAATGAGATCGTCCATCCAACTGCAGCCTGGATTCGAGAGAAACATGAAGGCTATACTCAGACTATGAGGATGCAAAGGCTGCTCTAAGCCTCCAATACCCGCGTTTACGCTAAGGACTACTTCCATGTGATATAATGAGATATTAATAATATGTGTATCTAATTGTGCTGTATTTCATACGCAGTGCAAGATAAACCCCTTATGCCAGATGAAAGGAACACCGGCCCAGATAAGCAAGCGCATCAACGCATTCTAATTAGGACCATCGTTACAGGCTTACAGAATATCTGGGCACTGTAGGCTGACCTGAGCATTCACTGTTTATATATTGCATAAGGGTTTTTGCTGGAATTAAGCTTCGTTTGTATACTGTGGAACAAATGTAAGTGTTTGATGTTCTGAAATACAATTAGTTCCCGTTTCCTGTGCTAGAATTTTGTTCTACAGGATGTAAATAGGAAATCTTGATAATGCGCAAAAGGATAAAGGTCCTTATGCTATATGCCAACAGCGGTCCCTACCAGCATAAGCATCCAAGCAGTCATATCACGAGTTTCTTTCTTCGTTGATATAACATACAGTATTCAGAAAAAATCAAACTGTGCAAACCGGCCTTTGTTGACTGCATTTCGATACGAAACACTTCGAGATTTTACAAAGCAGGCACATGACGTTTATACAACGTCGCATCAACGTCGATGCAACGCCATGGCGTTGCATCGACGTTGATTCGACGTTGTCTTAACGTTGCGTGCCCGCTGGGTAGTAGTAATACATTTATGAAATAGGTGCCAGTCTCATTCTGTTTGTCATATATAGGCAGGTCAATGTTTATTTATAAAACAATTACTCAGGACTATACAGCATTAAGATTCGGACAAAATAACATTTAGACTAAGCACTAGGACAGATGGGATCGAGCAAACGGGATAAACCTAGATTAGACCTCACAGAACGTGGCATCAGATCTTGGTCTACACTAATTGCCACTCTTCAAGCAATTGTTTAGACACATTAGCAGATGATAATATGAACTTGTAAAGCGGGGCAGGTTAAAACCGCCCAACAGTTTTACTTTTGACCGTTTAAAAGCCATAATTCTTCGTTTAGTACTTCAAGTTTTTTATTGGTGTGTTGTTTTATGATGTCGTTTTTGTGTTTTCTAATCTTATTTGGTGCCTTGGTAGGGGCCGTGTAACGTGATTGTGGCCTTCTGTGGGTATACCCATATTTATATCCATATTTATATTACAGTCAAAATTCAATGACTCGAATATCTTTAGGACCATGGAAATTTGTTTGAGATGTGGGTAGTTCGAGCCACTGAGGACGCCACTGAGATCCGGTAGCAAAATGACGATAATATAGGAAAGTCTTTCCGATCTAATACAAAATAATTGTATGTTGAGTGTAATTTGAAACGCCGCCATGAGGCGATTCTAATGAGTACACAAAACATACACTTTTATGATAAAACAAAAAAGGAAATCCTGAAATATTTGTTTTCTTGAGCTATCGGAAGAATTTCGTAGGGACGCAAAAACGAGTTCGAATTTGCAACGGTAAACGAGCCATCGGTGTTTGAGCTATTGAGGTTCGACTGTATTATTTGTTGACCGTTTCGGACAAATACGGTGAGGAGTAACGTTGTTAAAAGATTTAGGTAAATACGGTAATTAATCCCATAATGTTTTGTGCCAGAAACAGCGGACAGAGAGAGAGAGAGAGAGAGAGAGAGAGAGAGAGAGAGAGAGAGAGAGAGATTATAATTATGTTTATCTTCACTGAAGGGCTGCGGTTAATAAGACTTACTTTGAAATCCCGTCCAGAACATTTTTCATTGGTAACAAATTGTTCTTTTGGACCAACTAAATGAGGAAATAATACCGATCTCCCTATCCGCCCCTATTACCAACCGCAAAACAGAAACTGCTGATGGATCCGTACTTTTTCTTTTCCATGGTAAAAATAAAACGACTACTGATGAAGTCGCTCCTTTTCTTTTACATGGCTAAGGATAAGACGAATTAAAATGACAGTATATATACCTCTACGGCCTTTCAACATAGGTTTGCGAAATAAGCACCAAGAGAAAGCTTATACATTGTGTTTTCATTTAATATTAAATATGCAAATTAAATCATTTACACATTCATTAAAATGTCAAATTTCACGACAAATCAGCACAAAATCGGGAAATAAATTTAACTTTAGATTAAACTCATGTAATTCGTATACTCAACTAATGACCAGCAATCATTCAAATATTTCTTGCATTCACAGTATCAGGAACCTAACCTGATTTGCATAAAGTTAAAATCAGTATAGAAGTAATACTTAAGATATGATTATTGTGTAATGAACAACATGTATATATCTGTTCTGCATGATATGATGTTTTAGTATGTGTACTGCCATTTTTCAATTCATCCTATGGGTTGTCATGAAAACGGTGTTATTGCATATAGTTCAAACTGGTTTCCTTTGGGAAACAATTTGGTACATATGAAAAATTGTTCTTCAGTGTGAGGGGTTCAATGTGTCTCTAATCAGTCGCCGATCTATAACAATGGAGAACACAGAATCGGGATCCAATGTGGCATTTTCTATGTATCATTCCTTAAACTGGATGATGAATATGTGCAATTTAATCGAAGATATCTATGTATAAATGAGATAAAATAAAGAAACCAAGTTTAAAACTGCATAGTTGTCGAAGTTTCTGTCAGCCGATTGTAAGGTACGGTATGGTTGTGTCTTTATAAAGGGTGAACAAGTCATATGCCAACGAGCACATGCCATCGTGTTTGCTTTTTCGCTCTCCCATCACGAAAACATGCCTATATAACTTAGACCCCCTTAAACCCCACTTTTATAGAGTAAAACTGGGGTTTACAGGGTATACATTATTTTTCTTATTTCTGCTCAAAAACATAGATTGTGTGTACTCGTTAGAACCGCCTCGCCGAGGCGGTTCTAACGAGCATCCACAATCTATGTTTTGAGCAGAAATATGAAGAATATCAGAATTTTTATCTGAAATTTTTCATTTTTTGGTGTTAAAATTTTCAGTATATTTGAATAGGCTTGCTTTCGTAATGCCTTCATTGCTTTTGCTTTCAAGGTATAACATCAAATGAGACATACCAACAGAAAAGAATACTTATCATATAAGCCAGCGCATGAGAAAACCTACAATAAGACCTGTGTGACCATCAAAGATACAGATCAGCCTGTCCATCCATCTAGTACAGCAAGTGTTTTCGTTTCATTACGAAAACTCGCCTATTCAAATATATAGAAAATTTAATCTCCAAAAACTGAAAATTTTCCGATGAAAAACTCTGATATTTTCCATATTTCTGCTCAAAACATAGATTGTGGGTACTCGTTAGAACCGCCTCGGCGAGGCGGTTCTAACGAGTACACACAATCTATGTTTTTAGCAGAAATAAGAAAAAATAATGTATACCCCTGTAAACTCCAGTTTTACTATATAAAAGTGGATTTTAAGGGGGTCAAAATTTTATAGGCGTGTGTTTCGTAATGTATCGCTCTTTGGATAGTCCAGAGGCTGTAGAAGGCACATGTGACCAGTAAAGACTGATCAGACTGCGCGGATGCGCAGGCTGATATGAGTCATCACTTGTCGCATAAGTCTTATTACAGGTTTTGTCATATGCAAGAGCATATTAGCTTTGACATGAGAGCAGTCCGACCAGAATCTTCGTCGTTTGCGTACGAATATCAAAATACCATGATGTATTATGAACGAACAGAGAGAGGAGACCCAATAAAATTACACTGACGCTTAAAGTGAGCTTTGGTGTTTGTAAATGACATTCTGAAGACTTGCTTACGTTGTAGCTAAATTATACTCAAATCATACCAATCTATGGGTTTTCCAGTTTGTTGTGGCACTTTTTTCTCAGTTTTGTAAAAGAGGAACGCATTGATTTACGATGTGTGACCATGTACCCCACCCGTCGCATTCGGTGATGCAGCGGCGTGTATATTTGACTTAATCTTGTTTACCTCGTCGCGTCTCAAGAAACTCTGATATCTGTTCAGTTCCAAAATATACACATGTTTAGGAACAAGGATAAGTACTGAGAGATGTGCCGTAAAATGTACAAAATTCATATACAGTTGACTCTCGTTATCTCGCTTATCTCGAATAACCGCTTATCTCGAAGCGATAAGCTGGTCCCTGTTTAAACGTGAAAACCTAACAACAGGTAACAAAATATTGTGGAAAAGAGGAGAAATTGCTCCTCAGGAGCAATTTCTCCTCTTTCCACAATATTTTCAATATATCTCTAACTTCAGGAGTCAAATTACATAAACATTTGTTAAATGTTGCTGTTCGATTCATTTTTTCCAAAATTCTGCAAATCTGATATGTCGATGTACGGATATCTCGAAGTATTTCAGAGAGTCCCTTGGAATTCGAGATAACGAGAGTCGACTGTATACTCCTAGACATTTGCTGATTTTTTTTCTGTTGAAATTCATAGACTATTGCCATATGTTAAATGCCGCTATTAGAGATACGTGCACGTACATGCAGCCGGGGTTTCATTTCATGCGCGGTAAGGGTGTGCGAGTGCAATATCATTCTAACTCTGTCCCATGTGACCTTCAGACGGAGTCAAAATGTCACTGTCTGTCTGTCCGTCCTTCACGCTATCTCCTCATAAATCACTGGGCGGAATTTAACCTAACTTGATGCTAAAGGAGTGCGACAGCGAGTCTGTTCAGCTCTCCGTCCGTCACATTAGCACCGAGCGTGGGGATTTCGCGATGGCGTCTAGTTTATCCTTTGACTGATACAAGCATGCAACAGCTGTTCGGCATGCCAGTAATCAAGCTTTTTTGTGGGTAAATTGCTGATAGCTGCTTACACTCTGTCGTTTCCCTTCCTCCATTGCGCAGTTGAACCTAGCTCTTTGGCACTTTCTTCACATTCGTACCAAAACCTTACATATGTTTAAGATTGTATCGCATCACGAAAACATGCCTATATAATTTTGACCTCCTTAAACCCCACTTATATATAGTAAAACTGGGGTTTACAGGGGTAGACATTATTTTTCTTATTTCTGCTCAAAAACATAGATTGTGGGTACTCGTTAGAACCGCCTCGTCGAGGCGGTTCTAACAAGTACCCATAATCTATGTTTTGAGCAAACATATGAAAAAAATTAGAATTTTTCATCTGAAAACTTTCATTTTTTTGGTGGTACAATTTTCAGTATAATTGAATAGGCTTGACAGAATATCCCTTGGCTGAAAGTATCATAACGTTAACCAGCATTACCTGAACAAGCAGTCACAAAGGTTATTACCCTTGTTAATAATGATGCGAAATTTGTCAGGTATATCCCTTAAAGTCACAGTCTCGATTAGATGCTCTGGCAAACCGACTATGCTGAGAACCATATATACACTGTAATTCATGGCACGATGGACATTATCCAAAAACACAACGCAATATATTAATAAACGCCACCATGGTTGCTATAAATAGATATTAAAAAATAGCAGAAATTATATCATGGGAGAACATTCCTATAATATTTAATTTTCTATTTACATTTATGCGTTTTCCTTGGGAAAATTCCATTCATTTCTCGATGAAACTAGAACAGCTGTCGCTCCGCCTATAACTGCACTACTTGCGGTAAAACCCAACGCCAGAGGTAACAGAAGTCGCCAATAATCTCATTCACAATCGAAATTATAAAACTGAGAAAATAATTATTTCTTGGATATATTGCGATTTTCTTTTGTTTTTGTTTGTTTTTTGTTTGTTTTTGTTTTATCCTCCTACTTTTGGTTGAATCCTCTGTCAGTCTATGCAAATTTGAAAGATAATTGAGGACCCGTTTCATCATGTCAACTCAGGTAAACTTACGTACCTAATTAAATATTTTTGTTCGCATCGGTCTGCAGCTATAAAGGTAAAAAGCGATGCTTTTACAATTTCTGAAGGGGAATTTATGAAAATTTCAAACAGAAAGTTAATTATGAGCATTGCTTTTTTTTTTTTTTTTTTTTTTTTTTCGTATCATCGAGCCATGAATAAAAAAAAAAAAAAAAAAAAAAAAAAACGAAGAACATAACTGTGCATGAATACGCTACGTGCATCGTGCATAGCATCATACCCTTTTTCATTTTTGACTCAATGAAACGAAAAAAAATCAAAGCTATAAAAACGAAAACAAACGAATGGCAATTATAATCATTAACTAAAGATTGTGTAAGACAGTAAGTTAATATTCTAGGAAAAAATGAAACGTAGAACCATCCTCATTATAGTTTTACTGATGACTGTTCAAAAACGGGTTTCTGTTGCAGTTCTTCGTTGTTCGTCTTAGAGTGATGATCTGCGATGTTCGCGTTCAGATGTTTAATTTGGAGCGGCATCGGAATAAAGGGTGTGGTTTCGCGCGAGTAAAACTGATTTAATAGTTTTTGTATTGCCAGTTCCAAGGCGATTCCTTTCATCACGAAAACATACCTATATAATTTTGACCCCCTTAAACCCCACTTTTATGTAGTAAAACTGGGGTTTACAGGGGTAGACATTATTTTTCTTATTTCTGCTCAAAAACATAGATTGTGGGTACTCGTTAGAACCGCCTCGTCGAGGCGGTTCTAACAAGTACCCATAATCTATGTTTTGAGCAAACATATGAAAAAATTTAGAATTTTTCGTCTGAAAACTTTCATTTTTTTTGGTGGTAAAATTTTCAGTATATTTGAATAGGCTTGTTCTCGTAATGGTTGCATTTCTTTATTCGTACGTCGATAATTTTAAGTGTGGCGTTTATTTCATCATTGTTTGTCTCTCATTCCTCCTTCTTTTAGGACCTCGAGAAGGTTGTACGTGAATGTTACATTTCTTAGGTATCTTCTCTTATATTTTCCTGTTTTACTTTCTTTAACATCAAGCCTTTTCAGAAAGGGTTCTCTCTGATGGCTGAATGATTCCAAGGGGTGGGGGAATGTTGCGGACCCAATTGTTTCCTTGTAGAGAAGACCCATTTTCAGAAGTACGGCAAAGCATTCTGACAGAGTTACCGACCTTAAAAGCATATATGTTTGCTTAAAATAAAATATACGGGTTTCGGACAACTCCATATCTATAAGATAACCCACCATGGAAATACTTGCTGCAATATGAGCTACGACATGTCACAGGTTCTTTCTTTTATTAGAGTAATACAAATCATTACGAAAACACGCCTATTCATATATATAGAAAATTTCAACTCCAAAAACTGAAAATTTTCAGATTAAAAAATCTGATATTTTTCATATTTTTTGCTTAAAACATAGATTGTGGGTACTCGTTAGAACCGCCGAGTACCACAATCTATGTTTTGAGCAGAAATAAGAAAAAAAATGTATACCCCTGTAAACCCCAGTTTTACTATATAAAAGTGGGGTTAAGGGGGTCAAAATTATATAGGTACTTACAATCTATGTTTTTAGCAGAAATAAGAAAAACATCTGATTCAGCGTTTTTATATGATTATATGAAAATTTTCAGTTTTTGGTGGTAAAATTTTCTATATGTTTGAATAGGCGTGTTTCTTTGTAACGGATGCCTGGATACTCTTAGCTACTTTACTGTCTTTTTGCAAGTCAGACAACTTTTATTACTTCCTTTTTGCTCTACTATACACCAAGTCCCTTCTGAAAAAGGAATCTACTCCATAAGAAAAGAATTTGCTCCCACTGTGAACAAATTATTTCCTTTTAGATAGACCCCCTTTTAGGTTTGTGTAGCACTTTTCAGAATAAAGCTCTTTATAGATTCCTTTTCATAAAAAAGTTTCTTTGTGAGCTACGGGTTTCCCTTCTAGAGTACACCGTTTTCAGAAAGGGGCAAAATAAACTTTAACAGAGAACCGCCCCCACCCCCTATCTCGAAAGAGTATCACTTTCCTTTAATTGACATGTAATATGAAATTCGTAAAACAACCCCAAACATCTATTTGATACATGGCTGATACCGATCTGGATGAGTAGTTTATTATTTGTAATTGAAGAAGCTGCAAATAATTACACTTATTACAGTTATGTTTCACCCTGACCAACCACGTGGACATAGTTTATGAATTTTATGTAAATGACTGTCATTAAGGATGTGGTGCAAGTGAATTCCGTTTATATGTAAGTTAAACTGTATTATGTTTATCTTCTTATGTACACATGTCGAGGATTTCCTTGTCAAAACGAACGCTTAGTCATACGTGTAAAGACAGAAAATAGCAGCAACGCATCCTTGCCGGTTTGCAAACGTTTTTTGCAATCAACTCTTTGTATGTTTAAAGTGAATAACACATATAACGTGTTAAGGATTCTTTCCCTTACTCTTCCGGTGAGACATTCTATGCAAATTATTTCCTTAGAAGAGAATTTTCTTAGTTTCAAAGATAAGTTAACTTTGGCTATACCTACCTCAACAGAGAGAGAGAGAGAGAGAGAGAGAGAGAGAGAGAGAGAGAGAGTGAGTGAGTCCATGATCACAACATAACCAGTCCTACACACCAAATAAGACTTTACTTACCGTATTCGACCTAAACTTTGAACGATTTCAGCGGAGGATTCATCAAATATGCTTATGCGGTATATTTGTGGTGTTTCTCTGTTTTGTGTTGTTGTTCTTTTTTTTTTTTTTTTTTTTTTTCTTTCTTTTTTTTTTTGTTTTTTGTTTTGTTTTCTGATATTGTTTATAAAAGCATATGTTGTGGGTACTCATTTGAATTGTGGATGTAATTCAAATGGGTACCCATAACATCTGCATTTATAAAGAAGTAGACAGAAAAGTACACTGGCTGTAATCTGAAAAATATGGGATTGCTTGATTGTGCGCTTATTGGGGTATGTGCGGTAATAAGGTCGAATACGGTACACGAAAGCATAACTCAAACAGCACTGCGTCGAAAACAGAACAAATAAAGGAACAGAGAACAACGGAACGAAGAGGATATACAACAGTACAATCATTGTTGGGGATGGTTGTTTGTTAGCAGGCAATCTAGTTCCAATAGTCGTTTTCTGATATGTTTACCTAGCATACTAAACTTTATGCAAAGTGTATCAGTGTGCTGGTATATCTTGGCTCTTTTTTCTCATATGGGAGCATTCTGAGCTTATATGTCTTGGTCAATGTGTTTAAAAATTTAGTCTAGTACTGGTATCATATATGATTTGTTTATGTTTATTGTCTATCCTATGTTAAATCAGTAGCTTTTGCCGGGTCTTTCACGAACGAGTATCTTGGTCGTCAGTCTAGTATTGAACGCAATGTACGTTGCTTTACTTCGTAAAAAGCCAGTCACTCTACACGCCTCCCCATAACATTCGGCTTCTACAGCATGACTTCAGAAGTGATCTGTATCCCTTATCCGTTGCATTGCTATCCTTCTTCTCTTGACTTTGCTCCAAAGTCACCAATACTGGCTAACCTGCAGACCTGAGGAAGGAGCATATGCGACGCTGCCAAGGACCTATTCCTCTATTTGAGACCCGGAGATGATTTTGGTGCCATCTCTTATACCAGCGCTGCCTCCAAATGTAGCGTTTGTCGGGTCTTTTACAAAGCCAAGCATCGCTGTCATCCATTAGTGTAATAATTGCAATGTACATTGCTTAGCTTCGTAAAAAGCCAATCACTGCGCTCGTTATCATATAGATCGGCTTTCACAGTCAGGCCCCAGGCTCCGAGGTTATAAAACGTCTTACGTGCTGAACACGGCTCAGTATGAACATAGTTGCATTTTCATATTAATTAGCCGGTAATTTTCATTCCCAGCTATATTTAGCAAGACAAAAATCGCAAGAGTTGGTAATTTGAGATTTACTAGCAAGACAACTTTCATGCTTAAGTATCCGAGTTGAACGTGAAAAAAATTATAATCTCGGGGCCAGATATACAGTCGAACCTCGTTATCTCGAACTCGCTTATTTCGAATTACCGCTTATCTCGAAGTGAAAATCTGGTCCCTGTTTTAACATGAAACTATGACAACAGGTAACAAAATAATGTGGAAAAGAGGAGAAATTGCTCCTAAGGAGCAATTTCTCCCCTTTTCCACATTATTATATATATATATTTCTAACTTCAGGAGTCAAATTACATATGCATTTGTTAAATGTGGTTGTTCAATTTATTGTTTTCCTCATTCTCTCAACTCTGATATGTCGAAGTACGGATATCTCGAAGTGTTTCAGTGAGTCCCTTGGAATTCGAGATAACGAGAGTCGACTGTACATAATTCGGTACATAAGCTGAATAGTTTGTGTTCTACTGATATTTCAAGGGCTGTTTCTCTGTGGCAGTTCTTTTTTGTTTAGAATTGATATTTGAGCCAGTGCATGACAAAACCTACAAAATGACATATGTGCCAAGCGAAGACTCAGATCAACCTGGGCATCCGCCCAGTCTGATCAGAGTCTTTGCTGTCCGCATGAAAAAAGCTTGAGTCCTAACCTATCCATTGAGCGCACAGCGAAGACTCTGATCAGACTGGGCGGACGCCCAGGCTGATCTGAGTCTACGCTGGGAGCACATGCCATTTTGTAGGTTTTGTCATGTGCTGGCTCACTTTTTATTTATGACTCTTCTTCTTTCGGTGCCTTGATGAGCCACTATATTGGTCTTTATAAATGTGGTCTTCTCCCAGTAATTTCTTATATATTTTAAAAACACTTAACTAGTTTAGAAACAATAGTAGATTTAGAAACCGATCCTTACTATGTTTTATCTTATGGCATGTGCATTCAGACAAGCCTTCTTCGCTGTTAGCCTGCAGCAACGTTTGATCTAGCCTATCCACATAGCCTCCCCACACCCCGCCCCCCCCCCCTCCCCCCGCGGTTGTTCGTTCTGTGTGGAGCTTTGTGGCTCACTGCTATTTAATGTCTTGTTCTTTTGTTTGGTGAGTCCAGTTTGGCATTGTGATTATCTCGATGTCTGCTGTTCTTTTCCTTGCCTTGTTGCTTATGTGTTATTTGTCATAATTTGTTCTTATCTTTATATTGAGGGCATTGGTAGGCTATTTTCTGTGGTTGTGCTACTTTCTGTACGTCGTTATTTTTTTATTTTTATTATTTTCTTTTTTCGATGAATGCACAACAGTTCAATGTAGTCTACGTCTTATATTGACCTATTTTTCTTATGGCTCATTTTTTCAAGCCACTTGTTTCTAATTTCAGATTAGTGACACAACGACTTTAATTTAAGGGTACTTGATACGCCTGGTAGATTATTCGCCATTAGTTACAAGGGAGACAATTTTTTTACTTCCCGTTTGCTTTCTTGCACATAATGCCTTTTCTGAAGAGGGACCTACTTTAAAAGGAAAGCATTTGCTCCGAGGAGTAGCAAATTATTTCCTTTTAAAGAAGATCCCATTTCAGAAGGGAAGGGACCATAAATTTGAAATGGTTTCTGCCCCCTAAAAGTATATATATATATTGCCCTTGAAGTTCAGTATGTACAATACGTCCTTGGTTTCAAATGACATGCCCTAAAAGGTTTACATCTATTGATTACACACTGAGGCACGTATTTGTTGTATAATATTACATAGTGGTTCGGTCATGTGTTATCATATATACCTTTTACGAGACAAAACTCTTCATTCATAAAAGCCTCTGTGTATATAATTCCGCGTGTATATGAAATGCGTATATGAGAATAATAATATATACAAATGATTTATAATCGCTAAATGTGTTCTCCCCTGCCAAATAATCAATTTACCTCAAACTCTTTTTATAACTGAGTTAAAATCCAAAAAGTGGGTGCCAATTTAGTGTAAATAGTACATTACGTAAATGCGCCTATTCAAATATATAGAAAATTTCATCTCTAAAAATAGAAAATTTTCAGATAAAAAACTCTGATATTTTCCATATTTCTGTTCAAAACATAGATTGTGAGTACTCGATATAACCGCCTCTATGTTTTTAGCAGAAATAAGAAAAATATATATAATATAAACCCCTGTAAACCCCAGTTTTACTATATAAAAGTGGGGTTTAAGGGGGTCAATATTATATAGGCATATTTTCGTGATGAGGCTCGCATATGAGCAAACGTATAATTCCTGATTACCTGGCCCAACGCTGTGAGTTTTTTTTAATGTAAAAAAAGGGTAAAATACTCTTCCTTGACAATTTTTCTACACATATCATCTGCCTTACCTGACAGAAACTCATAACTGATCAGCAGACTCAAAGAAGAAGACATTCTAAGTGATAGGATTTTGTTACATATAAATTGTTTTTATACTGCTTTAAAATCAGTTAGACGGGAGCCAGTCTAAATATCAACAAATCAACAGAATTTCTATATGCCTAGTCGAATATTTTTGTGTTTCTCATATACTTTCTACAAATACCAATTAATGTTAAGGTGAAGATCCTGACCAGTCACTACTCGAATAGTTGTCAGTAGCCATATCTTCGAGCATTCACCTGCTCCTGCTCGGATATTTGAACCAGAGTCGTTAATCATCACGAAAACTTGCCTATATAATTTTGACCTCCTTAAACCCCACTTTTTTATAGTAAAACTGGGGTTTACAAGGGTATACATTATTTTTCTTATTTCTGCTCAAAAACATAGATTGTGAGTAATCGTTAGAACCGCCTCGCCGAGGCAGTTCTAACGAGTACCCACAATCTATGCTTAAACCAGAAATATGAAAAATATCAGAGTTTTTTATCTGAAAAATTTCAGTTTTTGGAGGTGAAATTTTCTATATATTTGAATAGGCGTGTTTTCATAATGGCTCTACAGTGGAAGCCTGACTGAGCACAAGTTGTCTATTTGAACTTCTCTTTTTATCTTTTTGAACCCTGATGTTAACTGTTCTCTATATAACCTGTGTCGTAACTACTTCATTACTGACCACGAACCCTCTAAAGCAATCGATTTCAAAATATATGCACTGCTCTCCTATTTGAATCCAGATCGTCTGAACCTGAGACGCCACTGCCACAAATAAAACTTTATTTCGTCGCAGTTTACCCATTTGAACCTGTCATTGCTCATAATGTATTGGGTCTGAGTCCTCGTACTCGCTAATTTGGCCTGCGTAGTCACTGTTCATCTATCTATTTCTGAGTTTACTTCTCGACTCTTGCACCGCGGGGCCTTACTGTCCAGCTGCTGTTCTACTTAAATCTATATAGAACCGTTATCGGCCCGACAGGATTCCTGTCGGGCCGATAACGGTCTTATATAGATTTAAGCAGAATTAGCTCGGAACTTGACTTAGTAGTCACCGCTAGCTTACCTGATACGAAAGTCTGACTGCTCGACTTTTTGAATAGACTATAAAAGGAATGACTCTTGAGAGCAATGAAAACAGTCACAATACTGGAAACAGCTAATGTGACATACTAGTTAGTTTCAGCTGATCAGGGCCCAGTTGTTCAAAACTAACGATGTCGTTAGTTAACGTATTGTTCAAACTTTGATCATTAAATATGGCATATACGCTGATATTGTTGCTGAAAAAATAAGAGCAAAAGCTACTCACATTTTTCAGCAAAAATACCTATGAATAGGATATTGTTCTTACTAGAACAGTTAACATTTTGACCACTAACGAGCTTGTTAAGCTACAATGCTTTGAACAACAGGGCCAGGCCTCATCCGTAACAGTCATATTATTAAAAATTAATCCTCGAATGGGCTCAATGATCATGAAGGACCAGAACCCGGAGCCTCACTGCTCATCTTCTTGGTCCATGCGCCGGTGTTCAAATGAGAAATGTATATCTTGATAGTACTTTGTCAACCTTAAGATCAGTGTCTAGGAAGAAATACGCATTACTACAAGTTGAATGCAATTAATTCAAGAGTAGTCGTTTGTTTTCTGGTGTGGTTGTGTGAAAAACAGCATTCCTGTTAGTATCAAGAGCTCGCCTTCATTAGAATGTTTTATGAAAAATTGTATTCAGTAGATAAAATGATAATATTATAATGTTCGTTACTCTCTATCTCTCTCTCTCTCTCTCTCTCTCTCTCTCTCTCTCTCTCTCTCTCTCACAACATGTTATAACTGTCATTCAATATTTAGTTTATGCCGCAATGAAGTAAAAAAATATCTTATCTACAACCTATCTGCATTCATGAACCAAATAGCCGTAAACGATGTCGCCAGCATTCAAACGTTATAAATTCATCTTTGTTATGATGTTATAATAATTGTATGTTTAGGCGATTCTAATGAGTACACACAACACACAATATCGTGATAAAATAATAATAAATCCCTAATATATTTCTTTTCTTGGGCTATCGGAAGAATTTCGTAGGGACTCAAAAACGAGTTCGAATTAGCCATTTTAAATGAGCCATCCGTGAACTAGTCATCGAGATCGACATATTACTGTATAAAGTTAGTTATCCAAGAAAGGCTACAACCTGAAGCACAGCTTTTCTGAGAAACAAAGAGCATACACAGACAAGACAAAATCTGGCATCTGACAGCCTGTGAAATTTAAGTTAGTATCTCGTTCTTGAACTGGAGCAAAAATGAAATGATTTTTTTATCATATCTCTGAATAAATTTTGCCAACATTAATTCAGAGATACGATATAAAGTCATTTTATTTTTGATCCAGTTCAAAAACGAGAGACTAACTGAACTTTTACAGACTGTTAGATGCCACATTTTATGATCGTATTAATACCATATATCAATTTATTAAACCTTTCTTGGATAATAAAGTCTATTTTTGAGGAATATGGAGCTTTTAACACCAGCTGCAGTGAAACCAAGTTGGAATGTCGACAATAAAACTTAGAAAACGTTTCCTGCAGCTTATGATACCAATGTAATTATTTGCTTGTATTCAAGGGGATGCATAAAATGCGCAGATATAGAGAAGAAACAATAACAAACACAGATGAAGAAACAAACGAAGACACGGATTTCTTTGGTACGGTACAATTTTTATTGTTTGAAATCATTCAAAATCATTCAGATGTAGTGTCCATTACATGTTAAAGTAAAACACAAATTTAAGAGACTTTTGTACTGGAAAAAACATAGATCGTAATAACAGGAATAACGATGGCAACAAAGATTTACAAGCTTATTATATATCAAAAAGTACATGTAAATGAATATATCAAGCAAAAAATACCTTGGGTATCAAGACTTTGCTACAGCAAACGCTCACAGAAATAAATAGGTAAAGTTGGTGTCAATTTATAGGTTTATATATGTTTTACTGAATACTTAATACTGAGTATTAAGTAAATGTACTAGGATGATTATTGACAGTTTACTGTTTAAGAATAATATCAAAAGCCTGGACAAATTGTCAGCAGTCAAGTGTGGTGAAAGGCCGACATTGACCATAAATTTATATCTTGAGTTTCTCCCAGAATTTGGCTATTTAACCTGCTAGAAATAATTATAATTGGTCCCAAGTGGCTGATAACATCTTCAGCTTATCAACACTGAACTATTTAGTTCATTATCAGATTTGCATAAGAGGAATTACCTTAGCCAGGGTCAGTGAATTTCTTCTTGATTCTAATGTGGCTAAAACACACACACATTCTAAGTGAAGTGCCAGATCGGCTTGAACAGTTGCACCTGTAATTGTATTCACTGCCCTATTACAAGAGTATTGGATACCACAGAATATATATATATATATATAAATAGAATAGTTCTGGATAATATTATGCAGGCTGATCTGGGCGTTTGAATAATGACTGTTCAGAATAATTAACCTAAAAGGGCAAACTGGCAGTAGCGAGGGCATTCATCCCCTTTAGGGATCGTTTAGATTTCTGTTTTGTTTTTTTCTTTTCTTTGTCCCCTTTATCCCCTCTTCTTTTTCTCGATTGTAATACAATAGATAATTAAGTGCCAAAGATTTCTCAGCTTCAGTATTAGCCTGGGTCTTCAAACTCTGTAAACACCCGAGACTAACCAAATTTATTGTGGGAAAGGAAACCTTCCTGCTGGGTTTTATTTGTACATGTTCTTCTATTTTTTCCCTTTTCCCTACTATCTCTCCATTGAAATACATATGGAATTTGATGTCAATATTTTCTAAGGAACTACTGCACTTAGGATAGGTGCAGAAAATACTGGTACCTTAGTTTACTCTTGTAATTCAAATCCGTGTTCTGAAGTGCTTGCCCATCAATATTGTTTTACCAGTATTTAGTAATTTATGAAAAAAAAACAAACAAACATTTAACTAGAACAAAATGCAGACACAAAGTTTACTCAGATATTTTATGAGACGGTTATAAAAGAAACTTTGAAAACTTGTAAAACATTATGTTCATAATTAATTTACACACATACACAAAAAATATTTTATTTTAAATATTTAGATTTGTGTGTTTCTATCAAAAAATTATATTAGTTCAGATAAAGAGGATCACCTGAAACAATGTTTTAGTCATTTCAAGATTACAAGATGTTCATGTAAACTAAAGCCAGTGGCCAGTCAGCTAGACAGATCAGCCGCATACTGTAATAATGGCTTCTCAGTAAAGTATTTATCACCCTCACGTCAAGTAATTAATGCCAATCACTGAAAAATTCTCCAAGACTACCGAGTTAGGCCTTTAAACAAATGCTATTTCAACGCCAATTCTTCTTTGACGACATTACTTAGCGCTGTATACCCGAGGGATTGTATGATGCTTATGCATCGGACTGAGACATTTTAGCAATCACTATTAGTTTTACATATACAAGCTGTGCTGGGTTTAGAGATAGGACTCATGAAAGTATGACTTTTATGTATTTCTGTATTAAGGGTAGTATCGGGACCCAGGGTGAAGTTGGCTAGCTGTAAAAGTGCTTTAAACCCAACATTGGTTTACTCTACTGACCGTTCTAAGGCGGTGGTATCAACTCGGACAGGGAAACTTAAGATCAGCCAACAGATCTTCGCAATACGATCAGATCATCGCTGTTTCTCTTGCAAAAGACTAGCATCTTGACCAGCAATAGGTCTAATCAGACGAACCTGAATATTTTAGTCATTCGTGTTTGTCTTTCTTTGTACACGCTCTCAGGAACCGTTGACCCAGCTAGCATTCAACATAAATCTATAGCGGACCGTTATAGGCCCGTCAGCTACTCTGACGGGCCGATAACGGCCCGCTATAGATTTATGTAGAATGCTTACTGGGGAAGCTTTCCGGTTGAGATGTTATTGTACCTTATACTGTCTCTGTGTATATTTTCTTTCAGGTTTTTATGATCGGGTTGTTGTACACAACATCGGCTGCTATTGTTGGTAAGTTAGAGTACGACAATCAAAACTGGCACGGTTAACCCATTTATTCCGGGTGGACTCTTTCACCGGAAGTCTTTGGACCAGTCCATTTCCAGTTTAAGGGGTCTGGTTATTTTTTATCATTACCGTGTTTTATTGAAATTTATGTGTTTAATACACACAGTGTAAACTCTGATCAGGCGCCACTTTCTGTGGTGTCTGATCTGGGTCTACACTGTTTGCAAATGTCCCTTTTATGGGACGCTAGGCTTAAATGGGCTAGAGAAAACGTGCCACATAGAATATGACATAGACATTATAACAAATACTTTGCGTTCACAATGTGGAACTCTCTGACATATGTCACGTTTACAAATGAGAACTGCTCCGTTCCAAAACATTTTACCAAATAAAATGATAAAATGATTGTGACATCTGTTTTAATTTACGGGAGCATAGCTTTTGTTAACAAACGCACTTATAAAAAGCAAATATGCCCGTATAAACAAGGTAATCAAGCCAATCTTGGTACTGTTTGTGGTTTTCTTGTGTTTTGGCTTCAGATCGCCATTGAACCCTTTGCTTAGTTTCATCAAAGTGTTTGTGATTATTTGTGTTTCACTGTGACGTTTCACAGATAAGGCAGATTAACACTATGCGGACCCTACATATGTTTGTAATTTGGAACTGCATCAAAATTAAAGGCTGTATATTTCTCAAAAATAAACATTTTTTTTTTGTCCAAGAAAGGTGTAATAAATTGATATATAGTATTAATAAAATTATAAAATATGTGGCATCTGACAGTCTGTAAAATATAAGTTAATCTCTCGCTCTTGTACTGGATCAAAAATGAAATGATTTTTATCGTATCTCTGAATTAACGTTGGCAACATTAATTCAGAGATATGATAAAAAATTATTTCTTTTCAAGAACGAGAGACTAAGTGAAATTTTACAGGCTGTCAGGTGCCACATTTTATGATTATATTAATACCATATATCAATTTATTAAACCTTTCTTGGATAATAAAATGTCTAAATTGAGGAATATGGAGCTTTTAAGGCTGAATTTTCGTGTAAATAAATCTGGTTTAAACCCTACTGTACTTTTCCTACCGACCGTTCCAAGGCGGTTCTTTTGTTGCAGTTCTTCTTTGTGCAACTGTGGTTTCATATTTGGCGTTTGTTTTGTCATTGTTTATTTCTCGTCTCTCATTCTTTTGGTGAAATGGGAAAGCTATGATGGCGGTGTTCCTAGGTAGATTCACTTATATTTTAACAATAAAAAAAACATTGACAAAACACACAATATCATTTGTATTTACCCAGGAATAACTTAGATTCATACAAAGAGGTAGATCGAGTATAATGCGATAATGTATTTCTGTTTCTGCATATACATGTCCATCTGAACAGCTTCTTTACTATAATATATGCAACATTACGAAAACATGCCTATTCAAATATACTGAAAATTTTACCACCAAACAAAATGAAAATTTTCAGATAAAGATATCTGACATTTTTCCTATTTCTGCTCAAAACATAGATTGTAGGTACCCGTTAGAACCGCCCCATCGAGGCGGTTCTAATGAGTACCCACAATCTATGCTTTTGAGCAGAAATAAGAAAAATAAAGTATACCCCTGTAAACCCCAGTTTTACTATATAAAAGTGGAGTTTAAGGGGATCAAAATAATATAGGCATGTTTGCGTGATGTAATGCAATAGCTTTTCTAAGTTTGTATATTACGTTCATACAAAACTCGGGTTCCGACAGACAATCATGAAGAATGTTTCAGTCTGATGCTGTATTAGGTCTTTTAAACCGGCTGCGGATTTCAATGTAGCGGTTCTTGAGCATATGCCGACTTGTGTAACCTCTGAAGAGGGGCTACACTGTTTGCTTAGAAATAAACATGGATCTTCCCTGGAAAGCTACAATTATCGAATAGAGCGGTTCCAAGGCACTGGATAAGAATTTAATAACATGAAATGACAAAACATGCAGTTTGTCAAACAACAGAACGAACGACTTTAGAGAGACGGAACAAAGAAAGGGGAGCTTAGCGCTTAGCACTCTTGGTAGAATTTTCAGCAGGCGACAATTTTATATATTTTTTCTGTCTGGAAAAATAAGAAAAACATAATCAGTTTCAAATTGTTGTCTCCTGAATTAGCACAGAGAGTGGTAAAGGTTAACAGTACTGTCACCCGAGAACGGTCAAGTGTGTTTGTACATGTAATTTGGCATACATAGATTGATTATTTAGATCTGAAATTACAGTGAACACTCGTTCAAATGACAGTATCGTTCCACAAGACGTTGCCATTAAAATGAATTTGCTGTAAATACTCCCTAATGAGCAGATTGATCGCGAAGTCGCTGCCGCAGACAGGCGTGAGCAAGCTCTATGGTACAGCATATGTAACATGAAATTCAACGAGAAGCTTACATTACATGCTTCAGACACATTGTTTTCATTGAATTGCTTGACAATTTGTTTATGTTGTTGAACGAAAACGGAAGTACAAATACATTAGCCAGGTCTTACTCTATTGATCTGGAAATAAAAAAGAAAACCGATATCCTTTAAATTTGCTTACCAAGGAAGAAAAGTCATGGGTACGTTTCGTTGCCGTCAAACCAAACCGGAAATAAACATTTTGTTTGCAGTTTGTTGGGTTCTCAATTAATGTGGCAGATCTATTTGTATTTGCCGGGACCAGCTGGGACAATCCGGTACCAGAATACGATACCAAAATTTTAACGGTATAGCTTGGGTCTTATACTTTGATTTGCCAGGCCATTTTTGGATTTGTGGATGGGGTGGAGTTATGTAGGGAAGGGTAGGTTGGAGTGGGGTTGGGTAGTGTTGGGTGGGTAGGGTAAGCTGGAGTGGGTTAGGTCAGAGTAGGGTAGTGTATGGTGGGGTATGTTAGGGTCAGGTAGGTAGGTAACGTGTATATGATGAGTAAGAGTAGGGTACGAGGGTCCTGCAAAAAGTTTTGTCACTGGGTTCGGATTACTTCAGTGCTACGTTTTATCAAACATATTTTTATTACAAACCTTCAAAGTATTCCCCGCCTCCTCCCCCCCCCCCCCCACCTTTACTGAAACACATTTTTGTAACCTTTTTACCAAGTCGCGAAAAGCAGATAAATAGTCTTCTTTTGGTATATGTTGGAGACACTGATAAAGAGCGCTGCCAAGAGAACTTCTAGACGTATACTTATTTCCCGAAAGCATTTTCTTAAGCCTTGGAAATAAAAAAAAGTCACAAGGATTCAGGTCAGGTGAGTAAGGTGGATGGTTTAAAACTTTCACCTTTTCAGAAGCCAAAAAAGACTTAACAACCTCAAAATTATGAGAGGAGGCGTTGTCATGTAAAAGGTGGACTCCTGACCATCTTTTGCTTGGTCGTTTCTTATTGTAACAAGTAAATTGGTCAGTGTATATGACTGCATCTATTTCAACTTAAAATAACTCGGTCATTTGGAAAACAATTTGAACGAAATAAACGGGTATCGTTAGCTATTCAACACTCCATTCAAGTGCAGTGATGCATTTTAAAATATACCTGGGATAAAACCAAGAAAGCCTATTAGTGACAGAACTTTTTGCAGGACCCTCGTACAGTAGGGTTAGGGTAATTGGGTTAGGTATCCAATTGTACTGTAACTGCAAATGTGTTTTTTTTTAAGCATAGTGTATTGAGAGCTCGCCTATAGGCATTACCTATGTTCATAGTATGTAAGAAAGGTATTGTTTTGTTCCTATTTCCTCATAAAATAGGGTTTGGCTGATTGTTAGAATCGCCTCACTGAGGCTATTCTCAAACATATCCAAAACATATGTTCATTAAAGTATTGAATATAATATACTTGTATAATCTGTGACTAATTTTTACCTCTTAAGCGAAAGTATCATGACAGTCAAATTGTCATTATAACAAATTTAGTCGTTATATCGAATGTCGATATACAGAGGTTGCCTGTAGTTATAAGTGTTTTATTTTTAGTTTATAGTGGGTGTGATAAGGATATGAGCCGCCACGTGAGATAACGATCCTTCTGAAATGTGCGCATAAATGAAGACTCAAATCGGCCTGCGGATCCGCACAGTCTGATCAGAGTCTTTCGTTGTCCGCATGAAGAAAGTATACATCCTTGGCTTTCAAAAATGCACCAAATCAAGAGTCTTATCTGAATCTTTGCTGGGCGCACATGTCCGAAGTTACGTTTTTGGTAGTTGCGGCTAATATCAGTGCCGCGATAGAATTGTCATTTCCTGTTTGCAGACTGTGAGGAAAACGAACATACGAATACTACAGGAAACAACAAGACCTGTAGCCAGACAGTCGCTGTGATTTGTACTGCTGAGTATAATGTCCAGGGAAATCGAAACATCACTTGTTTGGCTAACAGTACTTGGAGCCAAACTTCCTGTAGTGCTACAGGTTTGTATATGCACTGCGTCTCAAGAAAAAGGTCGAGAAAAAGCCAGACCCCACCGATTGGTTGTTACAAATATGCAAGTCCCACTTGCACCTAAAATATTCAATTATAAAACCCTGTTGCAAAGTCTAAAAACCAAGGAGATTGCGTTCAGTCCCTCCGGCTGTACTTCTCAATCTTTGGAGTTTTGTTATAAGCCATTTGCCCATATCATAACAGGTGACATCAATATCGTACAAAGTGACAAACTCAGAGACATTCTTTCTAAGGGCCCTAAGTATAGGTAGCCCATGTCGTTTAATATTTGATTCTGTTAAAGCAATGCTAAACAGAAAGACGTAGAGGCTGATACATTCTGTGAATGGATAAAAACGGTGATGTCCTTGGTAAACAGACATATTTCAATACTCAGCAGAACCATGTCCCGCCGACATGAATCGATATATGGCGATCCAGACATTTCTGCTCAATTAGCAAAATTCAATCATAAGTCTGTTGTTGTTCCAGCAGACAAGGCATCCAACAATATTGTGCTTGTTTGCAAACCACATTATATCAACTGCTTAATGGAGGCGCATTAGTATAACAACAAGAACCCGACATACAAACGCACTACGTTGTCTATGGAAGAAATTCTGCAAAACCACAATTCGGTTATGATGTCATCAGGAATTTATCTCTCTCTTGAAGATCTTGATCTTCCGAAATTATACTGGATTCCTAAACTGCACAAGAATCTATACAAACAACGTTACATTGCGGTCTCAGCTAAGTGCTCAACTAATCTCTTTTCACATATTCTAACGAAAATCCTTACAGCAGGAAAGAGGGCTTCAGAAGAATTGCAACACCACATATGCAAGAAGCGGTGTCAATCAGACTGGATCTGGAAAATCTTCAAAGAAAAAACTATAAATTTACAATCACAGTTATTCCAGTTTGTAAACAGTTTTAAATCTTTCGATTTCTGAACTCTTTATACCACAATTTCTCATGACAAACTGAAATTCAAATTGCGAAATATTATTAAACAGTGTTTCTGTCACAAGGATGGAAATCTTCGCTTGTTGTCCTTAGTTATGCAGACACATACATCAGGGCCACTCTGATGTATCATACAAATATACTAATGTAGATGTTGTTAAGATGCTGGATAGTTCAATGGACAATGTCTTTGTAGAGTTTTTGTTGACGGATAGTTCAACAAAGCGGAACTACTCGTAATTGTGTCCATTGCTTACCAATATGTTATAAAAAAACATGCTCAACAATTCAATTTCACCTTCAGATACATAGATGATGTATAAACTCTGAGTATCTTGAATTCATCTACCCACGTGAAATTGAAATTAAAGAAATATCTTAGACTGTAACTTCTTTTTCATACTTTGATTTATGCCACTATATCGACAATGGAAAGCTCACTGCTAAGCTTTACGACAAATGGGACGACTTCTACTTTCCCAGAGTTAATTTTCCATTTCCGAGCTGCACAAGCATACAGTAATAATTTTTTACAGTCATAATCCGTTATGCTAGGGTCTGCTCTCAGTATCAGGACTTTAACAAACGAATATGACTATTCAATACGAGACTATTTACTTAGGGATATCAAAGAACTAAACTGGTGTCACCACTTATGAATTTCTATGGGAGGCATAATTACCTTTTCAATTCCTACAAGGTGGCTGTTTCCAGTTATATCTGATGTCTGCCACATCCAAGTCATAAACAGAAAACCCCAGACATTAATTTCCGTACTTTCCTGTTCAAGCTGATAGGCAGGATCAAAGGACCTTGAAATAAAAATATACTACAATGAAGTAGGGGGAGATGTTTACTGTGCGATATATCCCTGTCTCCACTGTGCCATTAAAGACATAACTATTACATATTTGCTGCCGTGATGTATACAAAGCTCTATTCTTTGAGATCATCACGAAAACACGCCTATATAATTTTGACCCCCTTAAACCCCACTTTTATATAGTAAAACTGAGATTTACAGGGGTATACATTATTTTTCTTATTTCTGCTCAAAAACATAGGTTGTGGCTACTCGTTAGAACCGCCTCGCCGAGGCGGTTCTAACGAGTACCCACAATCTATGTTTTGAGCAGAAATATGAAGAATATCAGAATTTTTTATCTGAAAATTTACGTTTTTGGTGGTAAAAAATTCAGTATATTTGAATAGGCATGTTTTCGAAATGTCTTTTCATCGATAATATTGCATATCGCACTTTGACAAAGAATTTGTGTTAATAGTAGCACCCTCATTTCTTCTTATTAGTAGATTGTGGGTCGGTGTATCCTTTGAATGGTACGAAAAGAAATGTATTTAAGCACAAGATTCCTGAGCAGTTTCTGTGTGGAAATTCAGATTGCAATACTGATGGTGACAGGAGAAATACAATCACGTGTAATACTACAGGTTTGTAGCATAAAGCATCATCGCGAGTAAAACATTATATAATGACAAAAAAGACTCAGGTAGCATATGCTCTTTGTTGGTTGCTGACATATATTCAACTAACCAGTGTTTCGGTGAGCAACTTAGTCCCCAGTGATCCGACAACGCAAAAACGCAGGCTGATTAGTATTTGCTTTTCGCATTTTTCATAAGAAACTTTTACAATCGTTTATAGACAGTACAAGAATATTGAAGAAAGAAAGCAAAGGACCACTACGTATTCAATGAAAAAGAAAAAAAATACATACTTTGTCTGAATATGGTGATCGCAGTAAAGCTATCAGGAAGAATCACACATCAGATTTACTTTATCTGGGCCCAGTTGTTCAAAGCTAACGATGTCGTTAGTTAACGATTCGTTAAAATTTACATCGAGTGATACGCAAATATGCTGAAATTTTTTGCCGAAAAATGTAAGTAGCTTTAGCAGTGCAAAAGCTACTCACATTTTTCAGCAAAAAATAACAAAATATTGTATATTGAATCCGCTAAAACAGTTAACGAAATGACCCTTAACGAGCTCGTTAAGCTAACGACGCTTTGAACAACTGGGCCCTGGATTTCATGGTGATTTTTGGAAGAAACAAAAATCCTTTTTCTGCGTTGAGACTTCATTTTGCTCAGTGGAATAACATAGCCACTTGCAACCTCAGTGGTTCTTCCCGAAAATCTTCTCTACTATTTTACGAATGCCAAAGTGGTCTACAAAACTTTTTATAATAATAATTTAGCAACAACTCTAGAATATTGGAATATTGACACAATAAGCGTTAAACCGACAAAATACACTAGACTAAGTTACATCACTTGGCTGATGTCATCACTTTACAACAATTCTTATATACAAACAGCGGCAGTATACTACATTTTGATGGTGACCGTTTTAAGGCTTTTTTTATTTTTATTTAGGTGTTGCATTACTTTGTGACTTTGACTGCAGAGTTACTGTGTTTCGTCCTGTCTGGAGCCTTGTTATTATCTTTGTAAAGGGATCTGCTCTATAATAAGAACGATGCTCAAGTTTTCTCGGCTAGAAGCAGCAGATGATTCAAAGTCATTTGAGAATGATGTTCAATGAAACTACATTTAACAATTATACATATGAACAAATCTCATATTATTTGCCTGTATTTATTTCACAGAATGTGAGGATCATACTGAGGTTGCTTCTAACCAGTCGAAAAGCAGTTTCATCCAAACAGCTTCCGCCTCTTGCAGCTTCGGGTATATCATAGGCATAACGTGCTTTGTAAACGCTAACTGGAACACTACTCCTGATGGAGATACAGGTGAGTGTATAAGCAGCTTGTTTATACAGGTGAGTGGAAAAGCAATCTGTTGGTGAAACTGAGTGTATAACAATTTTATAGTATGAAAGGTTATTAGGTAGGAATATACATCCATAAATGTACTTTTATCGGCACTTAATACACATAGCCCCGAGGTAATAAAACGTTTTTCAAGCTCAATTGAACATGAAACTTGTCCGGCTAATAATCGCAAATTACTAACAATTGCAAATTAATTCTTGCTAGACATAACTGTGCATGAAAATTTCTCTACTAATGAATATGAAAATGCCAACTATTGTTGGCAGTTTCACATTTACAGTCAACTCTCGTTATCTCGAATTCCAAGGGACTCTCTGTAATACTTCGAGATATCCGTACCTCGACATATCAGATTTGCAGAACTGAAGAAAAATAATTCGATTAACCATATTTAACAAATATATATGTAATTAGCTTCTTGAAGTTAGAGATATATTGAAAATATTGTGGAAAAGATGAGATTCTCACTTCGAGATAAGCGGTTATTCGAGATAAGTGAGGTCAAGATAGCAAGAATCAACTGTATTACCAGAGACATTTTCATGCTCAGCTGAGTTGAACATGAGACTAGTTTTATAACCTCGGGGCCTAAATTTTACAAACTTTAAGTGTTAGCAATTTCTTATTTATACAACCACATATCTCGTATTCTGTAGCATAATCGAAGTCTTACAATTCAAACATGAGCCAGCGCACGACAAAACAATACAATAAGCCTTGTATGACCATTAAAGACTCAGATCACCGGTATATCCACCCAGTATGGCAAGGGTTTTTCTTCATCCGTTTTTCTTCATTCAATAACTCGAAGGCGATTGCGATCAGCAAAGACTCTGATCAGACTGTACGCATGCACAGGCTAATATGAATCTTCGCTGGTCGCACTAGTCTTATTGTAGGTTTTGTCGTGCGCTTGTTCATATAACAGTTATTCAATGAATATTTCGTTTGTGGCTGGATTTCGTTGCAATTCATTACGAAAACACGCCTATTCAAACATATAGAAAATTTTACCTCCAAAAAGTGAAACTTTTCAGATAAAAAAATTCTGATATTTTTCATATTTCTGCTCAAAACATAGATTGTGGGTACTTGTTAGAACCGCCTCGGCGAGGCGGTTCTAACGAGTACCCACAATCTATGTTTTTGAGCAGAAATAAGAAAAATAATGTATACCCTGTAAACCCCAGTTTTACTATATAAAAATGGGGTTGAAGGGGGTCAACATTATATAGGCATGTTTTCGTGATGTATATTATAGATCAGCAGCGTGAGCAGAGTTGCACGGCCAAATGAGAGAAATCAGGACATCTCGGGCAAACGCGCAGATTTATCAGAGGCATTTGTCCTCCACCGAACACTCTACAGTAGCCGCTAAATATGAAAATAGGCTTAGTCTAAATGCAAGCACAGCACAGACCTACCTGTAGTCTCTTCAAAAGTCCTTCACAGCACCATTAAAGAATGACTATCTGTATATAAAACAATATGTAAATCAATAATAGATAATAAAAATAATCAGCAAAATATGTTCGTGACACTTATTGACACTCGTCACTTCGTGGCGCTTATTAGTGAGACACAAATTTTGTGAATAGCGGCATAATAAAGTCCGTCCCAGTCAGTTCTACTAACTTCCGGTGACAACTTCCGGGAAGAAAAAGGAAGAAAATTGGTCAGAGCGATTTCTGCTGAAAGTATATATCGTTGTATGGTTACTAAACCTTGATCATATTCTCATCCGTAGAGCTCACTTCGTTCGCGACGCGCTAATATATAAGCAGACACCGAAGACACTGATGTGAACCTCTTCTGAATGTTTCAGCTCGAAGACATGTTTGCCTGGCACGGTCCGATTGTAGCGATGTTCTTTCTATGACTGAAGACCGTGCAAAACAACTCTCCAGATTTCATACATAAATGGCAAACAAATGCTTTGCATGTCATTAATTACAGTTACATCAACAAACACCATCAAAGCCTTGCCAAAGCACATAGACTTGTGAGGGGGGGTTGGGTTATTTATTTATTTTTTTTATTTTTTTTTTTTTTTTTTTTACTTTTTTGTTTTAATATCCTCCTAAACATGTTGTTGATACTCATTTATTTGGGTGATTCTAATCGGTGCTCACAATAAATGCTTTAATGGAGAATTAAGATGAACAATAATTAAGGACGTTTCTTATTTGAAGCCGTTTCTATCGTCAAACACACATATACAATTTCACACGCACGCACGAATGCAGACACTCACAAACGACGCACAGACTCGCACATATTCCCTTCTTACTTTCATAGATATTGAAGTGTATTGATGTTATCTTTGCAGGTACTTTAGAGCTCCACCTAACAGACATCCTTATAGTTGCTGGAATAGTTGCTTCCACTATTATGATCATTTGTATCATTATCATACTGTATTTGAAAAGAGAAAAACCAAAGCAGTAAGTTCTAATTTATATCTTAAGTTATATAAGCATTAAACCTCCGCTCTAAAACTCTAAAAAGAAAAGCATTTGCTCACAATTTAAACAAACTGCTTCCTTTTTCAGAAAAAAACAACCTCTTCAGAAGTGGTTTCAAGTACAGAATCGAAAAAGGGAAATTAGTACGGGAAATTAGTGTACATACCCAGCTAGCATTCTACGTAAATCTACATCGGGCCGTCATCGGCCCGTCAGCTACCCTGACGGGCCGATGACGGCCCGATATAGATTTACTTCATCGCAGTGCAGTTTTTATTTTATTTAATTTGAGCCGATTCTGGTATCTTGTAAAATCGGGGTCCGCTAAAAGGCTCAATAATCCTCAAAAACAGACATTTTATTATCCCAGAAAGATTCAATAAATTGATATATGGCATTAATACAACCATAAAACGTGGCACCTGACAGCCTGTAAAATTTCAGTTAGTCTCTCGCTCTTGAAATGAAATGATTTTTTATTTGCCAACATTAATTCAGAGATACGATAAAAAATCAATTCATTTTGATCCAGTTCAAAAAAAAAAGAGACTAACTAAAATTTTACAGGCGTCACAACAGGACGAACTCTATATTACGCTGACGCATTTGCGTAATCGATTTTTACCAGCAACGGCAACTGCTCGACAACTTGGGTAAACGACCTAACAATCCGAAACCGTCTTAGGCAAAACAACTTTCCTATTCGAACTCGTAGACCGTACACTGGTCCGATTATCACTGCCCGCCACAGGGCCGCTAGGCTGTTATGGACTCAACGTCACTTGCACTGGACCCGTCGTCAGTGGCATAACGTGATTTTCAGTGATGAATCGCGGTTCAGCGTAAGCCATGCTGACGGCATGATTCGTGTGTATCGATGAAGAAATGAAAGATATGCTCAATGCTGCATCAGGGAACGGGATAGATTCGGGGCGGGAGTGTTGTGGTATGGGGAGGTATCATGGGCAACGCCTAGATAGATCTTGTGGTTGTACAGGTTAATCTCAATGCTCAACGCTATGTTAACCTCCTGAATAATTACCTCCTTCCGTTCATGCAGAATTTTGGACATAGCTTAACTTTTCAACACCACAATGCCAGGACCTATAGTGCCTTCGTAACTGCAAACTTTCTGGCACAAAACAACGTGAACGTTTTCCCTTGGCCGGCTTTATCCCCGGATATGAATCCTATCGAGCACATATGGGATGAGCTTGGTCGAAGAGCTAGGACCAATCACCAGATAAACAAATTGCAAGACTTAACACGGACTCTTCAGCTGTAATGACAGGTCGTTCCTAACGTTTTGATAAGATGTTAGGTTAACTCCATGAGGCGGAGAATCCGTGCATGCATTGCTAGAAATGGCGGCCACACACGCTACTGATAAATTGCTGCCAGGAAAAGCATAATTTCTTAAGAAAAAATGAAATCAAAATGTTGAAAATGATTTTTCCTTTACATCTCTAAATTCTGTTTTTTTTTTTATTTGACTCCTGTGCCATATTTCACCAAATAAAAACATGATTTTCAAAGCAAAATCAAAAACTAAAAACTGCAATACAAAGTAATTTAGCTTAAGAATCACATATCACAATAGATATCATATAATGCTTCCTAAATAATGAAATATCTCTTTTGAAGACCATGTAAAGTTTTCAATTTTACTCAGTATTATTTGAAAACACAGACCGCCAGACTCAACAACATGTAAAGAGGAACTGAAAACAAAAACACCTTAGAATAGTGGACACTACTGTAACATTAGCGACCATTCTAAGATAAAGCATCCATTACATTTCAACCTGGACTGGGACATTGGCAAACAGTGCAGACCCAGATCAGACACCGCAAAACGCGCGCGTCTGATTAAGGTCTACACATTTTGCTTAAATTACAGGAAGTTAAGTGTTAAATGAAACAGTGTTAAGTCCCCGTTCAGGAACATTTTCCCAGCCAACACTCAGAGACAATCGACCCACCAGTGCTCTCAGTGCTTTGATTTGCCTTGGGATTATTGGGCCCATTCTAGTATCTTGGAAATACAAGCTTCGCTTCAGCCAGTGTTATAGGGCGTATCCAGCCTTGCATACAACAGTTTTGTCATATAAAGTCATTAAGAAAACACGCCTATTCAAATATATTGAAAATTTCACCTCCAAAAACTGACAATTTTCAGATAAAAATTCTGATAGTTTTCATATTTCAGCTCAAAACATAGATTGTGTGTACTTGTAAGAGCCGCTTCGTCGAGGCGGTTCTAACGAGTACCCACAATCTATGTTTTTGGGAAGAAATAAGAAAAATAATGTTTACGCCCGTTAACTCCAGTTTTACTATGTAGGAAGGGGGGTTTAAGGGGGTCAACATTATAAAGGTATGTTTTCGTGATGTGCCTCAGTGAAACCAAGACGACGATTTCCGTTCTTTTATGCATTCTTTGTTTTCAAGGGCAATGTTTAGAGGTTTTATTTGTTTCCTTTCCAACAGATGAAGGAAAGTCAAAGCTGTATTAAGTAACTAATAGCAAATCACAATGCTGCTAAACTGTACAAAGGGTCTCAGCAAAACCGAGACTACGAGTGTCGTTCTGTCTTGTGGTCCTTGTTACTAAGGGCAACCTTTAGAGATTTATATGTTTCCTTTGCGGTAGGATATTTCTTAAGTTGCCATTAGTAGTATATTTCTTATAATCTGCCAACTTTGTCATTTTGTCAAACAATATGCTAACTAATCTTTGAACTTGTTTATTAACCCTTGTCCTGCTGAACCCGGATATACCCTGTCATTGCAAACAGTGTAGATCCAGATCTGCACTGTTTGTCGTTAAATATATGAATTTATAGCACCAATCCGGATCAAGTAATCTGATTGGCTGAAAATTGGAACTGGGCGTGGCATCTAAATTTATTAAGCAGGACAAGGGTTAAGCAGTTCGGGAATAAAACCGAATACAACTGCAAATATTCACCTCGTGCAATGTATGCTCATGAAACTTTTCTTTTCTTTCCATCCTTCTTTTCAATATGCAACTTATAATGTCTGAATGATTTTTGTTCATCACGAAAACACGCCTATACACTTTTGACCCCCTTAAACCCCACTTTTATGTTGTAAAACTAGGGTTTATAGGGTATACATTATTTTTTCTTATTTCTTCACAAAAACATAGATTGTGGTACTCGTTAGAACCGCTCGCCAAGGCGGTTCTAACGAGCACCCACAATCTATGTTTTGAACTAAAATATGAGAAAATATTAGATTTCTTTTATCTGTAAATTTTTAGTTTTTTGAGGTGAAATTTTCTATATACATGTATATTCTAAAACGCGTGTTTTCGTAATGTTTAATGTTTGAATCGTGTGACATCGCAGTTTTTTTTTTTTTTTTTTTTTTTTTTTTTTTTTTTTTTTTTTTTGTTGTTGTTGTTGTTGTTGTTTTAAGTATAATAAGACATAAAATACTGTAACTGATTGATATTCTTTGCTATTTCCTATGTATTTGATTGTGCGAATCATCACTCAGCCTCTCGGGGGGTGGGGGCGGCAGGGGTAGAACGGGGGTAATTGTGATACGGGTGTGCGAGCCAGTATTTCAAAACCTACCCATATACCTGGCCTTTGAAAATACAGACCCATTCATATACTTGATCATCCGAAATGTTGACCTATTCATATAGTGCCTTTTGATTTTTGTACCCATTTATTGCTGGTAGTTTGACAACTATCGCAGTAAATTATTCATTGAATATCAAGAGAACAAGCAGCCTCAAAATCTCCCTGAGCGAAAAATGTGCATATACCAGGATGTCAGAAAAGTGGGGCCTTTCACATAGAAATCCAGAAAAATCGGGTCATTCATACACTTTTTGTTGAAAACAGGGGGGGGGGGGGGGCAATCATATACCTGGCAGCGCTGAAAAAGAGGGATACTCGGCACGCACATACTATGCCATATAAAGGAAGTTACCCACCCCCCACCCTCGCACCCAACCACCCCACGAGCACTCAGCCATTTCATTAGCTATTTGCGCTTATTTGTTTTAAGGACTAAACCTATCTGGAACATTTAAGGCAACCATTCTATTGCCGTATTTTCACCGCATACGATTGATACGAACTGTTGTTATTTACAGACAGAAATCGTTCATGGACTACTAAGTCGGGTCGTATCCCAGCTAGCATTCTAGTTAAATATATATTGAGCCGTTATTGGCCCGACAGGAGTCCTGTTCATCACGAAAACATGTCTATCTAATTTTGATCCCCTTAAACCCCACTTTTATATAGTAAAACTGGGGTTTACAGGGGTACACATTATTTTTCTTATTTCTTCTCCAAAACATAGATTGTGGGAACTCGTTAAAACCGCCTCGCCGTGGCGATCATAACAAATACCCACAATCTATGTTTTCAGTAGAAATTTGAAAAAATATCAGAATTTTTTATCTGAAAAGTTTCACTTTTTGGAAGTAAAATTTTCTATATGTTTGAATAGGCATATTTTCGTAATGTTCAGTTTGCGTACAGAGTCTAGATGACATTCTGTTTTCAAAGGAAAATGTGCACTTGGTAAATACGACAAACTGATGGAATTTTTCTTGATACATTAAAACCTCAATGGCTTGAATACAGATAGCTCGTTTACCGTTTATGATTTTCAATTCCCTAGGATTTTTATACCCCGCCACACAATAGTGGCGGAGTATTATGGTTTCACGTAGGTCGTCCTTGAGTCCGTCCGTCCGTCCGTCGTACGTCCGTCCGTCCGTCCGTTTTTCGTTTCCGGATGATAACTTAAGTAAACATCAATGGATTCTCGCCAAACTTGGTATGTGCATTGATATTGTAGAGGTCTGGTTTTGGATTGCTAATGGGCAAATTTCGTCAATTTTTGACGGAGTTATCTGCCAGAAACCCGCCCATATTTTCGTTTTCGGACTATAACTACAGTAAATAACAAGGGATTTTCACCAAACTTGGTATGTGCATTGACATTGTGAGATCTGGTTTGGGATTGCTAATGGGCAAATTTTGTCAATTTTTGACGGAGTTATCTGCCCGAGACACGCCCATATTCTCGTTTCCGGACTATACCTTGAGTAAATAACAAGGGATTTTCACCAAACTTGTTATATGCCTTGACATTAAGGAGATCTGGTTTGGGATTGCTAACGGACAAATTTCGTCAATTTTTTACGGAGTTATCTGCCCGAGACACGCCCATATTTTCGTTTCCGGATGATAACTTGAGTAAATAACAAGGGATTTTCATCAAACTACCTATATGCATTGACATTAAAGAGATCTGGTTTGGGATTACTAATGGGCAAATTTCGTCAAATTCTTACCGTCCATATTTTCATTTCTGGATGATAACTTCAGTTTATAACAAGGCCTTTTAACCAAACTTGCTATATGCATTGATATTATCAAGATCTGGTTTAGGATTGTTATCTGTCCATTGATATTATAAAGGTCTAGTTTAGGATTGTTATCTGTCCCTCTGTCATTTTCTTTCCAGACATTTTCCGACGCTAACTTTAATACATAAACAAATAATTGCTATGGCGGGGTATTATGCTTGCGGTGCTTTTATTTTCCGATAGCTCGAGAAAAAAAAATATTTAGAGATATTGTCAGGAAATTTTTCTATTTTATCATGAAATTGAATGCTCTGTGTACTTATTAGAATCGCCTTAGCGAGGCGACTATAATTAGTACACTCAACATACCATTATGAACCCTCAGTGGCTCGAACTACAAATGTCTCCAATAAATTTCTATGGTCCCAAATATGTTCGAGCCATTAAGGTTTTAATGTAAAATAAATGGTAAGTAATGTAATTGTCTGACAAGAGTCAAGTTTAGGCAATATAACTATTTTCAGAAGTTTTGCCGAAGACTTTGAGGAACCAGTATTTGAAATACTAGACATGGAAGTTAAAGTCTGGAGCAAATTCAGGTGATATTTTTTTTCATATTTTCATTGTCGCCTACATATTATATATAAAGCCACATCTACAGTCAAACCTGTCTTAAAAGACACCTGTATTAACCAACCACCTTTTTCAAAATGCCACTCACTGTTTCAGATCCCATCAAAGGCAAAGCAATAGAAAATTACCTGTATTAAGCAAGCGCCTGTCCTAAGCAACTATTTTTGGTTTTCCCATAGGTGCTTGCTTAACACAGGTTTACTGCAGATGGAGTGGACATATGCTGATTAATGTGTAAATATCAAACTGATGAGGCCAAACCTACTGGTCATTTGTCTTGTGTGTATATGTTAATGCATCATTCATAGAATTGTAACAGTGAATCTGTATCCCAGTCAGCATTCTACGTAAATCTATATCGGGGCGTCATCGGCCCGTCAGTGTAGCTGGGATGAGACAAATATGTTTGATACAGAAATACACCAGCACAGTATAGTCATATTATACTCCGTAAAGTTAGCGAAATAAGTGATGGTATATGATTCGTGTTGCTCTTTTCTATGGACCCATTAAATAAATTCCGAGGATGTGATCGGCATTTCATATGTTAGCCGCAACGACAGAAAGCGTACCTTCGAACATGTGCACCCAGCGAAGATTCCGATCAGTCTGATCAGAATGTTCACTGGTCGGAAGTACGATTGCCAAGAACGCAAAGTTCCTTCATACGGATAACGAATAAAAGTTTTAAAAAGGATTGTCTTAGGAAACAAAGAACACACAAAATCACAAAAATTGGAAACTCGGTTTGATTAAGTCTCTTTATATGCAACACTGTAGTTTGCGAGGCTACATACGCCCCCTAGCGCCTGCTTAAGCGGTGTTCGATTTTCAAAATAACAAGAAGACTCTGATCAGACTGAATGGATGTGCAGGTTGATAAGAGGCTACGTTAGGCGCACATGTCAGATACAGTCGAACCTCAATGGCTCGAACCCCTTTGAGACCATGAAAATTTGTTCAAGACAGCGGTAGTTCCAGCCACGGAGGGTTACCATGTGCCGTACCAGGAGGCATAATGGAGATAATTGTGGGATATCTTTTCGGTGTTCTATATTATAAATGTATGTTGTGTGCACTCATTAGAATCGCCTCATCGAGGCGATTCTAATGAGTGCACACAGCATACATTTGCAAGATAAAAGAAGAAAATCTCCCTAAATTATCCGTATATCGTATTTGGAGGATTTCCCTGCGGACTCATCCATGGTAAACGAGCCATCCTAGTTCGAGCCATTGAGGTTATACTGTAGTATGTTTTCTTTCGATGCGGCTGATTTATCAATTTACTCTTTCTTATATTACTACAGGACTAGCCCTGTGAAGATAAAGGAATTCCCGTCCTATGTCGAGACGCTTCACAAAAAGAATAATCAAATGTTTGACGATGGTTTTCGGGTGAGTGTAAATAAAAACAAAATGGATATATGAGTATGAGTGTAAATGTAATGGGGCAACATTTTTGTGAGTATGAATTAAGACTATGATTATTTAGCTGAGCGTAAATGGGCCGGCAGCTGAGGAAAGGAATCTTAAAATATGTGCGAACAGCGAAGATCCAGACCGCGCAGTCTGGTCAGGATCTTCGCTGTTCGTTTACACAAAATAGGGATCTTATAGAAGGTATAGGATGTATAGCAAAGATCTCGGCCCGACGCGTGGCTGTGCAAACTGGTCTAGGGCTTCGCTATTCGTATATGCTCCAAGGGCCTTATTGTCAGCCGGGCGGCCATTTGACGTCAACGCGTGATTATTGAAGCATTAACTAATTGTGTACAAATTAATAAATAACCAAAGATTTGTTAGAAATAAAAGAACAAAAATACATGTATAAGCAAAACTTGTCTAAGTGAGGCCACAAACACGAGGCACAACCTTTTCGATGTAAGCGACAGAAGAAAAGATAAAAAGCAAGCAATGACAAAAATATACATGCAGTTACCCAGGAACGTCAGAAGTCACATAGCACAACATTCCCGAGACAACCCTGAAAGATTAGATGAGAAGTATACATGTACAATAACAAGACAAAACAACACGGCCATATATATCCAACATTTCCTACAGGATTTCCGTCCAGAAAATATACATGTACCTGTGTAATTTTGAAACTCTTAAACCCCACGTTTTTAACTATAGCAAAACTGGAGTTTACAGGGGTATACATTAATTTTCTTATTTCTGCTCAAAAACGTAGATTGTGGGTACTCGTTAGAGCCGCCTCGGCGAGGCGGTTCTAACGAGTACCCACAATCTATGTTTTGAACAGAAATACGAAAAATATCAGAATTTCTATCTGAAAACTTTCAGTTTTTGGTGGTAAATTTTCAATATATTTGAATAGGCGTGTTTTCGTAATGATATTCTCTCTGCGAGACATCCGCGTAGTCTGATCAGAGAGTTTTTGCAGGGTATTATTTTGGTAGCCGAGGATAGAAAGCGATTTCAGGCGGACAGCAAAGATTCTGATCAGTCTGCCCGGATGTGTCGGTTGATCTGAGTCTTCGCTGGGTCCGCATGCAATAGTATAGAAAAAATTGTGCCCAGATTACCCAAAATAATTGGCTTAATGGCGATCAGAAGCCAGAGAAAAAGAAAACTATGTTGGACCACATTTGGCACCAACCTTCTGAAATCCAATGAGAAAGGAGCCGCCACTCAGCCTAAGGGTCTATTCTGCGTCGTGCAATTAAAAAGGGAAGCATAATTTTCGATTATAATGGGTTAACAATCATGCATGTATTTATTATAACGACTGACAATCGTTTTATTTTTTCCGAAAAAAAAAACAACAAAAAAACAGTTGTATCAATAGTCCTTGCGAATTAATAGACTAAGTCGCCATAAAAATTCGGGATTCAATAGCCCTTTTTTGTAGAAATCTTTTCAAGCCAAATTAGTTCAGAAAGACAGCAATAAAACCCAGAAAATGTTTAATGCAGTTTATGATGCCGATGTCCATGTTTCAGAAGTTTAACAGTCAAAATTATATTCCCATCACGAAAACAAGCCTATATAATTTTGACCCCTTTAAACCCCATTTTTATATAGTAAAACTGGGGTTTACAGGGGTATACTTTATTTTTCTTATTTCTTCTAAAAAACATAGATTGTGGGTACTCGTTAGAACCGCCTCGCCGAGGCGGTTCTAACGAGTACCCATAATCTATGTTTTGAGCAGAAATAAGAAAAATATTAGAGATTTTTTATCTAAAAATTTTCAGTTTTTGGAGGTGAAATTTTGGACATACTTGAATAGGCGTGTTTTCGTAATGGCTTATTGAAGACACTGATTTAACTAGATAATAAGTTTAGAAATGTATTCATCATAGGTGCTGTAGATAATTTAATTAGCTGGGCATCAAGTAATCACCAATGCAAACAAATGAGTGGCGGTTGTACAATTAATCCCCGTACTTCATTTCAGAGCAGGTCCTAAAGTTTTGAAACAACTCAGCTGAGCAAAAACTTTGTCCTGCTAATAAATCTCAAATTATTAACGAATGCAAATTCTTTCTTGCTAAACATAGCTGACATGAATATTTCTCTGCTAATAATATGAAAATGTCGACTATTGTTGGTATTTTCATATTCATTAGCAGAGAAAATGTCATGCTCAGCTGATTTGAGCATGAAAATATATATTACAACCTCGGGGCCAAGTATATTTTCTGGTCACTGAGCTTATTTAAATGTATATAAAATATGAAATCGCTCAACCATGGACTTTATCATAGCGATGCATTTTTCTTCATGAATCGACTCGAATCTGTTGTTCTCGTTTAGGTGATATATTTTGTGTTTCGTTTGTTAGTTTGTTAATAAGATCAAATTTGTATCTGAACAGGGCATAACCAAGCGCTCTAGAAAATGTACACTTTAAAAATGTTTCAAATATTAAGAAATGTCTCTTTCGGTGCCACGGTCTCTGATAAGACATCACGAAAACATGCCTATATAATTTTGACCCCCTTAAACCCCACTTTTATATAGTAAAACAGGGGTTTACAGGGGTATACATTTTTTTTTCTTTTTTCTGCTCAAAAACATAGATTGTGGGTACTCGTTAGAACCGCCTCACCGAGGCGGTTCTAACGAGTACCTACAATGGTGAGGCGGTTCTAACGAGTACCCACAATCTATGTTTTGAGAAGAAATATGAAAAAATATCAGGTTTTTATCTGAAAATTTTCAGTTTTTGGAGGTGAAATTTTCTACATATTTGCATAGGCGTGTTTTCGTAATGACAAATCCAGATTAGACAGCTCATAAGCAATTGCCTCATTAGTCTCTACCATGTTTGACATTCAGTACTTAAACTTTAGATAGTTAAGTATTTCCAACTAACAGTTTATTTAAAAGTGCAAAAGGCTTCAGAAATTTGGAGCTGGAAAAGATTTACCTTCCAGTAAGCATTCTACCAAAATCTATATCGAATCGCTCTCGGCCCCTGTCGGGCCGATAACGGTACAATAAAGATTTCAGTAAATTGCTAGCTTGGTGCAATGTTTTCAGCTACTAAGTGACGAAAGTCCTTCACATCCCACCACAGTGGCTGAGACGCCAGCCTGCAAGCCCAAGACGAGATATTCAAATATTCTCCCTTGTAAGTCACACTTACATAACTCCAGCTAAAGACCCTCATCACGAAAACACGCCTATGTAACTTTGACCCCCTTAAACCCCACTTTTATATGGTAAAACTGGGGTTTACAGGGGTATACATTATTTTTCTTATTCCTGCTCAAAAACATAGATCTATGTTTTGAGCAGAAATATGAAAAATATCAGAGTTTTTTACCTAACAATTTTCAGTTTTTGGAGTTGAAATTTTCTATATATTTGAATAGGCTTGTTTTCGTAATGTTTTTAGTTGAAAAGTACTGATATTTGTCTTATTTCTCCACAAAAATCAAACATTGAGGTCTCATTAGAAGCGCTTCGCTGAGGCGCTTCGTATTACTACCCACAACATATGTTTCTTGTGGAGAAATAAAAATATATTATCTGGAGCTATGGTCCATGGCTTTCTTCTTTTTTCTATTGCTTTTCTTAGTCTTAAGATATTAATTCTCCTGTTACTTAATCACAGCATGGCTGAGTCACATCACGAAAACATACCTATATAATTTTGACCCCCTTAAACCCCACTTTTATATAGTAAAACTGGGGTTTACAGGGGTATACATTATTTTTCTTATTTCTGCTCAAAAACGTAGATTGTGGGTACTCGTTAGAACCGCCTCGTCGATGCGGTTCTAACGATTACCCACAATCTATGTTTTGAGCAGGTATACGAAAAAATATCTGATTTTTTTATCTGAAAATTTTCCGTTTTGGGTTGAAAAACTTTCAATTTATTTGAATAGGCGTTTTTTCGTAATGATAGACAATATTTATGCTTTTATATATGCACCTGAGCGTCTGTAGTTAGATTTAAATAAAAGTAAGTACTTTCTGCTATTTCATTTTGAAAATGTGCACTTACTTAATGTTTTTTTTTTTAGCTTTTATGTTCTAATATATTATTGAGTAATACCAGATTAATGGATCGCGTCATAAATACACCAATAAGCTGTGTGACGATTACAAATCGTGCATGTCAACTTATATTCCCATTCACAAATTAATATTTTGTACGGAGAATAACGTCCACTTTTTTATATATAAAAACTCTGCTTAAATAAATAGTCCTTTAGAGTTCCTGTTAAAAAGTAGTCGACAATATATATGAAAAGGTTATTCTCAATATCTATATTCGTGTATATTTTTCATTTTCAGTTGACCATTCAAGAGTACAACTTCAGTCACGTGGCACGGAAGGTTCAGATTTTATAAATGCAAACTACATACCGGTAAGTTCTTTATATTAACTAAATGGTGTATACGTTTTTAACAGTAAATTACTTCAACTTAAGAAATTAAGTGCATTTGCCAATGCCGTAAAAGAACGTTCCCAGTTTTACATGAATGCACGACAGAATTATATAATCATAGTATGTAATAAGTGACAACAAAAAAACACGAGTTAACATTCGTGACGATGGAGATATTGGAGGGGCGGTTAGCTAAACAGTCAACACACAAGATTAGCTACATACAAATGTACATATACCAATCTACGATATAAGACAGTGTCGTTACCTACATTCACGTATAAAGTGTTTTTTATTAGCAATGCGATGTCTCGAAGGCAGACTGGTTTCTTCAAATCATGTCTATAGATTCTAAAAGGAATGAGCTTTGAAATCAATGAACGCACAAAAATTAAAATATCTGAAGTGTTGAATTTTACTGCGCCACACCAGCTAGTTTCGACCAAGCAGGCTTCATCAATGGCACGCGTATAATTTTTCAAAATTCCTGGAAAGGAAATAATGATAACAAATGACCAAAAATATAAACTAAACTGTAGTGAAGTGTATGAAGTCATTTTACACTACATTGAATTGTGTGACTAACAAACAAGCATTTGTAGCGTCTGTGGCAGTGAAAGAGTTAAGCCACATTCTATTTGTATCTAAAGAAGATCTGTGAGGCTCAATAATTTATCAATCATCAAGTTTCCTAGGTATTCTTATACATGCTTATGGGCCAGGGCACATCATTTCCTTATAGGGGTTGAATTCGACGCTTTGGATACTTAGCTATCCACAGAGTGCCCTGCAAAGACTGATCAGACTGCGCAGATGCGCATTCTGATCAGTCTTCGCTGGGCGATTAGTAATACCGAGTTGTACAAAGGTAACAGAGCAAGATACTGATCAGCTAGCAATTGATTGATTGATTGTGTTGGGGTTTAACGACTCGTCTTGTGGGTGATTTTGTGTCCTCTCCCTGAGAAAGGGAGAAAAGAGATAGAAGAGATAGTAGAGGAGACGAAAGAGAGGGGCAGGGCAGAAAGAGGAGCAAGAATGAAAGTGAAGACACAGAGGAAATCATTACGAAAACACGCCTGTTCAAATATACTGAAAATTTTATCACCAAAAAATGAAATTTTTCAGATAAAAAATTCTGATGTTTTTTCATATTTCTGCTCAAAACATAGATTGTGGGTACTCGTAAGAACCGCCTCGACGAGGCGGTTCTAACGAGTACCCACAATCTATGTTTTTGAGCAGATATAAGAAAATAATGTATACCCCTGGAAACCCCAGTTTTACTATATAAAAGTGGGGTTTAAGGGGGTCAAAATTATATAGGCATGTTTTCGTGATGTAGAAACATCCCCCTCTACCCTTACCTGCTACAAGGATAGCCGGCCTTGCCCAGCTGTAAGCCAATATGAGTTGGACGTCCCGGTGATGTAAGATAGATGACACCTTCGCCACATAGCGAAGCTGAACGTTCTGATGAGGACCTTTGCTCGTCTAAATAGAAACTACAGTATCCAATTATTTTGTAAGCGAACAGTGAATGTTCTGGTGAGACTGCGCGGATGCACAGGCTGTTCTGGACCTATCCCCTGAAATCACATTTGCTAATAACAGGGTTCAATTTTTATCAAGAAAGGTGGTGCTTATATACTTAGCAGAGAGCCAAATCAATATCGGCGACCACATACTGTACATACGGAATACAACCGTATCTCGGAAGCTCGTCGCTTCTGATTTCAGACTTAAAAGCATAAGAATCTGCATTGTTTGTAAAAACGTGTTTTGCTCTGCAGGGCTCTTAAAGAGTTAATTGTAAATTATGGCATGTCAAACGTTGCATGATTCGAAATTTTTTTTATTTCTATTCGATCTTCTTTCATTTGTATTGTATGAACCTTAACCGCCTCCTCGAAGTGGTTCTAAGGAGTACCCACAATCTATGTTTTAAGCAGAAATATGAAAAATATTAGAATTTTTTATCTGAAAATTTTCATTTCCATGGTGGTAAAATTTTCAATATATTTAAATAGGCATGTTTTCATAATGGAAAGTGTTAACCGCTAATCGCAACGGCAGCCGACGGTATTTTGATTTCTTCTGTTGTATTTTGCAGAGAAAATAAGGCTTGACAATTTCATTTGAATCATCTACCAAGCGGACAATTCACATTAACAATTTTTTTCTCTGAAAAATAATAAAAAAATGAATGTAATGCATGCTCAGTTTAGGATATGTTTTGTACACAAGTAAAATCATTCAGTACGAAAAAGACATCTTATAAACAATACCCAGCAGACACATGCCGTCTGTACAACGTCGCCTCAATGTCGATGCAACGTCATGATGTTGCGTCGACGGTGAGACGACGTTGTATAAATGTCGTGTGCCCTCTGGGTAGCCTCACGTTGAGCGGGGTTATCATTTCCTATAAGCATGCATGTACGCCCACCGAAGACTCAGATCAGATTCTTCGCTGTCCGCCTGAAGATTCTTTGGATCAATGGCTACCCAAATAGCGTCTACAAATACTCTGATCAGACTGCGCGAAAGTGCGGGCTGATATAAGTCTTTCATCACGAAAACATACTTATACAACTTTGACCCCCTTAAACCCCTTTTTTATATAGTAAAACTGGGGTTTACAGGGGTATACATTATTGTTCGTATTTCTGCTCAGAAACATAGATTGTGGGTACGTGTTAGAACCGCCTCGGCGAGGCGGTTCTAACGATTACCCGCAATTTATGTTTTGAGCAGAAACATGAAAAATATCGGAATTTTTTATCTGAAAATTTTCATTTTTTGGTGGTGAAATTTTCAATATATTTGAATAGGCGTTTTCGTAATGCATAATGTAGTTTTCTGACGTTGCGTCTCATTGTTTCAGGGATACTCATCACGACGTGAGTATATTGCAACGCAAGGGCCTTTATCAGAGACGAAAAATGATTTTTGGAGAATGGTATGGGAGGAAAATGTTGAATTTATTGTCATGTTGACAAAACGACTAGAGACGGGCAAGGTAAACTTTACATTAGCTGTGTTTCAGTTTGGCTGAAATTTAATTCGATTTTAAGTGTATTAAGGCGAGCCTAGTTGTTAAATCAGCGTTCAAATTACGTTGTGTCAACGTTGTGAGCGCGCTGGGATTTAGTATGAGGCATAACATTGCCTAGTATTTTCTGTTTAAATGTGACGAAAATTAAACGGGGCTCAGTCATTATTTAAGTGGTTTAACCCCGTATTTGCACCAAACGAAAGAAGACTGATTTTGTCGTCTCAGAAGCAATACATCTGTTCCTGGATTGAATATTTGTTCATTGACCGGCGCGGAAATCGCGGAAATCGCGCCGGTTTCTTAATATAACTATGGATTTTAACATATGGGAGCGTGTTCGATTAGCTCTAAGGACTTTTTATATTTGCCGGGTTCGTCAGTTTGTGACGATCCCGGCAAATATATATATATAAAAAATCTTATTACAAACTGTGTTATAAACAGACTAATGTCTATTTTATTTTCATTTCAATCAAGAAATGTCATAAAACTTAATAAAAGCGAACATTAACTCTTTCGGTGTCAAATTTCAGACGAGATTATCGTCTGCTTTTCTTTTTCAACAAACTATCGCTTGAAAAAAAGTTTATACGTAAAGTTGAAACACTGAATGTCAAACAGCGTAGATGTAGATCCAGATGAGACATCTGGATTTATGCTGTTTGCAAAAGCCTATTGTTATCGCCTGTGGCAGTGAAAGTTAAAGAATTATATTCCTGTTCGACTTTACCTGTTACATTGAAAATTTATTACACTTTAGTATACCCTTGTCCCATATCTCTATGTAAACATGAACAAAATTTGCGCCGGTACTTAGACGTTTACATCTAAATATTTTGTCTTGTGCGGTTATTGATATAGCAGCATTGCAATATTCATTTAGAAGGCACTTATAACACTCTCTAATAAATTAAAATTGCCGCACGTAGTCGTAGCCTCATTCTTACATTCTCATTAAACTAAGCTCCTATTGAAAATAAATTACAGTTGCCATCTCTAAAGGCATTATTTATGAAATAGATCAGCTCTAGCAGTGATTTGTTGAGTAATAGATCACTGTTTGGAGGTCAGTTGTAAAGTAGATCAAATCACGAGCGCGGATATTAACCTAAGGTCACATGACGTTTATACACCGTTGAATTAACGTCGATGCAAGGTCATGACGTTGCATGGACGTCGATGCAACGTTGTCCCAACGTCGCTATCCCGCTGTAAAATGCATCCGGTCCTTAGTTGTAGCGAAAATTCGATTTTTCCGCCGCTTAGCCTCCTTTTCTTCTTTTTACACTAACTCCTTCAATTCTTGAATAGAAAATAAATATAGAGATACTAGAATAGACCATAATCACAGAAAAAAAAACATCCCCTGAACTCCCCGGATTAGTGCTGAATGACACAAAACACCGCACAAAACGGCGTCCTACTGAAAACAGAACAGAAGAAACCAAAACACGCCCTTGAAAGGTCAATAGCACGGCTTGTTTGGTGTTTAAACATATTGCTGAATTAAAGGAAGCGGTGTTAGACTCTGATCCAACGCCGTCAGATCTGGGTCTACACTGTTTGCACAATGCTACTGCGGAGATAGGAAGCAGAATCTATTTTCACAGAAGACATTATATGTATAATCTACGAATGTTTTAAGGCAGTTGTAATCAAATTGATGTGGCTTGGCAAAAATGTTAATCTTGAAAATTCATTTCAGTCATAAATCAGTTCATTTTATATAACGTATATTCGATTGGAATCTTTGCTTTAAATCTCTTTCTATAGGGTTCATTGCCGAGAAACTATCCTTATGAAAGACGTTGGGTAGTTCAAACATTCGATCCGTACTGGCCAGATGAAGTGCAAGGACCTGTATATTATGGAGAATTGATAGTACGAACAAAATCAGAAACTGTTCTGACAGATTATGTTATCAGAGTCATGGAAACAATGCTAGTAAGTTTTGATCAAAGAGAAATGGAGTCATAGAAATCAGGTTTGATTGAAATAGCATCCGTCTTGGCAAATATACCCAGCGGGCACACAACGTTGAAACAACGTCGATTCAACGTTGATTCAACGTCTTGACGTTGAATCAACGTTGAATCGATGTCGTTTCGACGTTGTGTTCCTTCTGGGTAAGTGAAGTTACCAAAGAAATGTCACAAGCACTAAGCACCGCCTTCCCAAGGCACCAAAAGAATGCGAGATAAGGAACAAATACAGTGAACCCTCGTTACAACGACAGCATTTGTTCCCAAAGAGTTTGCTATTAAAATGAATTTGCTGTTGTAAAGAATCCTTACTGGACAGAATGATATGTAAAAGAAAGGCCTTGTTTTATTCTTATTTCCTCATAATACATATGTTTTGGATATTTGTTAGAATCGCCTCATTGAGGCGATTCCAACAAATATCCAAAACATATGTTGCTTGATGTTTAAATGCAATATTCTTGCATAATTTCTCATTAACTGTCACATCTTGAGCGAAGGTTTCGTGACATTAAAATTGTCATTATAATGAATTTTGTCGTTGTATCGAGTGTCGGTATAAAGAGGGTTGACTGTAATGACAAAACAAAGCCACATATGAAACCTGAGACGCACAAACTAGAACCGCAACAGAAGAGCGTCTTGGACTGAAGTGAAACCAACAACTTTATTCCCTTAAAAGCAATTCAGGGGTATCAGAGGATTTTTGGGTCGATTGTTGATCAGTTAAACCAAAGTTATAAAATAATCTGAGTTATAGTGTTGTTGTCCACATGACTATCGCTGACCTTATTTAATGAAGTTAATTAAAGCAAAAGTCATTTGTAGGAAGTCAGGTCAAGTCAAGTCAAGATTTTAAACGTAGCCGGGCAACAGAGTCACATAGGTATAGGGGCTACGCCGTTTGTATGAAATCCAGGTAGCGGTTATTTATAGCAGCGCTATTCTTGTTGCTGTGACATCAGAGTACTGTGCAAAAGGGGTTATCTGTAAAACCTGAACTGGACTTTGTGCTAGAACATTGGCAAACAGTGCAGACCCAGATCAGACGCCGCGGAACACGGCGTCAGATTAGGATCTGCACTGTTTCTTTAAGTTATAGGAAGTTAAGGGTTAAATTAACAGTTTGAAGTCCCCGTTTAGGTCTTTTCCCAACCTACAACCAGAGATAATCGATCCACCTGTGCTGTCAGTGCTTTCATTAAACATATAACGAAAGACAACATAGTGAACTAAATATTTTACAGGGTGAAGAAAAGAGAACTGTGACACAGTTCCATTTCCTAAGATGGCCAGAGCAAGGATGCCCAAGAAGGACGTGGCCTTTTATAAATTTTGTAAATATGGTTCGTAATCACAAGCCGCAGTTTCCTGTCGGAAGAGTAGTTGTTCATTGCAGGTATAAAAAATGAAGAATGTTATCCTTCTATAATCGAAACAACTGAAACGGATTTAGATAAAATAGCATTTAGACGATATGCCTGTCATTTTATTGTGTTCTGCTGCGTCTGAGTATGGTCTACACTGTTTGTAAAAAGTGAAAATTTTCAGATAAAAATTCTGATATTTTTCATATTTCTGCTCAAAACATAGATTGTGGGTACTCGTTAGAACCGCCTCGACGAGGCGGTTCTAACGAGTACCCACAATCTATGTTTTTGAGCAGAAATAAGAAAAATAATGTATACCCCTGTAAACCCCAGTTTTATTATATAAAAGTGGGGTTTAAGGGGGTCAAAATTGTATAGGTATGATTTCGTGATGGCACTTAACCCATTAGAGACTGATAAAATTCTCCCACACTATATATATTTGAAGAGTCCATTTTCGATTTTATGTATGTCAGGCTATATGATATGGATATTGCTAAAGAAAAATGGTAGAACTATTTGCAAACAGTGGAGACCCTGATCAGAAGTCGCGTTCTGCGGCGTCTGATCTGCGTCTGCAGTGTTTGCCAGTTACCCATTTAGGGGTCTCAAGTCTTCAATGGGTTAAAGTTCAGAACATACGTGTATTTATGTTATGTAGAATTTTATAAAGAAAACAAATGCTGCTAAACATATTTTTCCGAATGTACACTTATATAAGCCAGCGCACGACAAAAATTACAATAAGACTTGTGCGACAGCGAAGACTCAGATCAGCCTGCGCATCCGCGCAGTCTGATCAGAGTCTTCGCTGATCGCATGTGCCTTCTACAGCCTCCGGGCGATCCAAAGAGGGGTTAACGAGAACCCTTGCCGTACTGAGTGGATGCACAGGCTGATCTGAGTCTTTGCTGGTTACACAGGTCTTATTGTAGGTTTTGTCGCACGCTGGTTCATATACGACATTTTATACTGCTTCGGATACAGTCAAGAAGACAAGTCTTAAATATAAATGATGATACCCTGGAAATGCCATTATCACGAAGCCCAACCGTCCCGAGGCACCAAAAGTGGAAGAAACGATGTACAAACAATGACAAAACAAAGGCTTAAAGTCATATTATATGCAGTTATACTCTTGTTATAGCAAACACAAAATTTTAGTGGTGGTATACAATACCAGAATATTTGAAACTATTTACATCTGTAACTTAAACTTAAAGTGTAAATAAGTAGTATGAAAATATAGACTGAAAGGAACGACCATTGAGAGCAACACACTCACCAATCTGAAAACAGCTTACAGTCGAATATCTTTGGTAAATATTTGTTTTCTTGAGCTATCGGTAGAATTTCGTAGGGACTTAAAAGCGAGCTCGAATTAGCCATGATAAACGAGCCAGCGGTGTTCAAGCTATTGAGGTTGGACTGTATATGTTAGTTTTCTGGTCCAGAGTAAGTAGTTTTGGCCAATTAGACCTCATCAGTGATCCTCATATACATTATATTTTTTCAAAACTCCCGGAATGGGCTAAATGATAACAGAGTATCAGAAAATACCGCATTCGAACAAATTACCGCACACACTCCCATAAGCGCATAGTCAGGCAATTCCGTTGTCTTCAGCTTACAGCCAGTGTACTTTTTGTCTACTTCTTTATAACGGCATATGTTGAGGGTATCTTTTCAAATTGCATGGACTTGTTGATGCAATTCAAATGAGTACCCTCAACCTATGCTTTTTATAAAGAAAATCAGAAAAAAACAACAACAAAAAAACAAACAAAAAAACAACAACACAAAAACATCGCCTAGCATTATATAAATGCTTCGCTGATATTTTTAAGTGCAACCTTAGTACAGGTGGATACATATTTTACCACAAGTTGTCCCCATTAATTTTGAAAAACCGAAGCGCATGGTGCGGTACTTAGGTCGAATACGGTATAAACTACATTCACTACAGTGAAGTACAAGATGCTTTCTTTGTTTGTGCATTCTGCTGTTTGTCGAGTGTTATTTTGCCCTGTCTTAGCAAACAGTGTAGATCCAGATCAGTTGGCTTCTGAAGAAGCCAACTGATCTAGATCTGCACTATTTGTCATTAAATATGTGAATTTCTACCAAAAACCCGGATCAAGAAACCTGGTTGGCTGGAAATTAGAAGTGGGCGTGGCATCTTAATTTATTCAGCGAGGCAAGTGTTAATTACGTTCTGAACGAATGCTTGTGTTTCTGTGTGTCGGTTGTATCATAAAACATTGAGGTATACTTTGTTCAGGAAATTAAAGTGAACTTCTACATTTCGTAGATTTTTTGCCATTTTCGTTATAAAGAAACAGCTTTTTTGACTTCATGTTCTTTTTGCTGCACATCAGGCTCTTCTGAAAATGGCTCTACTGTAAAATGACCTTCTATTTTAAAATAATTGCTTCCATTGAAAGTGTATATATTCTCCTTAACCCGTTGTAGACTGAATAGATTCTCCCACACTATATATTGGAAGTTTCCAATTTCAATTTTAGGTACGCCCGGCTATGAGATTAGCATATTCTTAGAGAAAAATGGCTAAACTATTTCCAAATATTTGCGTTCTGCGGCGTTTGATCTGGGTCTGCACTGTTTGCAAAGTACCCTTTTACGGGTCTCCCGACTACAATGGGTTCAAGCTATATATATATTACCATCTGTTGACAGTACTGGCGTTGGTCGTACAGCAATGTATATAGCCGTGGACAGACTTCTTCAGCAGATCAGAGAGGAAGACGAGGTCGATGTTTATTCCGTTATTCTAGACATGAGAAACTATAGATGTAACATGGTGAAAACGGAGGTAAGATGTTAAGTATATCATGTTTAGTTATATCAAAAATTAAGCGACGTCACTGTTTCCGGTCGATGTTAAAATATGTCACGTTACTGTCTAATGAGAAGATTATGCCTCCTTTAATATCCCTTCATATAACACAAAAATTGAGCTGAATGTGTTTCTTGCCTTGTTTTATGCAATAACATATTAAACGCTAACTTAAATGAACATAGCATTCTATCGCAGCCTAAAACAAAACGCACTAATGTAAATAAAATATATGCATAAAATTTGATCTTGGAAACATCGGGCAGATACATCACGAAAACATGCCTATATAATGTTGACCCCCTTCAACCCCACTTTTATATAGTAAAAGTGGGGTTTACAGGGGTATACATTATTTTTCTTATTTCTGCTCAAAACATAGATTGTGGGTACTCGTTAGAACCGCCTCTGCGAGGCGGTTCTAACGAGTACCCACAATCTATGTTTTTGAGCAGAAATAAGAAAAATATCAGAATTTTTATCTGAAAATTTTCAATTTTTTGGTTGTAAAATTTTCAGTATACTTGAATAGGCTTGTTTTCGTAATGAGAGACTGAAAATCGGTGTCACAGTTTCACTATGACCCACATATCAGTAATGTAGTTTGCAGGAATGTATACGCACCCCTCACTCCCCCTAGGACCGGCGTAAGTGGAACTCGATTCTCCAGGCCACGAAAATGGTTCATTCCAAGGAAACTAAAAATACAAACTTTATTATAATGAAGTATTGGATTCGAAGTTTATTTACCGCTGCCGCTTGACACTTAACACCGAATGCAGTTAAGTCAAATAAAATCACCTGTCTTAGACATTCAGTGTTTTCAGGACATTAGCATGTTTGCTCTTTAAAATGTGCTAATTCCAAATACAGTCGAACTTCAATGGCTCGAACACCTTTGGGACCATGGAAAAATGTTCGAGCCATGGGTAGTTCGAGCCAATGACGGTTAATCATGGCGCCAGGTCGGGAAGCAAATATCGCTCATTCTGGGAAATCTGTCGATCTTCTACACAATAGTTGTATGTTGAGTGCACTCATTAAAATCGCCTTGAAGAGGCGATTCTAATGAGTACACACAATATACAATTTTGTGATAAAATAAGAAAAAATCCTTAAATATTTGTTTTATTAAGCTGTCGGAAGAATTTCGTAGGGACTGAAAAATGAGTTCGAATTAGCCATGGTAAACGGACCATCGGTGTTCGAGCTATCAAGGTTTGACTGTAGCTTTGAAGAATTGACTAGATTTTAGGACAGGGCGACATTTGCAAATTACCTAAGGCAGATTCTATCATCTGCGGCTAGTTGCTGATATACAAAACTCTGACATACTATTAAGTACGGTTGTTTGTCTCTGTCTTGGTACTTTTATGTTGTTATTCGTTCAACTTGACAATGCATGGATAATTGATATTTTACTCTTGCTGCTAAGAAGATGAGATCAGAGAATGATTTGGCTTGATTTGTGTGTGTGTGTGTGTGTGTGTGTGTGTGTGTGTGTGTGTGTGTGTGATTATATTCAAGTGATCGTTTTATTCCATCCATACCAAGGAAAAATTCGGCTAAACAAATTATAGTGAATGCTTCATTCTTCGACCGGTTTAATAAGGGTTACATACCATTTTTACTCTAAGTATTGGGACACCTTATCTACTTACCATACTTCTAAAATTTAAAACATTCCATTTTTCCACCTGTTGATGTGTTTAAAATATTGCTGTAAGTATGGCGAACAGTATAGATCCTGATCAGACGCCGCATTTTTCGGCGTCTGATCTGGGTATATTCTGTTTGCAAATGATTATAAGTCGACTCTAATTATCTCGAATTCCAAGGGACTCTCTGAAATACTTCGAGATATCCGTACTTCGACATATCAGATTTGCAGAATTGAGGAAAAAATAATTCGATTAACCATATTTACCATATATATATGTAATTAGATTCTTGAAGTTAGAGATATATTGAAAATATTGTAGAAAAGAGAGGAGCAATTTCTCCTCTTTTCCACAATATTTTTTTACCTGTTGTTAGATTTTCATGTTTAGGCAGGGACCAGATTTTCACTTCGAGATAAGCGAGGTCGAGATAGCGAGAGTCAACTGTATGTCCCAATACGGCAGATCTAATAGCTGTTACTTTGCTGTTTCTTTGAAACCAAACCAAAGGCAGTAGAATTATAGGAACAATAAAACAACTTACAGTGATATCAAGAGTTGCACTGATTCTTCTATTTATTACAGGAACAGTTTATATATATCCATGAATGCATACGACACTTTATCACGATGGAAGAGGATGAGGGTGACGAGGAGGGCGACGAACGTAAGTCACTGAAGCGTTTCCCTACTAGTTAGTTCTGCCTGTGACACAATCGGAGGATTACCTTTATCTTTGATTTATCTGTTGCCCTTGATGATTCATGGATGAGTTAGAAGACATCCACAAGGACCGAACAAATTTATGTTTTTAACACTATGGAAGCTGAGGGCGTGGAAGCTGAGGGCGAGGGTTGGGATCCCGTAAACTTAGCTTAAGCTCCCCCTCACTCCTCACCAACCAAATAAGTCATTACTGACCGTCCAAATGCGGTACTTACATTGTGGTATGTTTTGTTAATTTTTATGTAGTGTTTCACTTTGTAATGTTTGTCTTTTAACAATTTTCCAAAACAATTGATATATTGAATGTGTCCTAAGCAGATTACGTGCTATTTGCATAAACGCATGTTATTAATGAGCGTTCAGGTAACATTCTACTTCTTCTTCTTTTTTCTTTTCAGGCCAGTATGCCGGTGCAGGATATATAGAAAGTACTTATGAGAATTCCGCTTTCCTACAAGAATGACAATGAACAGCCTGTTCGGTGTATATATCATCTTCAGTTACTTTGTGTTAAACATAATACAGTTATGACATATAGCAAGAATCTTAGCGTGATATTGGTGACAAGTATTGAACAATATGAGCCAGCGCATGACAGAACCTTCAATTAGACCTGTGCACCCAGCAAAGACTCAGATAAGCTGCGCATCCGGGCAGTCTGATCAGTCTTCGCTGATCGCATGTACAGGCTCCGGACTATCCAAAGAGGGATAATGAGAACCCTTGCCATACTGGGTGGATGCATATGCCGATATGAGTATTTATTGTAGGTTTTGTCGTGCGCTTGCTCATATACAGTGGGCTCTCGTTATCTCAAACTCCATGGGACCAATATTTTCCGTTTGAGATAGCAATAGTTTGAGATAACAGGAGTTGAAATGTAAAGAATATATAAAGCAAAACTAAACAAACATTAAAAAATCTAGTTTGACTGAAGCAGTAGCTTGAGTTATCAGTGTTTGAGACAGGGAGAGTCAAGTGTATTGAAAATATTGCGGAAAAGAGGAGAAATTGCTCCTTAGGAGCAATTTGTCCTCTTTTCCACAATATTTTGTTACCAGTTGTTAGATTTCCATGTTAATAAGGGACCAGATTTTCACTTCGAAATAAGCGGTTATTCGAGATATGCGAGGTCGAGATAACGAGAGTCGACTGTATTATTAAAGGCAGCTGAATCTTCAGTGATTCACATACTGGAAAGACGTGACAACCTATTGAGGATTTATTTCTTCTCCATCGTGTGTTCAGTCTATCTTATCTACTTTGTGGGAAAATGAGTTTTCTTGCACACCAGATAAAGAAGTTCTGGATTTAACCTGGGGATAGAAATTCTTATCCTACCCAGGGTAAGATAAAAATCTAGAATTCTTGTGTGTTTGATACGCACTGGTTGTAATGGACGTCACGTACGCCATCGTTAAGATTTACTGAACGTCACTGAACATAATGACATCATTAAACGCCACAATAATGCTAATATGAAAATAGGCTTAGCCTAAATGCGAGCACAGCACAGACCTGTCTGTAGTCTCTTCAAAAGTCCTTCAAGGCATCATTAAAGAATGAATATCAGTACATAAAAATATATGTAAATCAATAATAAGTAATAAAAATAATCAGCAAAATATGTTCGTGACACTTATTGACACTCGTTTCTTGTCACTTCGTGACGCTTATTAGCGAGACCCAAATTTTGTGAATAGCAGTACCCAGTCAGTTCTGCCAACTTCCGGTGACAACTTCCGGGAAGAAGAAAGGAAGAAAATTGGTCAGAGCGATTTCTGCTGAAAGTATATGTCGTTGTACGTTACTTTTTCTTGATCATATTCTCTACCGTAGAGCTCACTTCGTTCGCGACGCGCTTCGCGCGTCACGAGCTGTGCACGCTATTACTATATGGCGGATGTTAGCAATCGAAATGACTGTATTATAAAAAACAATCTATGTTCGGAAATAAAAGGTGTGCAAGAAAAAGAATCTATCATGGGTGTGATGGGTAGATTGACAAATCCATCCCTTGCGATCATTGCCTGACATCATGAGGCAAGCCTCGTGAAGCCAGACAATGATCCTCGGGACGGATTTCTCTATCTTCACCCGACACCAATGATAGATCTTTATATGCCGCTTGGCTAGTCATTGCGTTATATATTTTATCTGTTGATGTTTATATTCGTTTGTTCTTCCTCATAATATCGGAGGTAGGTTGCGATCTTTGATTGTTACTTGTCTTTAACTGCTTTATTAATATGTTTGCTCAATTGTATACACTAAACGAATGAGCCTCGACCTAAAAAAGTACTTTCAGACAAATGCGATCATCCAAATATCAAATTTGTTTGTGCATCAGTTTGAGGTTGCCTTGGATCTTTTGATTTCCTATAAACACCGCCTGAAGACTGACTAGACTGCTCAGATTTACAGGCTGTTCTGATACTTTGCTCATCGCAAAGGTCATATGGTACGTTTTTTTGTGATTTACAGATCAATCGAAACTCGTTTAATCAAACTTGAAATGTTTTGTATTTTCTTTTTCCTACAGTTTGAATAAATATTTTGTCATTAATTCTAACGTCTGGAAAGACAGGTGTTTAAAGTGTACGCTCTCTATACTTTAGTGAATTAGACGTGTTCACAAAATGGCATCTCTACACCCGAAAATATACAAGCTTACCCAGTAAATGCCACAATAACGAAGTACAGCCTTACCGAAAGAATAAATGAGGGAGAAACAATGACACGACAAAACAAAACAGTTGTAATACATGTATCAGACAGAAAAGAACTGCTACCAACTAGGTGCCGTGCAATTAAAGAGAAGCAAAGTCATCGGCAAAACTTGGGATAAACCATGCATGGAGTTTGCCGCATAACATTCAACCTATATTTTTGTAACGACTGACACTAATGCACAAATGAGTTAGCGCACGACAAATCCAACAAAATGGCATGTGCGCCCAGCGAAGACAGATCAGCCTGGGCATCCGCCCAGCCTGATCAGAGTCTTCGCTTGCACTCAATGGGTAGCTAAGGACCCAAGTTTTCTTTATGCGGACAGCAAAGTCTTTGATCAGACTAGGCGGACCCAGGCTGATCTGATTCTTCGCTGGGCGCACATACCATTTTGTTGGTTTTGTTATGCGCTGGCTCATATTTCACCTACATTGCATATTTAGATAAAAAAGAAGTTACCCAAAAAAGGCAACAAGCATAAAGCACATCCATCCCGAGACACCAAAAGAGGTATAGATTAGGAACAAATAATAAACAAACAAATGCCACGTTTACGTAATCCGACGTACGAAGAAAGCAACAGTGGAAGCATAAACAACTTTACACATTCTTTACTCTTGCAGTGATTATCAGTATAGTTGTTCTTCCTTTTTACAGCTGCAAATCATATTTGGATTGTTCCCTTCCAGTTAATCTGTCTGTAGACAGGTAATCGATGGTTGATATGTGTGACATTGCTCTAGGTGTTATGGAAGATGCCAATACACAGGTATCAAAACATGAGAATTCGCATTAATTCACTTAAAACGATTTTGTGTCATTTAGTGCATTTTGATTGGTTTTTGTCGTAACGAATGATATTATAAATCTTTAATGGATTTAACTGTAAAAAGAATTTTTCATTTGACATAAAAAGAGGTATCATTAACACAAATATTTATTTTCAGGCACTTAAACGCATGCATGCTGTATTTTTTACTAGTTTATAATAGATTTACGCAGGTGTCTATCCTTTCAATTTCATGCAAAAAGTGACACAATAAAATAAAATTCGATTTTAAAGTTGTGTTTTTTTTTTTTGTTTTTTCATCACGAAAACATACCTATATAATTTTAACCCCCTTAAACCCCATTTTAATATAGTAAAACTGGGGTTTACATGGGTTTACATTATTTTTCTTATTTCTGCTCAAAAACATAGATTGTGGGTACTCGTTAGAACCGCCTCGCCGAGGCGGTTCTAACGAGTACCCATAATCTATGTTTTGAGCAGAAATATGAAATATATCAGAATTGTTTTATCTGAAAATTCTCATTTTTTGGTGGTGAATTTTTCAATATATTTGAATAGGCGTGTTTTCGTAATGTTGTTGTTTTGTGTGTGTGTGTGTGTGTGTGTGTGTGTTTTTTATGTCAGTAGAATGGGGAAATGTTACACATTTTACTGATAACTTACATGTATAAAAAATATTTGGCATCATTGAAATAGTTTTGTTTAACTTATAATAACCTGCTTCCTATACTTTCTTGTAGAAATGGTACAGAGACTGTGCAGGTAGAGACTCTGTACAGGTAGTGACTCTGTACAGGAAGAGACTCTGTACAGGTAGAGACTCTGTACAGGTAGTGACTCTCTACAGGTAGTGACTCTGTACAGGTAGTGACTCTGACTCTGTACAGGTAGTGACTCTCTACAGGTAGTGACTCTGTACAGGTAGTGACTCTGACTCTGTACAGGTAGTGACTCTGTACAGGTAGAGACTCTGTACAGGTAGAGACTCTGTACAGGTAGTGACTCTGTACAGGTAGAGTCTCTGTACAGGTAGTGACTCTGTACAGGTAGAGACTCTGTACAGGTAGTGACTCTGTACAGGTAAATGGCAGATGCATCCAGTATCCAAGAAAGTTTATTCGCTACTCATTACGAAAACACGCCTATTCAAATACACTGAAAATTTTACAACCAAAAAATGGCAATTTTTCATATAAAAAATTCTGATATTTTTCATGTTTCTGCTCAAAACAGTTTTTGAGCAGAAATAACAAAAATAATGTATACCCCTGGAAACCCCAGTTTTACTATATAAAAGTGGGGTTTAAGGGGGTCAAAATTATATAGGTATGTTTTCGTGATGTGATAGCCATGTCATATTGTTCCCCATGCTCGCGCGAAATCTCTTCCTCAGTCCTTATACAGTTCCAAAATACAGATGTGTTGTTATACGAAAATAAAACCAAATACTACTGCTATAAAGTGTGTTAACATACTTATCTAAACATACATTTGCAGTTAAATTTGCATTTTGGTATAATTGTATTTGGTTTTGCTTTAATGTGTCTTTGGTTTAAATAATAATGCTTTGCTACAAATTCACAGAAACTACTACACATTACGACTTTTACATCACGAGAATATGCCTATATAATTTTGACCCCCTTAAACCCCACTTTTATACAGTAAAACAGGGGTTTACAGGGGTATACACTATTTCCTTACTCCTGCTCAAAAACATAGATTATGGGTATTCGTTAGAACCGCCTCGCCGAAGTGGTTCTAACGAGTACCCACAATCTATTTTTTGAGATTGAAAAATATCAGAGATTTTTATCTGAAAATTTCAGGGGTTTGTTTAGGTAAAATTTTCTTTATATTTGGAAAAAATCGTGTTTTTGTAATGCAGATTTTGTATTTTTAAACCATAGCTAAGAACGTTTGAATCAGTCGCCCTCAGCTTCCAGTGTTGTAAAAGCATATGTTTGTTTGGCCCGCGTAGAGATCTTCTAACTCATCAATAAATTATTACGGACAACAAATTAATCACAGAAGAACGCTTGTAATGACGCAAAGATGAGGACTCCACAAAAACGTGCTGAGACACTTGGAGATCCCTGGGCCCGGTTGTTCAAAGCGTCATTAGCTTAACGAACTCGTTAAGGGTCATTTCGTTAACTATTTTAGCGGATTCAATATACAGTATTCTGATATTTTTTGCTGAAAAAATGTGAGTAGCTTTTGCACAGCAAAAGCTACTCACATTTTTTCAGCAAAAACTTTCAGCATATTTGCGTATCACTTGATGTAAATTTTAACGAATCGTTAACTAACGACAGCGTTAGCTTTGAACAACTGGGCCCTGGATGTCAAAACACCACTGAAAAACTGAAGCAAAAGAAAACCACCAGTTGAACCCCGTAGACAGACATAAAAATAAAAGTAAAAATAAAAGGCTGCCTTAGTTCCGGCCCAGACCATCTAAATGAATAATTTTTAAGTCAGAGCCATCATAGAGTCAAAGAGGGATAATGAGAACCCTTGCCATACTGGGTGGATGAACATGCCGATATGAGTATTTATTGTAGGTTTTGTCGTGCGCTTGCTCATACACAGTGGGCTCTCGTTATCTCAAACTCCATGGCACCAAAATTTTCCGTTTGAGATAACAGTAGTTTGAGATAACAGGAGTTGAAATGTAATGAATATATAAAGCAAAAATAAACAAACATTAAAAATCTAGTTTGGCTGAAGCAGTAGCTTGAGTTATCAGTGTTTGAGACAGGGAGAGTCAATTCAGACAGAGAGAAATTCTCCTCTTTTCCACAATATTTTGTTACCAGTTGTAAGATTTCCATGTTAACTAGGAACCAGATTTTCACTTTGAAATAAGCGGTTATTCGAGATATGCGAGGTCGAGATAACGAGAGTAGACTGTATTATTAAAAGCAGCTGAATCTTCAGTGATTCACATACTAAAAAGACGTGACCACCTATTAAGGATTTATTTCTTCTCCATCCTGTGTTTAGTCCGTCTTATCTACTTTGTGGGTGAATGAGTTTTGTCTGATCAGAGTCTTCACTTGCACTCAATGGGTAGCTAAGGACCCAAGTTTTCTTTATGCGGACAGCGAAGACTTTGATCAGACTGGGCGTACCCAGGCTGATCTGATTCTTCGCTGGGCGCACATACCATTTTGTTGGTTTTGTCATGCGCTGGCTCATATTTCACCTACATTGCATATTTAGATATAAAAGAAGTTACCTAAAAAAAAGACAACAATCATAAAGCACATCAATCCCGAGACACCAAAAGAGTTATAAATTAGGAACAAATAATAACCAAACAAATGCCAAGTTTACGTAATCCGACGTACGAAGAAAGCAACAGTGGAAGCGTAAAGCACGAAAGCTACTTGGGTAGCTTAAACAACTTTACACATACAGGACTCTTGAAGTGATTATCAGTATAGTTGTTCTTCCTTTTTACAGCTGGAAATCATATTTGGATTGTTCCCTTCCAGTTAATCTGTCTGTAGACAGGTAATCGATGGTTGATATGTGTGACACTGCTCTAGGTTGTATGGAAGATGCCAATACACAGGTATCAAAACATGGGAATTCGCATTAATTCACTTAAGACGATTTTGTGTCATTTAGTGCATTTTGATTGGTTTTTGTCGTAACAAATGATATTATAAATCTTTAATGGATTTAACTGTAAACAGAATTTTTCATTTGACATAAAAAGAGGTATCATTAACACAAATATTTATTTTCAGGCACTTAAACGCATGCATGCTGTGTTTTCTACTAGTTTATAGTAGATTTACACAGGTGTCTATCCTTTCAATTTCATGCAAAAAGTTACACAGTAAAATAAAATTCGATTTTAAAGTTGTGTTTTTTTTTTTTTTTGTTTTTTTCATCACGAAAACATACCTATATAATTTTAACCCCCTTAAACCCCATTTTAGTATAGTAAAACTGGGATTTACAGGGGTATACATTATTTTTCTTATTTCTGCTCAAAAACATAGATTTAGGGTACTCGTTAGAACCGCCTCGCCGAGGCGGTTCTAACGAGTACCCACAATTTATGTTTTGAGCAGAAATATGAAAAATATCAGAATTGTTTTATCTGAAAATTCTCATTTTTTGGTGGTGAATTTTTCAATATATGTTGGTGTTTTTTTATGTGTGTTTTTTATGTCAGTAGAATGGGGAAATGTTAAACATTTAATGATACATATAAAAATATTTGGCATCATTGAAATAGTTTTGTTTAACTGATAATAACCTGCTTCCTATACTTTCTTGTAGAAATGTTACAGAAACTCTGTACAGGTAGAGACTCTGTACAGGTAAATGGCAGATGCATCCAAGAAAGATAATTCGCTACTCATTACGAAAACACGCCTATTCAAACACACTGAAAATTTTACAACCAAAAAATGGCAATTTTTCATATAAAAAAATTCTGATATTTTTCTTGTTTCTGCTCAAAACAGTTTTTGAGCAGAAATAACAAAAATAATGTATACCCCTGGAAACCCCAGTTTTACTATATAAAAGTGGGGTTTATGGGGGTCAAAATTATATAGGTATGTTTTCGTGATGTGATAGCCATGTCATATTGTTCCACATGCTCGCGCGAAATCTCTTCCTCAGTCCTTATACAGTTCCAAAATACAGATGTGTTGTTATACGAAAATAAAACCAAATACTACTGCTATAAAGTGTGTTAACATACTTATCTAAATATACATTTGCAGTTAAATTTGCATTTTGGTATAATTGTATTTGGTTTTGCTTTAATGTGTCTTTGGTTTAAATAATAATGCTTTGCTACAAATTCACAGAAACTACTACACATTACGACTTTTACATCACGAGATCATGCCTATATAATTTTGACCCCCTTAAACCCCACTTTTATACAGTAAAACAGAGGTTTACAGGGGTATACACTATTTCATTATTCCTGCTCAAAAACATAGATTATGGGTATTCGTTAGAACCGCCTCGCCGAAGTGGTTCTAACGAGTACCCACAATCTATTTTTTGAGATTGAAAAATATCAGAGATTTTTATCTGAAAATTTCAGGGGGTTTTTTAGGTAAAATTTTCTTTATATTTGAAAAGGCGTGTTTTTATAATGCAGATTTTGTATTTTTAAACCATAGCTAAGAACGTTTGAATCAGTCGCCCTCAGCTTCCAGTGTTGTAAAAGCATATGTTTGTTTGGCCCGCGTAGAGATCTTCTAACTCATCTTATTACGGACAACAAATAAATCACAGAAGAAAGCTTGTAATGACGCAAAGATGAGGACTCCACAAAAACGTGCTGAGACACTTGGAGATCCCTGTGCCCAGTTGTTCAAAGCGTCGTTAGCTTAACGAGCTCGTTAAGGGTCATTTCGTTAACTGTTCTAGCGGATTCAATACACAATATTCTGATATTTTTTGCTGAAAAAATGTGAGTAGCTTTTGCACAGCAAAAGCTACTCACATTTTTTCAGAAAAAAATTTCAGCATATTTGCGTATCACTTGATGTAAATTTTAACGAATCGTTAACTAACGACATCGTTAGCTTTGAACAACTGGGCCCTGGATGTCAAAACACCACTGAAAAACTGAAGGAAAAGAAAACCACAAGTTGAACCCCGTAGACAGACATAAAAATAAAAGTAAAAATAAAAGGTTGCCTTAGTTCCGGCCCAGACCATCTAAATGAATAGCTTTTAAGTCAGAGCCATCATAGAGTCTGAACCCTAATCCAGAAATTCAAAGTGTAGGTTCAGAAGAATATACTATTAAGCAGATCCCCATTCAATACACACGTCACCCTTTCAAAACAGAAATCGAGCGGATGGCATAAGCGTCTTAAGTAGCCTTGTGCCCCTTAAAGGTTTTTGAGTCTGCTAGCGACAGCTAGCAGGCTCTTTGCAATCGCACGGGGATTTACTACGTCACGAGCGGATTTTCATCACAGCTATTTATGCGTATATTCATACGCGCACTACTTCGTAATCAGACTCAATGCGGCACTATTACGGTGAACAGAATGTGAAGCAGCGGAATTTTGTATGTTTTTTTTTTTTTTTTTTTATTTCGCTAACACAACTGTAACTGAAATCGATTTAGATGATGCAATTTGAAATATAGACTTCAAAATTCGGTGTAGTAATACACGCGCTACTTTTATCTACTAATCACCCCATGGCACCCCACGGCACCCCATGTTACCCAACGGCACTAAATTATTTCATTGTATTTATTAATTAAATGCTGAAATTACATCAGGATATTAGTTTTGTGTATCCAAATTTGTTTTTGTGATAGTTTAAGACATTAACCTTACTTCAAGCGATTATCTCAGGGCGCCTAAACACCAAGTTTCAAACTGACGCTAAAATATAGCAAAGAGACCAATGGTGTAAGTTGCTAGTCTATCAAAAATAAGTTTTAACTTAAAGTTACATTTTATATTCAAGTTCAAACACAAGTCATCAGTATAAATACTCTGTTTATTTAGATAGAGACAAGTATTACAAAACTTTTACTGGCATCTAAAACACATATTTTATGGTAAATATACATATATTTTGATGCCATGGGGCTCAGGTAAAAGAATCAATTTTTTTTTTCATTTCGCAGACCAATTTTACAATCACTCCGAGTGAAAAAGTTTTACTCGAAGTTATGCGCTCGATATTCCGACATTCAGCGGACCTCAGTGTACCCATGATATTCGGAGTGTTTGCGAGTAATTTGCGAGTGGCGATAGATTATTCTGTGCAGGTAAGTTTGACCACTCAGATCATTCTCTCACACGACGATAATCAAACAAAAATTGTTACAACTGCGAATACAATAAATACCCTCTTTAGTGCTGGCAGCAGCAGGATCAGACTGCAAAATGTACCCACTTACATAAATAGTTCTGCTTCCGACAACCAACTCTGCGACTGATTTTTATGTTTCAGCCGCGAATATCAAAGGGTATATCCGAACGACAGCTGGTAGCCCCAATGCGCAAGGCCGGCGACGTATTTGGCCCAAAGCCTCGGATGATTTCTAATCGCCCAGTTTCAGTTTTGGATTAAGGGTGGTGGTCGCCTGAGTCTTCCTATATTCGTTTTCATGTAACAAGCACTTTTATCCAGGCTGGCTCATTTTTCCTGTGTCACTTTGCACGTGCTGCGGCTGCCAAGAAAATGGTTTGAACCCCCGAAGCACTGCTGAAAATTCTAGAGGAGATATCGATCTAACTGTTTTAGTATTTTACAGTGAAAATAAGGCTGAACATTTCATGTGAATCGTCTGCCTAGCATACGATTGACATGTTACGCCACGCTTAATTTACACAGGAAAATAAGAAAAAAAAATGAAAATGCCGTCTGCTGAATATGCTAAGCGCTTTGAGGGTTAAAGTAGGGATACATTTCATTTGACAAGGGAGACAGAAACGGACACGCTGGAATGTATCTACACTGCTTGGAACGAGGCCTGGACGATTGATGACTGGACCAGGGTTAGGACTGTCCATTCTAATCACTACTTAATGATGACGGTGACCTGGTGTCTTATGTCTCTTTCAATTTACGTCATATTGAGATGATAGAATGCAGCATCTGGTCAGGGTATTCCGTTTGCAAAAACAGTTTAGCCATTTTTCTCTAGGAATATCTAAATCTCATAGCCGGATGTACCTAAAATGGACGAGCCAGAATCTTACAAGTTTTGCTCTCTCTCTCTCTCTCTCTCTCTCTCTCTCTCTCTCTCTCTCTCTCTCTGGAAAGCTCTTTCATTTTACCCTCGTGCAAATATGACATGTCTCCTTTCGAGGTAGAATTTGTTTGCACTGACTTAATTGAAAAAATGATATCGCACCGGCGGGAATCGAACGTGATTCGATGATCCCCACTTATCATGAAACACATGTATTTGCTACGGTCATTCGCTCCTTCCACTGCTTCAAGATTGGCAGTTACAAGTTTCTGGCGAAATGGGCTTCAGTGAACTGGTTAACCGCTTATTGTATATAAGCATGTCCCCCTCTTTACTGGCGCGATTCATAAAAAAATGCTGTTCCCGATCCCATTTCGCATGGGTGATACTCGTAAAGCAATTGCAGTTAACTCCCTTCTGATAGTCAGTTGCAGTCAGCTCCCTTAAAAGAATAAAAACCTGCGGTGTGAGGACGTTACCCCACATTTATCAGGGTACAAATGAATATTATGTTATGTTATTCTCTTACAGTATATACATTAATAACATTATCTTTATTGGTTTATAGAGCAATCTTCAAAACTTTAGTTTCCATGTAAAGTGTTCTGTTTTTGTGTCTTCAACTTGCGATATGCAAAACCAAGACCGTAATTTATTAAACGAGTAAAAGCGACGCATGTATAAACCTAGCATCGGTGAAAATAATCTTCAAAATGACATTTGTCTATAACATTATCATATGCCCTCATGGACATTCTAGGCAGTCTTCTTGGTTAGAAACCAATACTAAGTTATAACACTTGGTGCTCTCGGGTATCGAATTACCACTATCTGGGCTAATTCAGCAGACGACAAAATAAATAAATAAATAAAAAATAAAAATAAAAACATCGTTATTTATTTTTTTTTATATTACCAAGAAAACAGAGTTTGACATTCATGCAATGGAGACAATTTGCATGAAATGCAAATCCTGTTTTCTTGGAAGAATGAGAAAAATATTTCAAAATGTCGTCTGTTGAAAATTTTACCCAGAGTGTTAGGCGTTATGGTTTGCACAAACAAATCGCGCATTGGTCTGTGCATGGCAAAACCTAATAAAACTTGTACGAAGAGACGGATCAGCCTGCACACTCTGAGCCTGCACATCAGTAGTCTGATCAGAGCCTTCGCTAATCGTATGCGCCGGCCTCGGTGTCTCAGTTGGATGCGCCGTCCGACTGGAGACCAGGAGGTCGCGGGTTCAACCCCCACCGAGGTCGGCAACATTCTTTCGTGGAGATTGATCATGAAATATTTTCTACGGTCATTCTCTCCCTTTTGCTGATTCAAGAAGGGCAGTTGTCAGTTTCTGGCGAAAGAATATGCACAATACTGGTTAACCACTTAGAGGACTAGGCCTGCCCAGTAAATGTGTGGTTAGGTAAACTGACCGGGCTCGACATGACCCCATTGGGTTGACTGGGCCGTAAAACCTCAACACAAACAAAACCTCCTACAATCTCTGGGTTTAACAAAACGTCTTGTGCGACGAGCGAAGACACGTGTCAATCTGCCAACTGCACATTTTGATAAAAGCATTCGCTGTTCGTATGTACCTTCGATAGCCGGGCTATCCAAAGCGGGATAAACAGTGCGACTGCAACAGCACATTCTGATCAGACCCTTCGCGGATCGTATCTTTGGACTCCGGGCTATCCAAGAACCTTGCTTTATCTAGTGGGTCGATGCAGAGACTGATCTGAGTCTTTGCTGGTCGCACGTATACTGTAGTATTGTACGTTTTGTCAGATTCAGTGAACGTACATTGTAAATCATACTTCAGACATGAGAACTACCGACGTAATTTTGGTTTTTGAACTGGAGTTAAACGGCCCAGTCTACACTATTTCGGTCTTGTCGAGCACGCACACTTTTCCAGGGTGGGCTTATTCATAAGCTATTAATCATTTCAGCAGAAACTAATAGCTGCCCTTCTTTTCTTTCATATACTTTTGACGATAGAGCTTACTTTTGGAGTTATGGCCCTTTGAAAACCGAAAATATTTTAGTGGTTTCTGTAATATTTCTTTTCTTTTTTCTTTTTTTTTTTCTGTCGCTCTGTAACTTGAAAACTATTTGAGATATTTTCTTGAAACTTTATTAGTTTATTAACAGACTCATGGCACTTGCTTGACGTAAATGCAGTGGCGGGGCATGGTGAAATGTCTGCAGCCCTTTTATTAGATGTTTAACAGTATGAAATATTGGGAAATTGTGCATCGGTGGTGTAGTGTGAAGCTTCTCGTCTTGTCACCCAGGGGTCATGAGTTCGATCCCAGGCTTCTCAAGCCTTTCCTACTGGACTTTAAACCAAGGTCCACATCTCCGTATGACCTAGCTGTTAGTAGGACGTAAAACTCACTCACTTGTTTGAATTGTCATTAGCCTCGTGTGCGTAAAATGTGTTTTTGTGTGACAGACACTCTTTTCACATGTGCTGTCTTGTTGATTCAATGCCTCTTTGATAGCAGAAGCGCCCCTTTAAGTAAATTCATATTGACACATGTGGTTGCTGCACGCGAGTGAGAATTTCCCCGAGTGAGAATTTCCCGGTCTTTTACCACAGTACGGCATTTATATTGAGCGCGTGCGGTTGTTGCATGGGAAAAGGTCGTTACAGGAATACCAAATATAAATACGTAATTCGTCGATTGGGGGCAGATGTTTGATTCTCTTTGTGATTTTTGTGTGTGTGTTTTTGTTGTTGTTTTTTTCTACGGCACATTAAGTAAAAATGGCCATGCCGGACCCAGTTGTTTGGCCGGACTAGACTAAGCCAAAGAATCCGGTACTTTTTCATATGGAGCTTTGTCGAGGCCCATGTTACGTGCTCGAACAATGGATGGGGTTACCGGGGTTATCTTTGGTTTAAACAATATTTTATTTCAATTTGTCAAAACATTTACATTTAAGTACATAGACAGAATACAATAGCACAATCATACAGGATTTGAAAACAAGCATATCATGCTTCTTTGAATCATCTCCTGCAGTAAAGTTGGTTTAAACAATATTTTATTGTTTCAATTACATGAAAATTAGTTTCACAACATTAATGTGTCAGGATCAGACGGTAAGCTTAAAGCTTATACATGTCATTTCCTGAATCATACAACATGAACAAAACATATGTGAATGGTAGATATTGTTATATATAATGAGAGAGAGAGAGAGAGAGAGATAGGGAGAGAGGGAGAGAGAGAGAGAACATTTGCAATTTCAACAATACTAGGTACAGAACACTTAGTAATATGTTTTTGATATGGTAAGATATTAAAATCAAATTTGTTATTACTGATTATAGACAGTCTCAGTGTGAGGACTTCAACTATAGCAAGTTCTTACCACATATCTCTGAGCAACATATACATCGTGCGCATAACATTATGACATTTTACTTTGAAAAGAGACAGTGCCAATGTTCTATGTAAAAAAAAAAAGAAAAAAAAAAGAGGAACAAAAAAAAAAAAGAAGGGAAGAAAGGATGTTGACCGATCCCAGTTTGTGCTACTCAACGGGTGTTATTATAATAGATAATTTTACTAGAAGCTGGGACTTATAATTGTAGCATGTGATATTATGAGCTATTGCACGAACCGTTTGGATTTGATAATAAAGTCTTGTACTTTTAAGAAAAGGAGCTCGTTATCATTATCTGGTGCATTTTCTTTTCCAAATAATAAGTCATGAACCTTGTGTGTTGGTAATAGATCAGATAGGTATCTGTTCCTGACATCTGCATACTTAGGGCATGTGTAGAAAAAATGGAATGCACTTTCGAATCCACCACAAGAACACGACGGATTAGGCACGATGTTTTTACGGAAGAGATCCGAGTTGAGTGAGCTGCATTCCATGCGAAGTCTGCCCTGAAGTATCTGTCCTATTCTAGATCCAGCATTAAAATATTTGGGTGGCGCCCTTATTTCCCTATTTAGTCTGTATTTGAAGGAGGAAACTGTGCTGGCTTCTTTGACATTATCTGGAAGGTCGTTCCACGCTCTGATGGTAGAAGGAAAAAAAGAGCTGAAGAAAAGGTTTGTATGTGCATGAATAGACCGGATATCATTTGCGTTTCTGAGACTGTAGGTTGTACGTTCTTGTACAAGAGGCGGTAAGAGATTACTTAGGTAATCTGGGACCAGGCTATTAACAATTTTATAAAAAATAACTAATTTGTGTTTCTGTCGTCTGTCGTGAAGTGATTCCCACCTTAGGTCTGCTAGCATTTTTTCAATGCTGCAGAGTTTTGTTGCACCTGATACGATTCTGGCGGCTTCATTATGAATGCATTCTAACTGCCTTTTGCAATCGTTTGAACAATTGTCCCATACAGAGTCGCTATATTCTAATAAGGGCCGAACGTATGCTGTGTATAACTTTTCAAGAGCTAGCCTACTAATTTTAAATTTAAGCGCTCGTATAATATTTAATCTCTTCCAAGCAGTATCAGTAATATTATTTATATGCTCGGACCAAGTACATGAGCTAGAAAAAGTAATACCTAGATGTTTGTGGGTAGAGGCTTCTTTTAGTGTAATACTATTCATTTCAAGTGGCGGATGAAGTTGAGGTTGCAGCTTTCTAGTTATAAGAAGGAAGGTTGTTTTTGCAGGATTAAAGTCAACTAACCAGTCAGCTGCCCATTTACTTATAGTATCTAAATCAGTATTCAGAAGATGAGCAGCAGTTACTGGGTTATCGACGACAATATATAAGCTAGTGTCATCAGCAAATAAACGTATAGAAGAAGTAATACCATTAACAATGTCGTTTATATAAATGAGAAAAAGTAAGGGACCGAGGATAGATCCTTGCGGAACCCCAGCTAGGACAGAAGCCCAGTCTGAGGTTACACCATTTAAAACAACTCGCTGTCTCCTGTCAGAGAGGTAACTTTTGAACCACTGTAGAAGATCTCCAGAAATCCCAATATGCGAGAGTTTATGTAAAAGTCCTTTGTGCCAGACTCTGTCAAAGGCTTTGCTTATATCACAAAAAACAACTCTGACTTCTTTTCCACTGTCAACCGCTTCAATGAAAGTATGGTAAGTATGTAATAACTGGTAAGTAGTAGAATCACCTGCAACAAAACCAGACTGGAAAGGAGTCAAAAGATTATATTCAACTATGTAGTTATAAAGGTGTTTGTGCACACAACGTTCCATAGTTTTTCCTATAGGGCTAAGGAGGGAGATGGGTCTGTAATTTTGGGGAAGAGACTTATCTTCCTTCTTGTGAATTGGTGTAACATTAGCTTCTTTCCAGGAAGATGGGAAATAACCTTGACTCAGTGATCTGTTAAAAACAGTGGAGAGAGGGTTCGAAAGAACAGAAGCGCCTTCCTTAAGAAGGCGAGGACTCAAGAGGTCTGGAACGCATGCTTTACTCACATCCAGTTTAGAAAGAACATCAAAAACGTCTTGATGTGTTATAACAAATGAGGATAGAATGGTATGTTGGGGTCGAGGTAGAGGTGGAACGTTTTTGTCGTCGTCTGCAACTTTAGCTTGCGATGAAAAGTAATTATTTAGCATATTGGCTTTATCAATGTCACTTTCGGCGTGTTCGTTATTATATATCAAATTGGGAACGTTTATTGAGTTACGACATGTTTTGAGAACTTGTTTAGATGTCTTCCAAAACAATTTCGAGTTTGAACTTGCGCAAGATAGCAGACCTTCAAGTTTATCAAAATACTCCTTTTTTGATTTTCTTATTTCATTTACTACTCTGTTTCGAAGTGTTTTGTATTTTTCCAAAAGAAACATATTAGAAGTTTTCTTATATTTTTTAAAGGTGCGTTTTCTTTTTCTGATAAGGCGTTTTATATGACCCGTTATCCATGGATTCTCATGGTTATCCTGATGGTAACTATTTTGTTAGGTATAGATTCTTGACTTGCTTGCATAATGCAGTCTGCTATACATAAAACGTTGTCATCAATATTTGAGTTTGATTCAATCTTGTTTTGGAGATCATAATTAGTTAGCTGTTCTCGATATTTATTAAAATCAGCAAGTGGGTAATTCCATACCCGTCTTTTATACGATTTGACTGTTGGGCGTAAAAACTTTAAGAGCACAAGTACAGGACAATGAAATCTTATCTGGTCAGGTATGAATGAATCTGCAACTCCACTAGTAACGATGCTGGTTGTGTTTCGCACCAATATTAAGTCGATCAATGAAGCCGAATGTTCGGTGAAATGCGTTGGTTCGCGTATCAGCTGGTTTAGATTGTACTGTTGTATTAACTCTTTCATTTTATTATTTTCGTTTGAGAACATGTTAAAGTTGAAGTCTCCCGTGATTAAGATATCTACTATGTTAGTACTGTAGGCTCTGTCAATGCTTTCATTTATTTTGTTAAAGTAGTCTGTATTGCTGTGTGGTGGGCGATAAAATCCCCCAATCAGTATCTTTTTTGATTTAATGGTTATTTCTACCCAAACAGCTTCTAAATCTTGCATTTCCAAATCTGTTCTGCGTTTGCTTTGTATACTATCTCTTGTATATATCAGGACTCCTCATCCGGGACGATCACACCTGTCTTTTCTGAAAGGTGACTTGAAATTATCAAGAATAAGTTTTTCATTCGGTGTGTCTGGTTTCAGCCAGCTCTCGGTAAAGACAAGTATGTCGTATGCTATTGACTCGCACTTTATTATGTCGAGTTTAGGAAGTATGCTCTGGACGTTAAGGTGCATGAGACTGAGATGGTTAGCCAAGTAGCTAAATGAACTGTCGGAGCTGGTGGTTGACGTGGAATCTGATACACCGTTGACAGAGTCTGGACCAGGGTTTGGATGAATATCTCCACTTAGTAAAATGAGTGTAATAACAAAGAGAACTGAGACGTTTGTTGCCAAGTAAAATATGCAGAAGCTAGTAAATTTGAAATTATCGTTTAAAGGCTGCTGTGTGCGCCGGTATGGATACCTAATATACCTGTATACTTCGTTACTGCGCTGAAGTGCTAGTGAGATGCTCAAGCATGATGTACTGATGTTATGATCGCCTCGTTTAAATGTTAGGAACATGAATAGAATAATTATATGGAATTTATTATGTGTAATTTTCTTATCCGCGCCCAGCCGCAATGTCTGCGATATACCGAAGAAACCACCGGGACCTGCTGATTTAACAGTACTAGGCATTGTAGGTGCTGCATAATAGAAAGTGTAGATAAATCAAGACAAGTCCCGTCGGTAAGTTCGGAACATCACAGATTCTCAACCATTGCACCAGTATTATGGACACTTCAGATAAGCGTGTTGCACAAACGATGAAATTGGTCAACAAGAGCACAGAAGATTGAAGAAAGAAATCGAAAGTAAACAGAATGCATACAACAAACATAACTGCGGTCACGTGACCTCGGTGAAACCAAAAACTCTAAATTTTATGGTACAATAATCTTATTCCATATAAAAATAATTTCATAAGAAGGAAAACTGGAAGGAATGTTATGAAAGTGTAGGATTAAGTGGGTACAGTGCTAAACTGTAAAATATATTCAGGCAGATAAGGCAGTAGGATGGTAGGTTAGTTTTTTTATATACATAATTAAGAAAATAAGTGGGTATGCAAATAATATGTTTATATATATGTAATTAGTTACGAGTATTTCGGCAGCTTTTGTGTTGACATGCAGGTAGGTGATCAGACTGGCTAAAGGGGCATATATGTAGGTACAGTGGTGAAGTGTGAAATATGTTGAGGTAGATAAGGTAGTCGGATGGTAGGATAATTATATGTATATAAGTAAGAAAATAAGTGGTATGCAAGTAATATGTTTGTATATATGTAAGAAGTTCTGAATATTTGGGCAGCTCTATTTGGACAAGCAGATAGGTGATATTTAAAGCAGGCTAAAGAGCCATGCATGTAAAGACAAAGGACTAGTAGAATGTGTAGTTAAGTTCATATGCTGAGTATGTATGTATGTATTGGCATAGCAGAATGTATATATGTATGTTTGTATGTATGTATGTATGTATGTTTGTGTGTGTGTGTGTGTGTGTGTGTGTGTGTGTGTGTGTGTGTGTGGTGTGTGTGTGTGTGTGTGTGTGTGTGTGTGTGTGTGTGTGTTTGTGTTGATTGAACCAGGAAGAAAGTGATTTGTAAGTAGTTATAGAAAACATCATTAGAGTGGAGTTATTTAAATCTGAGTGACGTATGGCGTATCTAATACGTGTTACGTGCTTATTTCACGTGCTGTACAAACAGTAATGTATTGCCTACCGTTTCCTACCTAGCAAGTCGGCATAATACCTCCAGTCGAACTATTCACTACCCGTTGATGCATCAACATTACTACTGGGTATGTTCCAAATGGAGAAATCCGTATCAGACGCTGTGTTCTTTGGCACCTGATCTGCGCCCACTACGTTTGCATACTTCTGTCTGCCCGAACACCTAGGGCAGACACGGTAAACATGCGTACTAGTATAAAATGATAGCATTAACCATTGTGCACACCAAAACATACTCGGACGACGGACTATCTGACCACACGTGTTCTTCAATATCATTAACCTGTTCAGACACCTGTCCGTTGGTAAATACTGCAAACAGCACAGACTCTGATCGAACGCCGTCCGATCCGAGTTCACCCTGTTTACCCACGTTTGTGTGTCTCCGAATATCTAAGGTAAGCGCTACATCTTTACTTTTGTTGCACAAATTATATCAAACTATTAGCAAGCAGGGTAGAATTTTCATCAGACACATTTGTAACCTTTTTCCCACTTCTCCAGACCCAGAGAACCAGTCCCGACGTCCCCTGCAAAGTGTCCTTAACAGACAGGCTGCATGAAACGTCAAGACCCACCCTCCGTGAGAATTTAGAGAAAACATCGTTAAGATGTCGTCTGCTGAATTAGCCCAGATAGTAGAGGTTAATATAGGCGACAGCTTTGGTATTTCGGCTTATTATCATATATATATCATGTAATTTCGCCATTACCATGTGTCATTATAGACAATAAAATAGTCAATGCTCGGCTGCTATGTGCCAGACTTTAAAGTTAAGGGGTCAAACTGCCAATATTTCAGCATCGACAAGATAAAGATAAATGTACCACCCCACCTGGCGACCCGAGACCTCCGGTTCCCAGTTATATTACATGAAATAGAAACTCGAAACCAGAAGTCACAGGTCGTCAGACAAGGCCGATTTCAACATGTACCGAAGCTGCTCCAATTATTCAGCGAATTGGCCCCACACCGTAGTTATTTCAAAACCCAAACAGTCCCAAACTACTCGGCGAAAATATACCAGAACGGACGCCTGGGTGAAAAAACCGATATAGACCAGATCAAATTGCTGCTTGTAAAGTTACACAATGAATGGAGTATGTCTAAATTATACTACGTATGTAAACATTTTTCATGAATAATTCATTGTTCAATTCAATAATAATGAAAGCAAGATAGGAAGAAAGAGAAAGAAAAGAAGAAGATTAAAAAAAGAAAGAAAAGAAAGAGAAGAAGAAAGGAAGATAGGAAAAGAAGTCTGCGCGACGATAATTAGTAATAATGGTAACAGTCGTGATCAGTGTCGTGGAACATCAGTAAGTACACTTGTTAATTACTGTAACATACCATTTCCAGGTTAAATCCAAAAGTCTAATTATTTGTTGAAAATCGTTTGGTTTGTTGTATATATTTATGAACTGCCCGGAAAATGACTTCATTACCTTCGTCTGATAATGTATCATCCCCGAACAAAAGAACAGCTTCCGATGGTTCAACATAATTGCTAACTGTAAGCAATAATTCTCTACGAAAGGCATTGAACTTCGGACATTTAAAAAGGAAGTGAGAAGTATTTTTCACAGCTCCACAGGTACAATATGGTTCGGGGATCAAATTTCTCCGATACAAGTGAAACTTTAATGTACTGCATTCAGTTCTTAATCTTGTATGAAGTATCTGATTACCTCTGTCGCCAAAGAAGTAATATTTAGGAATTTTCGGGGTATTTCTCTCAAATTTATATTTAAAAGAGGTCAGTGTCTGTGCTGATTTTACATCAGCGGGAAGATTGTTCCACTCTCGAATCGTAGAAGGAAGAAATGAGTCAAAATACAGTCTAGAATTTGCATGAACCTGTTGATAATTATCAGCATTACGAAGGCTGTAGGGAGTCTCATTCCCAACTCGAGGCGGAACAAGATCTACCAAATAATATGGAGCCAAACCATTCTGCATTTTGTAAAACAAGAATAATTTGTGAAGTTTCCTTCTTTCAGAGAGTTTTAGCCAACCTAATTCTCTATAAAGTTTATCAATTGCAACCAGTTTTGTGGTTCCTGAAACGATCCTTCCCGCTTCAATCTGTATTTTTTCTAATTCATTAATTTGTTGTTGGGTACAGTTGTCCCATACAACATCTGCATATTCTAAAAGTGGCCTTATAAATGAAAAGTAAATGGTTTGTAGAGATTTCCTGTCCATTGTAAATTTCATCGATCTTAGCAGGTGTAAACGAGACCAAGCTTTTTCTTGAATATAGTTCAAATGTATTTGCCAGTCACATTTGTCTGAGAAATAAATTTCCAAGTGCTTGTGAAACTGGACTTCTGGAATTGGGACATGATTGAAAAATAAAGTACGATGATTAAGTCTACATAGTCTTCGTGATATCAGCAATGCTTCGGTTTTCTTAGCATTAAAACCTACTAGCCATTTGGCAGCCCAGTGTGCAATACGTTCAAGGTCTATGTTTAAAATCTGCGCAGCTGAATCAGGAAAGTCAACAATGATATAAATCGTAGTATCATCTGCGAATAATCTTATGTTAGAATGAATTTCATGGACAATATCATTGATATACAGCAAGAACAGAAACGGTCCGAGAATGGAACCTTGGGGAACAGCGGCTTTGATCTCAACCCACTCAGAACAACCACCAGGAATAGTTACCCTCTGGAATCTGTTAGAAAGCTAACTATCGAACCACTTATGTAGATTTCCAGTAATTCCATAGTGATAAAGTTTTGCTAGAAGACCCCGATGCCATACCCTGTCGAAGGCTTTACTAATATCGCAAAATACCACACGAACTTCCTTGCCTTCGTCTAGGGCATGACAGAATGTATTGTACAAGTCAACTAACTGGTTTACTGTTGAATCACCGCGTGTAAAACCTGATTGAAATGGTGTTATTATATTATTCTCTAGGACAAAGTTATGAACGTGCTTGTGTACTAATTTTTTAGTTATCTTTGGACCTAGGGAGCACCAAAATATATTCAGGGAACAAGGCAGCATTGGTTTATACTTTAAGAAAACAAGGGAATGCACCTAATTTTGGGGGATCGGAATGCGGAAATTTGGAAAACACTTTTGGGACAATAAGACCTTTGTGATCAGTGCAGAGTCAGATCAACCTGCGCATCCGCATGAGCGTGGACGATATAACCTTCACGCAGACTGTACTATATGATGGAAAAATAAAGATATAAATAACTAAAAATATATTTATTAAAGAAATATCTAAATAACTTTATTCATTAAATAGATAAATATATAAAAATCGGATAGGTATTTAGTCAAATTACTCCGAGGAATTTCGCATCACTTCGCAAGAAATATTGCCTCCGGGTACAATATTACCATTCCGAGTAACTTCGCATAACTTCGCATAACACATACTTTCGGCGGACTTGCGAGTGGTGTCCGCCGAATATAACGTTTACTCGGTTTGATTCCGAGTAGTTTTGGGAAGTTCGCGAAACGCCGATATTCGGAGTAAAGAGTTTTTTGGTTCTTTTACCTGAGCTGTACTGTATGCAGATAATAAAATGGATTTTTTGTGAAGAAAGAAACAAAACAGAAGAGAAATAATTGTATTTAGTTTTTCAGTACATGGTTAGATTATTTATGTATATCTGTTTCACACAGATGCCTCAGTAAAGACCCATTCTTATTTATACATTAAAAAGAATGCATTTTCATCTGACTGATTTTGAGAAATTGATAGTGAAAGCATGTAGTACAGAGTGTTCATGTTGGTTGTTTTTCAAGGAATAGTAAATTTTCTCACAAAGCCTTGTCTCTGAATGTAAATTTAATATTGGAAGAAGCCACTGGTTGTAAGCAAGTGTGAAAATATGGATATAGAGCAAAATCCAGGTCCATCAAATCATATAAATCTTCAAGAAAATGCATCTGTATTATTGCAAGGAAGTATCCATCAAGGAGATGAAATATTTAGTCCTGATTCAAGAAGGCGTCAATGCCTACCATGTTGTTTAGTATTTTTGGTGAAAGCTGTACAGAAAAGGATCTGTACCAACATGTGGAATGTGAACAACATGAATGAAATTCTGTTTGCAGGAGATAAATTATACAAGTATGCAAAAAAGAATTCCAAGACATATTATGACTATTTAGAGCCATGTGATTTGCCATCTTATTTTTCACTTGACAACCAGCATTATCACTGGAAAGTGAAAAAAAAAAAAAGAAAAAAAAAAAAAAAAAACATTTTCAGGAAATTTAAATATCATATCCTCAGTGGAGTATCCTTTCCTTGATTTAGAGACAGCACTCGCTATGACTTTCTCATTCAACCCATATGCAGTATTCATTTGCAACGGCTTTTCCATTGCATTATTGGAACAAGGTGACTGTTTCTACCTTTCTGACCCACATGCAAGAGATTCAGATGGAATGCCAAATGTTAATGGCAAAAGCATTTTGTTAAAGAAAACAAATATAGCTGGCATTTTCTTACATTTGCGTAGATTGTTTAGTTTTGATAATTCCTTTACTACAACAGCGGTGAGTCAGTTTGATTTGCATTCGCTCTGTATATCTCATGTTTGCAGGGAGACCATAAAACGATACCAATGAGCTGGGATTCAAATTTGTGAATAACTACCTATCCTCCTTTACAAGAATGTATTTCATTTGAGTTGTGTCCATCAGAGCCTGATGCTTCCTCCCTGCTTGCTAACAGCTTAAATGAACACGGTTCCGCATTACTTGATTCACCCCTTATTTATGAAGAATTGCAAACCTCCCTGAAGAAGAAACGTAGGTTAAATGACACATCAAAAGATGGTTTGAGCCGTACGAAATTTAAAAACAAGGCCAGTTCTAGTCACACAGTTTCACAAGTTGGTGTCTTGTGGTCCCCAGTACATATGTACAAGTTGTTGTCAAACATTTTTCAGACATTCTATTGTTAAATTTAATATTCAGGGTCTAAAGCCTGAGATAAAAAGATTCAGTACATTAGGACATAAAAGTGTGGAGGATAAGGAATGGATCTGTCAACAATGTGCTAATAGTTTGAAGAAAAATAACTTGAACAAATATCTTCCTTTTTGTCAAGCCCGCTTGCGCTGAGCAAGACATAGTCACCACAGCTGCATTTGAGTGTATATTAGTGCGTCCATCCGTATTTGTCCGTCCTAGCTAGAAATTTTGCATGCAGAATCATCTTACAGTGTAGTTTGAAATTTCTCCAAGACTTAGCCCTGAGGTCAGATTTGTCAAGGACATGCACTTACCAGCAGAATTTAAGAGTTTTCAAAGAAAGTCTTCTTTTCAGGAAGTGCAATGCCTAGACGCTTGATATATTCTATAGAGCTCCATCTTATGGTGTAGTATTGGTAGCATTGGAATGCCATCTTTGCATGTATTGTGTTTGCATAGAAGATACAAAGCACTCCATCAGTACTTTACAAGCTAGCAGACTCTTAGGACTATCAGTCCTTTGATTTTTTGTTGTTGTTGTTTAAATTACATCAAAGTACGACAAAAGTACAAAGCGGATACAAACACAACTATTTATACAAGTATTAGATTTTTCAAAAAGCTAGCGGGTCGTTTAGCTTCAGCAATTGAATGTACGCTTATGCCGCACATGATAGCATAAGCATCAAGATACATTGAACTAACCTAAATGACTCCAGATATTTTCCGACTTTTGGTTCACTCAGAACTGTCGATAGTATATCTGACATCTACACAAATAATATGTGCGACGGACTTTGTTTCTTGACAGTTTCTATTATCTTATCCTTTGAGTTTTTTCACCATTTTGACTGTAGCAAATCACTCCATAGCGGAGCCCTGGGCTAGTATTAGCTGATTTGACAATGGAATGCTTTCGTTTTAATGCCAGTAAGGATACTTCTCAAATTATTCAAAAATATCAATAACTAGAGGCCCGTTGGCCGCAATGGCCCTCCTGAGTAAACGACTGAAGAACTATAATAGCTCAATTCAGTATTTTAGACTTTCAGTTGCCTTGGCAAAAAAAAAAAAAAAAAAAAAAAAAAAAAAAAAAAAATACATGGTTGATGACTTCTGAACAAACATTTCATAACCATTCTGTCAAAATGCCTGCAATGACTTTTGTATTGTTTTATTGGAGTTTTTCGGCCAATCTATACATTTTAGATCTTTTCGAGCGCAGACGGTTAATTTAATGTGATTAAATAATGAACTAATGGTCCATGACTATCTTGCACATTGAAAAGATATGATATGCTTCTGGAGACATGAACACACTGCCAAATAATGGTTAAGTGCGTCAAAACCCTTCAGTGCACGTGATTTAGTTGACAGTACCAACCGTGAAAGAAGGGGAGTTGTTGATACTGATACTACATATCGAGGGTCGAGCGCAAGACTGTAGTAACTCAACATATTTTTGAAACCCTTATTTAGGGGCAAATTTGACCCCTTTGTAAACAATGCAAATTTAGGTGCCATTGCTCATACGAGCAATGGCACCTAAATTTTTATTGTTTACAGAAAGAAATGTAATCTTCATTACGCCTTCATGGTGAGGAGATTAAGTTTGGGGAAAAAAAACAATCTGACTTACGTCAGTCTTGCGCTCAACCCTCGATATGTAGATCCATCTGCGGTTGGTGTACACAACGAGAACAGTGATGACGGCTGGTCTAGCTATACCTATTCACTCACACGTGGTTTCATGTGCGGAGATATATCTTGCTAGCTTATATTTGCAATGAATATGCACGTCAAAGTCCTCAGCACATTTCAAGTATGAACTTTTACTGAATACTCTGGCTCTGGCTATTCGATACCAGCGAATATACTGATACAACCAAAAAAAAAGACGTTTGTGTATGTGTGTGTGTGGGAGGGGATGGTGTTCGGCATTCAGTCAGACCGAATTATACGCAAAATAATTAGAACCCGTCTAAATGTCTCACTAAAATGATATTTCTTTATAAGTTTTAATCGCCTTTTATGGTTGATCATGATAAGTTTTTTGAAATCTTTCAATAAAGAAAATGTATGCATGCTCGTAATTGCGGAAGCATTGTTTTATTTGAGGGCGAAATCGGTAGGTAAGCGAACAATTAACTGTATACGCAAACAGGCCATTATTGATAATAAAAATCTATTCAGTTTTATTCATTACCAGACGCACGACTACTATGTCAACAGTCTTGGTGGTTACTTCGACTTAAGCTTGGTTCTGTATAATTCCCATATTTGATGTGTGATAATCACAACTCCAAAAATCGAGAGAAAAGAATTTGCAAACATTTGACCTTGACTGTTGATCAAGGACAAACAGTGGCTCATCTTACTTATAATAAAAAAGTGTGTTAAATATTTGTGCTTGATATTTATTTGAAATATGTGCTGCCGGCTTACAAAAAGGGCTTAGGGCATATACGAATGGCGAAGTCTCAGACCAATTTGCACAGCCACACATCGGGTGAAGAACTTTGCTATTAGTCCTATATCTTCAATAATGTTCCTTTCTTGTGTAGGCAAACAGCAAGGATACTAATCAGACTGCGTTGATCTTTGCTGTGCGCATATGTTTTAAGGTCCCTTTACTCAGCCGCCGTCCCATATATGAAGGCAGCACAGGCGAACAGTGCGAATATTCATTACGAAAACATGCCTATTCAAATATACTGAACATTTTCCCACCCAAAAAATGAAAATTTTCAGATAAAAATTTCAGATATTTTTCATATTTCTGCTGAAAACATAGATTGTAGGTACTCGTTAGAACCGCCTCGATGAGGCGGTTCTAACGAGTACCCACAATCTATGTTTTTGAGCAGAAATAAGAAAATAATGTATACCCCTGTAAACCCCAGTTTTACTATATAAAAGTGTTGTTTAAGGAGGTCAAAACTATATAGGCGTGTTTTCGTGATGTAACATAAATCGTTACAAATTAAATAATCATTTGACGTTCACAGCCGATCTTATCTTTTAACTTCCGGGCCTAGTTTTTGTTTCAAGTTAACCGACAACGCTGTTGTTTTTCTTATATGTTTTTACCTAGAAGATAGGATTGCCATTTCATGCAATTTGTCTCTTAAGGCGACAGTTTGCGTGAAATTTCATCAAAAGACGTCAAATGTTTGTTTTTTTTGTATTTTTGTTGTTGTTTTTTTTTTTTTTTTTTTTTTTTTTTTTTGTTGTTGTTGTTTTTTTATTTTTCCCAGCAAATAGGTTTAACACTTCATGCAAATGATCTCTTAAGGAAACAGTTTGCATGAAATGACAAAACCTATATTATGGAGAAAAAAAAAGAAAACGTAATTCAATGTCGTCGGCTATACATTTTACCCAACATGCTAAGCGTGGAAGCTGATACGAAAATCGCTTTGTAAATACCAGCTATCCAAGTATGAGCACAACGTTGGAATAACGTCGTTTAACTGTTGATACAATGTCTAGGACCGTGAATCAATGTTGAAACAAAGTTGTTTCAGAGTTGTGTGTCCGCTGGGATACGTATTACAGAGGCCTCCATGGGAAATTATAACTATTGAGATAGGAAAAGCCATTATCATGGAATACATTTCTCCCAAAAACCCCAATATGGGTGTAATGGCATGTAAGGATAACATAAAAGAACACATTCACGAAAACAGAACACGGAATGAAAGAGAAGCACCACGTCCCAGCAAACACATGACGATTAAACAACGTCGATTCTACGTTGATTCAACGTCATGACGTTGAATCAACGTTGAATCGACGTTTTTAAAACGCTGTGTGCCCACTGGGATTGTGGTCATGTTTTTCAATGGCTGCCCTATGTTTCTTCATTTCTTTCGGTTGGTAGCGTTTTAATGTTTGGAGCCGCATTAGGATGATAAGAACTAGGTATCTCGCGAGTAAAACTAATTTAACTCTTTGCATGCTCGATAATTTTGCATGTTTTTTTTTTTTTTTTTTTTTTTTTTTTGTTTGTTTTGTTTTGTCGTCTGTTGATTTTTTTCCAAGTTAACTTTTTGAAAAATGAAAAAAAAATCTTTCAGGAACACCATTAGAGTGTCAAACAGTTTGGATCTGGATCAGACGGGCCTGATCTTGGTCCAAACTATTGATCTGGGACCAAACTGTTTGCAAAGGTTATCAGCGGACGACAAAAGCCACCACTAGCCGGGAAAGAGTTCAGCCTCCTCTCACGTGTAGTTTTCCTACTGACGCTTCTTCATTGCTCGTGCGTCGGTGCTTTCATATGTGGCGCGTGTTTTGGTGCCGCGACAAGAATATTCTTCGTGACCGTGGCATTTCCTGGATATCTTCACTTATATTTTGGAATCAACTTAAAAAACGTGCGAAGGTGTATGACCCGCAAAAATACATTGATATGATTTATATACTTATTCTAACCATTGGTGACGGGTCATTAAAGATGAAGGAGTGACAAAGGATTATATATAAATGCAATCCTAACAGCATGGTTATGTAACCGAATGTTAGTAGTAACAGTGTTTTCAGAAAAAAAAAAAAAAAAAGAAAGCCCCGTACTAAAGGGTGACATGACTAGATATTCCTAATGTTGCAGTGAAAGGAATCATTATAAGGCGTCTATTTAACCTGTCCCCGAGGTTATAAAATAGTTTTCATGCTCCACTCAGCTGAGTATTAAATTTTCTCTGCTAATAAATATGAAAATGCTAACATTAGTTGGCATTTTCATATTCATTAGCAGATAAATTTCCATGCTCAGCTGTTTAGCAAGAACGAATTTGTAATTGTCAATTTTTGAGACTTAATAGCAGGACAAATTTCATGCTTAGCTGAGTTGAGCATGAATAAAATTTATAACCTTAGGACCAGGCTATGCGTCGTGGTTGTGGTCTTTCCTATGTATTCAACATATCATGCGTGCTCAGGATAAAATAGTGTTGCCTCAATACAAAATGTGTTAATTTGTAGCCTCAATATAATTTTTTCCCTCAGTGTAGTACAGTGTGGCCTAAAATACCAATCTTGATGGAACTACTTCATCTGGAAACAAACATGTCTCTCCCATTCTCACAACTGTCGTTTTGTAAAAAGGTCAGTTTTGTTACGTTTAATACATGTAGTCATCTTCATGTCTCTTTATACAAATTCTGTTCTATTCGTAAGAGATATCTGAGGCGAAACGTCACAAAACGTGCTTTCGAATATGTGCGCCAGTGAAGATTCAGATCAGTCTGTGCATTCGCTGATATATTTTAAAATAGACAAGGACACAAAGTTTCTTCATGCGGACAACCAAGACCATAATCAGACTGCAGGATGCGCATCCTGATTTGAATCTTCGTTGAGTGCACATGTCAGAAGGTACGTTTTGTTCAGTATGCTCATTTAATTTTCAGATACATGAAGTGAAAAACAATCAAGTTTATGATGTCCACAATCTAGTGTAAGCACAAACACATGGTGATCATTTACGTCTAAAAATAACATCGGTAAATCTAATACTACGATAATATTACATAAGAAACAGTTTAAAAATCAGTGGTAGGAGTGAAATAAAATTCTCGACTAATGAATTTATTTTACCATTTACGCTTACAACGTTTATTACATGTAGCAGGTGCGCCTTGTTTTCTGTTGAGTCGCGCTTCCACACAGTTTAGGTGTCCTTGTGTTTTGCCAGGACATATTACATTACACTCTCATCTAGTCTACAGTCATAGGATACTCTGCCAAAATTGTTGGCCTCCCATTTGAAAAGGGGTCTTCTTTAGGAGAAACGAATATGCTCCCACTAGGAGTACATTCAATCCTTTCCTAGTAGACCCTTTTTCAATGCCTTTTCAGAAGAATATTTGTGTGGAAGAACAGGAAGTCCATTACAAAAACACGTCTATTAAAATATACAGAAAATTTCATCTCTAAAAACTGAAAAGTAATGTATACCCTTGTAAACCCCAGTTTTACTATACAAAAGTGGGTTTTAAGGGGGTCAAAATTATATAAGCATATTTTCGTGATGCAAAAGGTTGTCGGCCAAAATTAGCAAGTGACTCCCGTCCCCATTATTAGCGGTGCCATGAGAAAATAGTTCGTATAGCATATATAGATTGCCAAGGCTCGTATCCGCCTGCATATCTGAGCAGATTTGATATCCCTGCCCGCAAACAGATTCATTGACTACTATAGAATATATCGGCGGAGGTGTGAATGTACTGATCAGACTATGTGAATGTGGAGGCTAATCTGCGTCTTTGATGTCCGCATATGCAATAAAGGCAATTATCCAAGGAACTGTTCAAGTATTAAAGTATTTCAAATGTGTCTTGGTAAAGGACAACTGATATGGTTTCAGGTGAGACAGGTATATCAATTTAATTTGGTCTGCTTTTGAAAAGGGTTTGCTTTATAAGGAAAACATTTGCTCCCCCTCCACCCCCAGCCAACCCCCACGCGCCCATGGGAGCAAATTCTTTCCTGTTAAAGTAGATCCTTTTTTCGAAGGGGCCTGGTGTGCAGGAAAGCAAATAGGAACACACAACAGTAGTCTCCTTTGCAAAACATGATGACGTCAAATCTGCCAGGTCACCAAGTCCCCATAAACACGCAGTAGTAAAGTGATACTGACGAAAACATATTTGCCTTAATATAAATCTTCGGGCATAAAAGCCTGTAGACAAAATCAAAACGAGTAGTTTCATCTGTCTTGGTGTTGTTTGCCATTTAGTCAGCACTTTTAGATACAAGGGATGCTCGCCCCGCTTCTCTTAATAAATACGATAAATAAAAAAAAGATTCCCAATATTTTAAGTAAAGTCGGTATATCAATCAGACAGCAGCCTTATTTTCTAGTAGGCCGCTACCCAGCTAGCATTCTACGTAAATCTACATCGGGCCGTCATCGGCCCGTCAGCTACCCTGACGGGCCGATGACGGCCCGATATAGATTTACGTAGAATGCTGACTGGGTATAAAATAGGCGAATTTTCTAGGCTGACCTATTCTCGTGCGTATGAAGTAACAGTACGAGATAATGAAAGGTCATACATGTACCAAAATAGTGAAGATACAAAGGAAATGACCATTACGAAAACCCGCCTATATAGAAAATTTCAACTCCAAAAACTGAAAATTTTCAGATAAAAAAAACTCTGATATTTTTCATATTTCTGCTCAAAACATAGATTGTGGGTACTCGTTAGAACCGCCTCGGCGAAGCGGTTCTAACTAGTACCCACAATATATGTTTTTGAGCAGAAATAAGAGAAATGTATACCACTGTAAACCCTAGTTTTACTACATAAAAGTGGAGTTTAAGGGGGTCAAAATTATATAGGCATGTTTTCGTGACGACAGTCACGGAGCGGAAAACTCACACTGATCAAATTCTGGAGAAACATTAAACTGTGATGCCCCTAGTAGGTTGGTTTCCTTCTATAGGTTACGTTGCAGTGAACATTGAAGCTCCTGAATAATCTATTCATAGTGGTATGCCAATTTTCGAGTCCTTTTTGTTCAAATAATTTTGCTAGCAGAGGATAAGATAAGACTCAGGACATTACGCAGTAGTGGATTGCAAGTGTTTCTTTCGAAATTCCGTCCGTCTAATCTTTGTTTCTACTGGAAGTATCAGCCCAAATATCAAGCACTCTTTCCGCAAATATTTTATCTTTCCAGGAAAAAAGCATCATCTCCTTAAGAGGCGATTTTCAGAAAATGTCAAACCATATTTTCTGAAATATTTACTCAGCATACTTGAGAAATATTTTTCCTCAACTGTGAATAACGCATTATGTTGAAGGGCAGATCGCGAAATATTAATGCATGACAGCGAAGAGAAAAAATCGCCTTTTGCACGCGCTACGTCGAAGATGTGAATTATTGTAGTTTGATAACGGTGACGTATCCATTAGGATTGGAAAATGTTAACGTTTTGTTAGAATACCTATTCTACAATAGGGTCTCAAATAATACGAGCCGCAACTATAGAACACATACCTTCTAAAGTGCACCCAACGAAGACATAAATCAACTTTGGTATACGCGCATCACGAAAACATGCCTATACAATGTTTACCCCCTTAAACCCCACTTTTATAAAGTAATACTGGGGCTTACAGGGGTATACATTATTTTTTTCATATTTCTGCTCCAAACATAGATTTGAATACTCGTTGGAACAGCCTCGGCGAGGCGGTTCTAACGAGTACCCACAATCTATGTTTTTGAGCAGAAATAAGAAAAATATTAGAATTTATATCTGAATTTTTTCATGTATTGCTGGTAAGTGAATAGGCTTGTTTTCGTAACGAGAGTCTTCGTATTTCGCGTGAAGAAACTTTGCATCCTTGGCCATCAAAAATTTGCCAAGTGAAGATTCTGATCAGACTGCGCGAATGCGCAGGCTGATCAGAATCTTAGCTGGGCGCTTATGTCTGACGTTGTGACTCATACTTTGTTATCGAAGCGTCAGTAGCATTTTTGTTTCAACCTTGGAGTAGCTCAGTCTATTTGGGAATACCATATTTTACTCCAAATATTGGAACACCTTAACTCATTATTACTTGTAAACTCTGCTCCACTACCTGTTGAGGTATTTAACATATTGCTGGACGAGTTCTGCAGCGTCTGATCTAAGTCTACACTGTTTACTTCGGCCCGTCTGTCCCAATACTTAGGATTATTACGATAGTACTTTTAGCGGTTACATCGACCTTGAACATCATGATTAAGAAAACTCAAAGTTTAGGGAAAGTTTCAATGATCAGATGATCATATGATCTACAAAGCATGGTACATTGTCCGATACTGAAATATGATATGGATATGTAAAATAAAACAAATATAGATACTAAACCATCTGCCCAGCTAGCATTCTGCACAAATCTATATCGGACCGTTATCGGCCCGACAGCAATGCTGTCGGGCCGATAACGGTCCGATATAGATTAAAGCAAAATGCTAGCTGGGTGAAGCATAATTAAAAAATCTTAGAAGAATATATATAAAAAGCGAAAAGCTGAATCCGCCTGCACATAAATGTAGTTTGTGCATTACGAAAACAAGCCTATTCAAATATACTAAAAATTTTACTACCAGAAAATGAAAATGTTCAGATAAAAATTCTGATATTTTTCATATTTATGCTCAAAACATAGATTGTGGGTACTCGTTAGAACCGCCTCGGCAAGGCGGTTCTAACGAGTACCCACAATCTATGTTTTAGCAGAAATAAGAAAAATAATGTATACCCCTGTAAACCCCAGTTTTACTGTATAAAAGTGGGGTTAAACGGGGTCAACATTATATAGGCGTGTTTTCGTGATGGCATGGGATATGTGTTCCACTGACATTTTTTTCAGCAAGTGGATAGCGAATGCTCTGATCTGAGTCCTTGCTATTCACATACATGCAAAGTTCCATTTATATCTGACAGGGCTTTTATCACTGAGTCATATTGTAAAGGCAAAGGATAGACTTTCAAAGTGAAACTGATATCAAATATTAATTTCCCTTTTCACGGGGAGGGGGAAAGGGGTAATGTAGGGGCATGCCCAAATAAAAGAAATTATTACATATACTAGCATTCTTTTCCATTAAGCGTAACTACCCTGTTCTATATATATATATATTTATATATATATATATATATATATATATATATATATATATATATATATATATATATATATATATAGATAGATATATATATATAGGATTTAAATAGTATGAGGATCTTAATTCTTGCATTCAAAAGTAGATTCCCGTTGAAAATGGCGACATAATCCATCACGAAAACATACCTATATGATTTTGACCCCCTTAAACCCCACTTTTATATAGTAAAACTGGGGTTTACAGGGGTATACATTATTTCTGCTCGTCGAGGCGGTTCTAACGAGTACCCACAATCCATGTTTTGAGCAGAAATATGAAAAATATCAGAGTTTTTTCATCTGGAAATTTTCAGTTTTTGGAGGTTAAATTTTCTATATATTTGAATAGGCGTGTTTTCATAATGTTCAGATGTATCTGTCCCATTTACACATTGAGAAAAATTTTGTGTTTGGTGTCCGGCTCAAATATTGTGTTTACGGTACGCCTGCCCAGGCCCAGGAACAGTGTGGTTAGGTAAACTGACCGGCTCTACATGACTCTAATAGCGTTGACTGGGCCGTCAAACTCCAAGGCTACAAATGTAATATGGGCTCTTTTCCCACACTATGTATCGTTTGCGTCTGTTTTGCGTGTCACGTGTATCGTATAATAAAGTATCGTCTTTGGATAATATACATCTCAAAGGTTGTGTATTTTAAATCTGATAGGTGTTTTCATTCGACAACTTAAGCGGCATCCTTCTTTTATCAAGGAGCTTTAAAAGTTTTAAACTTCCTGAACAATAACAAGTGAAATCGTTATTTTGGAAAGTGCAAAAATCAAAGATTTTTATTTCGCATGTAAGTTTGCTATTTATATTTCAGTTCAATTGTTTTGTAGAATAGATGAACAGTATATACTGAAATAGCTACCCGTGGTAGCCAAACTTTAACTTTTAGCACACCATGTACATACTCTGTAGACGACATATTGGTGATATTTTTCTTCTTATGATTTTTTTTTCTTCGTATGTATTATGTAACTTCCTCTTTGCTTTCCTATTCACTAAAATAATTAACCCAGCGCATGACAAAACCAACAAAATGGCATATGCGCCTATTGAATCAGATCAGCCTGGGCATCAGCCCAGTCGGATCAGAGTCTTTGCTGTGCGTTCAATAGGTTGCTAAGCATTACGAAAACACGCCTATTCAAATATATAGAAAATTTCACCTCCAAAAACTGAAAATTTTTAGATGAAAAAACTCTGACTCTGACATTTCAATGAGGCAGTTCTAACGAGTACCCACAACCTATGTTTTTGAGCAGAAATAAGAAAAATAGTGTATACCCCTGTAAACCCCAGTTTTGCTATATAAAACTGGGGTTTAAGGGGGTCAAAATTATATAGGCGTGTTTTCATGATTGGACCAAAGCTTTCTTCATACGGACAGCGGAGACTCTGATCAGACTGGGCCGATGCCCAGGCTGATCTGAGTCTTCGCTGGGCGCACATGCCATTTTGTAGGTTTTGTCGTGCGCTTGCTCTGTTATAAGTGAAAATACCCAGTAAATAACACTATCACGAATCACAGCCCTCCAAAGCACAAGAAGAAGGAGAGATGAGGAACAAATAATGTCAAAACAAGCGCGACATATGAAACCACCGACCCACAAGTAGAAAAAAAAATATTTCAGTAGAGGAACCACCTTGGAACGGTCAGCAGAAAAAACTACTGGGAATCTTAACTCTTTGCATGGTAATTTTGCATGCTTTTTTGTCGTCTGTGTGTGTGTGTGTGATTTTTTTATTAACTTTAATTTTGCAATATATATATATATATATATATATATATATATATATATATATATATATATATATATATATATATATATATATATATATATATATATATTTGAGGAATACCATCAGAGTGCCAAACAGTTTGGATCCAGATCTTTGTCGGGCCTGATCTAAGTCCAAACTGTTTGCAAATGTTATCAACAAACGACAAACGTCGCCACTAGCGGGGAAAAAGTTTAAACCAGCTATTCGTACGAAACCCCACTCTTATTTCTTGTGCAGCTTCAAATTACAATTATATTTTCGCTGCGCATGGAGGTCCTCTACCTGTTCTACCAAACATCACAATGAAACACATACAGTTGACTCTCGCTATCTCGACCTCGCTTACCTCGAATAACCGCTTATCTCGAAGTGAAAATCTGGTCCCTGCCTAAACATGAAAATCTAACAACATGTAAAAAATATTGTGGAAAAGAGGAGAAATTGCTCCTAAGGAGCAATGTCTCCTCTTTTCCACAATATTTTCAATATATCTCTAATTTCAAGTCCAATTACACATGTATTTGTTAACTGTGGTTAATCGAATTAGTTTTTCCTCAATTCTGCAAATCTGATATGTCGAAGTACGGATATCTAGAAGTATTTCAGATAGTCCCTTGGAATTCGAGATAACGAGGGTCGACTGTATATTCTCCCACCTTTGCCTATATGAAATAGGCCTTTTGCCCATATGAGAAAACTTCTGTCTCACATGACCAGGAACAATTCACTGGTCCTAGGAACAATTCACTTAAAGTTGGGTGAAAAAGAATCCATCATGAACATGAGCCAGTCCATACAGGATAGGAAAATCTCACCCTCGGGGTAGGAATTACAACCAGGGACTCGGCATGTCTCGTCCCTGGTTGAAATTCCAACCCCTCGGGTGAGATTTTCCTATTCTGCATGGACACTCATAATAGATTCTTATAGTCACAAACTCTATGATGAGCCATAGAAAAGGTCTCAATGGCGATCTGAAGCCAGAACAATACAAAACCACACATTACGAAAACATGCCTATTCAAATATATTTAAAATTTTACCACCAAAAATGAAAATTTTCAGACAAAAAAAGTTCTGACATTTTTCATATTTCTGCTCAAAACATAGATTGTGGGTAGTCGTTAGAACCGCCTCGACGAGGCGGTTCTAACGAATACCCACAATCTATGTTTTTGAGCAGATATAAGAAAAATAATGTATACCCCTGTAAACCCCAGTTTTACGATTTAAAAGTTGGGTTTAAGTGGGCCAAAATTATGTAGACATGTTTTCATGATGAACTGGACCATGATGACCCGACCACGAACCCCTTCTGGAATAAGGGTGTACTTTAGAAGTAAAGAATTTGTTTTTAAGGGGAGCAGAATTTTTCCTTTTCTTCCAAGGGAGCAGTATCTTTCCTTTTAAACTAGACTCCTTTTCAGAAGGCAGGCGTCGATAGTGTTTTCTCCACTGGATGTGTATTTGTTTCCCTTCCGTCACCCACATTTATTTGTACATTTATACACAGTACCCGCCGGTAAACCAGTGAACCGTATTTTTACTTAAAATTCTGACAGACATACTTAAGCAAACTTTTTAGACCCAGACCAAACAGCTCCTAAATGTCTAATTTGAGCAATGTCTAGACTGTTTGTGATTCAGGCACATTACGTTAACAAGCCTACGCAATGTACATTGTATATGTAAATCCATATGTTCCTCCATCATAAATAGAATAAATAAGGGTATACAAGGGTGTGGTTCACTTAACAAAGTTTCATAATTTTTCAAGTTTTAAATCTGATTGAATTTTGTATTTGCATTGCCATGAGCATCTTTTTATACTTTATGGATACAACGAACCCTCGTTACAACGACAGCATTTGTTCCCAAAGATGTTGCCATTAATTTGAGTTTTGCTGTTGTAAATAACCCTTAATGGACAGAATGATATGTAAGAAAGACCTTGTTTTATTCTTATTTTCTCAAAGACCATATGTTTTGGATATTTGTTAGAATCGCCTCAGTGAGGCGATTCTAACAAATATCCAAAACATATGCTGCTCAAAGTTTTAATGCAATATTCTTGAATAATTTCTCATTAACTGTCACATCTTGAGCAAAGGTTTCGTGGCATTCAAATTGTCATTATAACGAATTTTATCGTTGTATCGAATGTCGGTATAAAGAGAATTGACTGTATACCTTAGTGCACTTTATAAGAACATTTTCTTCTCTATATGCGTAGCACTTTCATTATGCACATTACGCATGTACATACCATGTGTAAGAAAAAATAACATTATTTGCAATTAAAGAACCATCGACTAACTTAAAATATTTTGCTAGGAGCCTCTATTAAAAGAAATAATTTATACTTAGACAAAATGGGGACTGCTCTTAAAGGAAATAATTTGCTATGGGGAGCAATTTTTTCCCCAGAACATACCCCCTATTTTGGAAGCAATACTAGGGAAAATTGTTCAATATGTTTCCTGGCTGTATGTAAAAATTTCCTTCTTGCTCCGCCGCTGTACTTTGCTACAGTATAGACAATAGATTTGATGCACAACGGCGGAAAAGGGCCCTTATGCAATTTGCGGACAACGCAGGCCCTGATCAGCCTGCGCATTCGCGCAGGCTGATCAGGGCCTACGTTGTCCGCATACAGAATCAGCGGATACTGTAATATATGACGACGAACAGATGATGTCCAGATCAGACTGCACGAATGCGCATGCTCATCTGGACCTTTCCTGTTTGCATATTCATTAAGGGTCTTTTTTCTACGTTGTGCATCATATGTCATGGCTTACATGACCCTTGCAAAGAGGAATATCCAGATAAATATTTTTGTTTAATTTTCCTCTTAGAAAACACATGAAGTTACCCATAAGAAGCGTATTGCAAAAGCGATGGCATTGAAGTACATCACGAAAACACGCCTATATAATTTTGACATCCTTAAACCCCAATTTTATATGGTAAAACTGGCGGTTTACAAGGGTATACTTTATTTTTTCTCATTTTGCTAAAAAACATACACTGTGGGTACTCGTAAGAGCCGCCTCGCCGAGAAATATGAAAAATATCAGATTTTTTTTTTTATTATTTTTTTTATGGTTGTCAAATTTTCAATATATTTGAATAGGCCTGTTTTCGCAAAGTACATTACACATTGGTGCGTTTAGATGAGCAATTTTGGATACATTTAAGGTACATTTTTTTATGAACATTAAGGAATTAAACATGCTGAAATATAATTCAGATTTTATGAACATCTTCCATACACTTAAACTTTGTTTTGAATAATAGCAAACAAGTCATAAAGTTGTCACACTGATTTGAAAAAGTCAAACAATAATTATAAAATGTGGTCGCAAACATCAGGAAAACACGCTTATATAATATTGACCCCTTAAACCCCACTTTTATATAGTAACACTGGGGTTTACAGGGGTATGCATTATTTTTCTTATTTATGCTCAAAAACATGGATTGTGGGTACTCGTTAGAACCGTCTCACCAAGGCGGTTCTAACGAATATCCACAATCTATGTTTTGAGCAGAAGTATGAAAAATATTAGATTTTTTTATCTGAAAATTTTATGTTTTTGGAGGTAAAATGTTTTATAAATTTGAATAGGCGTGTTTTCGTAATGGCATTCCAGACCAACCCTCATAATGTCTTAATCAGATCAATTTCGGATTTGTTCAAATTAGGGCCATTAATCATTATTCTAATATTGTAAGAATTAATATACGTGTACTTTCTTTGTTATTCGTGAGCTAAGATTTCAGTTTGTATGTATCATCTTTCAAAGTAAGCTTGAATATCGTTTTTAAAACAAACAAGTAATTCAAGTAGGAAATTCTCATTTACGTTTTAATTACATTAACCTGTCTATGTAATACACATCCCATGTCCCCTCTGTCTCTCTCTCAGTCTCTCTCTGTCTCTCTCTCTCTCTCTCTCTCCCTCTCTTAAGTGAAAACGGGGATATACACGGTGTATGGAGGTCCAACTAATCGGCGATCTTTTTTTAACTCCGTAGGTTTTATACTTCATCACGAAAACACGCCTATATAATTTTGACCCCCTTAAACCTTACTTTTATATAGTAAAACTGGGGTTTACAGGGGTATACATTATTTTTCTTATTTCTCCTCAAAAACATAGATTGTAGAACTCGTTACAACCGCCTCGCCGAGGCGGTTCTAACGAATACCCACAATCTATGTTTTGAGCAGAAATATGAAAAATATCAGAATTTTTATCTGAAAATTTTTAATTTTTGGGGGTGAAATTTTTGAATAGGCGTGTTTCGTAATGTGTTTAAAGTTGCCGTTATTTCTGTCAAATATTTGTACGTTTGCATTCAATACAGCTGTCTTAAAGGCTCCATATTCCTCAAAGATAGACAGTTTTAATCCAAGAAATGTTTAATAAATTGTTGTATGGTATTAATACGATCATAAAAATGTGGCATCTGACAGCCTGTAAAATTTCATTTAGTCTTTCTTTTTTATGAACTGGATCAAAAATGAACTGATTTTTATCGTATCTCTGAATTATGTTGGCAAAATTAATTCAGAGATACGATAAAAGTTATTTTATTTTTGACCCAGTTCAAGAACGAGAGACTAACTGAAATTTTACAGGCTATCGTGTGCCACATTTTATGATTGAATTGATACTATATGTCAATTTATTAAACTTTCCTTAGGTAATAATAATATCTATTTTTTGAGGAACAGGGAGACTTTAATGTTCTTTAAAACTAAACCTTCATTTGTATCGTAGTCTATGGTGAAAAGATCATAAAATACACAAAATTGTATAGCTCAAGATAGGTAGAATATCATGTTCATATTTCTTCTTATTTCTTCGCGAAAATATATATTATGGTACACATTAGAAGCGCCTTCGCGAGGCGCTTCTAATGAGTACCTACAACATTTATTTTTAAGGAAAAATAAGAAAACATTTATCATGTGCGGTTGAAAGAGCATGTTATCTACTGATACAATGTACATTTCACGTAGATGAGTTATTGTAATGAAATATTTTTTCGCCTAAATGAGGTGTTTGAAAAGACACCCTGTAAGTGAACGAACGTTAAAAGAATGCAACGTTAACTATTTTTTATACTTTTGTAAAAAGATTCTCAAAGGAATGACCTTTGGGAGCAAAGAACGTATCCGCATGGAATTGAAAACGGCTGACATGTCAAATTTTCTGGGCCAGACTTGCTAGTTTCGGCATATAATGCCTTATCAGTGGCCCGACCCTCATAACGAATTTTCAAGAACACGGAATAGAGTCAACGATAACAAAGGGCGAGAAAACACAAACTACACCATATTATTGCATAAGAAGCAGTGTCTCACGTTATTAAAAGCCGTGCAATCACGTGTTGTGCTTTAATTCACGGCTAAACAACTTTCAATATGACCGTAACAGAGCCACAGATTTGCTGCCGTTACGAGATGTGTACTGCATGGCCCTAGAACGAGCATAGTCCGTGGCAATTGCGTTCGAGAGACATCGGTGAAAAGGCGAAACAAAATAGTGCAAGAAATAACGCGAAATATAGCAAATGTTTTCAGTTTTATGCAATAATAGCGATCGAACATGGTTTTGCAATGCATTAACATTCGCCAGGTCCCTAGGGAGGTGTTGAAAACCGCGGCCTCCGGCCTCGGTTTTCAACACCTCCGTTGGGGCCTGGCGACTGTTAATGCATGAAAACCCATGTTTGATCCGTATAAAGAAGTATATGAAGACGTTGTACGGCCGCCACACGGTACTAACACTAGTTGTAGTTGTATAAGATGAATAGAGTATAAGTTTATCCGCGTTAGAAAAAGGTATTTTCGAATTTATCTGAACCGCACTGATGTATATCATCCTGTGCGAGCGCACATTTGAATTATTTTGAACACTATGAAGTATCAAGAGCATTTGCGAAGATCTTGATTACTTTGCAACACCCTTCAGAAAGCAGTTTGGTGCTTTACTCAGAAGGAGTAAATTCGCAATTTATTTTGTCAAGATTCAATGCAATCCCTTTCGTCGTAACTACGTACCTAGGCACCATTTTTTTCTGTTAAGTGGTTTTACCATTATTGTCTTTCGCATAGTAAAAATGGATGTTAATCATGCAGAAGTCGATAGGGTGGGCAGTTTGGATGCAGGTATTCATTACGTTTCTTTTGTTCCAAATGTCTTAAGTATTTAAAGTATTGTAATGAAAAATCAATAATTCGAAATCTATAAATTAAAGTAAAACTGTTTTATTTAAAAAAAAAATAGTTTACTACAGAAACTGCATAGGTTGGACCAAATTTTTGGCAGTAAAATTATTTTTACGGTATATGTTTAAAAACAACGCAGAGAAACAGGAAAGAAAAATGGTTCTTGATAAGACATTGTCGATCAAAAATCTTTTTTTTTTTAATTTAAACGCCAAGCAAGAACATCTTTCCGAGGGATGTCGAAAGCATAGTAGATCGCTAATTGAATGGCACAGCTCAATTATAAAAATACAAGTTTATCGTCTAATGCTTAACATGCTGGGCCCAGTTGTTCAAAGCGTCGTAAGCTTAACGAGCTCGTTTAGGGTCATTTCGTTAACTGTTTTAGCAGATTCAATATACAATTTTCTGAAATTTTTTGCTGAAAAAATGTGAGTAACTTTTTCACTGCAAAAGCTACTCACATTTTTTCAGCAAAAAATTTCAGCATATTTGCGTATCACTCGATGTAAATTTTAACGAACCGTTAACTAACGACATCGTTAGCTTTAAAAAACTGGGCCCTGGTTGAAATGTTCAGAATACGACATACTGAAATATTTTTCACATTTTTTCCAGAAAACAGGGTTTGACATTTCATGCAAATTGTTTTGCATGGCTTTTCTTGAAAAAATGCCATCAGCTTGTAGCTTGCAGACAGTGGTAAAAGCTAAGTTGCATTTGTCTTTGTGGTAATATCTTAGAGGGAATGGAATGAGAATTATCTGTCAATAGATTTTTAATCTCCATTCTCGAAAAAGAATACTTTTATCCTCTATGGGAGCATTTTTCTTTTTCTTTTTAGAGAAGACTCCTTTCCATAGGTTTAATGTCCAGGGCCAAAATTTACAACCGTTTCTTAGAGTAAAGGTCTACCTTAACTTAAGGTCCTCAAAGTGGGTGACCATAAGGCCCTTTTGCTGCCCCATAACAAAAAACTACATTTTTTGCTGATAAATTACCCATAGTGTCCCATTTACTAAAATACATCACGAAAACATGCCTATAAAATTTTGACCCCCTTAAACCGCACTTATATATAGTAAAACTGGGATTTACAGGAGTATGCATAGTTTTCTTATTTCTGCTCAAACCATAGACTGTGGTACTCATTAGAACTGCCTCGACGAGGCGGTTCTAACGAGTACCCACAATCTATGTTTTGAGCAGAAGTATAAAAAATATCAGGATTTTTTATCTGAAATTTTTCATTTTTTGGTGCTAAAATTTTCAATATAATTGAATAGGCATGTTTTCGTAATGAGTATTGATTTTGCAATGTAATCGCTAGTTTTTGGAGTATCATATTTTAAATACTGTTTCTCTCTTAAAATATATAACACCCAGTTAAACTTTTTTTCTGTTTGACAGATAAATACCTTAGCCAATAGATCCTATTTTACTTACTTCCCTTTAAAAATAATATTACATCTGCATCAACTTTTATGAAAATCCTCAGCTTTTGTCAGTTTTTGCATCTTGGATTTCAATAAAACCTAGCTTTTCTCCGGAAGTGAATGGTGAATGATTTTGAAACTTACCTGAACACAACATTGGATATGACTGGGACAATGCAAAGAGCTGAATAAGTTTATTATTATTAAGTTTATGACCTTGTTTTTCAAGGTCAGATGGGCTTGGAATTGTCAAAAGGGCAGATGCTCTTTAGGCTATTTTTTTGCTACTTAACATTACGAAAACACGCCTATTCAAATATATTGAAAATTTTCTTTAATTCAAGGGGGCCAGTCGTTCAAGTGCCTTGTCCATCTGATCATACAGTCACTGTCCGATTCTACAAGAAACATGATAATTGTACTGAAGAAAGTGAAAGAGTTTTACAATAAGAAACGACCAAGCAAAATATGGTCAGGAGTCCACCTTTTTCATGACAACGCCTCCTCTCATAAGTGTGAGGTTGTTAAGTCTTTTTGGCTTCTGAAAAGGTGAAAGTTTTAAACCATCCACTTTATTCACCTGACCTGAGTCCCTGTGACTTCTTTTTATTTCCGAGGCTTAAGAAAATGCTTTCTGGGAATAAATATACGTCTAGAAGTTCTCTTGGCAGCGCTATTTATCAGAGTCTCCAACATATACCAAAAGAAGACTATTTACCTGCTTTTTGCGACTGGGAAAGGTTACAAAAAATGTGTTTCAGTAAAGGGGGAATACTTTGAAGGTTTGTAATAAAAATATGTCGGATAAAACGTAGCACTGAAGTAATCCGAACCCAGTGACAAAACTTTTTGCAGGACCCTCGTATTCATATAAGTTTTAGAAGAATTCAGCAATAGGTTCCAGAGATAAGCTACGTAGGATATTTTGAATATTAAGATGCGAAAATAACAAAAATCAGAGGGTTTTTTTTTTATAAAATAATTGCTGCAGACTTTATATTTTACTTAAAAGGGTAAAATGTGAAACAGGATACTAACTGAGGCATTAGTCTAACAAATGAAAGTTGGTATAACTGGCAGTGGTATACTCTAAAAGAGACACAGTTTATAGTATGATGCTTTCGGTTCATACTGATATACCCCTGCCCATTAACATTATCATGTTGCTCCAGATCTTGGGCTCATAAACCTAAGAAGCGTCTAGTGAACAAGTGGGCCGAGATAGTCCTAAAGCGCTTACCTGACTTCACATTACCCTTATATAAACTGTATTAAGATATTATCAAAACAAACATTCTTATGATGTTTAATTGAAACTGGCCTATCTTAAGTTGTTTGTTTTATATTATTGTTTAGCTCTGGTAGCCATCTTGCTCAATGGAGCAGAACCATTTATCCGCTTTGGTAGACAGTCACCAAGGCAACATTCCTGTGAAGTTTGATTGAATTTGGCGGAAGGGTTTAGGAGGAGTTTTTATTTAAATAGTGTGTCTGTTTGGAAGCCCTGATAGTCATGTTGTTCATTGGGGCGAAGCCGTTTTAGCTATTTTTTGGTACAGATACGTATTTGTTTTATACTAGACAACATTCCTGTGAAGTTTGATTATAATTGGCTGAATGAGAGTTAGCATTTAAAGATTTTCTATTTTAGTTCTGGTAGCCATCTTATTCATTGGAACAAAATTATTCAGCTAGTTTAGTAGAGAGTCATGTAGGCAAATTTCTTGTGTAGTAAATAAGTGAATCAAAACATAATACAATCAGATCCACATCACATTAGGAAAACAAGCCTATTCAAATATACTGAAAATTTCACCACCAAAAAATGAAAGTTTTCAGATAAAAATGTTGTTATTTTCATATTTCTGTTCTAAACATAGATTGTGAGTACTCGTTAGAACCGCCTCTGTTACTCGTTAGAACCACCTCACAGATGCGGTTCTAACGAGTACCCACAATCTATGCTTTTGAGTAGAAATCAGAAAAATAATGTATACCCCTGTAAACCCCAGTTTTACTATATTAAAGTGGGGTTTAAGGGGGTCAAAATTATATATACATTATATAAGAAAGTTCTTGTTTCATTCTTATTTCCTCATAGTACATTGTGTTTTGGATATTGCCTCACTGAGTTGATTTTAACAAATATCCAATACATATTTTGCTTGCAGTTTTTGTGCAACATTGTTGCATTATGAAAACATGCCTATTCAAACAAACTGAAAATTTTCCCACCAAAAAATGAAACTTTTCAGGTAAAAATTTCTGATATTTTTCATATTTCTGCTCAAAACATAGATTGTGGTATTCATTAGAACCGCCTCGTCGAGGCGGTTCTAACGAGTACCCACAATCTATGTTTTGAGCAGAAATAAGAAAAATAATGTATATCCCTGTAAACCCCAGTTTTACTATATAAAAGTGGGGTTTAAGGGGGTCAAAACTATATAGGCGTGTTTTCGTGATGCATAATTTCTTATTAACTGTCAACTCTCTAACGAAGGTTTCGTGACATTCAAATTGTCATTTTAATGAATTTTGTCATTGTATCGAGTGTCGGTACTGTATCAAGTAACGGTAAGCACACAGACTAGACACACTTTAATGACCTTTAAGCAGAAACCACGTTCAACAGCACATGTATCTGCCCTTTCGACAACAACTCACAGGTATATGCATAGGTACACAAGAATGTTACTCCCACTTAACAGACATGAATGTTACATGTTTGTTCGAATCATTGCAGATATTTTGAACTTTTAATAAAAATAAAAACGTTCAAAATAAGTTTTTTAAACGCATGACGCGCATGTTTGTAAGCAATTTCCAGTCTCTGATCATACTGTAAAATGACCTAGGGATTGTGTATTTCTCGTTCACATAGGTTATTACAATGTGTTTATATTTATTTGCTGTTTTAAAGAATTATGACTGTGCAAATATTAAAGAACTCGATATTAGTGCCGGCTAGTCTGATGTTCAAAAAGTATCAAAAGATTGTGTTACTGTTTTATAGAAACGTGAGCTTTCAGTGGAAATGAGTCATACTTTCGTACTGTTTGTTTGATCACGTGAAACGCAACAAGACAGAACTGCGTCTCCGTGAATGTTCGAATTGCGCATACCCAACACAATACCTTCGAGGCATATATGGAGGGTGAATACCTAGATCAATATGTGCATTTGTGCAGATTGATCGGGGTGTTCGTAAACAAGTCATATGTTCTTTTCACTGATGATGTTAACGGACAGCACAGGTCCTTGTCGCAGGCTGATTGGAATCTTCGTTCTCCGCATACCGTATTTACCATAAGCGTTCGGATAGATAGGCATGAGACCAGGAGGTCGCGGGTTCGACCCCCGCCGAGGTCGGCAACATTCTTTCGTAGAGATTGATCATGAAATATTTTCTACGGTCATTCTCTCCCTTCCGCTGATTCAAGAAGGGCAGTTGTCAGTTTCTGGCAAAAGAATGTGCACAATACTGGTTAACCGCTTAGAGGGCAAAGCCTGCCCAGTAAACGTGTGGTTAGGTAAACTGACCGCGCTCGACATGATCCCATTGGGTTGACTGGGCCGTAAAACCTCAACACAAACAAGATAGGCATGAGAAAACTGTGTAGACCTTGATCAGACGTCGCGTTTTGTGGCGTCTTATCATGGGCTACACTGTTTTTCATCCAGCGGTCTTTGGACAAATGAAGAGTAGTTTAATTGACTATCTGCGCACGTTCATCACACTGAATTTGGTACTGTAGCGCTGCAAACTGCAATGTTGGCATATGAAGGGTTTCAATCAAACGGAGGCCATTTAAGGGCATTTCACTTTCTTTTTTCTTTTCTTTTCTTTTTTTTTTTTTTTTTTTTTTTTTTTTTTTTATATTTTTTTTTTTTTTCAAATAGTTCTACACTATGAAACAAGATGGCCACTGTGCTCATATATAGTAAATCAGTTTTGAAAAGCTTCTTCTCCAGAACCAAGAAAGCTTTGAGAGGCTTAATCTTGATATATAGCATTAGAGACGCAAGGTCTATCAAATTTGTTCAAATGATGATCCTAGAATGACTTCAGACCTTTTTACGGCACAGTCAAATTTCTGTCCTAGTTGCCGTGGCAATACTGGACTAATGTTGCATGGTATCTGTAGATATACAATGGCTGTTTTACTCAGGTAAAAGAATCGTGGCCCACGGGCCTCTCGTTTCGTTTATGTGTGGCTGGGATTATGTACAGAAGCTATAGGAAACACATGCCATAAGTAAGTGAATCAAATGGGTTAACCCTTGCCTTTTATCAGCTCACCCGAGCCTTTGGCTCAGTGGTGAGCTTATAGTATGTGCAAGCTTCTGCTGTCTGTTGTCTATAGTCTGTAGTCTGTCGACATTTTCAAGCGTCTGCTCCTCTGAAATCCTTGAGCCGATTGAAGCCAAATTTTAAATTGAGCCTCTATGGATTAGGGTTACGAAAGCGTGTTCACAAAGCCAAGGTCACATTACCGCGGCCATGTCCATATATGGTAAAATCCTACTAAAATCTTCTTCTCAAGAACCATTTGGCTTAGTGCCTTGAAACTTGGTATGTAGCTTCGGAAACTCGAGCCCATCATCATTATTTTCAAATGACGACCCTGGGTTGACCTTGGCCTCACATAGGCCAAGGTCAAATTTGGGCTCTTGGGTTTTCGATTGGGTAAAAAGAAAACAGTGCATTTTACAGAAAGGATTGCAGCCTGTGATCTGAAAGTCGTTAGATTCAGCCAAATAAACGAGTAAATGAATTCAGCTACATGAGTATCAAAGGTCAAGGTCATTTGGTATATCATTTTATCAAAGCCATATTCTATGTGAAGTTTCTGTCGCCAAATTAAATAAAGCTGTATTCCACACCAAGTTATTGTACGATACAGAGATCAAAGGTTTTTCGAACTGTATCAGCTACCATACTCATATGTGTCACTCTTTAAAAATGTAACTACACTTCAACCTCTTTATAATACGGTTCGTTATAACACTGTTTCGGATATAACCCGGTTCAAAGATGGATCCCAAAAAAATGTATAGATTATATTGAAAAATGACCATAAATGGTCATTTTTCAATATAATCTACACATTTTTGTTTGGATATAACACGGTTGTTTAACTAACACGGTTTATGCTATGGATCCAACAAAAGTGTTATAAAGAGATTGTGGTGTATAAGCCTGCTGAGAACAAATAGTCTCAGGTGAGCTACAGGACCATTGGTGGTAATACTTCAACAATAACTGTTATCATTTTGTTTCTTTTCCAGATTGTAAAAAAGTAAAATCGTGAAACATCAACCAGAAATGAAGTACTTACATGTTTTGGTAAATATTTATAGCAGAGGCTTATAATTCTACTAATGGGGCTATGATCCTTGAAACGACTTACATGAGGATAATGCCATATCATAGGCTAGCTGCCCAGATTATAAAGGATATAGTACACCCACATGAACCCAACCATGTTTGTACTATTTTTTTTCAGCTTTTATTCTAAGCATTAACCTAATCACGTTTCATATGATTTAAAAGCTTAGATGTAATACTTATACACAATGTTTGAAACCAATTAATCTTCATTTTTACATGACATCAGACAGAAATCTGGACTAAAGTAAGGCCAGCCTATAAAGACCGTGATGGTCCTTTTATTTTCATGACTTTTTGACAGCAAATCAGAAATGCTTCTTTAATAAAATAATTAAGCAAATATAATCAGCTACCAATGAAAGCCAAGAGCTGAGAACCGCTATGTTATTATACAATGACAGACAGCCCTTTACACTTAAGTCCATACCCATAAAGCTATTCTTTCCAGAAGCATCAAAGCCATAAAATGTTATGGTCATTTTGCGGTAATTATGGATGAAGAACAAATGACAAAAGAAAGCAGAAGTATTTGTCACCGTGGGTATTGATTTAGCCATTGCCATTTTAATGGCAGTGCTGATAAGGAAAACAAAATTAGCAGCTACCGTTAAGAAGAATTTTTTGCCAAATATTATCAAAATATTTATTATCAAAGATAGAAATTTGTAGTTTATGTATATATTTCATATTTTAATGAGGAACACAATTCTACAGAAATGTAAAAAAAAATGCTAAAAAAAAGTATAGCTTCACCCAAACTATATCCTTAAGAAATGATTTTAGATTTTATTACCTTCTGTGGTCTTTTAACCTTTACTACTATCTAGGCAAATTCAGCAGACGTAAAGGTGATTATATTTTTCTCTTTCTTTTCCAGAAAACAGGGCTTGACATTTCATTCAAAACTTAAGGAAAACTTCAAAATGTCGTCTGCTAAATTATTTTACCCAGCAGGCAAAGCGTTAATAAGCTTTGACTAAGTAAATGACATCTGTAATTGTTTGTATTCCTGATAAACTCTAAGTCAGAAGTCAATCAGATGATTGGCAACCCGCACACGTTATATACCCTACATTACATTACGAAAGCACGCCTTTTCAAATATGTAGAAAATGTCACCTCAAAAAAACTGAAAATTTTCAGACACAAAATAGCTAATATCTTTCATAATTTTGCTCAAAACATAGATTGTGGATACTCGTTAGAACCGCCTCGGCGAGGCGATTCTCACGAGTACCCACAATCTATATTTTTGAACAAAAATAAGAAAAATAATGTATACCCCTGAAAGCCCCAGTTCTATTATATTAAAGTGGGGTTTAAGAGGGTCAAAATGATATAGGCATGTTGTCGTGATGAGGGATGAGGGATCTGTTGGTAAAATTATACGCCTCTGTTTATAGTGATTATATTTTATTTTAACCTGTATGCACAGGTTTCACTTTCGGTGGAACTTAAGCCTGTTCTTCGAACATCTGCATAGATGTTTACACGCCAAATGCTGGTGTGTCTACTTCAAATAAACATTGCCCCCGGACTGTTAGTCCCTAGACATCACGAAAACATGCCTATATAATGTTGACCCCCTTAAACCCCACTTTTATATAGTAAAACTGGGGTTTACAGGGGTATACATTATTTTTCTTATTTCTGCTCAAAAACATAGATTGTGGGTACTCGTTAGAACCGCCTTGCCGCGGCGGTTCTAACGAGTACCCACAATCTATGTTTTGAGCAGAAATAAGAAAAATATCAGTTTTTATCTGATTTTTTTTTTTTTTTTTTTGGTGGTAAAATTTTTCAGTATATCTGAATAGGCTTGTTTTCGTAATGAACCTACCTCTATCCTCTTGCTATCTTGGCACAGTCCATGCTGAGTTCCACGTAGCTCATACGTCATCATAAATACATGTATCAAAAATGCTTTTATCTTTAATGCCATCTAGTGCATTTTTACCACTGTACAAGACGCATTGTCCATTTCTAATTGTCAGCCAATCAGATTACTTAATCCATTTTTTATATAAATTTACATACTGAATTCCAAATATTGTAGATCCAGACCAGTTGCCTTCCTAGCCAACTGATCGTGATCTTCATTGTTTGCAAAGGCAGGATATATCAGGACAAACAGTTAGAATCGAGTAAAATGTTATGGAGATATTGGTTAAAACAAATGTACGGGACTGGCAGATACATTAAATACCGATTGGCACTATTGGTTTCTAATGGCTACTATGGCCACCATGAACGTGTCTGGAACTATAAAAGATTTCCGTAGCTTTTGGTAACCGACCTGCAAACGACTTTTAAATCAGTCATGAAAATTTAAATACCAAAAAAACACGATTTTAACTATTTAAATACTTGTCCTATGAATTGTTCTGGTCAAATTTATTTGACGGCAGACAGTCAGTAATACTGACAATATGCATCTATTTAAAGATTGTGCAACCTCATGTCTTTTTAAATGACGTCCTAATAAGCTTACCGAAGCTATTCGACATGTGGAATGCCGGTGGGATTGTTAGCCGAAATCTCACAAAAAATCCACTGACAGTAACCGATAGTTACCGGAAGTTACCATTGGCAACCGAGGGCAACATCGACAGCCTCAGAAAGCGTTCTGAACAAAATATATATTACATGCATTTGTTTGCGCATTTTGTTGGTTTAATCCGTAAATATTTTATTTATACAAACCATGCAATAGCAAGAATGGTCCTGAACGGGGTCTTAACACTGTTTTATTTAGCCCTCAACATCGGCGGCGTCTGATTTAGGTCTGTACTTTTTGCCAATGTGCCAATGTTTTAATCCGGGCTGTATAGATAGCCCACTTTACGCGACACTTTAACGTTTCAACGACAAGAATGGCGTGACTATCAATAACCGTTAACTGGATTTCATACAAACGCACCGTTTGATTTCATTGGTCAATGGAAATCACGTGGAAATCACGTGGACTAGGGAATTTTGGTGCCCTATCTACTTTGGATCGATTGTAAACAATCGGCCCAAAAACTACTAACATGTTTCGATCGTACTTTAAAGTTTACTTTTCAAATCTTTACTTAAGAGCCCTTGGTACGTTTGGTATAGTTCCCGCCATGTTTACAAGAGAAATATTAGTTTTCTGACTTCCTGTTTGTTCTTCTACACGTCAACCTCCTTCTGAAAATAGGTCTACTCTTTATGGAAAGAATTAGCTCCCAAGGAAAGCAAATTCATTCTGTTTAGAATTTACGTATTTTCAAAAGTGAGGCAAACACTTTTACCGATGTTGCCTCTTCTGAGTTATTTCCCCTTAACGGCTTTTTAACGATAGTTTGAATAGACAGGCCCTGTAATTGTCATCATGCAACCGCATCTGTAATCTGTTGTTGGATTTTTCAGGTTTTCGTGCTTGGATTTGCTTACTCACAAGGGTCTGAAGGCACTGTTGGTAAGTTTGTACATTACGAAAACATGCCTATTCAAATATACTGAAATTTTTTCCACCGAAAAATTGAAAATTTTCAGATAAAAATTCTATTTTCTTTTTCATATTTCTGCTCAAAACATAGATTGTGGGTACTCGTTAGAACCGCCTCGACGAGGCGGTTCTAACGAGTACCCACAATCTGTTTTTGAGCAGAAATAAGACAAATAATGCATATCCCTGTAAACCCCAGTTTTACTATATGAAAGTGGGGTTTAAGGGGGTCAAAATTATATAGACATGTTTTCGTGATGATTTAGCCTTTCTATTATGCTCATAGTCTTACTTATATTAAACATCGCCATAAGAAAAGATGTTTTAGACCATGTTGTCTTCGTTGTCATTATTACTGTTAGCATAAATAGTGAACACAGCCCTTTCTACGAGACAAAACTTGTTTATGAGGGCCTCAAAGGGGTTTACTGACTAGCAAAATTTGGTCCCAAAATTATTGATTAGTGAATTTTGAGCTTAGTGACATCGGCGGGTCAAAGATTTACTGTTTACTAACTTTTGCCCTTGAATTTTTACTGATTACTGCTTTTTTTTTTATTAATGAACTTAACTTTTACCGCCCAATATTAATTTCAGAGGTACCCCATTGAGACCTACATTTATAAGCAATATACGTACTGCGTCTGCATTATAAATACTATGAATATTCTAAATAGTCAGACGTATTTACAACACATTTCTCAAAATTTGAATAAATCAACAGTAAAGACCAGTAGAAATTAAGCCCACTCCGCTATTAAGACCAGCTTTTGCCAGCCCAAATGTTTCTTTTTTTTTTTTTTTTTTTTTCTTTTTTTTCCTTGTTATTCTACATAACTCCAGATAAGAGAGGGTATCTGCAAAATATTTTTCTTATTTCTCCAGACAATATATGTTTTGGGTACTCATTAGAAGCGCCTCGGTTAGGCGCTTCTAATGAGTACCACAACATATATTTTGAGGAGAAATGAGAAAAATGTCATTATTTTTGGCTGAAAAAGCACCTTATCTAGAGCTATGTTAAAAGAGACTTGGAAGAGCATTGAACTTTTCAGAAATAATATTAGATAAATGAATTTGCAAAAATACTGAATGATGAGCAGCGTAGACCGAATGGTTTGATCTGGTCTGGCATGGTTGTCCGAATACAGAATATAAGTATGGAACAATGTAAATACTCTCAATTTGTTCACAGATTGTGGAACCCAATTCACCATTCCACATGGAAATATGGAATTTACTGGCAAAGAAACAACCGTTAACCACACAGTTCATGTCACATGTGACATTGGGTACCAAGTGCAAGGAAAACCATATATTACCTGCCTTTCTACCGGTAAATGGAGCAACGGTACAAGCTGCCAGATAACAAGTACGTATTTTAAAGGGACTTGATACATTTGATAAATTTTCTGCCGTTTTTAACCCATTATAGACTGAATGAACCCCCATATTGGAAGATTCTAATTTCGATTGTAGGTATGTCAGACTATTTGATTTAGATATTGCTAGAAAAAAAATGGTTGAACTATTTGCAAACAGTGGAGACCCTGATCAGACGCTGCTTTCTGCTGCGTCCGATCTGGGTCTGCACTGTTTGCCAATTACCATTTTAGGGGTCTCAAGACTACAGGGGTTAACATGCGAGACACCTTTTTTTACCTCCTGTATTTTTGCCTTCACACCAAATTTATTCTCAAAAGAGGTCTGTACCTTAAAAGAAAGAAAACATCTCAAGGAAAGCAAGTTCTTTATTTTCGAGTAAAAATGGAGACAAATAACTTTAAAATAGTTACCGACCCTGAAAATGTATCCATTCCTCGCAATTCACAACCGATACTTCCGTATATCTTTTGGCTGGTTCCAGTCATCATCAGTTGTTTAGTGTAGAAGTTCTTTACCGCATTTCATTTCAAAAAGAGTTTCACTATCAATCATCCTACATTCTGAATTAAACTGAATTACAAGACTTGGTATACTACTCAGAACTACGTCAAACAAGACGTACAATACAAATGCCACAACTTAATGTTCTTCTGCTGAAAACAAGTTTATAAGCAGACATGAGAAGAACCGTATTTATCTTAAGCACTGGAATATCCTAACTAGATACAGTCGACTCCCGTTATCTCGAATTCCAAGGGTCTCACTGAAACACTTCGAGATATCCGTACTTCGACATATCAGAGTTGAGAGAGTGAGGAAAACAATAAATTGAACAACCACATTTAACAATTTAATATGTAATTTGACTCCTGAAGTTAGAAATATATTTATAAAATAATGTGGAAAGGGGGAGAAATTGCTCCTGAGGAGCAATTTCTCCTCTTTTCCACATTATTTTGTTACCTGTTGTCATAGTTTCATGTTAAAACAGGGACCAGATTTTCACTTCGAGATAAACGGTAATTCGAAATAAGCGAGTTCGAGATAACGAGGTTCGACTGTACTTGACTTGTCCTAACATTTGAACAGGTCAATCCTACTACCTGTTTTTTTTTTTTTTTTTTTTTTTTTTTTTTTGTTGTTTTTTGTTTTAAATATCGCTGGAAGAGTAGCGAATAGTGTAGACCCTGATCAGACGCCGCGTTTTCAGCGTCTGATCAGGGTCTACACTGTTTGCGCAGGCCTATTTGTCCCGATACTAAGGGTTATTACGGTCAATACGTTTCAAAAATGTTTTAGGACTCTGGACCGCTGTGATGATATTTGGTCTCTGATACGACTGCATTACGAAAACATGTATATTCACATATATAGAAAATTTCACCATCAAAAACTGAAAATCTTCAGGCAAAAAACTGTGATATTTTTCATATTTCTGCTCAAAACATAGATTATGCGAGGCGGTTCTAACGAGTACCCACAATCTATGTTTTTGAGCAGAAATAAGAAAAATAATGTATACCCCTGTTAACCCCAGTTTTACTATATAAAAGTGGGGTTTAAATGGGTCAATATTATATAGGCATGTTTTCGTGGTGGTAAGTGGTTTATCATACTAAGCGGTCCCTATGTTGCAGTTCTTTTTTCGTGCTTCGGTGATTTCATGTGGCGTTGTTTTTCCATTGTTTGTTTTTCATCTGTCCTTCCTTTGGTGCCTCAAGAAGTTTGTGCTTCGTGGCCATTCCTGGGTGCCTTCACTTATATCATTACGAAAACACGCCTATTCAAATATATTGAAAATTTTACCAAGAAAACCTGAAAGTTTTCAGATAAAAAATTTGATATTTTTTATATTGCTGCTCAAAACATAAATTGTGGGGTACTCGTTAGAACCACCTTGCAGCGTTAGAACCGCCTCGTAGAGGCTGTTCTAACGAGTACCCACAATCTATATTTTAGAGCAGAAATAAGAAAAAATAATGTATACCCCTATCAACCCCAGTTTTATTATATTAAAGTGGGGATTAAGGGGGTCAAAATTATATAGGCATGTTTTCGTCATGATTTTAATTTTAATTTTCATTGAAAAATTAATACATTGTAAAAACAAATTAGTATGACCTTCACAAAATATGCCAGATTAAATGTGCTGAATAGAAATGTACAGAACTTAGGTGTTATATTCTGTTAAAATCGAATTACAATTTTCAGAGTGCAAAACCAAGCCTTCTCTTGCACATGGGTCAGTGAAAATTGCCGGTAAAGAACCAACGTACAATATGACTTTTCCAGTGGTATGTGACGAGGGATATGACACATATGGACCTTCGTACTTAACATGTCTTTACGATGGTTCCTGGAGCACGAATACAATTTGTCATCTTAGAGGTAATACTTGAACTGTAACGAGCGAAAATGTACCTTCAGATATATGCGCACAGCGAAGACTCAGATCAGTCAGCCAATCGCGCTGTCCGTAAGAAAAAAACAAAACAAGAAGAAGACCCTTTGCTATCCAAAAAGCGCCCAGACAAGACTCTGATCAGACTGCTCAGGTGCACAGTCTGATCTGAGTCTTCGCTTAGCACACAAAGTACATTATTTGAACCAGTGCATGACAAAAACCAAGTAAAAGACTACATGACTGTTCATCTGAACGCAATTTGCCACCGGTTTAACATTTTATGAATGCTCTATGGCTTGGGTTCGTCGATCGCATATTTCTTGGTGTCAACAAAAAAGGCCTTGTCACTTTGCACATATGTTGGAAGTTTCGATAATGTCCTTTTGTCTTAACATGCAAAAATGTAAAAACAAAAAAATCATTAAATTTTTTACGTTGAGAACTTTTATTAATAATCCGTTATAATTTTGTCTCATTTGATTTTTCGCTCGTTCCCAGCAAATAGGCATATGACTATTTCGTTCTAAAGCACTGTCGCACAATGTACATCATTCATTCTATCAAATTGTTACTCTGAATAGAAGATGTTTCCTTTGATTTTTAAAACTTGTTTTTGGCGTGAACTTAAAGTTCATATAGTAAATATGTTTTAGAATGTACAAAGTGAAAGTTGAATTAAAGGCTTTGACAAAAACGAATTACAGAGGCTGACAGAATAAGGTCACAAATGATCTTATTAAACTTCGTCTAAACCCTGTCTTTGGGCTTAAGCGAACTGTTTATTGCTCAGTCCAGACTGCATGTGTATATATTTTTATCAGATCAGCCACAGTCTACATGTAACTAGAAATGTATGTTTGTTAAACACCATGCCCCCAAAAATATGCTTTTCTTTAACTCCGGCAACGTGTTTCGGAATTTGCGAAAACTAGCTGCGCACCCATTATGAAAACACACCTATTCAAATATATAGAAAATTTCACCTCCAAAAACTGAAAATTTTCAGATAAAAAGCTCTGATATTTTTCACATTTCTGCTCAAAACATAGATTGTGGGTACTCGTTAGAACCGCCTTGCTGAGGCGGTTCTAACGAGTACCCACAATCTATGGTTTTGAGCAGAAGTAAAGAAAATTATGTATACCCGTGTAAACACCAGTTTTACTATATAAAAGTGGGGTTTAAGGGGGTCAAAATTATATAGGTATGTTTTCGTGATATTCAGGTGCCCAGACTGATCTAAGTCTTAGCTGAGCGCGAAACCATTCTTGTTGGAAATGCTGTGCCCCGACTCATACTTCTTGTTCTTTTAAAATGAACAGATTGCGGAAAAGAGGTGTTTATTCAAGATGGTCACGCAGACTTTACTGGCAGAGATACATTTGTCAATCACACTGTTCCTGTCGTTTGTCTGAATGGTTATGAAATACATGGGGATAAAGTTCTCACTTGTGGTCCTACTGGCCAGTGGAGTAGTGGTACCACCTGTCGTATAAAAGGTACGATTACATCGCAATATGTTAGATTAGTATACTGCTTACTTAATATGTCATCCTCGTAAAAGAAAGACATTATTATGATAATCTTATTTTTATTATTATCAGATAAGTAGCTTTTAGCACTGTGGTGAAAGATTTCAGCAGACAACCCAGCAATACTTTTCTTATTTTGCTTATTTACCAAGAAAGTAGGCTTTGAAATTCCATGCAAATTGTCTCTTGTGGAGACAGTTTGTATGTTATGTCAAGGCTGTTCTCTTGGAAAAATAAGATAACATGTTATCAGTGTGTCGTCTGCTGAATATGCCCTTAGAGTGGTTAAGGTTAAATCAGAGTAAATGTCCTATCTGTCCGACCGCAATGTGAGCTAACGTTTTATACATGTATTTACATTTCGATTTAAGACTCTTAGAGAAACCTATAGAACCCAGTGTAGTTTATTCGTCCATGAACGCAATGGATCACACGAAGTGGCGTGACATCAAAACAACTGACGCTTTCGGAGATTTGATTGGACGCTGCTACTGTTGTGATGACGTCGCCGCTCTTAAGCTATCCAAATATAATCCGCCTGCGCTTAACGCAGCCTGTAATGTGAAGTTCTCTCCAAGGCACGCGAGAAAAATAATGTAAATATAAGCAATAAACTTTATTTTTTCCGAAATTTTCATGAACTTCGAAAAAAATAAAATTCATTTCTTAAATGTATAAAATGTATCGGGATGTAACAAACACTGTAGCCATCTGTTTACCTTCGTCACCAATCGCTTGCCGTGACTGTAAAGCAGTGCATAAAGAGACCGACAAAACACAAAGAGAAACGAGGTGAGGAACGTGTATGAACAAAGAAAATACAAAACCGCACAAGTGTAAAAGCTAAATTGCAAACAAAGCAGAAATGCAACAGAGGAATCGCCTTGGGACAGTCAGCAGATAAAAAAACTACTAGAGGTTTAAAAACTAGATTTTATTCGACCTAAGCATTTCCTTCAAGTCTGGTACAGCCCAAATTACAAATGTGCGTTCGATCCTAGAAGGATTACTTTACCTAATCCATGCCTACCAAACGAAAGGATGCGTAACCATCGGTTAAGAACGTTAAACAATTAGAGCAACAGTGGTTAAGCAATCGATGACTCAAAAAGGTACGTGTAAACAGACGCATTTTCTGTGTTCCATGAGTGATATAAATGTTTTGAGGAAATTATTTAAAAAAACAAAAAAAACAACAACAAAAAAACAAAATAAAAAACAAAAACGGGGAATTACAGTCAACAGCCCATTGATATTGGGGTCTGTGGAGTAAATCTAGGACCACCTACTTCACGCATATTGGCTGAATTATTTTTCGCGTGCTGAAGGTGTACTGAAAGCCATACAAAACATGCGGAAATTCGTGATGTTTATTGTCCTTTATTAATTCACCTGAGCTATGCTCAGATGAACTTTTGCGATCACTTTTCGTCTGTCGTCCGTGCGTCTGTCCGTCCGTCCGTCCGTTAACATTTTCAAACGACTTCTCATCTGAAGCCGTTGAAAATGGTCGCGGTCAGTTGACCAAGATGACCGCCTTGCCCATTTATGGTAAAAACCTTTAAAAATCTTCTTCTCCAGAACCGAGGATGCCTTGGGGCTGTATCTTTGACAAATCATCCGGAACAAGAGATCTACCAACGTTGCTAAAATAATTGTTGTCCATTGACGTTCGACCTTTTTACTGCGAGGTCAAGTTTGCTTCCCTATGCATTTGTATGGGCACCATACATTAGTATTGGAAAAATGTTGAGAATTTGTAATGACCTCCTCTGAAGCCTCTGGGCCAATATTGCTCAAATTTCATGTGGAGCCTCCTTAGGCTAGGGGAACAAACGATTGCTAAAATGGTCGCGGTCCATTGACCATGGTGGCCGCCATGCCCACATATGGTAAAAACCTTTCAAAATCTTCTTCTCTAGAACAGAGGATGCCTTGGGGCTGAATCTTTGCACAAATCATCAGGGACGGTAGGTCTACCAAAATTGCTAAAATGATGGTAACACATTGACGTTTGCCCTTTTTACAGCGCGGTCAAGTTTGCTTCCCTGTGCATTTGTATGGGCACCATACATATACTGTATGGGAAAAATGTTGAGCATTTCAAACGACCTCCTCTAAAGCCTCTGGGCCAATGTTGCTCAAATTTTATGTGGAGCCTCCTAAGGTTGGTGAAATGAGATTGCTAAAATAGTCGGGGTCCATTGACCAAGATGGCTGCCATTCCCATATATGGTAAAAACCTTTAAAAATCTTCTCCTCCAGAAACAAATAAGCCCTGGGGCCTTATCTTTGCACAAATCCTGGGGGACAGGAGATCTACGAAAATTGCTAAAATGATGGTCCTACGTTGACATTTGAACTTTTCACAGCAAGGTCAAATTTGCTTCCCATGCATTTGTATGGGCCCTATACATTTATATGTGAAAACTTGTGAATTCATATTTTGGGCATCTCCTCTATAATCCAGTTGAATCAAAACTTGATGATGAGCATTAGGGCGCTTATAAGACACAAAATAGCTAAATCAGCTGATAGAAAATCCAAGATGGCCACCAAATTGCCATCTTGAAAATCAATTTTTGACGTCTCTTTTCAAACCTTAGATCGCTTTGAGCTGAAACTTGCTCTTTAGCAACAGATTGACTTCTGGATAGAAACAAGATAAAATTGTGTAGATCGAAAATCCAAGATGGCCACAATGGTTCTGCTCCATTGAACAAGATGGCCGCCAGAGCTGAAAAATAGAAAATCGTGAAACGACATCTCATCCTTGGCCAGAGGCCTGATTTCCAATTATTTGCACAGAAGTATTCCACCAATGGCCCTCAACCAAAATTACTAAAATGGCTCCGCTTGCTTGAACAAAATGGCGACAAGAGCTAAAAATAGCAAAAAACCTTTAAAAGACATCTCCTCTGCAGCCAGTGTCCTGATTTCAAAGTAATTTCATAGAAGTGTTTATTATGACCCTTTACCAAAATTGCTAAAAAAGTTCTGCTTGGCAGAACAAAATGGCTGCCAGAGCTAAAAATAGAAAAAAAAACCTTTAAACATCCCCTTCTTGGCCAGTGGCTTGATTTCAAAATAATTTCACAGAAATGTTCCTCTTATCCCCCTTCACCAAAATTGCCAAAATGGTTCTGCTGAACAAAATGGTCACCAGAGCTAAAAATAGGAAAACCTTTAAACGACATCTCCGTGGCCAGTGGCAAGATTTCAAAATAATTTCACATCAATGTTCCTCTTATGCCTCTTTGCCAAAATTGCTAAACTGGTTCTGCTCTGCTGAATAAAATGATTGCCAGAGTTAAAAATAGAAGAAAAAAAACCTTTAAAGGACAGGATAAGTAGATGAACCAAACGACTTCTGAAAAGCATCTGAATTTTTTTTTTTTACTTATTTTTACTTATGGCGCTTTGAAAATTTCAGCATTTTAACCTTGTAAGCAAGATATCTAAAAAACTGTTTAAACCATTGCCGTGTCATAAGAGTATTGTTGCATGCCATCTGCATATCAGCGGTGGCGGTTTCACTCAGGTGAGCGAGTTGTGGCCCGTAATTTTGCGCTTCGCTAGAAGTTGAGCATATCATCACTAATACACGAGAGACACATATGGTTATTTGTGTTATGGATATTTTGGTTGTCAATGCAGCATTGTTGAGAAATCGCCACGGGAAGGGTCGAAACATGAGTGGTTAAGCATTAGAGCTGTAAGTTTTGTTATTATTTATATAGATCTAATGCGTAATAAGTGAAACAACACAGCAAAACACATATAACCACAAATACTATGATGAAACAAATTTAAGGGTTCGATGGCGTTCTAAAGTCAAAAAAAAGATCACGGATGACCCGACTATAGACAGCGGTAAACGGACGCCAACCTTCTGAAATAGACTTAGAGAGATGCTATGTAATCTTAGGCCTATACCGCCATGCAATTCAAACGGAAACAGTTATCAAACATAAGTTGTTGAAATGTACTAGCATTTAGCCTTTCTTAATTCCATAAAACGCCAAACTGAAACCTTCACAATAATGAAATAACGGCCATTGATTCCAAAAGGAAAGACGCTTGAGAGCAATGACACTCTTAGTAAATTGAAAACTGATAAAATATTTCTGGGCCCGACTAGTTGGATTTGGCTAATTACATCCCGAAAACATGCCTATATAATTTTGACCCGCCCCCTTTAAACCCAATTTTTATATAGTAAACTGGGGTTTACGGGGATATACATTATTTTTCTTATTTTTGCTCGAAAACAAAGATTGTGGGTACTCGTTAGAACCGCTTTCCGAGGCGGTTCTAACGAGTACACAATCTATGTTTGGAGCAGAAATACGAAAAATATCAGAGTTTTTATCTGAAAATTTTCAGTTTTTGGAGGTGAAGTTTTCTATATATTTGAATAGGCGTGTTTTCGTTCTGAGGCCTAATCAGAGATCTCATATAAGCTTTCAAAAAGTCCGTGTCAGGTTATTTTTATTATCACCATGTTTTATAGAACTTCTTAAACTTAATGCAAACACTGTAGACCCTGATTAGACGCCGTGTTCTGCGGCGTATGATCTGGGTATACACTGTTTGCCAATGTCGCTTTTATGGGACGCAAAGGATAAATGGATTAACGGCGGTCAACAATCGTATTGTTGGGGTTCTTAATCATGGATTTACGAGGGAACACTCAATCCTTAACAAAGCACTGAGCAGATTGTGTGGATGCCTAAGGTTGTATTTACTGACAATATTCGCATATGTCTAATGCCTCCCATATTTATCTGCCCCGTTACAGATTGCGGGAAGGCGTATAGTCTTCCAAACGGACACGTTGAGTTTGAAGGCAGGCGCACTACTTACGATGAAAGGGTACCAGTCACGTGCGATGTTGAATACGAAGTACGCGGAAATCCATTTATCACTTGCCTGTCTGATGGATCTTGGAGCACAGATACCACTTGCAACATAAGAGGTAATAATCAGTTCATTTATTATTTCTTCTTTGTTCATGTCTTCGAGAAATAATCCTGCAACTATTCTTGCGCGTTAGACAAAAAAAAATAATAAGTAACGCATGACGCATACAATTGTTCCCTTTGTGCACATATGAAGGCATTAATGAAAGTATTTTTGGTTTTGTTTTATTCTGTTTTGGTTTGTTACCATTTAATTCATAGATTTACAATCCAATGCAACCAGAGAAGAATCAAATCAGCCTGCAACGCCGCTGTCTGATCAGAAACTTTGCAGGACACTGTTGGTAGCCAAGGATACAAAGTGACGTACGGCTAACTGAGAAGACTTTGACCAGACTGAACAGAGAGCGAGAGGGAGAAATGGTGATAGAGAGAGCACCCCACTGTTCACAGTGCAAACAGGATACTATGTTCATGCTTATGGTGTCTGATGTGACTTATGGTCATCTTTGCTACCAAAATATCCATTCTATAAATAGTGATTCGTCATTGCAGATCAAAGCAGAATGTGCTGTCCCCTGGACTTGTGTTTCTAATATTTATCTGACATCCCAGCTAGCATTCTACTCAATATATATTGGACTGCTACAGGAATCCTGGCGGGCCGATGTCGGCCTGATGTAGACTTAAGTAGAATGCTGTCATGGTTAAGTTTAAACATATTTTATTTCATAAACTCATAATACAACTTACATAGAAACGCACAATTTTACAGAACAGAGTTTACAAATTGGTATTCGGGAAAAAAGCAAACAGACTTATTCAAATCCGTTTCCCGTAACATTTAGATTGCAAATAGTATAACGTGGTGAAATAGACTATGATCAAGTATACAAAATGCATACATAGTTATACACACATAGTCACCTGCACATGTACTAATGCATAACATTTATCGAAACAAAATATGTAAACAATTATTGTAGCAATAATATGACATAGAACATACATGAATATTAGAAAAATGAAGAGAGACATGGACAATACATGAATAAGAGAGAGAGAGAGAGAGAGAGACAGACAGAGAGGGATGCTCCTTAATCAGATATAAAACGTTTGCTTTCTGATATGAAGTGCTGAACGGTAAGAAATATTAATTTATTCTGATGGAAATCTAATTTATTATCTCCATACATCTGGGTTAGTTCTAATACTTAATCGCTATTTTATTCTGTCATTGTGTAGATTGCGGAAAAAGCTATTCTGTTCCACACGGCCACGTTGACTTTAGCGGAAGTGATACAACTGTTGGTCACACAGTTCCTGTCAGTTGTGATGCTGGGTATAAAATAAGTGGAAAGCCGCATATTACGTGTCTTCCAGACGGTACCTGGAGTAGAGATTCCCATTGTCAGCTTATTATAGGTTTGTAGTTGGCTAGCTGTAAAAGTGCTTTAAACCCCACGGTGGTTTACTCTACTGACCGTCGGGGATGGTCGGGTGGTGCGAAGGTGTCCTGTACCTCACGGCACCGGGGCGTCCAATTGATATTGGCTTACAGTTGGGCAAGGCCTGCTATCCTTGTAGCAGGTAAGGGTAGATGGGGAATGTTTTTATTTCTTCTGTTTCTTCACTTTCACTCCTGTTCCTCTTTCTTCCCTGTCCTCTCTTTAATCTCTTCTACTATTTCTTCTATCTCTTTTCTCCCTTTCTCTGGGAGACGACACAAAATGACCCACAAGGGTTGACGTGTCGTTAACCCCAACACAATCAAAATCAAAAACTCTACTGACCGTTCTAAGGCGGTGGTCCCGGTGTTAGTCTTACTCTTTGTTGCTTTGTGGTTTATTCTACGAGGCGATTTGTTGTATGTCTTTCCGTGTGTCATTTTGTTCTTTTGTTTTTCAGTCCTTTTAGCATTGCGATTACCTCGCTTGGGGAAGAGCGAGCTAATCTTAGTGCTTTTCGTACGTTTGTTCGATTTGTGCTTGTTTGGATTTGTCGGTTTCCTCTTCCTCTTGGGGTCTGGGAAGGGCTGCGGTTTGTGATTGTGGCACTCCCTGGACTTTTCTCTTACCCTTTTTTGTATATATAGTTGACACTCAATACCTCCAACTCTAAGGGATCATTTCCACTCTTTTGATCTCAAACTACTGTTATCTCAAAACATATGTTACATTTCCACTCTTTTGATCTCAAACTACTGTTATCTCAAAACATATGTTTCATTTCCACTCTTTTGATCTCGAACTACTGTTATCTCAAAACATATGTTTCATTTCCACTCTTTTGATCTCAAACTACTGTTATCTCAAAACATATGTTTCATTTCCACTCTTTTGATCTCAAACTACTGTTATCTCAAAACATATGTTTTGAGATAACAGTAGTTTGAGATCAAAAGAGTGGAAATGTAAAGAACAATATAGCAAACAAAACCAGTATTATCATTTATTTAGTTTGACTTAAGCAGTAGTTTGAGTAATCAGTGTTTGAGATAATTAGAGTCAACTGTAACTTAATACAGTTGAACCTCAATAACTCGAACACCAGTGGCCCATTTACCTTGGCTAATTAGAATTCGTTTTTGAGTCATTACGAAATTCTTCCGATAGCTCAAGAAAACAAATATTTAGGGATTTTTTCTTGTTTTATCATGACATTGTATGTTGTGTGTACACGTTAGAATCGTCTCATCGATGTAATTCTAATGTGTACATACAACATACTATTATTTTGTATAAGATCGAAGAGATTTCCCTAAATTATCACCACTTGCTTCCAAACATGACGCCATTAATCAGTGGCTCGAACTACCAATATCTCGAACAAATAGTCCAAAAGAAGTTTGAATCTTTGAATGTCGACTGTATCTTTCCTTTTAATCTTACATATAAGAGATGATGTAATAGCAGAATTAAAATGTAAGCAGGGATACAGCATGTCCTACAAGATAGCATGTGCACCCTGCGAAGACCCAGATCAGATTGTACATCCCCGCAGTCTGATCAGAGTCTTCGCAGGATATTTTGTGGGTAGACATGGATCCGAAGCGTCTTCAAGCAAACAACGAAGACTCTAATCAGCCTGCGCGGATGAGCAGGCTGATGAGAATCTTCACCAAGCGCACAAGCGATCCTGTAGGAAATACTTACCCTGGCTCATATTTACTTTACTATCCCCTGGGAATGTCTGGTACAGGAAGAAAATCTATGCTGGTCTTTGTGCGAACAGCACATTACGAAAACACGCCTATTCAAATATATAGAAAATTTCACCTCCATAAACCGAAATTTTTCAGGTAAAAAAAAAACTCCGATATTTTTAATATTTCTGCTCAAAACATAGATTGTGGGTACTCGTTAGAACCGCCTCGGCGAAGCAGTTCTAACGAGTACCCACAATCTATGTTTTGAGCAGAAATAAGAAAAATAATGTATACCCCTGTAAACCTCAGTTTTACTATATAAAAGTGGGGTTTAAGGGGGTCAAAATTATATAGGCATGTTTTCGTGATAAAAGGTGCAGACGAGGCTGTGCATCGCTTGAACCTATTATGTTCACTCAAGTAAGGGATGGGCGTTCCGCAAATACGGATTAGAAAACGGAAACATCTGGGCCCAGTTGTTCAAAGCTAACGACGTCGTTAGTTAACGATTCGTTAAAATTTACATCGAGTGATATGCAAATGTGCTGAAATTTTTTGCTGAAAAAATGTGAGTAGCTTTTGCAGCAGTGCAAAAGCTACTCATATTTTTTCAGAAAAAATATCAGAATATTGTATATTGAATGCGCTAAAACAGTTAACGAAATGACCCTTAGCGAGCTCGTTAAGCTAACGACGCATTGAACAACTGGGCCCTGATATTAAAATTGACCTGTTAACATTCAAGGACGAGTATGCTGAAGAGTCAATGTGTCAGACTATTTAAGGTACTATTAACCATAAGCTGAGAATATATCCGGCCAATAACTGAATGTAGGAAACAGACGTGCAATATACAGTAAAATCTCACTGACTCGAATACTGATGGCTCGTTTACAGTGACTGATTCGAACTCGTTTTTGAGTCCCTAGGAAAATCTTCTGATAGCTCAAGAAAACAAATATTAATGGATATTTTAGGGAAATTGTCTTATCATCAACTCATTAGACTCGCCTCTCATTAGAATCGCCATCTTGAGGCGATGCTACTGAGTACATTTAACATACCATTATTCTATAGATCGAAAAGGCATTCCTAAATTACCGTATTCGACCTATGTACCGCACGTCTTGTGTGTGATTGTAATTTGATATTTGTTTCAAATAAAATATTGTTTAAACCAAATACCGCACATGCTCCTATAAGCGCACAGTAAAGCAATAAAGTAGCCTTAGATTACAGTCAGTGTACTTTTATCTACTTCTTTATAAAAAAAACATATAAAGAAAACCAGAAAATATTGCAAAATATTGCAAAAGCATCACTTTGATACGCTACTCATTCAGTCCTCTGTTGATCTTTCTTTAAAGAGTGTCCTAATTAGTTTGATATTTTACTACAAGTTTGTTCAGTAATTTCAGTAATTTTGAAAAATCTAAGCGCACAGTGCGGTAATTAGGTCGAAAATGGTATTCCCATTTGCCTCCTGACCTGACACTATGATAAACCTACGATGGCGCGAACTACCCATGTCTGGAAAAATTTCCATGGTCACAAAGCCATTGAAGTTCGACTTTACATTTCCCGTATACCATTCCGAAATCATTACCTTTTCGAGGTGAAATTCGTAACAGCACCACGTGACATTATCACTGCACCATTACGAAAACACGCCATTTCAAATATATTGAAAATCTCACCACCCAAAACTGAAAGTAAAGTTTTCAGATAAAAATTCTGATAGTTTTCATACTTCTGCTCAAAACATAGATTGTGGGAACTCGTTAGAATCGCCTCACCGAGGCGGTTCTAACGGGTACCCACAATCTATGTTTTTGATAAGAAAAAAGAAAAAAATAATGTATATCCCTGTAAACCTCAGTGGGTTTAAGTTGGTCAAAATTATATAGGCATGTTTCGTGATGTTTTTCACAGGGTGTGAGACGACATATGATCTCAAACATGGATACGCAATATTCGCTGGAAGAGATCTCACTATTGATCACGAAGTGCCGGTTGTTTGCAATGACGGCTATGAACTACACGGAGAGCATTTTACCACTTGTCTTGATGATGGTAATTGGAGCCGAAAAACTTCCTGTCAAATAAAAAGTACGTAGGTACTTATGTTAAGTTTAAGTACGTTTAACGCTTAGCACTCTGGGTAAAATTTTTCAGCAGACGACATTTCAAAATATTTTTATTTTTTGACCAGAAAATAGGATTTGACATTTCATGACAATTGTCTCCAGTGGAGTTAATCTGTATGAAATGTCAAATCCTATTTTCTGGGAGGATTCGATATTCCATGCAAACTGTCTGTGTTGGAGGCAATTTGCAGGTAATGTCTGATCCTATTTTTTTGGAAAATAAAAAGTACTTCAAATATGTCGTCTGCTGAAAATTTCACTTAGTATGCTAAGATTTGAGTTACATTAGTCCGTTTTAAATATCGATTTTGAGAGTTTATGAAGTGACATACACTCTTATGAAGTAACATGCACTTTTCTGTTTACTTCTAAAAGCTTTTGTTAAATTTACTGCAATATTTATGGTTTATTATTCATCTTCCCTTATTTAAGGAAACTGAGTAGACCTGTTTTCGCCATATTTTAATAAACGAAGACAACTTTGGTGGAATACTGTTTGTTTTGCTATATATTACATTCAGTAAAGCGATCTACTCTTGAAGGTAGGGCTTTGCTCCCAAAGGTATACTGTAAAGTATATTCTGATCCATATACCTGAGCCCAGTTGTTCAAAGTGTCGTTAGCTTAACGAACTCGTTAGTGGTCAAAATGTTAACTGCTCTAGTAAGTACAGTATCTAATTAACAGCTATTTTTGCTGAAAAAATGTGAGTAGCTTTTGCAAATGCAGAAGCTACTCACATTTTTTCAGCAAAAATATTAGCATATATGCCATATTTAATGGTCAAAGTTTTAACGATACGTTAACTAACGACATTGTTAGTTTCAAATAACTGGGCCCTGGAGATTATTCCCTGTTCAAACGGTGTGGCTCATATTAACAAATGCCACACAGTGTGAAAATGTGCTATTGGGCACGTACGCACAGCGAAGACGCAGATTACTCTGCGCATCCATGCAACCTGATCAGTGTGTTCACTCCGTCGACGGGTCACCAAGATTCCAATGCTTCAACAGCAGGACAATGAAGACTCTGACCAGATTGCACGCATGCGCAGGTTGATGTTCATGAGTCTTCATAGGGCGCACATGTCTTCATACTCGGGTACATCATCTTGCGTTGCTTTTCAAATAATGTCTTACCATTATGAAAACATGCCTATATAGAAAATTTCACCACCAAAATATGAAAATGTTCAGATAAAAATTCTGATATTTTTCACATTTCTGCTCAAAACATAGATTGTGGGTACTCGTTAGAACCGCCTCGCCGAGGCAGTTCTAACGAGTACCCACAGTATATATTTTTGAGCAGAAATAAGAAAAATAATGTTTACCCTTGTAAACCCCAGTTTTACTATATAAAAGGGGGGTTTAAGGGGGTCAAAATTATATAGGCCTGTTTTCGTGATGCAGATTGTGGTACGGAATATGTACTGAAGAATGGGAACGTGGACTTCACTGGGAGACATACGACGTTTGGTAGTATAGTTCCAGTTACCTGTACCGAGGGATATGAGGTCGTCGGGGACCATTTTATTACCTGCCTAGCTGATGGTACATGGAGTAAAGAAAGTTCATGTCGTATTAAAGGTAAGACACCAATGGGCCGCGACAAGCGGAAATGTGTCTTCGAGCATGCGCAAAATGAACAGATTCAGAGTCATCCCACGCATGCGCAAAGTATTATCTGGACATTTGCTTTCCATTGATACATTCACTGGTGTCTAATGTTTCTGTTAGCGGACAGCGAAGGCCCTGATCAGACTGTGCGGATGGGTCTACACTAAAAGGAAAGAATTTGCTCCCCTTTGGAGCAAATTCTTTCCTTTTAGTGTAGACCCTTTTGCCCAAAGGCACATTTTTGCATGGCGTGACCTAAATAATAATGAGTCCTTCCAGTTACAAAATGTAGGTACGTGGAGATATGAACTTTTTATATCATACACGACTTGCGTAATGCCATAAAATGATTTGCAGTTAGTTTGTATCGCTGTTATTCTTCAGCTTGAGATAATTTGAGCGCAACGTGAGAAAACGTACCTCCCAACAAAGGCTCAAATCAGCCCGCGCATCCGCACAGTCTGATTAGAGAATTTGTTGTCCGCATGAAGAAACTTTTAATCCTTGGCTATCCAAAAAGCACACAGAGGAGATTTTGATCAGACTGCGTAAATGCGCATGCTGTTCTGAATCTGCGCTAGGTGGACTTGTCCGAAGGTACGTTTTTTGACCTAGCGGCTTAATAAACTGTAGCACTTTGTCGGAAACAGAAGACGTAATGATTTCAGGACTCACATTGACAATGATTAATTTTAATACATAAGAAGCATAATAAATTTTAATAGTAGTATCATAAAATGCTAAGCAGAGCAATTTCAGTTTAGCCAGAAATGTTTCTGATTTAACATAAAAGTGTTCCATCATATATAATAAAAATCTAAAGCGTTGCTTTTGGAAACATAGAACACACAAAAGAACAAAAATCGGAGACTCGGTTTTATTAAGTCTCCTCATATACAGCTATGCAAATTACGAGAGTGTGTACGCGCTCCCCGTCCCATGCCTAACACCAGCTTAAGAGCAGTATTCGGTTTTCAGAGTGACTAGAATGAGATCCCAGCAATATTATAGACACATCAAGAAGTAGTAGAATGGACTATTTCAAAATTTAGGACAAGTATGGTAAGTAGATAAAGTATCCCAATATTTATGATAAATACGGTATATGGTATATTATAGATTGTGGTATTGACTATCATCTCGTCAATGGCTACGCTGACTTTACCAGAAGAGAAACAACAGTACACCAGAAAGCTCCTATCACCTGTAATGCAGGATATGATATAGAAGGAGACACCTATACTACCTGCCTCCCCGATGGAACGTGGAGTAAATTCACCAAATGTCTTAGCAAAGGTGAGATGTATGTAGTATGTATTTATAGGAGCAATTTAGTACAATTTATATGTCAGAGATGTACTTTATTACAGCAGAAAATATGTTTAAGAACCTGCTGTAGTGAAGATAAATATATTCTAAAAGGAATACCAATAATGTACATTGTGAGATTTCATAAGTCGGGCGTCAATGAAATGATTCATATAATTAATTATACCAACATGACGAAAACATGCCTATTCAAATATATAAAAAAATTCAACTCCAAAAACTGAAAACTTTCATATAAAAAAACTCTGATATTTTTCATATTCCTGCTCAAAACTTAGATTGTGGATACTCGTTAGAACCACCTCGGCGAGGCGGTTTTAACGAGTACCCACAACCTATGTTTATTGAGCAGAAATAAGGAAAATAATGTATACCATCACGAAAACATACCTATATAGTTTTGACCCCCTCAAACCCCACTTTTATATAGTAAAACTGGGGTTTACAGGGGTATACATTATTTTTCTTATTTCTGCTCAAAATCATAGATTGTGGGTACTCGTTAGAACCGCCTCGCCGAGGCGGTTCTATCGAGTACCCACAATCTATGTTTTGAGCAGAAATATGAAAAATTTCAGAGTTTTTTATCTGAAAATTTTCAGTTTTTGGAGGTAAAATTTTCAGTATATTTGAATAGGTTTGTTCTCGTAATGCCCTTGTAAACCCCAGTTTTACTATATATAATTGGGGTTTAAGGGGTAAAAATTATATAGGCATGTTTTCGTGATGTGATGACTCGCGTCAGCTGTAGTAGAGGCAGACAGCTTCCTTTTAGCGGAGAAATAAAATAATACTTAAAGGGAAAGTCAACATTAATTGGTCATATCTTGCGTGTTGAAACAAATATGTAAAAAGATAGAAGCTTAGAAAGTTGGAGAAAATTCTTTTCCACATCACGAAAACACGCCTATATAATTTTGACCCCCTTAAACCCCACTTTTATATAGTAAAATGGGGTTTACCGGGGTATACATTGCTTTCCTTATTTCTGCTCAAAACATAGATTGTGTGTACTCGTTAGAACCGCCTCGACGAGGCGGTTCTAACGAGTGCCCACATTCTGAGTTTTGAGCCGAAATATGAAAAATATCAGAGTTTTTTTTATCTGAAAATTTTCAGTTTTTGGAGGTAAAATTTTCTATATATTTGAATAGGCGTGTTTTCATAATGATTAAAGACGACCGCCTTTAGAAGGGGTTTACTGTACAGAATGTACCATAAATTGTCTTTTGTATAAAATGGGGATAATTGAACAAGTATATGCAATCACCTTAATAGTTGGTACCGCTCTTCTGACCCATAACAAACTCTTAACTAACTGTTGTCTTCTATTTTGTATGAGTTCATTGCTGTTTGCTAAGAGCAATCAGCAATAAACGCATACAAAAAGGAAGACAAGAGCTGGTTTAGAATTTGCTATGGGAAAGCAGTCAGCAATAAACGCATAAAAAAGGAAGACAACAGCTGGTTTAGAGTTTGTTAGGGAAGCGCAATCAGCAATAAATACACTCCAAGGAAGACAACGACTGGTTTAGAGTTTGTTAAGGGAAAGAAATCATCGGTGAACGCACACAAAAAGGACGACAACAGGTTGTTTAGAGTTTTTAGTGAAGCGCAATCAGCAATAAATGCACACAAAAAGGAAGACAACAGCTGGTTTAGAGTGTGTTAGCAGAAAGCAATCAACAAAAAAAACGTAATCCAAAAAGGAAGACAACAGCTGGTTTAAAGCTTGTTAGGGGAGCGCCATCAGCAATTAAATGCACACAAAAGTATGATAACAACTGGTTTAAAGTTTGTTAGGGGAGCGCAATCAGCAATAAATGCACACAAAAGGAAAACAACAGCTGGTTAAAGTTTGTTAGGAGAAATCAATCAGCAGTAAATGCATTCAAAAAAGGAAGACAACAGTTAGTTTAGAGATTGTTAGAGGAAAGTAATCAGCAATACACGCATACAAAAAAGGAAGACAACAGCTGGTTTAGAGATTGTTAGAGGAAAGTAATCAGCAATAAACGCATACATAAAGGAAGAAAACAGCTGGTTTAGAGTTTGTTAGGGGAAAGCAATCAGCAATAAACGCATACAAAAAGGAAGACAACAGCTGGTTTAGAGTTTGTTAGGGGAAAGCAATCAGCATCAAACGCATACAAAAAGGAAGACAACAGGTGGTTTAGAGTGTCTTAGGGGAAAGCAATCAGCAATAAACGCATAAAAAAAGGAAGACAATAGCTGATTTAGTATGTTTAGGGACATCTGCTAGATTAGATTCACCATCGACATACGTGAAGCAACCATGCCTAAATCCTAATTATTTTTAATTAATAAAGTATAATGCATTCCTTTAATAACCGTTTAATACCGGAATTTAAACCAGTTGACGTTTTTTTTAATGCTTCACAATCGGCTAGGCCCCAAAAGAATACGATAAATGTTGTTTATCGAATAACCGATATAAAACAGTGACGTAAACAGACAAAACAATATCTATAACAGGAGGCACAAGGTGAGAAAACGTACCCTCCTTCAGGCGTGTGCCCCCAGCAAAGACTCACATCAGTCTGCTCATCCGCTCAGTCCGATCAGTCTTCGCTGACCGCATGAAGAAACTTTGAATATCCAAAATACGCACCATGAAGACTCTGATCTCACTGTGCGAATGAAAAGGCTGATCTGAATCTTCGCTGGGCGCACACATCACAAAAACACGTCTCTATAATTTTGACCCCTTTAAACCCCACTTTTATATAGGAAAGCTTGGACTTATAGGGGTAAACATTATGTTTCTTATTATGCTAAGAAAACATAGATTGTGGGTAAACATTAGAACCGCCTAGGCGAGGCGGTTCTAATGAGTACCCACAATCTATTTTTTGAGTAGAAATATGAAAAATATCAGAATTTTATTTATCTGAAAATGTTCTTTTTTGGGTTGTTAATTTTCAATATATTTGAATAGGCGTGTTTTCTTAATGATGTCCGATGCGTTGACTGACGTTTAGGCCCAAATATTAATGACACAGATGCATACGTCATTCGAAGTATGGCTGCAATGGCGTAAATCTTCATCAATTACGATATGAATTACGCCGAGCAAGAAGTCTTCGGGACATTTTTGTGAATGCCTAGATCAGCCGTGGGCTACCGCGCTGTCTGATCTGATCTGTCTCTGTCCGCTTACAGAATCAATTGGTGCAATAGAATGTATCAACCAAGAATTTTAAGAATGCGATCGTTATTTCCGGTCCTTTGTGATCCTTTAGCGCATTCACGGGACTTTTGATAATTTGTATTTGGGTTTCTGATGAGGCCAGATCGGCCGAAGCTAGCTCGTCTGGCACAGAAATTGACACTTCAGCTGTTTTAAGTTGTGTGTGTGTGTGTGTGTGTGTGTGTGTGTGTGTGTGTGTGTGTGTGTGTGTGTGTGTGTGTGTGTGTGTGTGTATTTACTGGTCTCAAGGGTCATTCCTTTTAGAATCTATTTATAAGAAGTCTTATACGTAAAAAGGTAAACAGAAAAGTCCAGAGAGTACCACACTCACAAGTCAGAGTCTCTGACACGAAGAAGAGAAAAGAGGTGATCGCAATGCTAAAAGGACTGAAAAACACAAGGACAAAACGCAAGATAATGCTTATTATTGCATAAAAAAGTAGTGTCGCACATTATAAAAAGCCGTGCATTAACCGACGAAAAGCCGTGTATTAACAAGGCAATTCACGCGCTGTTAATAATACACGGCTACGCAACTTTCAATGTGATCGAACCGGAGCCACAGAATAGGTGCCGTTACGAGATGCGTACTGCCCCACCCTAGAACGAGCATAGTCAGTGGAAATTACGTTTGCGAGACATCGGTGAAAAGGCGAAACAAAATAGTACAAGAAATAACGCGAAATACAGCAAATATTTTCAGTTTTTATGCAATAATAGCGATCGAACATGGTTTTTCAATGCATTAACATTCGCCAGGTCCCTTGGGAGGTGTTCAACACCTCCCACGGGACCTGGCAAATGTTAATGCATGAAAAACCATGTTTGATCCCTATAATATAACTCGCTTTGTAGAATTAACCACAAAGCTACACAGAGTAAGGGCAACACCGGAACCACCGCCTTAGTGTTTTATATGGAGGCGTGATAATAGACATTGCAGTATTAAATTCAAATACAGAATTAAATTGTCAATGGTAGAATATTCTAAAAGACTTCAATCTGCCAAATATTTGTGGTATACTCGTAGTTAATATCTGGTACAAGGTTAATGATCAATATTTTTTACATAATAGATTGTGGGTCGAAGTTTAACATTGAGCATGGATATGTTGATTTTACCGGAAGACGAACAGACTATAAAGCTTCGGTTCCAGTTGACTGTGATGTAGGCTACGACATTCGAGGAAGCCATTATACAGTATGTCAGTCAGACGGCAGTTGGAGCAGAAATACCACCTGTCTTGTCAAAGGTTAGTCTTGAATGAACTAATGTTGATACTTGATCAATTTACAATCATCTGTTTTAACACAAGACAATCCCGATGAGAAATCAAACAGTTCGAAACATTGCGTGTTATATGTGTGAAAATATATTGCCGCACCATATGAGAATGAATAAGAGATCTACGTTAAAAGAAAAGAATTCCCTCCCAAGGGGAACAAATTCTTACTTTTTAAAGTAGACCCCTTTCAGTATGAGTGTTTTGGAGAAAATGAAATTGTTATACCTTCAGTCTGATCAGAGCCTTCGTTCTTTGCGTTCTACATCACCTACCGAATACTACTAGATGAACGGAATTGATGGTTATTATCAAAACACTCATGATCATATAATAGTCTAAGTAGTTTTGCTTGTTTGATAATTTATTATCTTAGTTAATATAGGTTTCAGAAGAAAATGAAATGATATTTATGGTTTGTACATTCGGTTGTGCCAAAATGTGCGAACAGATTCAATTCTTTAACGATCATTAAATGTTTTGCTCTAACATGTTAAACAAATTAAACAATCAAACATTTAATTAAAAGTGTTCATGGTATAACTTCTTAATATAAGAATTCTTAATGCACTGAAGTTCTAAGACATTAATATTGTTTATTTTTAATTAACTTGAGAGCTAATCTTAGTGCTTTTCATACGTTTGTTCGATTTGTGCTTGTTTGGATTTGTCGGTCTCCTCTTCCTCTTGGTGTTTGGGAAGGGCTGCGGTTTGTAATTGTGGCACTCCCTGGACTTTTCTCTTACCTTTTTTTTGGAAATTGTGTTTGGACAACCCAAAAAGTTTGTGTTAGGAAACTAACACATCCAAATCTCGTAATATTGCATAATAGTGTAGATATCTATATACCTTGGTTTTCACAGTATATTACAAGGGCGCATGGAGCTATTATATGTAATTACACAGACTTAACGTAATGACTGTGGCTATTGTTCAGTTTGAACTGCACAAACAACATACATGAAATAAAATAAGCCGCAAAGTCAAACATGTAAATCTGACATGTGCGCCCAATAAAGACTCAAATCAGCCTGTACTTCCGCGCAGTCTGATAAGAGGCTTCGGTGTCCGCTTGAAGAAAGTTTTTATCTTTGGCTATCTCAAAATTCGTCCAGTAAGGATTCATTTTTATATAAGCCTACTTCGACGAGATACCAACACTGACAATTAAACCTAACACAGTTCCAGCTACAAATAATTCCACGGTTCTCGTTGGTTATTAAGTTTTCTGCTGTGCTACGTTAAACTGTCTTTATTTGAAGAAAACACTTTTATTTGCTACAAAATGAAAGAAGTCATTAAAAAAGGATAAAGAAGAATGGATAAATAAGAACTTGCGTTGATATCCGTTCGGAAGCTGCAAGAACTTGTACCGTACATCACGAAAACACGCCTATATAATTTTGACCCCCTTAAACCCGACTTTTATATAGTAAAACTGGGGTTTACAGGGGTATACATTATTTTTCTTTTTTTGCTCAAAAACATAGATTGTGGGTAGTCGTTAGAACCGCCTCGCCGAGGCGGTTCTAAAAAGTACCACAATTTATGTTTTGAGCTGAATATGAAAAAATATTAGAATTTTTTATCTGAAAATTTTCATTTTTTGGTGGTGAAATTTTCAATATATTTGAATAGGCGTGTTTTCGTAATGAACAAGACTGGATACACTTGGTAAAATGTCGCAATTTTTAAAATGAGACATCTCTCTTGCGGCTTTCTGCATTCCAAGGCCCTTCATAATAGTACTAAGCTAACTGAACTAAGAAAGAACTGCTTTGCTCCCAATGGTAATTTTTTGGTTTGGTCCTGTATAGAGTAGACCCCTTTTTAGAAGGAAGCCGAAATATATTGAGTTACACAATCCCTATACCATGAAAATGGTCAATTGCCCTTGATTACATACTACGTTATAATGTTGCAGACTGCGGAAATAAATATTCCCTTGACTTTGGTTATGTCAATTTCCTCGGCATGGAGACAACATATAACCAGTACGTGCCTGTTACTTGTGATGAAGGGTACGAAATAATTGGCGATCACTACATAAAGTGTCTTGCTGACGGGACATGGAGCAAAACTACGTCATGTCGTGCCAGAGGTAAACTATTGCATTTGTTGTACATTGATAGGTGTTTTATTGTGTGAAAACAATATAGATGTAGAGACCATGTAATCGTTTAAGAACAGAATAAGTAAAGTACATCAAGTAGAATAAAGATAGATATATTCTGTACAAGACGTCCGTTCCAAATAAAGAACAAATCTAAGATTGAAAATAAAAAAGCAAGGTTTGACTGGGTCTGTGAAACAAAATATGACTCCCATCATTCCCTAACAGCTTTGAGTAGAGCTATATTTTTACATATAATACATAAGACAAACAGCCAAAAAGGACCGGTAAATCAAATTATGTCAGCACTATATCGAAATACAAGGTGGCTTTTAATGGTCCCCTCGCTAGTGCCTGACGCTCAAAACATTCTCAAGAAGGAATGCTTTAGATCCACAGAAAGAAAATTAAAATTAGAAATAGCAAAACCAGTTCGCTTAAGATCAATAATAAAAACTAAAATTGGTGAAACATCCACTACAGTTCCACCTCTAGTAGCTTAAAGCGGATCTCTATTTTTATACAAATGTATAAGCTCTATAGTCCTGAAGAACCACACAATTAAAACATATCAGCGCAGATAAGCAGTTATTACAGTGATGATTCCCGCTATAATACGCCGCCTTTATAACAAATAGACGCCGCACAGTCGCAGACAAATAATCCACATTTTGTGAGATTCTGGGTACCATAATAATACAGAAAATAACGCAGTGCCCATTACACATGCCTTGGCCATACAGCCAGTATTACTGCCCTGTTGAGTCCTTAAGACGTCTCCCTGGATTACACTACAATTTATGTAATGTATGTTACCCCTTGACAGTCATTCCGGAGTTTCAAAAAATAAAAAAAAAGGTCACGAATGAGGTCTAAGTGGTTGAATTAAGCTAGTTTGGCTCAGATACCTCAGACGCTTTAGCTAATTTTATTTGAGTGTTAGCGACTTCATTGTTAGAAAGGTTTATTACTTTCAGAACGAGTCTAACGAAGTATTCAAAAGTGTTTGATTTATGTATGGCACCTATGTATACCTGTTTACTGCAATGTTAGACATTTTTGCCTACTGTTACACTGAACATGTATACATAGTTTGGTAAGCATATATGCCTACCGTTACAGTTAACATAATTGCATAATTTGGTAGGCATATATGCCCACTAATACTGCTAATATGTATGCATAGTTTTGTAGAAATATATATGCCTACCTTTACAGCTATCATGCAAACATTGTTTTGTATGCATATATGCCTAGCAATACTGGTAACATGTATACATAGTTGTTGCACCTAAAAATATGTACATTTCATTTCGTTTTAGACTGCGGTAAGGACTATGTGCTACATAACGGCCACGTAGATTTCTTAGGAAGGCAAACATTGTATAACGAGAAAGTGCCTGTCATTTGTAATGAAGGTTACGATATTGTAGGACAAACCTCTATTACTTGTTTGTCTGACGGAACATGGAGCAAAGATACATTTTGTCGAATTAAAGGCAAGTATGGATGATTCTAATTACTGTTATCAAGTTTTCTATCGCATTAAAACACTTTCATTTTGTATTCATATTGATCGATTCTTAATTGGAATGAAACTGAGCAATTAAACCAATGAAAGTATATGTTGATAGACACTTTGGAAATATTCAATTTTCCTCGTGTTCTAATGTGTGGTAATTATAAGACAATAACTATAAGCGAATTCACGAGTATTTGTCCAACACATGACCACAATACAAATCTTTTCTCTTAAAATATCCAATATAGCAGTGCAGTTATGCAGAATGTGCCAGACTCATAAAAACCTAGGCTTCTAGAAAGGTGCAGACCTAAATCTTTCACTAGCCAGTTGCAGGATATTATGCTTTAGTAGGGCCCTCAGTGGTTTATCTAGTAGTTTTCTTTATCTCTGGCTGTCAGTGTCAGAGGTGTTTTCCAAGAGCCCTCATACATATTTCATTACAGTGATTTAGTTCGATTTGTATGTTTTTCTGTAATATTTTACTGATTGTTGTAGGAAACCTCGATGCGAGCTGAACAATTTCTATATGTTTTACAATATTTGAACCCAGACTGAAGATTTGATGCTAGCAAAATTGTCTTGAACACCTGCATCCCCTCTCCCCGGTAGTGTTTTTCAAATAAACGTTCCAAGGTGGGGTTTCTAGCGTTATTCATTCTTTATGTGGCTTTGTGATTGCTGGCTGCGGTGTTTCCTTTTTCGTGCTCAGTCCTGCTTATTGTTTTATTGCTGTGATGAGCAGGGCATGCCTGTCGTTAAAATCACTTTTTGTGGAAGAGGAAGTTGCTTGATTTGATCTTCGTTGGCTTGATTTTGTAGCATGTGTCATGTCCGTTGTGATTTTGGTACTCTTTCTCTTGGTGTCATTGTAAGGTTGTTTTTTCATTGTGGATATTCTTGAAGAGCTTTATTTACTGTTTACAAACAATTTACGCACTTACATTTAGACAAGCAAATAAGCATATAATAGTGGTCGATTCAAATTTTGTTAACATACCGCTTGCATTCTCTGAATGTCAATAGTTTTAGCCTCATTGACGAATCCTGAAGTCGTTCAAAATCCTTATGGAAACACATGCGTCCAAACGATGTTTTGTTAGGTCGACATTTTGCTTGTAATCAAACATTTCATACATTGATTTCTCAGCTATGCGTACACTTTTTAAGCGTGTTCTCTTTTATATCCCACAAAAGCAACTGCATTTTCTTGTATTTCCATTACATTGTAGTCTCATGGTAAAATCACTTATATAATAGAACTAAACATGTATATCGTTGCGTCCTCACAAACAATGAAGAGGAGAAATTAAAACTTTGGAGTACTTGTAAATAAATTTTACTGTCTGTTATTTGCGATGGGCTTGTCATCAACCGTCGATGTTTGGTGCTTCTTCTCAATACGACCGAACACAACACGCTTTATTTTCCTTTTTGGGTCAGCCTACGTTGGAGAGGTGTCACTCTGTTTGAAGGATATAGTAGTTATAGGACCAAATGAGTTTTTTCGATTGATCACGCTGGATATACTGGATAGACATAATTATTTTACGTTGTCTTTGTCTGATAATTAACCCATTTATGCCGAGTGGATTCTTCTACTTTAACTATTTGGATAGGTTCATTTCCTATATAAGGGGTGTCTTGTTAGTTTTTAATATTGTCATGTTTTGTAGAAATATTTGAACTTAATGCAAACAGTGTAGACCCTGATCAAATGCCGCATTATGTGGCTCTGATCTGGGTCGACAATGTTTGTTAGTATCCTTTTTTATGGGTTAACACGGTTACAACTCATAACTGTATCGACATGTTTCTCACTTATTCTTTCCTATCGTTTTGTATTGTTTACCTGATTTCTCCATTAATAGACTGCGGGACAAACTATGAAGTTTCGAACGGCTACGTGGATTTCTCTGCGAGCCAAACAACATTCAATCACGCAGCTCGTATTTTATGCAATGATGGTTATGAGAATAAAGGGGAGCATCATATCACATGTGGCGCCGACGGTACCTGGAGCAAGCACACGTCTTGTCAGTTGAAAGGTAATATTTATAATATATTGTGCTATAACAAACAATTTTGATTGAAATATATCTATATTAAGGACGTCCTAAATAGTTCTACATTGTTAATCGTTGCCATACTTTTCTTAATATTTGAATGAATCCATCGGACTACTAAGCGTTGCGTTTTCGGGAGATGGGTTCACTTACAGGGGAGATAACTTTGTTTTCAGAATATTGCCTACACTTTAAAACGGGGTCTACTCTCAAAGAAAAGAATTTGCTCCCTTTAGGAACACATTTTTACTTTTAGAGAAGATCTCTGTCTAAAGGTGTGTAGCGTACAGGAAAGCAAACGGGAAATCACAAAATTGCCCTATGCCCTCCCCACCCCTACCCCCTACCCCCACCTCCCCCCCCCCTCCCCCCCCCACACACACACCTGGTAGTAATGGCGAATAATATACCAAGTGTATCCATCCCCTTTTGGATGTGCTGGCAGAAAGACACTCACTACAGATCCTGACAAGATACTGCTGCGTCTTGAACTTCACTTTTTACTCTGACAGGTAAATGTGCATAATACGAGGACGAGTCAATAAAAAACAGCCTAACTTATTTCTGGGTGAGATCGATCTCTTCTTTTTCAATGTAATTGCCCTCTAGAATGATGCACTTGGACCAACGGTGTTCCAGGGCCATCAGCCCAGAACTGAAGAAGCCAGGGTCCTTGTCTCCGACCCACTCCTCAACTGCCGCCACGACTCCATCGTTGGACCGGAAATGACGTCCATGGATATCCTTTTTCAAGTTTGGGAATAGGAAATAGTCACTAGGAGCTAAGTCCGGAGAATAGGCGGGTTTTGGTATTAGCTCGTACCCATTCCGCTCAACAGCATCCATTGCAATTTTGCAAATGTGGACTCTGGCATTGTCCTGTTGGAGCAGAATCCCTTTGGAGAGTTTACCTTGGCGTTTTTCACGGATCGCAGTTTGCAGTTGGTCGAACAAATTTGCATAATACGCACCTGTTATTGTACTTTTTTGCTAGAAAGTTCAACATAATAACGTCTTGTGCGTCCCAAGATACAGTTGCCATCATCTTGCCAGCAGAGGGTTGCGTTTTGGTCTTGGAGACCCCGGCCCAACCCACTGGCGACTGAGCTTTATTCTCTGGCTCATAATAATGGACCCAGGTCTCATCTACAGTCACCAGACGTGAAAGGAAATCATCTTCCTTTGACCTAAACCGCTTAAACAGTGCGCTGCATACTGATGCTCTGGTTGCCATTTGCTCGTCGCTAAGGGATTTTGGGACCCAACGGGCTGTTAGCTTGCGCATACCCAAGCGATCATGTAAAATTGTTGAAACGCTACCATGTGAAATGTGTAATGCATTCGCTATTTCTTCCACCTTAACTCGCCTATCAGAGTACACCAGATCTCGTACTTTGTTACACATTTCTTCATCGGTGACATCTGATGGGCGTCCAGACCTGGTTTCGTCTTCTAAAGACGTTCTACCGCGTTTGAATTCCCCAACCCAGAATTTAACTTGTGCATACGATGGTGCAGAAGACCCATAAACATTGGTCAACTCGCAATGTATTTCCTGATCTGTTTTTCCTTTCAAATACAAGTACCGAATTTTACAGCACGGTACTCAAATTTTGACGAAAAGCTTGCTTTTGCATCGCTGGCCATGTTTGACATTCAATATCTCATGAGTGAATGACACGATAAGGGTGCAATTTTACTCTCAGGCCTAAAACATGTATTGAAACAAGGCGTAAAAATTGTGGGTGTCTCAGTCAATTGGAAATGGGATAGGCTGGTTACTTATTGACTTGCCCTCGTATGTACTGAACCAAATTGTAGAATAGTCGGACTTTGTTATGATTCGATTTTTTATATCTGTATTAATCTTACGTCACGTACTGAACAACAAACTAAGATAACATCGTTTAAATCGTAGGCTTTCTTTTTGTTCTTTGGTTGCTAGAACTCTTGCATCTAATTTCGCCACTTGCAGTTGTGCCAGACAAGTTTTGAAGTTTTATGATAACTGCAGAAAGTTTCAAAACACTGATAACAATGTTAAAATGCGCGAGGCTTTTATAACGTCATAAGTTAAATTAAAGCGTTTAAAGATTTTTTTAATTGAACTTAGACACCTGGAATGAATTTTAGTACCGTTTACACATTAGATTTACTTAACGCAGTAGAAACAAATATTTCCTTCAAATATTATGATGAAATATTTTATTAAAGTCTGTCAAAAGTAAGAGTTAGATAAATTTTACAGCAACTTAAAATTACATATTTTCTGTCAGTGAACGGTAAATTGATATTTAATTTCAATAAGTTAAGTAAAAATCTTTCGTAAGGACGGAACATTTAAAAATTTTTAATTTGCATATACTTTCAGCAATGGGATACATAACAGCACTATGGAAACTGCAGTGATTAGACTATCATACCAAATATATAAACATTAAAAGTTTTCACTTTAAAATCTTTAATTATACGTCACATTACAGAGTATTTACATTGTAGGATAGAAATCTATGTATAGTAACACTGAATTTTTCACATTTATAATAATCTGAGATGCACCAAAATCATCACTAATATTGCTATACCTTGGCATGATTAATGTATTAATGCGGATTTCGAGGTTTTATTAAACGGATGGTTCTCTTTCATATTATTACAGTTTATTTTTTTATGTCATTTAAGTACTTTTTAACTTACATTTTAAATCCTTGAATGCTGAAAACAAGTTTACGAATACAAGCCATAGTGTGGTGAAAACTTATTCCACAACAGAGTTCGAAAAGTAAAAAGCCGGGAATTGGAATATTACAAGATTTTACACCTCAGCACCCTACAAATACTTACAAACGCATCAGTCTTCTAGTTGTTAGCTAGCAAAATATTGTAAATATTATATAACGATAGCCAGGGAGATTTACAAGCGGGCAGTTTAATAGATTATTTCTCATTTTAGGGGCGATTGCTAAACCTCCACCAGACTTAACATACCACATTTCGACAACCCGTTTTACTGAAAGGACCTTACTAATAACTACCCAACAAATAGTTCCCTGCGAACGCTGATAACGCTTAATTCTGCATTCAAATATGTCAGACTTCTACAGTCTGATGCTTAAAAGTAGAGAATAAATAAACAAAACCAAAGAAAACTTCAGATTTGTGAAAAGTAAGTTTCAATCATAGTAAGTACTATATCGGCGGACGAATATGAATAAATTAAAACCTAATCTACCGTATAGGGCACAGGAAACCAACTGTGTCAGGACTGGTGATTGGTGCCTCGTCTTTGAATTAAATAAAGTTTGAAAGCCAAGTTTTACCATGAAAAATTATTCTGAACACAAAAATAGAGTTGAATTAATATGGAGCTCTGTGAATAAATAATTAGTTCCCTGCCCTTTTTGCACGAATCAACAGTCCTGACATAAATGACCCATTTTTGACAAAGTGTAATATCTCCTTTGAAATTTAGGGCTACATTTTAAAAGGCACATTGAGAAGCTCAAAGAGATAATGTTACAATTAGTAGATCGAATTTGTCTTGACATCTTTGTAGTCTAATAATAATCATTACAGTGAGCATTTACAGTGTGTCAGTCTTAAAAAACATCTTGATGTAATTCTGATTTCATCGGTTCCTGTTCACCGATTTACTTTATAACTGTATAAAGTGACCAGGGCCCAGTTGTTCAAAGCTAACGATGTCGTTAGTTAACGAGTCGTTAAAATTTACATCGAGTGATACGCAAATATGCTGAAATGTTTTGTTGAAAAAATGTGAGTAGCTTTTGCAGTGCAAAAGCTACTCACATTTTTGCAGCAAAAATATCAGAATATTGTATATTGAGTCTGCTAAAACAGTTAACGAAATGACCCTTAACAAGCTCGTTAAGCTAACGACGCTTTGAACAACTTGGCCCAGATGTTTTTGCTGTATAAGCAAATCTCTATTCGAATAACGATTTATGAATCATTGTTTTGGTTTTATATAGATTGCGGAACACAATATGGAATTGTAAATGGTCGTGTAAACTTCACTGGAAGAGTAACGACTTACAAAGCGATAGTTCCCGTTACCTGCAACGATGGCTTCATGCTTTCTGGAGACCAATTTATAACCTGCCTACGGAGTGGAACTTGGAATTCCTCGGAGTGTCGTCCTAAAGGTTTCTTTTTGCTATCCTAATGATGGCATTTTGAATTACAATATATTGTAAGACGGGATTTTTATTGAAAGCAATGTACACACACACACACACACGCACATACGCACACACACACACACACACACACACACACACACACAACTGAAGATATTTGAAGTGTCAATAAAAATCTAAAAGGTTTTTCGAGCCAGACTGGCTAGTTTTGGCAGAGAAAGCGCAAAGTAAGAGATGTACAGCTGAGTAATACTAAAATACATAAAAAGGTACATTTGTGCAAGAAAGACATTTAAAAAATAGGCCAAAACCGAATTTGGTGATAGAAAAAAAATTGACATACTGGTTTAGGAACGTGTTTAAATGGAAATATCATATTAGTACTTAGTGGTACCGTATACACACAAAAATGATAAACGCCACAGCTCGAAATTATATAGTATACAATATTTGCGCTTAGCTTACAAAAATATCGGTTTAAATATCAGTGCAGTCTCTGCAGTCTGTTTGCTTATGTAGTAGCCGTAACTGCCTGGTTCAGTGAAGACACTGGAGACTGAGTATGTATAGACTAATCTGGCACCAACTCTATAAGGATATTCTAAAAGGAATGCCTCTGTAGAACAAAAGCACTAAACACACATGTAAAAATAAAAATAGCTGACGTGCCGAAGTTTACAAGATAGTTTCGGCCAATTAAGCTTCAACAGTGAACCTCAAATAACTGTCAAAGTCCTGGAATGGGCTCAGTGATTACAAAGGACACGAAACATACAACACTTTAGAAAAGTACGGTGATACATTTTACGACCCTAGCAGTGTATCTGCAGCAGTTATAGTAAAGATAAATAGATTCTGAAAGGAATCGTCGTGGAACGCACTGAGCAAAAACTCATAAATTCTAATAGCTGAAGTATCGACGTTTTCTGGCCAGACGTGTTAGTTTTGGCTATTACACCTTCCCACGGTGCATTTTCTCACGCTACGGTTTATATAACAATCAGCGAGTTCTTCCTGTCTTTTTGTTGTTGTTTTTTTTTTTACATATTTCCATATACTTTACATATGTAATTAATCATGTCATATGTGATGATTATTACTGTTTAGTCTGAAGAAGGCTTTTTACAATACTGATCATGATCAAATTGCATAAGGGTAGAGATTTACCTGAGTTTTTTTCGCATTTACAGACTGTGGAACCATATACAACATCGAGCATGGACACGTTGATTTCAGTGGGAGAGAAACAACATTTGACAACACAGTTCCTGTTAATTGTGATGATGGTTACGAAATTCAGGGACATCCTTACATAACCTGTCTTTCGGATGGTTCTTGGAGCGAAACTACTAGATGTCGCATTAAAGGTTAGTACTAAATTCCATGTAACAAATATGCTGCAGTTTGTTTGTATGTTTTTTTTTGGGGGGGGGGGGGTTTGTTTTGTTTTTTTTTGTGTTTTTTTATTTTGTTTTTTGTTGTTGTTTTTTTTTTTGTTTTTTTTATTATTATTTATTTATTTATTTTCAAAAGTAAATTCCGCCCGGATCTCATTGATGCCTTTGCTTTGTTTTAACAGAGTTTTTTTATTATATGTGTTTCACTGCGAAGTTTCACGACCAAAGTAGAGGATTCCTATGCCGATCGAACATATATTTGTAATTTGGAGCTGGATCAGAATTTAGGATTAGGGTTCGCGAGAGTAGAACTGGTTAAACTCCCTAGTGGTTTATACTGTTGTCCGTCGCAATGTTGATATTCTGGTGCTGATCATTTTTGTTGAAATTCTATCATTGTGATTATCCGGAATACGGCTAAGTCACTTTGTTACTGTTTTACTTGTTATGGTAGCATTATTGTTATCTGCAACAGCATCCGGTTGCTTGGAGATGCATCAGGAGATGAGGGCGGGATTTTGTGCGAGTAAGCTCCACCCAGTAGTTTTTCTACTGACCGTTCAAAGGCGCTTCCTTTGTTTTGCTTTAATTTCGTGTTTGCGTCGGTGATTTCTTATGTGGCGTTTGTTTTGTCATTTCACTTGTTTCTCACCTCTCCTTCTTTTGATACTTCGGGAAGGTTGTAGTTTTCCTTTTCAAAAACAGATGATACTATTATGAAACCACGCCCATTCAAATATATAGAAAATTTCACTTCCAAAAACTGAAAATTTTCAGATAAAAATTTCTGATATTTTTCACATTTCTTCTCAAAATATAGATTTTGAGTACTCGTTAGAACCGCCTCGACGGGGCGGTTCTAACGAGCACCCACAATCTATGTTTTTGAGCAGAAATAAGAAAAATAATTTATACCTCTGTAAACCCCAGTTTTACTATATAAAATTGGGGTTTAAGGGGGTCAAAACTTTATAGGCATATTTCGTGATGCCCTGAAGAGACCAGTTTAGCACTCTCATTATATCATTGCTCTTCCAACTTTTGTCAGAGTAAAGACCGCTTGAGTTGCTTTAGATCAATAATGATACTCACTTTTTTTATTTCTTGTATCAGTTGGCCGAACGGGCAAATCAGTAAGCTTGCAGAACCAATAGAACTTTCAGTGAGGCAGTGGGGTGTTTTGGAATGAATTATTGGCCCGATATGGCCGTAAATCCCAATCCGCTCACTGCTTATTCATTTGAATTTTTAAAAATTGACGCACAATGTTAAAATATTTTGCCTGTTTCGATTAGTGTCTTTATTGTCTGCTTACTGTATCAATCGAGACTGTAGAAAATATCGACGCAAAGGTCCTTATCTGCGTGCAGTTTTGCTGACGGATCGGGATATTTACTATGTGCAGTTTTGTTAGCCGTTCGGGATAATTACTGTCCGCATATCGCCCGAAGACACATTTCATCACGAAAACATGCCTATATAATGTTGACCCCTTTAAACCCCACTTTTATATAGTAAACGGGGGTTTACAGGGGTATACTTTATTTTTCTTATTTCCGCTCAAAAACATAGATTATGGGTACTCGTTAGAACCGCCTCGTCGAGGCGGTTCTAACGGGTACCCACAATGTATGTTTTGGGCAGAAATAAGAAAAAATATCAGCATTCTTCTCTGAAAATTTTCATTTTTTGATGGTAAAATTTTCAGTATATTTGAATAGGCTTGTTTTCGTAATGTCTCATAGCCCGACAGAATCACATACGAGAATGTTTGTAACTCTAATGTAACTGCACATTAGAATTCTAAGTAAGCAGGTACGTATCCTGGAAAAAATATAAAATGTAGTAAATATTAATTGTTTCTTTCTTACTGATACATGTAATATCAATCCCAAAGTCGATAAAACAAAATTGCTTTTTCACCTAATGACGTCTCTTTCGCTGCACAGAAGGACACAGTGTTGTTTTTAGAAGTAATCATTAATAAATTATCCTCCCCGTGTATAGATCTAATACTATAACTATTATACTTACTACTGCTAAGTTTCGAAATAGTAATGATAAATATTTTCAGATTGTGGAACTGAATATAACGTCGAACATGGCTATGCAAACTTCGACGGAAAGAAGACAACATATAATGAACAAGTTCACATTACCTGTAACAAAGGTTATATAATTCACGGTGACCCTGTTATTACATGTCTTGCCGCCGGAATTTGGAGTACTTCTGCATCATGTCTTATTTCAGGTATTTATCATTATTGTTCTGTTTTATTCACTGGCACCCGTTTTAGTGTTTTTGATGTAATTGCATTTATTATGAGGACTGGATACACTTGGAATATTTTTTACCATTACGAAAACAAGCCTATTCAAATATACTGAAAATTTTACCACCAAAAAATGAAAATTTTCAGATAAAAATACTGATATTTTTCATATTTCTGCTCAAAACATATATTGTAGGTACTCGTTAGAACCGCCTCATCAAGGCGGTTCTAACGAGTACCCACAATCTATGTTTTTGAGCAGAAATAAGAAAATAATGTATACCCCAGTAAACCCCAGTTTTACTATATGAAAGTGGGGTTTAAGGGGGTCAAAATTATATAGGTATGTTTTCGTGATGCCAATAATGAGCCACCTTATGAAAAAACCAACAAAGTAGCAGCGAAGACACTTATCAGCCTAGGCATACACCCAGTCTGATCAGAGTCTTCGCTGTCCGCACGAAGAAAGCTTGGATCCTTAGCTACTCAAAGCAAAGAGTCTGATCAGACTAGGTGGATGCCCAGGCTGATATCTGAGTCTTCGCTGGGCAAACATTTATGTTGTTGGTTTTGTCATGAGGTTGCTCAATTTTTTGGCGATCGAGTATTATTATGTTGTTGTTGTTGTTGTTGTGTGTGTGTGTGTGTGTGTGTGTGTGTGTGTGTGTGTGTGTGTGTGTGTGTGTGTGTGTGTGTGTGAGAGAGAGAGAGAGAGACTGAGTGAGGGTTGTGGTAGGTAGCAAAGATATTTTTTACTGATAAAAGAACATCACTTTGTGCAATTCATTGGTTTTATTAAAATCAAGGATCGACGAGTCCCTTTTTGAAACTCGGTAATGAAAGGGTTAAAATACCAAAAGAACTATTAACACTAAAGCAAAAACAACACTGAGAAACCCAATGCACAGAATTGACCGAAGTACCGGTATATATCTGCAACTGCTCGATCCGACTGGCTGTTTTCTTACGCTTTAGTTTAACCTTTGTCCTGCTGAACCCGGATATACCCTGCATTTGCAAACAGTGTAGATCCAGATCAGTTGGCTTCTGAAGAAGCCAACTGATCTGGATCTGCACTGTTTGCCATTAAGAGTTTAAATTTATAGCAACAATCCGGATCAAGTAATCTGATTGGCTGAAAATTAGAAGTGGGTGTGGCATCTTAATTTATTCAGCAGGACAAGGGTTAAGATTGTTATTGAACCTCTCAACTTTGTTTCATTGCTGTTTTGTCTGTTTTGAGAGTACTTGTTTGTTTGTTTGACTGTGCTGTTTCACTGACGAGGTTGAGGACCCTACACGAACCGAATGTATAATTGTTAGCCTGAACTGCATCAGAATTAACCCATTTATGCCTAGTGGTCCATAAAAGGGACATTGACAAACATGTAGACCCAGATCAGACGCCGCAGAACGCGGCGTCTGATCAGGGTCTACATGATTTGCATTAAAAACAGGAATTTCTATAAAAACATGGTTTCAATGAAAACTAACCAGATACCCGTTGAAATGGACCCGCCCAAAATGTTGAGGTAGAAGAGTTAGGCTTAAATGAGTTAAGGTTGAGTTTGTGAGCGTGTAAAACTAGTGTAAGCCACCTAGTGTTTTTTTTTCTGCTGACAGTACTTCTGTTGTAGTTTTTCTTTGTTTGTATGTCTGTTATCGTAACTGTTCCGTTTTGTCTTACCTTTGTTTGGTCCTCATCTTCTTGTGATGGCCCGTGAATGTTGTGCTTCATGACTGTGGTCTTTCTTGGAAAACTGTGTGATTTTGTTGCTTGACTTAACATTAGTATCCGTTAAGAAAACTGATTTTGAGTCGTTGATTTGAAAATTAATGTTACAATGAAAGAGGAGGAAACTTAGATAAAAATGTTGCTTCACTGGAGCAGGAAGCCCCTTTGGGAGCAAAGTCTTTCCCTTAAAAGTTTACAAAGAGCTCGGTTAGCAGGAAGCATAAAGCTTTCTTTTAATATAAATTTGGCTACTTATCTCAAAAGGTGCATGTGCCTGAGAATGTGATACTCTGTCTCATCTTGAACATGGTCAGGTCAATTTTGGTAGGATGGTATATGTAACAATATATCTCAAGCAAGTTCCTGTTAGTTGTGATGTCAGGAAATTTACCAGATGTATACTTCCCTGTAATGGTCGTATGTGTATTTACCTCAAAACGTGTCTATGAATATTCCAGACTGTGGTACTGCGTACCACATTGAACATGGTCATGTCAATTTTGATGGGATGAAAACAACATATCTCAAGCAAGTGCCTGTAAAGTGTGATGTCGGGTACCATATTGTAGGGGAACAGAATATTACTTGTCTCGCGGGTGGTGTTTGGAGTAATAATACAGCTTGTCGTTCACAGGGTAAGTTTTAATACATAGAGGATATTCAAATGTTTGGAGTGAATATGACTATTTCATCGAGTGAAGTGAAAAAATGTATATTTCATGAGTGCCGAAGGCACGAATGAAATATACATTTTTTTCTCTTCACGAGATGAAATAAAAGTCATATTCACGACAAACATTTGAATTTTCTTTTTATTATATACATCACTTTCGATAGAAAAGATGCAAATCTTGCATTTGCAAGGGGAAGTCTGACACGCAGTTTTGTCCCTTGGCGATGACATATAAGAACCGCATAACAGCGGGAAACCTAGTTCCGAAAGAAAATAGTCCCCGAAATATTTCAGCCTAAAAGCGTCTTTTTAAGGGATATGAGCAATAAAATCAACTGTATTTAGTTCAATTTAATAAAACAAGAAACATTTTAGGTATTGAACATGAACTGACACATTAATGTAAATAAGAAAAAAAGTAATTCCAGATCTTATATTTTCACTGCTCAGAGGAGTGAAAATATAAGTTTTATATTTTTACTAGTGAAAATATAACTTTTTCGAAATATGCATTTTATTTCATTAATAATTCTCTATATTTCATTATTTTGTATATAATAAATAAAAATACGATGTGTCTTGGTCATTAGTCTTTCCACTCACAAGAGAATTGACACAACAAAACCTAGTTTACTATTAATAAACTATATATAGAGGTCCAATAGGGAAATTTAGTATTAACGTATCTGTCTGTTCCATAGGTGAAATCACACGAGCTGGGACACAGCAACAGTCTTATAAATAACTCTTCAGTAGGCCCCTGCTGGGATCCTATAACCATCCTTAATGGCATACCTCTGATCTCTCTTGCATAGCGCCTAGGTAGCAGCAATAAAATCATTAGTGAGTGGTACCACGTTTGGTCATATTCTGTGAGCCAGCGCATGACAATACGTATAATTAGACTTTGCGACCAGCGAAGACCCAGATCAGCCTGCGCATGCGCGCAGGCTGATGAGGGTCTTCGCTGATCGCATGTGCCTTCAACAGCCTCCAGGCTATCCAAAGAGGGATAAATAAGAACCACTGCCACCCTACTGGTAGGTGTACAGGCTCAGCTGAGTCTGTGCTTGTCATACAGGTCTTATTGTAAGTTTCATCCTGTGCTGGCTCCTATGTCTTTAATAATAGCGTGAGGAGGTACAGAATGGCATGTTTATATGTGCCACAATATCATTGTACCTTTGGAAATGTGTGCAGAACGATTCAGACCAGCCTGCTCATGAACCAGCTTTGTCACCATCTTTTTTCTTATTTTTGTAGCATACGTTTTTGAATTTCATACTGGTTAGGCTACTAGATACGATATCAAACATTTTTCGTCTGGCTTCTGGGTTTTCGTTCTTTTCGTTAGTGGATTGCTTGTATGTACTATGTTTGTTTGTTTTTTTGTTGTTGTTTTTTTTTTTTTTTTTTTTTTTTGTTTGTTTCTTTTTTTTTCTCTTTGTTTGTCTGTTTGTTTGTTTGTTGTTGTTTTTTTGTTGTTTTTTTGTTTGTTTGTTTGTTTTTTTGTTTTTTTGTTGTTGTTTTTTTTTTTTTTGTTTTGTTTTTTGTTGTTTTATTTTTGTTTGTTTTTTTTTGCTGTGGGGCTCGTTCGAAACCATTCATTTCGAGAACATGTGCGTATAAAGCGTACACCGCGTTTGCAAGACTTCAGCTAGCAAAACGATGAACTAACAAAAATAAAAAAATCATATTATCTGTACGACCAATGAACTTTGTCGTCTGAACTCTTGATTTTTTTTATAGAAGGAAGCAGTCAACCTCTTTATACCGACACTCGATATATGGACAGATTCGTTATAATGACAATTTGAATGTCACGAAATCCTTCACCAAAAAGGTTAACGAGAAATTATGTAACAATGTTACATTGAAACTTCAAGCAGCGTGTGTTTTGGATATTTGTTAGAATCACCTCAAAGAGGCTATTCTAACAAATATCCAAAAGATAATGTTCTATAAAGAAATAAGAATAAAACAAGGTCTTTCTTACATATCAGTCTGCCCATTAAGGATTCTTTACAACAGCTAATTCGTTTTAATGGCAACATCTTTGGGTACTAATGCTGTCGTTGTTACGAGAGTTCACTGTAGAATTGAAAAAGTCAAGAAAGATGCAGATACATGGAACACAGCCTACTAATGACAACAATATGAATAGCAAAGAATCCACGACAGAAACCATGGATACCCAAAGCAAAGCAACGAGCCCCTTTTTCTACAGCAGGTTATCAAACTGCCGGACAGGCAGTAATATATGACAAATGGGGGCAATGAACGCACTTTAAAAACAGCTTAAGTTCTGGATCAAACTAGCTTATTTTGGTCAGTTGGGCCTCACCAGTGACCTTCAGTTGTTTTTATTAAATTTTTTATTTTTTTTTTATTTTATTTATTTTTTTTTTTCTAAACATCCCGGAACTGGCTCAGTGGTTTCAAAATACCACAAAATATAACTACATTAAAGTAATAAACGGGGAGACGTTTAACGGCCTCGAAACGGCACTGACATCATTTCTAGTCTTTATAAATATGTTCTAAACGGAATGTTCCTTGAAAGCATTGAACATACTCACAGAAATGAAAACAGGTGAAGTGTCAAATGTTCTGGACCAGCTAGTTTTGGCAAATTGGGCTTATAAGTGGCCCTCTTATAGATTTTCAAAAAACCCGGAATGGGCTCAGTGATCACAAATGACCAGAAAATATAAACTACACTATAGTGAAGTACGGGGAGACATTTTACGGCCGCCACATCAGCAGTGATAAATATGATAATATTCTAAAAGGAATGCCCCTTGAGAGAAAAGATCACAAAAACTAAGAATAGTTGAAATGTTAAGGGTTCTGGGCCAGACTGACTAGTTTCGGTCAATCAGGCCTCATCCTTGACGCTCATATAAGATCATTACGAAAACACGCCTATTCAAATATATTGAAAATTTCATCACCAGAAAATGAAAATTCTCATATAAAAGTTCTGATAGTTTTCATATTTCTGCTCAAAACATAGATTGTGGGTACTCGTTAGAACCGCCTCGCCGAGGCGGTTTTAACGAGTACACTCAATCAATGTTTTTGTGTAGAAATAAGAAAAATAATGTTTACCCGTGTAAACCCCAGTTTTACTATATAAAAGTGGGGGTTAAGGGGGTCAAAATTATATAGGTATGTTTTCGTGATGTAACGAACCAAACAAAACAAGACAAAGATGATCTTGGACCTGCTTTAGATGATTTATAGGCAAATACAGTCGTACGTCAATGGCTCGCATATCTTTGGGATCATGGAAATTTGTTCGAGATATAGGTAGTTCTAGCCACTGAGGGTTAATCATGGCACCAGGTCAGGAAGCAAAGGCGGTAACAGGGATATCTTTCCGATCTTCTACACAATACTTGTACGTTGAGTGTAATCATTAGAATTGCATGAAAGAGGCGATTCTAATGAGTGAACACAACGATTCTAATGAGTACATACAACATACAGTTTCATGCGAAAATTAGAAAACTTCCCTAAATATTTGTTCTCTTGAGTTATTGGAAGAATTTCGTAGGGACTAAACAACGAGTTCGAATCAGTTATGGTAAACAAACCATCAGTGTTCGAATTATCGAGGCTCGACTATATATTCGCACAGAAGTTTGGTAGAGGACACTTATCATCGGCTAGGAAAGGTAAAATTCAATGTACTAAAATGACATCAAATTAACCCTAGTTCTGCTGAACCCGGATATGCCCTGTCTTTGCAAACAGCGTAGACCAAGATCAGTTGGCCTCTGAAATCTGTTTGTCATTTAGTATGTGAAATTATATCAACAACCTTGACCAAGTAATCTGTATGGCTGAAAATTAGAAGTAGGCGTGTATAATTTATTCAGCATAAGACATCACGAAAACATACCTATATAATATTGACCCTTAAACCCCACTTTTATATAGTAAAACTGGGGTTTACAGGGGTATACATTATTTTTCTTATTTCTGCTCAAAACATAGATTGTGGGTACTCGGCGAGGCGGTTCTAACGAGTACCCACAATCTATATTTTGAGCAGAATTATGAAAAAAATCAGATTTTTTTATCTGAAAATTTTCAGTTTTTGGTGGTGAAATTTTCAATATATTTGAATAGGCGTGTTTTCGTAATGAAGTATCAATTTTTCATGTTGTATTAATTTTCCAGATTGCGGGACAAAATACAGTATTGCAAATGGTTACGCAGATTTCGATGGGAAAGAGACAACTTATAATCATACAGTCCCTGTGCTCTGTAACAAAGGTTACGAACGGAAAGGAGGGTATCAAATTACTTGCCTTGCAGATGGAACTTGGACCAATAAAACATCTTGTGTTATAAAAGGTAAAGTTGTGCTACGCTGTAAAATGATTTTCTTGATAAATGAGTTATATAGTTTTAAATGTATTTTACGTCTGGACACACGAACATAAATGCGTTAAACTCGCTTCAGAATTTATTTTCAAACTTGTGACCATAACATAGAGATAAAATGATGTTCGGCTAAAATGGATACTCTTGGCTAAAATTGATACTCTTAAAGAGAACAGATACACTTTCATGGGCGACAAGACTTATTTTCTCTGAAAAAAAAATATATATTGTTGCATTTGTGATTGCCACTTTAACCCATTTATGCATATCGTTCCATAAAAAGGGGCCTATGCAAACAGTGTAGACCCAGATCAGACGCCGCAGAACGCGGCGTCTGATCAGGGTCTACACTGTTTGCATTAAATTCAGAAGCTTTTACAAAATATGGTTATAATGAAAATTTATCAGACGCCCCATATAAATGGATTAAGCATAAATTTGTGTCAGTGCATGTGCGAACAATAGAGAGCCAGATCAACCAGTGAATCCGCGCAATCGGATCAAAATGCCATTGCAATACATTGGTACAGTAAAATTCTGCGATAAAGACCTCCTTTGGTGCTGCCTAAATGTGGTCTTATATGCGGAGTGGTCTTGATATTGAATATAGAACATAACTCCAGATAAGGTGCTTTTTAAAACCAGAACTTACTGATATTTTTTTTCTACAACAATATGTTGTGGAACTCATTAGAAGCGCCCCGGCGAGGCGCTTCTAATGAGTCCCACAATATATTTTTGTGGCGAATTACGATAAATATTACGCAGATACCTTCTTTTATCTGGAACTATGTAAAATAACAAGAAACGCTCATTTAGGACTGGCAAAAGCTGGTCTTATGATAGCGAAGTGGTCTTATTTCCGAGTGGTCCAAATAGCATACTTTTACTGTATATTCTAATGATTCTGTAAGATTGCAATACATTGATACAGTATAACTCTGCTATTAAGACCTCCTTTGGTACTGCCTAAAAGTGGTCTTATTATTATTTTATTGATATTGAATGTAGAAAATAGTTCCAGATAAGGTGGGTTTTTTAACCAAAAAGTACTGCTATTTTTTTTTCCTTATTTCTCCACAAAAAATATGTTGTGGGACTCATTAGAAGCGCCTCAGCGAGGCACTCTAATGAGAGGTGAGGTACTGTAATGAGTACCACAACATATTTTTTTTTTTTTTGTGGAGAATTACGAAAAATGTTATGAAGATACCTCCTTTTATCTTGAGCAATGTAAAATAACATGAAATCCCCATTTGGGACTGGCAAAAGCTGGTCTTATGATAGCGGAGTGGTCTTATTTCCGAGTGGTGTCAGCAGCCTTCTGGAACTATGTAAAATAACAAGAAAAACTCATTTAGGACTGGTAAAAGCTGGTCTTATGTTAGCGAAGTGGTCTTATTTCCGAGTGATCTCAATAGCGGACTTACATTTTCTAATGATTCTGTATGATTGCAATACATTGATACAGTAAAATTCTGCTATTAAGACCTCCTTTGGTACTGCCTAAAAGTGGTTGTATTATTATTCTTGATATTGAATGTAGAAAATAGGTCCAGATAAGGTGTTTTTATCTAGAGAGTACTTATATATTTTCTTATTTCTCTACAAAAAAAATATGTTGTGGTACTCATTAGAAGCGCCTCGTCGAGGCGCTTCTTATGAGTGCCACATCATATTTTTTGTGGAGAATTACGATAAGTATTATGCAGATACCTTCTCTTGTCAGGAGCTGTGTAGAATAACAAAAAGAAACCATTTGGGAATGGCAAAAGCTGGTCTTATGATAGCGGAGTGGTCTTATTTCCGAGTGGTCTCAATGGTGGACTTTTACTGTATTATCTAATGATTCTGTAAGATTCTGTACGAAGATACACAAGTTAATTTTGATCTTCGAAGACCATATTGGCAATGTTATAATATCGAACTTCCGTTTCAGATTGCGGTACATCGTATGCCATTCAACATGGTCATGTAGATTTCACAGGAAAGAAAACAACGTATCAGCAGAAAGTTCCTGTTTCGTGTGATGTCGGTTATCGCCCGCATGGTCAGCCGAGTATAACGTGTCTTGCTGAAGGTGTTTGGAGCAAAGATTCACTCTGCGTTTTGCAAGGTATGTGGTAATGACAAGAGCTATTCGCACATAAAATTGTCTAAGCACGTATGTGAAAATTGATGTCTCCGGTCCACCTGCGTATCCACACAGTCAATATCAGGATGTTTTTGTCATTTTTTTTCTGGAGAGATTCTAAAATAACTACACATTCTTCAGCCTTACAATAAACTAAACTGGCTCCGAGGACATAATTTTCTTTTCATGCTTAACTCAGCTGAGCATGAAATTTTCTCTGATAATAAATATGAAAATCGTTGGCATTTTCATATTTATTAACAGAGAAATTTTCATGCATAGCTATGTTAAGCAAGAAAGAATTAGATTTTTAGCTGAGTTAAACATGAAAAAAGTTTTATAACCTCGGGGCCTGGAGGTCTATGGTGACATTCTTGGCTCTCTGAAAATACACTATTGAAGAGATGCTATAAAAACAGTAGATACGGTTTGAATGAGTCATCAAAGAAGTATAATGAGAAACACGGCATCCATCAGACACCAAAGCAGCTTAAGTATTTGATTGTGTACTATTTGCAGTCGCGTAGCTAGAACTATAATATTTTTACGGACACCCGGAAAAAATCTTTAAAAAAAAAAAAAAAAAAAAAAAAAAACAACGGGATTTGGTGTGCAAGACAGCAAACAGAAAGTAACAAAAGTTGTCACGCTTTAAAAAAAATGGTAGAAAAGCATGTGTATTCGGCCCCTAATATACATGTTTTCGGAATACGACTTTGTATCAACATTATTCATTTGGTAGAGAGACGGCTCTGGTATGTATTTGGAGAGCGTCTCTCGTGGACTCGAACCTTGGCTGATACAATTGGAAAGCAGCATTTATGCTCTCTCTATTCTGGAATAAACCATCTGAAACAAAAATTCAAAATATTTACTTTCGGTCATGTACGCCCAGCGAAGAGTCAGACCACATCACGAAAACATGCCTGTTTAAGTTTTGACCCCCGTAAACCCCACTTTTATATGGTAAAACTGGGGTTTTCAGGGCTATACATTATTTTTCTTATTTCTGCTCAAAAAATAGATTGTGGGTATTCATTATAACCGCCTCGGTGAGGCGGTTCTAACGAGTAGCACAATCTGTTTTGAGCAGAAATATGAAAAATATCAGAACTTTTTTTATTTGAAAATTTTCATTTTTTGGTCGTAATATTTTGAGTATATTTGAATAGGCATGTTTTCGTAATGAGCCTGCACAGTCATACTAAGAACGAATAAGCTGATCAGACTGCACGACTGCACAGGCAGATCGGATTCATCCCTGGGCTCACGTCCATGTTTACTAACGTTGCGGATCAATTAACACTTACCTCACCATGGGCAGGTTCATCAGACGACAAATTGAGTCCTCTGTGAAATCACCTGACCAGTAAATGACACCAAAATCTGACCAACCAAAACAGCTTACCAGTTAACGGTTAATGTTATTGCTTAGACAAACAATATTACCTATGTACTTTTTCATTGATAAATACAGGTACGAATGCAGTTTTCATTGACAAATACAGGTATCACGATATTGTTTGTCTAAGGATTTACGCAGGGGCGTGGTTATAGCCTTCTGACGGAGGAGTCAGTTGGTTAGAAAATAGCATGTAACACTTCATGCAAATTGCCTCTTTTGTTAGAAAATAGGATGTAACACTTCAAGCAAATCGTCTCCTATGGAGACAATTTGCATGAAGTGTTAGATCCTATTTTCTAGGAAAAATATAAAGACTATTTCAAAATGTCGTCTGCTGAGATTTTTACCCAGCATGCAAAGTGTCAGTATCAACGAGATTATTTCCAGATTGTGGGACTAAATACACCCTTGAAAATGGATACGTTAGTTTTGATGGACGATCCACAACCTATAATCACACTGTTCCTGTCGGTTGTAACAAAGGTTATGTTCTGCATGGAGCCACTCACACCACTTGCCTTGATGACGGAACTTGGTCCAAAACAAGTACTTGCGTTATTAAAGGTAAGTGTATTTGCTTAGAGTGAATGAACCCCTCCAACAGATCTGCAATCTAGATCACCTTGATCAGATAATATTTGTCACCCTTATCAATGGGGTGGGGGTTGAGGATTGGAAGGCGCTACTCTCAGAAACAATACTTCTCCATACCTCTTGAACCAAATTCTTTCTTTAAGAGGACTGGATACTTTTGAAAAGGGAAACAATTGTTGTGACTTCAACTTTGCTTTCCTGCACACCAAGCCCCTTCTGAAGAGTCTACTCTAAAAGATAAAAAAAAAATCTTTTCTTTTTCAGAAGGGGAGTAAATCAATGAAGACAGATGTAACTCCTGTGAAAGTGTATTAGTCCCCTTTAAGTACAATATGTCTTCCCAGTTGGCACACAGTGTTGAAACGACGTCGTTTCAACTTTGATTCAACGTTGAATCAATGTTAAAACGACTTCGTTGTTAACGTTATGTGCCTGCTCGGTTATATCCTGACTTAAACGTATGATGTATAACTTGAGAAAAACGTCCTAAAGGCAAGTGCAAACAGCGTGAGTCTAGATCAGTTTGCACATCCGCGAATTTCGATCAGACCCTTTCTCATCATTACGAAAACACGCCTATTCAAAAATATAGAAAATTTCACCACCAAAAACCGAAAATTTTTAGATAAAAATTCTGATATTTTTCATATTTCTGCTCAAAACAAAGATTGTGGGTACTCGTTAGAACCGCCTCGGCGAAGCGGTTCTAACGAGTACCCACAATCTATGTTTTTGAGCAGAAACAAGAAAAATAATGTATACCCCTGTAAACCTCAGTTTTACTGTATAAAAGTGGGGTTTAAGGGGGTCAAAAGTATATGTTTTCTTGATGTCTAGTGTATGTTATAACGTTGAAACGGGATTGTTTAAAAAATAGTGACATATATGACAAGGTTCGGTTTCATGGGCTGCGTTACAGATATTGTGAATTTGCTTCATCTTGGTGTTATTTTTAGGCTATGTTCTGGAATTGTGGCTCTTCCAGGCCGTTCTGCTTATCTACATTGGCATCATATATGACAAGGGTCGGTTTCATGGGCTGCGTTACAGATATTGTTAATATATATTTGGATCATTTTTTGGCAAGAGTGCTGCGTCCAAACCCGCGGCTTACTGTATTTACTGAAAATATTCACACACCTAGACCTTACTGTACTTGTGCAAAAGTGTGAACGAGTCAATTTAACTACCTGCTGCTGTTTCTAAAATTTGCTGAATGTGTGGCAAACGGTGTTAACCCATACCATTCTCCAGCATCTGATCTGAGTTTACATTGTTTGCTCCGGGATATTTGTCCAAATATTCAGCCTAACGATATTTACCCAAACAATTCGGGCATCTTTACTCCTTTCCATTTCTTATCTTAGATTAAAAAGTACTATCTAATATTTACTGATATTTATAAAATTGATGGATGAGTAGCAAACACTTAAGAGCCTGATCAGACGCCACCTTCTGCAGCCCGATCTGGCTCTAAACTGTTTCCTCATGTCTGTCTTTCCAACTACTGGTAGAAACGGTATTTTGAGCCACCTTGGTTCATATTAGCCGCATTGTCAGAAAACGTACCTTCTGATATGTGCGCCAAGCGAAGATTCAGATCTGAATCTTCACTGAGCGCATATTGGATGCAGCGCTTGGACGACTCTAATCGGACTGCGTAGTTTGCTGGGCGCACGTCAGAAAGTCCGTTTTCTCACATTGCGGCTCTTATATTGTAGATTGCGGTTCTGACTACAACATTGAACATGGCCATGTAGAGTTTGCTGGTAGGGCGACAACATATCAACAGAAGGTCCCTGTTATTTGCGAGGTTGGTTACTACCTGGAAGGAGAGGATAATATAACCTGCCTTGCTAATGGTGTTTGGAGCAACAACACGGCTTGTCGTATTCAAAGTAAGTTCTCACGCATGTGTTACATAAGTGTGGATTCAGTCTAGCGTGCAACTGCAGTTTAATGCTGCATTAAATGTTTCGAGATAGCAAACGTAGGCTGTTACATTAGATATACATTTAAGCTTTTAAATCTGCTATAGATTCTTCTTAAATTTAATAATCATAGCTTTTAAAGGAGAAAAAAAATGTTAGAATTTGTCCTCAAGTGTTGAACTTCCAATTTAAAATAACTGATTTCAGTATACACGTGACTACCTGTACTGTGTGATATAAATGATTAAAATAAATTCATTTATTGATCTTTGTTTTGCCGTAACTGAGTAACTGTAAAATGCTTGACTGGTCTACTGCCATGTTACTACATAATGCATAGGCATAGCGCCCATTATGCACATTGCGTATGCACATTAGGAAAAAAACATTTGCAACAAAAACATCTGACAAAATATGATCAAAGGAAGTGCTTTTAAAGGAAAGAATTTGCTCTCTTGTAGCACATTCTTTCCTTTAAGAGTAGTCTCTATTTTAGAGTGATACTAAGGAAACTATTTCCACATCTTTCCTGGTTAGGCATAAGAATAATTCCGTTTGTCACCATGTCTTCTCGATAGAGTACCCATATTAAAAAATATACATTTCTTTGGTCGATTGTTACAATCGATCCAAAGTATACATACACCAAAATTTTCTCAAGGTTATTGTCCACGTGATTATCATTGACCAATGAAATCATGGCCAGGTAACGGTTATTTTAAGCCGCACTATTCTTGTCGCTGGGACGTCAGAATGCTGTGTAAAGAGGGTATCTGTAAAACCCTGACTGGGCTTAGTGCTGGGACATTGGCAAACAGTGCAGAACGTGGCGTGGGTCAGGGTCTGCACTGTTTGCTTTAATTACAGGAAGTTAAGGGTTTAATAAAACAATTTTAAGGCCTCATTTAGGACCACTTTCTGACCCTTCACTCAGAGAAACTCGTCCCACCAGCGCTGCTAGCGCCTTGATTTACAGTATATTATATTATTCACAATCACAGACGCCATCTTGTAAACTTACCTGTTTGCGCTAAATATTCGGATACATTAACACTATACCATATCTCCCTAAAGATTTCAAAAGTCCATTTTACTACCTGTTCTTGTACAGTCAAACCTCACTAGCTCGAACACTGATGGCTCGTTTACAATGGCTTACTTGAACTCGTTTTTGAGTCCCTACGAAATTCTTCCGACAGCTCAAGAAAACAAATATTTAGGAAAATTTTCTTATTCTATCATGAAATTGCATGTTGTGTGTACTCATTAGAATCGCTTCATCGAGAAAATCGAAAATATTTCCCTAAGTTATCGCTTATTGCTACCTGATCTGGCGCCATAATTAACCCTCAGTGGCTCGAGCTACCCATATCTCAAACAAATTTCCACAGTCGCAAAGATGTTCGAGCTATTGAAGTTTGACTGTATTTAAAACTCTAGCGTTTCATTTTTCATCGATGTGAAATGCTGGTGAATCACTCACAGTCTTAATATAAAGCTTTTTGACCAATCAAATTGTGCTAAACTAGTGTTTTTATGCGCCGTTTCAATTATTGATCACTTTACATAAAAATGTGTCTCACACTTTCCGCAGAAATTCATTACGTTAACAAGTCAATGTAAGGTGTACCCCAGTGCTTCTCCGTAATATACAACAAAAACAAGAGTATTTAGTATTCTTCATTAATAGGTATTTTCAAAACTTTGCAGTATTTAATCAAGATTTACAAAATGATTTTGTTACATCTTCCAAACGTTTTTACAAGGTAAATTTGTCTTATTGCGCTAAACAGCCAAACAAACTCCTCGCTATGTCCAATACTATATTGTAATTTCCATGGCCTACATATCTCTAAATAGTGTTATACTCTAAAAGGCGTCTAATCTAAAAGAAAAGAATTTGAAATTTGTTTTCCTTTTAGGGTGGACCGTGTTAAAAACACTTGGTAAGCAGGAACGCAAACAAGAAGTCGCAAAAATTTATCCCCTTGATAGAAATATCGAAACATTTGCTAGGTATATCCAATTCTCTTAACTCTCATACAGGTAGTCTATGAATTGTTGATTGAAAGAATCTTGTTTCTTTCTTATAGTACTTTGAACATTTCAAGCCAGGATTTTCATACTTTACACCGGGTTCGACAACATTCTTTCGTAAAGATTGATCATGAAATATTGTCTACAGGCATTCTCTCACTTTCGCTGATTCAAGAACAGTTGTTAGTTCCCGGCGAAAGAATGTGTACAAAAAAAACACAATGTCAAAAGAATTGCTTTTGGAAACAAAGAACCCACTACGGATTAAAAAAATGGGAATCTCGGTTTTATTGAGACTTCATAAGCAGATACGGATTTTCCACTTAGATAACTTCAGACCAGGAAATGTATGGCTAGGTAAACTGACCTGCTCGACATGATCCCTATGGGTTGATTGGGCCATAAAATCTTAGCTCAATCAAGCAAGCATCCTTTACTTTTGTTGTAAAAGGTAATAAAGGAAAATATATCAAGGTTAGCCTTAAAAATTCCAACCATGTCATATGTTGTTTTCCTAGACTGCGGCAGCAAATACAAGCTCGAACACGGTTCCCTGGATTTCTCTGGGCAAGATACAACCTATAATAAGACTTTACAAGCTACATGTGAAGACGGCTACGAGATTAGAGGAGACAATAAAATTACCTGCCTTGCCAATGGAACATGGAGCAGTGGACCTCTCTGTCGAGCTAAAGGTACTTCCCATCTTTCTGAATGGTTTTGCTTTAGGTTCATGGGACATAATCAACTTAAGACATGCCTTGTTTCAGTTTTGAATAAAAAGCAAGGTCATGTAAATAACCACTAAGCACTTAAAGCGCCTACGTCTCTGAGAAAAGAACAGTATTTCCGTATTGTCGAGGAGACATACCAGATCAGACAGTGTAGATCCAGATCAAACTTCTCTTAAATAGCCAGTTTGATCTGGGTTTGCATTGTTTGCCAATAACCGGTATATTGCCTTTTATAGAATCCTCTTTTTAGAAGGGATTTTGTGTGCATAAAGACAAAACACAAAATTACAAACATTATATAAAATGGCGGAAAAGGGTTTATATATTGAACCAAAATTTAAATGTAACTACACTAAGGACAATCGGTGCCTGCAATTGTACGGTCGTTACGGCAATGGTAGTGTTAGTGTCATATATGAGCAATTTGTACAAGGACATCGCGGTTATCTGTCGGAATCATCGGATGTATAAACTGTAAATGACAATATTACTTATAGTATTATAATTTTTATGCGCAATTTACAATATAGTATGTTGCGCAACAAACATTAAGATACTAAAAAATATTAATAGTTTGATACACTTGTTTAATGTTGTTATATTTTTTCTCATTACGAAAACACGCCTATTCAAATATATAGAAAATTTCACCTCCAAAAACTGAAAATTTTTAGATAAAAACTCTGATATTTTTTATATTTCTGCTCAAAACATAGATTGTGGGTACTCGTTAGAACCGCCTTGTCGAGGCGGTTCTAACGAGTACTACAATCTATGTTTTGAGCAGAAATAAGAAAAATAATGTATACCCCTGTAAACCCCAGTTTTACTATATAAAAGTGGGGTTTAAGGGGTCAAAATTACATAGGCGTTTTTCGTGATGTTTTGTCTGTTTTTAAACAGTATCTTTCATTGTAAAAAAAAATTAATTCAATAATTATGAAACAAATATTACCATAATACGGACTTAATATTTTTTACGTCTACAACTCATGAAACTAGAGTGATGATTTGGTACCATGTAAGTCCATTTAATAAACGTCAAAACCTTCCCCACCCAGGTAAATTTTACTTATAATCGTTCTAAGGTGGTGGTTCTAGTGCCGTTCGATTTTTTGTTGGGCTTTGTCTGTCACTGTGATAAATTGTTCGAGAATGGGGAGCTGATTGCTTTGTTTTCTGATGCTTTGAGGCAAGTGTGCTGTCCGCCGTTGTTTGTTTACTCTTCTACTTGGTGTTATTGGTAGGTTATGATCTGTTATTGTGACTCATTTTGGACATCTTCTTCGCCAATGGGCTTAAAACCAGAACTGAAATTTGCCAATGGTTCTTGGCTGGTACATAGTTGCGTATTATTTGTTCGTGTGGTATTTATATTTAATGACCATCTAGGATTGTTACGCCAACATATAATTAAAGCCATGTGAGTGCGCTAAAATAGCTCCCTTTTACCAGAATGTTTTAAGGACAATCACCTACCAAGTACGTTTCATTAGTTTGGTTTAAACAATAGTTTATTAAATATAATGAGTACAACACAAACATACAAAAATGACATAGAGGATCAGATAACAAGCTAATTAAAGCTTATGTGAAATCTTCTCCAAATGTACTATATGTTCATTAGTTTCTGCTTTGTTTTTAAGGTACTCAACATATAAGCATTAACATTATACTTGGTAGTACAGTTCTTTAAGACTGGTTCTGGTTCTCGGGAGCGCCGACCCGACTTTTTCGAAAACAAAAATAAAATAAAAGTACCTTCACCCGATTTTATTCCTTTTTATTTCCGCCGATGATCCATTTTCGTCCCCGTACGAAATGAAATACCAGATGTTTCCCAGGGATATTTTTTGTACCTTTCCAGCGCATTGTCGATTTACTCGCGCACCGGATATAATGCCTACGCATGGCGGTGAATTCGTTGGATAGAAACCATTTCACCCAACAAGCGTTTCAGCCAGATATTCAAGCATGGCGGCGAGCACTGCTTATTTCAAGATCACTGTGCATCCTTTGGAAAAGAGTAGAGGTGGAACAATACACCTAAATTACGGTGCATCGCAGTTCAGTGGTCACGATTCAGTTCACGATTCTTTTTCTCCGAATTTTTATTCGATTCACTCAATTGTAAATAAACAGTTCTGAATAAGCTGCCAACTAGATCGGTAATAACTGCATGCAATAGAAATATTTTGCTTAATTCAGATCAATTTAGGATAATTATACTGCTGCATGAATACTTTAGGCAAGTTTTTAATGACTGTTATCAACAAGAACAATGTACGTATTGCCAAAAATCTAATTGTCATTAGTTTTCGCGACTTCCGATCTTTCCCAAAAAAAGCGTTTAACTTTTCATTCAATAAACATTATTATAAACATTAAAAGCACTCAAAACACTAAGAAAAGTTTCAAACACTCTGTCATAGAATTTGCAATCTTTCATGCCATTTTGCAGTTGCAATTTTCTAGAAAATCAACAAGTCTGGCTTCACTGAATTAAAGAAACAGTACTCTGAACAGAACCTGTTTGCCAACATATATATCTTATATATCTAGGAAGCTTTAGTTCTTGAACTTGGATGCTTATGATATGAATTTAGGCACTGACTAAAAACGGGCATGGCGATTCCTTAATTGAATTCGTAACAAGCAAGCAGTTTATGCAAGCAGAAAACAAATGTAACAATAAACAATAACGAAGTGGCTAATCCCCCGGCGGCCATGTGAAAGATGAAGACCATTCCAGCCATCACTTATGCCATCAAATCTTGGTGTCAAGTACATCTAGTATCAGTGGGCCTCCGTGGCTTAGTGGCAAAGAGCGCTGACACTTAATCATTAGGTCTCTCACTGCTGTGGGTTTGAGCTTCACTGGCGACACGTGGAAAAGACAATGTCTGCTTACGGATGGTCACATAGCAAGTTCAATCCAGTCATAAGAATTTATGAGTGCTTTTCTCGTCAAATATTCATATGCTAGTCAGGAGTTTACACAATGTTTTCCGCGATCTAGTCTGACATTGCAAAATTGTTATCATTTTTGTTTTTGAAAAGTCAGGGCAAGTATAGTATAGGCATTGTGTTACGTATAACTATGTTTCTGCACCTCAAGGATGCGTAAATAGTCTATCGCAAGGGACTGTTTATGGCATTTGAAAAGTAAAAAAAAAGTTGGGAGTTTTCGGACTTTTATTTTTTTTTTAATTCCGACTGGAGGATTTTGGGTATTTTATTTTTATTTCCTCCTCCTACCCTATGTCCAGCCAGATTTTTCCCGTGAACCAGAAAATAAAATAAAATCTGGTCTTATAACCTACTTTTGTAACATCTTTTCCGGATTTATTGTTTATACCTTCTAGCTGTTGATTTTGCCAGGCATCCATCATACTAGAGTACATGTTTATCGCATACGCATAAACGGCACGTGACACCAACAATGTCGGTTTAGTTTCTCGTTCGCAAATTTTTGGAAAATATGGATGTTGTGAGAGTCCCTGTATGAATAAAATTTTTCATTGGTGGCTAGTTATATTGGATGATGGGACGTGTTTGAAATGATGAAAAAATGAACATTATAAAGGATATATTTGGATTTTAAACTGATAGTTATACCAGTGAGTAAACTTTACACACTAATTACCTATATACCTGTATAATACCTGGGGACACTGCACGCCTTTTTGTGGAACTAATCTGTGTTGTATGTATGTATCAAAATTGCAAATGTTGGCAAGCAATATGACAGAGAATCTATCAGGTTCGATGGATGCTGATCCTGTTGAGGAGAATAAAAAACAAAAAAGGGGTCTCCTCTTTCGAAAGATGATACTAAAAAACTTTTGACCACTGTTACCGATGTAACCGGGGGTCTGACGAGACAAACCTCGTTACCAAATTTAGTTAAAGCTGTACCATTTAAAGACAAAAGTATTAAAATGGCCTTCTCAGACATGGTGAAGACTATGACACCGATATTATTTGACATGATATCTCTCCTTATTCAGAAGACCATAGCAACTACAGTTGATGCAGCAATAGGTCAAATCAAAACAAGTGTACTGGATGAAATGATCAAATCAAATAATGAGCTGAAAGTCCTGGTCACTGAACAAAATGAAACAATTCCTGAACAAAAAGAGATAATTGACTCACAAAAAAAGGTGATTGAAGATCAGTCAAAGTTACTGGCTGATAAATCTGAGCGAATTGATAAACTTGAGCTGAATAATGAATGTCTGATGATGGAGGTAGATTTCATGAAAATTGAATTGAATAACTTAGAGCAGTAAGGGAGAAGAAATTTGTTGAGGGTAAACAACTTTAAACTGTAAACTACCCCTAAAGATGAATCTGATCTAATCAGCACAATGGCGATCTACCTGAATGAAAACGTCATCGCCGATGACAGACCACTCGAATCTCGGGATATCGAGCGCTGCCACTTCGTAGGTCGGGCAAAAACGGCTCGCCCGAAACAGATTATAGTAAAATTCTGTCATTACCAGGACAGGAAACGGGTCTATGCCAAATAATCAAACCTCAAAGCCAATCCAGACAAGGTCTTCATTACTGAAGATCTGACTTCTTTAAACCATGCCGTGGTAAAACAACTTCTGCCTCTCAAGAAAAACAGCGCGATAGACAGTTTCTGGACCAGTAACGGTCAAATCTACATGAAGAAAAACTCAGTATGTGACCCTGTGAAAGTTTCGATTACTGATAATATTCTTACTAAAATCGGTATTGTTTCCGAGGACCCTGCTCCCAGGGATCATGCTACCAGTGTAACTACGTCATCTTAATAGGATAACTCTGCTATGAGTATGTGCAGAACTTTATTTTTGACTTACTGCAAAGACACGTGTTCCTACTACTTCTAACCACGCTGTTTTGTTTACATATATTGTGTATGTGCCTATAAATATCAGTGCATTCCGGTGAATAAGTAATCTATTGATAAATTATGTGGCCGGACTGAGAACTAGTTCCCAATATTATATTTATGCCTCTATTATTAGACTTAATCATGTTCATCTATAATTAGTTTACATTGATATACTCTACGAGCTGGTCAGTGTTGTTCACTGTGTATATGATCTGTACTAATGAAAGTCAATAAAGGCCGTATATTGAAGTGTACGTCTTTTTCTCCGGCAACATCAGAAGTAAAATGCTATAGGCTGATATAGCTGTGTTGAGCCGTATGTTTTGCTTTTCGACAACATAATATATTTAACTTCGTCGCGCGTTAGAGGATAGTGTGGATCTTTCACGTATGTAGATCTATGTAAAGTGAAGGATACACATTTTACTCAGGTTGGTGGCGAGGGTGGGTTGTATGAGCTACGGCGCGGCATAGCATTATCGCACTAACTTTTGAATCCTCAAGCCAAATAATTAAGTAGTTTTTTTTTTTTTTTTTTTTTTTTTTTCCCTTTTTTTCTGAGAATCACATCAATACAATAGATATAGTCATATTTTATAAATGCTTAGCACTCTGGATGAAATTTTCAGCAGAATTTTCATTGTTTTTTTTCCCGAGAGCGAGTTTTAGCATTTCATGCGAATTGTCTCCAATGGAGAAAATTTTGCACGATGTGTCGGTTCCTGTTTTCTTGCGGGACGGGGATTTTATCCATGTGTTGCCTGCTGAACCAGCCCAGAGAGTGGTAAAGGTTAATTATCACTGTGTCTGGCGACTTTTGTTTTTGACTGTTAGATATATACTTACGTCAGCTTGTGGATATATCTGGTTTAAGGCGAGAAGGTTGTACTGTATGTCCTAAGCAAGCAGCGTAGACCCCGATCAGACGCCTCGATTTGCGTTGTTTGATCTGGGTCTGCTCTGTTTGTTAAGATCTTAGCACCCAACAAAGAGTACATGTAGCCAGGTACAGTTTTAAATCTTATCATGCTAACGGGTCTCTGTAGTGAATGCCCCTTCAAAATATTAGTTTATTTTTGTTTTGTTTTTTTTGTTTGTTTGTTTTATTTTTTTTTTCTCTCTGCGAATCACATCAATATAATTGACATATTTCATAAATCCTTAGCACTCTGGGTAAAATTTTCAGCAGAATTTTCATTGTGTTTTCCCCGAGAGTGGGTTTTAGTATTTCATGCGATTTGTCTCCAACGGAGAAAATTTACATGATGTGTCGGTTCCTGTTTTCTTTCGGGACGGGGATTTTCATCCATGTATCGTCTGCTGAACCAGCCCAGAGAGTGGTAAAGGTTAATTATCACTGTGATTAGCGACTTTTTCTGTTTTTGACTGTCTGATATATATTTACGTCAGCTTGTGGATATATCTGGTTTGTTAAAGCGAAAAGGTTGTACTGTATGTCCTAAGCAAGCAGCGTAGACCCCGATCAGACGCCTCGATTTGCGGTGTCTGATCTGGGTCTGCTCTGTTAGATAAGGTCCTAGCACCCAACAAAGGGTACATGTAGCCAGGTATAATTTTAAATTTCATCATGTTAACGGTCTATGTAATGAATGCCCCCTCAAAATATTAGTTGTTTGTTTTTTGTTTTGTTTTTTTTTTGTTGTTTTTTTTTTGTTTGCGAATCATATTAATTTAATAGACATAGACATACTTCAACCACTCTGGGTAAAATTTTCAGCAGAATTTTCATTGTTTTTTCCCCCGAGAGCGAGTTTTAACATTTCTAGCGAATTGTCTCCAATGGAGAAAATTTTGCACGATGTGTCGGTTCCTGTTTTCTTGCGGGACGGGGAATTTCATCCATATATCGTCTGCTGAACCAGCCCAGAGAGTGGTAAAGGTTAATTATCACTGTGATTAGCGACTTCTTCTGTTTTTGACTGTTGGATATATACTTCCGTCAGTTTGTGGATATATCTGGTTTGTTAAGGCGAAAAGGTTGTACTATATGTCCTAAGCAAGCAGCGTAGACCCCGATCAGATGCCTCGATTTGCGTTGTCTGATCTTGGTCTGCTCTGTTTGATAAGGTCCTAGCACCCAACAAAGGGTACATATAGCCAGGTATAATTTAATTCACAACATGTCAAAGGGTCTATGCAGTGAATGTCCCCTCAAACTCCACCTCTATATGTTGTGTCATTGGAATTTTTAGGGTTTAGTTAACCTGATTTCCGCCACTTGGAGTCATGGATGTGAGCGATAGTTAGAGCTGCCTATTTGAGGCGGTTCTAAACTGCTCAATTCTGTTTTTGGCGGAGATAGGAAGCGTATAGTGTATGGTTGTGTTAACGCTCAGCACCCTTGGTAAAACTTTCAGCGGATGACATTTTGGAGTATTTTTTTTTTTTTTGTTTTTTTCCAGGAGACAGGTGTTGGCATTTCATGCGAATTCTCTCCATTGGAGACAGTTTGCGTGAGATGTCGGGATCTGTTTTCCGTGGACGATGGGGGAGGTGTCGTTGATTTGTCGTCTGCTGAATTAGCCAAGAGAGTGGTAAAGGTTAGTTGGTGTGAAGGCCTATTTCCGTTTTTTAAGTATAAGCGTGAAATCTCAAGATGTCTTTTCATTATTAGTGGTTCACAATGACATCCCAGCAGGCACATGACGTTGCATCGACGTTGAGCCGTCGTGTGCCCGCTGTGATGTAAATTAAAATTTGTCATCATACATGTATTTTATAGTATTAATACATTCCTTCCAAAGTTTGTACTTGATATGACAGTAGATAACTTATATTATATTTATTCTTATGTGCAATTTAGCCTTTATTTTATCACATTATTGTGTGTCTCTGCCGGGTTTGGTATGTGGATCAGTCGGCTTTGGGATCGGCCCGTGGAACCTCAGCCATGGAAATGAATTTCAATTGAAGATGGGTATATGCTTAGAATAGTGGATGGTTACCATTGGCCTATTCCATTACTTCTTATCAGGAGGGTATCAAACTGTTATTTTACTTTATCATTTTAGTCTTTTGTTTCTATTGTTTTGTCTAAAAAAAAAAGGTATTTCAGTATTTCAAATACGCCTGTAAATGGTTACAATGCTTACTAGTTTTTCCCAATTTTCAATTTATGCTAGTAATGTGCATATTGCTACTTGAAGCTCGTGATATTGAAAGAAACCCAGGTCCAGGAACTGACAATGCAGTATCAATTTTGCACTTGAATGTAAGAAGCATCAGAAATAAAATTAAATACATACAAGATAATTTCACGGACTTTGATATTTTATGTTTTTCTGAAACTCATTTAGATCTAAACGTGTCTTCTGATTTGCTCTGTATATCAAACAGGTATAGTAAACCATTTTGGAAAGATAGAAACTGCCATGGAGGTGGACTGTTGATGTACATTAATTCCAACCTTTTTCATTGTCGTATATCAGATCTAGAACTTTTCTGCCAAGAATCGATTTGGACAGAAATAAGGTTAAACATGATACATACCTGATTGGTTTATTTTATAGTCCTGTTAATTCGGACGCTACATTTTTTAATAATTTTAATACTAATATTGAGAAAGCCCTAGAAGTTACCAAAAATCTTGTATTAGGTGGGGACTTAAACGAAGACCTGTTGAATCCAAACTATCGTAATTTGAGAGACATAATGTTAATAAATTCATTACAGAATGTTATTACAAATCCTACCAGGCAAGCTGCTATCCTTGATCCCATAGTAATTCCAGACGATATGCATTATTTAGATGCTGGAATTCTTAGTATACCTGATAAGCGATCATAAAGCGACATAGTACGTAATTCTTCCTTTCCAATATAATTTACAGGGGTCTTTCACACGGCTAGTGTGGCTATATAAAAAGGCCAGTTTCGATCTTTTGAAAGAGAAATTATCAAACTATGATTGGTCTGTCTTACATGAAGGGTTTTTAGACGACGCCTGTAGTAAATTTACCGACATTTTCCTTGATATGGTAAAACTATGTATACCTTCAAATCTTGTGGTAGTGAGGCCAAATGACTCGGAAATATGACATTTTACCACCAAGCGTGATAAATTAAAACGCAAATTAATTAATTCAACTAGTTTACATCTACGAGAGCAGTACAGAAAACTTCCTAAAAAACATGCAAAAGAAAGATTCTACAATAACCTTGAGTCTTCTATCAGCGATTTTGACAGTAATAATAAAAGACAATTTTGGAGTATCACTTGACATTTTGTCAAGAATAATAGCAGTACCAGTTCAATACCCCCTCTCAAAGTATTTCCACCAAATGATCAGAATGATTATTGTTATACAGTCATGGTAAAGGCTGATTGCCTGAATGAGTACTTCACCTCCGTTTCTTCACTGGATGATACAAAATGTTATTTGCCTGCTTTTGAATTAAAGTGTCAAAGTCAACTGTTAAATGTATCCTGTACTGCATCAGAAATACAGTCACATCGAAATTTTGAACTCAAATAAAGCTTGTGGTCCTGATGGAATTAGTAATAAAATGTTGAAACCCGTAGCAAAAGAAATTTCAGCTCCATTAAGCACTCTGTTTAATAGATCTTTCAGGGAGGGTAAATTTTCGGAATTATGGAAACAATAAAACATTATACCTTCGCCAAAGAAGGGGGATAACTCGGACCCATCAAACTTTCGCCCCGTCTCTTTGTTCAGTGGTATAGGAAAACTACAAGAACGCATTGTTTTTAAGAATATATAAAACTTTTTAAATGAAAACAATTTGACCTATAAATTTCAATCAGGACTTTTACCTAGTCATTCAACTACCTTTCAGCTGATTGGCATATATCATCATATATGTCAAGCAATAGATAATAATCAATATTCTTGCATGGTATTTTGCGATGTGTCAAAGGCTTTCGACAAAGTATGGCACAAGGGACTTATTTTTAAATTACGTCAGTATGGAATTGACGGGGATTTGTTGAATTGGATCTCCGATTACTTACATGACAGAAAACAAAGAGTTGTTATTAGATCTTGCATATCAGATTTTAAAAGGGTCAACGCCGGAGTTCCTCAGGGTCCAGTGTTAGGTCCCCTACTATTTTTAATCTATGTAAATGATATTTCTGAATCCTTACTTAGTTTGACAAGATTGTTTGCAGACGACAGTTCCTTGTTCTATTCTGCATCAAGTTTAGTAGATATTGATGAGATTATAAATCATGATCTTTGAGTATTTGTCGTATGGGCAAAGCAGTGGCTCATAAAATTCAATCCTCTGAAAACTGAAGCAATACTTTTAACTTTAAATTTTTTTTAACATTTTCCTAATTTAATCTTCAGTGATACTCAAATTAAATTTGTTGAAGATCATAAGCATTTAGGTTTAACTTTTAGCAGCAATGGCAAATGGCATAAACACATAGATAATATTTTAAATAGCGCTGCTAAAGTAGTTGGCATTATGAGAAAGCTTAAATTTACATTAAGCAGAATTGCATTAAATCAGATTTATGTTTCTTATATCTTTTCAATAATATAATACTCAACAGTAGTTTGGGACAACTGTTCCGATCAAGACGCTTATGCTCTAGAAAAGTTACAAAACGAAGCTGCTAGAATAGTTACTGGCTTAACTAGATCAGTTTCACTTTATCAGTTATATAGAGAATGTGGGTGGGTTACATTATCTGAACGCCGCAAGAATCAGAAACTATACATTATGTACAAAGCATTAAATGGAATAGTACCCTCTTATATAAGCGAGATTATTCCCACTCACATACGAGAAACTCTTCATTAAGAAACCGAGATAACAGTACTGTTCCATTTTCTAGAACAGAACTATTTAGAAACTCATGCATACCGTCTTCTGTTCCGTTATGGAATAATCTTGATGAAAATATACGAAAGAGTTCTTCATTCAGTTCTAAGTATGAAATAAAACGTCACAACTTGACAATCCACGGAGTACCGCAACATTACTTATATGGTGATAGATATTTAACTGTTATGCATGCAAGAATAAGAAATGAATGCAGTAATTTGAATAGCGACTTGCATCAAAATTGTTTGCTAATTAACCCATTTTGTAATTGCAACTTAGAAATCGAGAATGCGGAACATTACTTTTTTCGCTGCCCGAATTATTTAAACGAACGTACACGACTGTTTAATGAAACCCGCACTTTTCATCCTCTAAACCTGGATATCCTACGCTATGGCGTTGTCGAGATGTCTCCAGAGGTCAGTATGTTTCTATTCAAATCTGTTCAGACATACATAAAGGATACTGGTAGATTCTCTGGAAATCAGTAAGTAGACAAATTACTACTCTACCGCTGATATCCTCCTGTGCCACAACCTCCACGTATAGAGACACGCAATCCTATTTATTTATTTATTTATTTATTTATCTAGTTTCATTCAACAAGTACTTCATACTTTTTATTACTGAAATTTTTGGCAATGTCACGTGATTGTTGTTGTGTGTTAAAATTGTAGGGGGAGGGCTGTAACTAATGTTGAGAGAACTTGAGGCCCAACCCCATTGCATACATGTATATTCTTCATGTAAAGTTGCAATAAAATATGTTTATACTAATACTAACGGCAATTCCATCCTACATAATGCATAAGCGGTATTTTCTGTCATGCACATCACATAAGCGGCGTTTTCTCTCCTCATATCACATAAGCGACTCGTTCTTGCGTTGCTAATCTATTTGCCTTCTTTTACAGCTTCTAATACAGTACCGATAGTTGCTGGGACTCTCGCTGTTGTCGCTGCTGCATGCATACTTTTGCTGGTCATAATAGTTTTACACAAGAAAGGCATACTGTAAGTATATCGAAAACCTACTACGGGGAAACGCATCAGCAAAAATCCACAGTCTGCCATTTACTTTCTCCTTATACAATAATGTTACCTTAAACAATTGAGCCATAAATCGACATAATGTACCCATTACGAAAACATGCTTTTACAAATATACTGAAAATTTTACTACCAAAAAAAGAAAATTTTCAGATAAAAAATTCTGATATTTTTCATAATTCTGCTCAAAAACATAGATTATCGGTACTCGTTAGAACCGCCTCCACGAGGCGGTTCTAACGCGTACCCACAATCTATGTTTTTGAGCAGAAATAAGAAAAAAATGTATACCTCTGAAAAAAAAAAACAGTTTTACTAATATAAAAGCGGGCTTTAAGGAGGTCAAAATTATATAGGCATGTTTTCGTGATGCTTTTGAATATGTTCGACCAGTGACTGCTCAAAAAATCCTTGGCTGTCCACTTAAATATGCATGTAGCTTGAATACATCTCTACCAAAGAATGAATAAAGCAGATAAGATAGACTGTAGGGATGCACCGATTTGATTTTTTATGCGCGATTATATGTGAAGGTACATTTCTACAGCTCAGCTTATTAAAAATCTAAACGGTTGCCTTTGGAAACAAAGAAAACATCAGCGATAGAAAATGAGAGTCCCGATTTTATTGACACCCTTTATAAGCAGTCATGCAGTTTGCAACACTGCTTACGCCCTTCTACAGCCCTCATTATTAGACAGACAAGCATGAGCAAAATGTGTAAACGCACATCAGATGCATAATAATTTTTTTTTTTTTTTTTTTTTTTTTTGTAAAACAATATGGAAATGTCGTCTGCTACGGTTGTGACTGGCGCTTAAAGGGTTAGATAACTGCAGCACCAACTGTATTAAAACACCATTATTGTTGCATCTGTTTCCTTCAATTTTGTCTCCTCCTACCCCTGAAAGGGCGGAGACATATTGTTTTCGTCTTAATTGTTTTTCCATCTGACTATCTGCTTGTCAGTCACAAAATTGTGTCCGCTCTATAATTGGGAAGTCGTTCGAGATATTTTCATGAAACTTAATAGAAATATAAAGCATCATCAGACGACGTGCAGACCACAAGAACCATAACTCTTGTCAATACATTTTTTGTATTCCCCTTTGAAATTTGACAATATCATTTCGTGTCCGCTCTGTAACTTGAAAACCGTTCAAGCTATTTTCATAAAACTTCAAAGAAATATAAAACATCATCATACGACGTGTACATCACAGAACCGTAACTCTTGTTTGTACATTTTTTGGAGTTATTCCCCTTTGAAAATTGACAATGTTAATTTCGTGTCCGCTCTATAACTTGAAAATCGTTCAAGAAAGTATCATAAACGACATAGTAATAAAAAGCATGATCAGACGGCGTGCAGACCACAAGAGCCGTAACTATTGTCTATACTTTTTTTGGAGTGATTCCCCTTTAAAATTTAACTGGTCATTTCGTGTCCGCTCTATATTTAACCTAAATACTGTGCAAGACGTTTTCATGAAACTTCATAGAAATATTATGCATCATTAGACGACATGCTGATGACGAGAACCGTCATTCTTGTCTGTCCATCTGTCCGTCCGTCGGTCTGTCACAAAATAGTTTCCGCTGTATATCTTGAAAACCATGCAAGATATTTTCATGAAACTTCATAGGAAATGAAGTATCATCAGACGACGTGTAGATCACAAGAACCGTAAATCTTATCTATACATTTTTTAAGTTATTCCTCTTTGAAAGTTTAACATGTTCATTTCGCGTCCGTTCAAGATATTTTCAAGAAACTTCATAAAAACATAAAGCATCATCAGATACCGTGCAGACCCCAAGAACCGCAACTCTTGTCTATACACTTTTGGAGTTATTCCCCTTTGAAATTTGACAATGGTACTTTCGTGTTTGCTCTTTAACTTGAACTCGTTCAAGATAGTATCATGAAACGACACAGAAATATAAAGCTTCATCAGACGACGTGCAGACGACAAGACCCGTAACTATTGTCAATACATTTTTTAGTTATTCCCCTTTGATATTTGACAGTGTTCGTTCCGTGCCCGCTCTATTACTTGAAAACCGTTCAAGACATTTTCATGAAACTTCATAGAAATATAAAGCATCACCAGAAGACGTGCAGAAGACAAGAACCGTAACTCTTATCTGTCCATCTGTCCGTCCGTCGGCCTGTCACAAAATCCTTTCCGTTTTTTATCTTGAAAAGCGTTAAAGGTATTTTCATGCAACATCATAGAAATATAAAACATCATCAGACGACGTGCAGATCAGAAGAACCATAACTCTTGTTTTTTTAGATATATACTTTGGAGTTATTCCCCTCAGATATTTGACAATAGTAGTTGCGTGTCTGTCCTATAAATCAAAAACCGGCTGGGTATTTTCATTAAATTTCATAGAAATATAAATCATCATCACACGATGTGCAGACGACAAGAACCATAATCCTGTCTATATATTTTTTTAGTCATTCTCCTTCGAAATTTGGCAATGGTAGTTTCTTTGCCATTGTATAAATGACAAAGCCTTTCATGATATTTTTATGAAATGTACAGAAATATAAAGCATCATTAGATGACATTCTGTATCTGAGTGACAGCTGGGGAGACATATGTTTTTTTGTTTTTTTTTTGTTTGTTTTTTTTGTTGTTGTTGTTTTATTTTTTTTTTTTTTTTTTTGCTAAAAACAGCTCTAGTTATTTTCTGTTATTGATTATTTTATAAACATAATCATATAATATGAGATTTTTGTGTCACACTTTCACTCCTGTATTTGAGAGAAAACGATTTTAATTCAGACAAAAGAAAAATGTTAGACGATCAAGCTGTTGACATTATGTTACATATGTTACATGTATAACGAATATATGGCGAATGATATATGTTGGATTGTATATGATTAGAGGGAATTTTCAGAACACTTTGTGTTTTAAACCAGCTTTCTAATTTGAGCCAGCGCACGACGAAACCTACAATAAGACCTGTGTAACCAGCAAAGACTCAGATCCACCTGTACATCCATCCAGTATGGTACTCGCTTATCCCTCTTTGCATTACGAAGACATGCCTATTCAAATATACTGAAAATTTTACCACCGAAAAAAATGAAAATTTTCAGATAAAAAATTCTGATATTTTTCATATTTCTGCTCACAACATAGACTGTGGATACTCGTTAGAACCGCCTCGACGATGCGGTTCTAACGAGTACCCACAATCTATATTTTTGAGCAGAAATAAGGAAAATAGTGTATACCCCTGTAAACCCCAGTTTTACAATGTAAAAGCGGGGTTTTAAGGGGGTCAAAATTATATAGGCATGTTTTCGTGATGCACGATTGATAGAAAAGCAAATCAGCCAGCCCCATTTCCCCAACAGGATGATCACATTACTAGACATGTCCATTTTGCTAATTGTGATCAATGTGTCTACAACTATTGAATTAGTGTCAATCAATGTACATTCTTCTGCGCTGTCGGATTTCGATTTACATTGTTTAGTCTGTCTATTCGCATGCTTGGTTCAATGCGGTAGATCAAGCTGTGTGTCCGTATAACCAGATCAGCCTGTCTACGAGTTTGGCTGTATGTGACTCGAAATAACCAGTAATGTATATGTGGGTCTGTGAAGATCTGGTGAGACATGTCAAAATATTTATTCTCGCATACACAGTTAGATCAATGACAAAAAAAGATGACTCGTTTAACGTGAATGATTCTAATTCGATTTTGAGTCCGTAGGAATTTTTTCAATAGCTCAAGAAAATAAATATTTGGGGATATTATAAGAATATGTCTTGTTTTGTCATGAAAATGTATGTTGTGTGTACTCAGTAGAATCGCCTCAACGAGATATTACTAATGAGTACACTCAGATATACCATTATTTTCTAAAAGATCAAAAAGAATCCCTAAATTATCCCCATTTTCCTCCTGACCTAGCGCTATCGTTAACCCTCAGTGGCTCGGACTACCCATGTCTAGAGAACAAATTTCCATGGTCCAAAAGTTGTTCGAGCCACTGAAGTTCGACTGTAGGTGGTTTAAATATAATTTATTAAATGGCTCAAAAATTACTCACAGTCGATTTATTGTTGCTCAGCAACTGTATTGGCTATTCCAACTTCCAATCGAGATGTTCTTGTGACGAAAAGAAAAGTTTCCGCATGTGTCAATCCTCTGTGTGTGTGTGTGTGTGTGTGTGTGTGTGTGTGTGTGTGGTGTGTGTGTGTGTGTGTGTGTGTGTGCGCGCATGTGTGTGCGTGTGCATGTGCATGTGTGAACAAAAATGCATGTTTATACGTATGTTTATTATTATTCTTGAAGTTTAAATCTAACACCAACCCATGCATGCGTAGAACCATCACTGGATTCATTTAGCTGAAAAGAAAATACTTGCATCATAATTTCCGATACTGATATTTCGTTTAATGTTTGCAGGCATTGTGTCAAGGGATTCAACGTCCACCCAGAATTTAGTAACTTGGAGAATACAGAGAGAACAACAATGTGAAAGAAAAATAAAAGCGCTGTCGTTTTTTGAAATACTGTCGACTTTCATTATCTCGAATCCAAGGAACTCTCTGAAATACTTCGAGACATCCGTACTTCGACATATCAGATTTGCAGAACTGAATTATAAAAATAAATTGGAAAACCACATTTCACAATGAATATGTAACTTAACTCCCGTAGTAATATACATTGAAAATGTTGAAAAGAGGAGAAATTGCTCTTTAGGAGCAATTTCTCCTCTTTTCCACAATATTTTGTTACATGTAAGATTTCCATGTTAAAACAGAAACCAGATTTTCACTTCGAGGTAAGCGGTTATTCTAGATAAGCGAATTCGAGATAACGAGAGTCGACAGTATATAAGAGCCGCAACGTAAAAAGAACTCTTTTGACATGTGCGCCCAACGTAGACTCCGATCAGCCTGCACATCCGCGCAGTATGATCAGAGTCTTCGTTGTCCGCATGAGGAAACTGTGCTTCCTTGGCTATCTATAGAGCGCCCAGTGAAGATTCTGAACAGACTGTGCGAAGATATTTTTGACGTTGCGACTCATATGTTTTCAAGAAAAAATGGAAGACACACACTGAATTTTGAATAAAAATTTGGCTGCAATAAGTTAATGGATATCTTAACTGGATGAGTAATTTGTGTAGCAAAAAGATAAAAGTAGACTGCATCTGCTCGGTTTACATGCCCACAGGGTGCCAAATGACATGAAAATACGTTTAAAATTTGCTTCTGTTATACATGTATATATAGTATGACAAAGGAGTTACTAATTTATGAGCAGCAACGTCAGAAAACGTACCTTCGGACATGTGCGCCCAGCGAAGATTCAGATCAGCCTGCGCATTTGCGCAGTCTTTTTCTGTGGGTGGAATCATAATGTGGTATAGTAAAACAGCTATGACAAAGACTTGAATACTTGATAATATAGGGTTATTGCACTGATATTGGTGAATATTGTCCCGAGTTGGGATATCGAAGGACGCGAGCTTCCGATATCCCATCGAGGGACAATAGTCATCAATATCAGTGCAATAACCTTTTTGTTATATAGCTATGAATATTTATTTCGTTTTCCGGTGTTTCTAACCTTTAAAACGCTGTTTTAATAACAAAAATGTGAATTCTACCAATGTGCGTGACAAGTTTTGGCACGACGTCATCAAAAGCAACGTAATATCGAGTAAGTGTGCCGATATCGTGTAATATCGAGTAAGTGTGCCGATATCGTGTGATATCGGCGCGCTTGCTCCTCGGCCTTTATCGCACATTTTAATCATTTAATATTTATAGCTAAATAATAATACTGGATATTCCTGTGCAAGCAGATGTTTGCAGTGCTTAGTCCTGAAAGGCACAGAAAACTAATCTTAGAGAAATGCAACGAATTAGAATCTCCACTGGGCGAATTTGGCATTACCAAGAATGCAAAATTTCATCAAGCGGCCAATGAATACCAAGAATGCAAAATTTCATCAAGCGGCCAATGAATACTCCAACTAGACTGCTTGGATGCGCAGACATTTGAGTCCTCATTGGGCGGGTATGTCAGAAGGTTTGTTTTCTCACGTTGGAGCTCTTATGTAATAAGTGTAAGGTTATTTTTATAACGATACAAAACAGTTAGTTTTAACCCTGGTCCTGTTGAATGCGGATATGCCTGCCTTTGCAAACAGTGTATATCCAGATCAGTTGGCTTCTGAAGAAGCCAACTGATCTGGATCTGCACTGTTTGTCATTAAGAATGCGAATTTGTATCAAAAACCTGGATCAAGTAATCTGATTGGCTGAAAAGTAGAAGTTGGGGTGGCATCTTAATTTATTCAGCATGACAAGGGTTAATAGTTATGCGTCTTAACTCTTTCAGCCCCGAGGACCAAGACAAATACTTTTGCAAACATTGTTAATCCGGATAAGATGGATCATAATGCACTGTCTCATCAGGATCTACATTGCCATTTTGTTTTTGATTTTAGACTGAAATCCCTATTTATAAGAATAGACCTATTCGAATTCAAAGTTGAAAGAAGCCACTTCAAGAACTTAGGGGTGAAAGAGTTGATGTTATTGCATATATATCTGAAATATGTGTGCACTTTAATCTTTTCATATTGAATAATTTAAGATTCCATGCTCACTTATAATTGTCAGCTAGTCAGATTCCATGATCCAGATTTTTTATACAATTTCACAGCCTGAATGACGAACATTGCAGATCCAGATATTTTGGCTTCTTCAGAAGCCAGAAGCCCAATGATCATGATCTACACTGCAACGCCAGTTCATATCCTGGTTCAGCAGGACCAGGATTAACGTAACCGTACATTTGAGCTATAATGTATGTACAAAATGAGATTACGAATTGTAAGCAGAGAAGGCTCTGTTCAGATGCTGCGTTGTAAACTGGGTTTGCACTGTTTCCTCAAGATAAAAACGGTAGATATTTATTTCATTCGGAGTTTTTATTTTAGCTTTTTCGTTATGTATGTGTAGTTCCAAAACAAGTATCATATACAGTACATCTTGCAAATTCAAACAGAAAGTCATTGAGGAATTGTTATTATGAAACTGCTATATAGTCGACTCTCATAATTTCGACTTCACGAATAACCGCTTATCTCGAAGTAAACTATCTGGTCCCTGTTTCAAAATGGAAATGTAACAAAAATATTGTGGGAAAGAGGAGAAATTGCTCCTGTGGAGCAATTTCTCCTCTTTTCCACAATATTTACAATATATCTCTAGCTTCAGGAGTCAAATGGCGTATTCATTTGTAAAATGTGGTTGTTTTATCTATTTCCTAAATTCTTCAAAGCCAATTTTTTTAGGTACGGATTTCTCGAAGCACTGAAGAGGGTCCATTGGACTTCGAGATATTGAGAGTCGATTGTTGTATTATGTTCTTTTTAAAGGGAATGGATACACCTTCCAGGGGATACCTAAGTCAAAATTAGTGCCACCTTCTAAAAAGGGTTCTTCTTTGTAAGAAAAGAATTTGTTCCCCATGGGAGTAGATTATTTTCTTTAAAAGAGAATTGCTTGTCTGAAGGGGGGGGGGTGTTCTGTAGGAAAGGACACAGAAAGTTACAAAAGATGTTTCCCTTGTAAAGATGACCGAAAATCTACTAAATGTATCCAGCCCCCTTAACTTGTCAAATCTATTAGTCATTACGAAAACACGCCTATTCAAAATATAGAACATTTCACCTCCAAAAACTGAAAAATTTCAGATAAAAACTCAGATTTTTTTTAATATTTCTGCTCAAAACATAGATTGTGGTTACTCGTTAGAACCGCCTCGGCGAGGCGGTTCTAACGAGTACCCACAATCTATGTCTTTGAGCAGAAATAAGAAAGATAATGTATACCCCTGTAAACCCCAGTTTTACTATATAAAAGTGGGGTTTAAGGGGGTCAAAATTATATAGGCGTGTTTTCGTGATGGATATCGGCGACATCGTAACAACATGCTGAATCTGAGCTTATCACATATCCAGACAGCGAAGGCTCAGATCGGCTTAATTTACATCTATTATGTGCTAACAAACTTTTGCCAGAAGTTTTATATTTCTCTCTGACTAATGACGGAACCGAGGTATATATTCATTCCAGATCTTTTCTACACATTGTTTATTAACTCCGACTGAGCCCGGGACATGGGAGAAAAGTGTCATATCACATAACGAAACTATGCCTATATAATGTTGACCCCCTTAAACCCCACTTTTATATAGTAAAATGGGGTAAACAGGAGTATAAATTATGTTTTCTTACGTTTGCTCGAAAACATAGATTGTGGGTACCCGAGAGAACCGCCTTACCGAGGCGGTTTTAACGAGTACCCACAATCTATGTTTTGAGCAGAAATATGAAAACGATAAGAATTTTTATCTTATAATTTTCAGTTTTAGAAGATGAAATTTTCTTTACATTTGAATAGGCGTGTTTTCGTAATGATATACACACAGCGAGGTTCGAGTTCTGGCCAGCGCCTTCTATGTCTATTTACACATTATACAGTATCCAGTGATTCTATAAGCTAACAGCAAATGCCTTAATCTCATTGCGAAATCATGCCTTTTCATATATACTGAAAAATTTACCAACAAAAACTGAAAATTTTCAGATAGAAATTCTGATATTTTTCATATCTCTGCTCAAAGCATAAATTGTAGTTACTTGTTAGAACCACCTCGACGAGGCGGTTCTAGCGAGTACCTACAATCTATGGTCTTAAGCAGACATAAGAAAAATAATGTATACCCTGTAAACCCCAGTTTTACTATATAAAAGTTAGATTTAAGGGGGGTCTAAATTATATAGGCATGTTTTCGTGGGGGGGGGGGGGGGTCTAAATTATATAGGCATGTTTTCGTGATGTGACTGTGCGATTACGCAGGCTGTTCTACACCTCCGTTGTCTGCTTATGCAATATGGCCCATATATCATTTTTTTTCAATTGAGGCAAACCATAGTGTACATTTTATTCACTCATACAAATCAATCTGTGAGTTAACTAATCTTGTTAAAAGAACAATGCTGAGCCTTAAAGTGTGCCAACGTACCTTCGGACGTGAGCCCAGCGAGAACTCACATCAATCTGCGCATCTGCGCAGTCTGATCAGAGTCTTCGTTGCCTGCAAGATTAAATCTCGTATTCTTGTCTATCAATAATTGCGCCAGTAAAGACTCTGATCAGACAGCGAAATGTTAGCGAGCTGATCTGAAGCTTCACTGTGCGCACATTCCCGAAGCATTACGAAAACACGCCTATATAAATATATAGAAAATTTCACCTCCAAAAACCGAAAATTTTCAGATAAAAGACTCTGATAGTTTTCATATTTCTGCTCAAAACATAGATTGTGGGTTTTCGTTAGACCCGCATCGCCATGGCGGTTCTAACCAGTATCCACAATCTATGTTTTTGAGCAAAAATAAGAAAAATAATGTAAATCCCCCCTCCCCCCCCCCCCCCCCTGTAAACCCCAGTTTTACAAAAGTGGGGTTTGATGGGGTCAAAATTAAATAGGCATGATGGTACATTTTCTGACTTTGCGGCTTCTTTGATTTTGTTGAAAAGTAATATTCATGAAAGAGATTACTAATTCATTTTATAACAATCTGTCAAAGTATTTTGGGATTTATTAATAATATTAATATCAGAAAGTTGGGGGCGTAGTGTTTTAAAACACAATTCTGGTTTTCTTATTTTACTATTATCATGCAAAAAGAGCTGATGCATGAACTGAATAGTCTAGGTCTTGTTATAGTAATTATTTTGTTTAACAAATATTGTGAGATCATTACGAAAACACGCCTATTGAAATATATTGAGAATTTTACTACCAAAAAAATGAAAACTTTTAAATGAAAAATTCTGGTAGTTTTCATTTTTCTGCTCAAAACATAGATTATGGGTACTTGTAAGAACCGCCTCGGCGAGGCGATTCTAACGACTACTCACAACCTATGTGTTTGAGAAGAAATAAGAAAATTAAGTATACCCCTATAAATCCCACTTTTACTGTATAAAAGTGGGGTTTAAGTGAGGCCTGTCTTCGTGATGTGAACCCAACGTACATAATCAACAACGCATATTCTACTGTTATAAACTACCGCTATTAGACTATTGTACTTCAAAACACGTTTTGGTTTGCATGGCATTTTATTGTAATGGCTAAAATGCATTTGTAAGTTACAGTTTCTTATCTGAAACCATTTGTCGATTCTGTTTTTACGCTTTACTCTCAAATATTTATACTAACATTAATCGTATGTCCAAAATAGGTCTAACCTATGCAATTGTTATAGTGAACTGATTGTTTGTTGTTTGTTTTTTTAAACATATTTATAATAACATACTTTTGCTTTTCTCCACTGGTTGTTAATTATATTCTTTTGCAATAATATTGTGCAAATACCAGGGTCCAGTTCTTCAAAGCTAACGATGTCGTTAGTTAACGATTCGTTAAAATTTACATCGAATGATCAAATATGCTGAACTTGCAGTGCAAAAGCTACTCACATTTTTTTCAGCAAAAAATATCAGAATATTGTATATTGAATCCGCTAAAACAGTTAACGAAATTACCCATAACGAGCTCGTTAAGCTAACGACGCTTTGAACAACTGGGCCCAGAATTTTTGAACCTCTTCGTAAAACTTTAACCAGTGGGTTGGGGCTTGACGATATGTCTTTGACTTGGCCCGCCGTGGTTCAGCTATTGGTTTTCATTTACCCTGGCATACAGTAGAATGTCTTTGTTTATTATAGTAATTAATTTGATTTTTATGTTTTCGCTTTGATGCATTGACTGAGTTGGGAGCCTTTATGCGAACTGAATTTTATGTATTTCTGTATAAAGAGTAGCATCGGGACCCAGGGTGAACTTTGCTAGCTGTAAAAATGCTTTAAACCCCCGGTGGTTTACTCTACTGACCGTTCTTAGGCTGTGGTCCCAGTGTTAATCTTACTCTTTGTTGCTATGTGCTTTATTCTACGAGGCAATTTGTTTTATGTCTTACCTTGTGTCATTTTGTTCTTGTGTTTTTCAGTCCTTTTAGCATTGCGATTACCTCGCTTGGGGAAGAGAGAGCTAATCTTAGTGCTTTTCGTACGCTTGTTCGATTTGTGCTTGTTTGAATTTGTCGGTTTCCTCTTCCTCTTGGTGTCTGGGAAGGGCTACGGTTTCTGATTGTGGCACTCCCTGGACTTTTCTCTTACCTTTTTTGTAACTTGTTAAAAGCTTACCACCAATCTACCTACCTTATCGATGTTTGCTTAATTCGCAGTCATTTTTAATGCTTTACTTCTAACTAAAATCTGCTTTTCAAAAACGTTTCTGAAAGATTTCGAAGGCCAAGTTTAAGTGTTGTAAACTCTTACTCAGAATGTTACTGATTTATGTCATTGAGGACATAATATGAAAAAGAATTATCTCTTTCGTATTTTATATAGTTCTACTACAGTACATGCGCTTGTTATAAAACTGACATTCTGTTGAATATCTGCTGAATAATTTGAAATAAAACTTCTGAATTTTGTCTGTGTTATTTTATTCCCTACTTTTTAAGAAAAATAAAATACATTAAAAATAAAAATATTTCTTTTCAAAGGAGGTCAGATTTGGCCCGTTTGATACATAGGGATACCTACTTTATGTAACAATCGGGTTAAAAGTATTTATCTGTGCTGGTGGGTATACTCTCATTATGTACACCCCCCTTGAATGCTTGCTTATCTGTGATTATTTGTTGTCCATAATGATTTATGGGTGCTTCTTTACGGGATCCCACTCCTTGGTCGCCCTCAGCCCTCCATAGAGGTAAAAACATATTTTTTTTTCTGTCCTCGTGTAGGTCTTTTTACTCATCCATGAATCATTACTGGCAACCAATAGATTACAGGTAAATTACAGGTAAAGCCTATAATAAAGCAAAGATAAGGACCTAATAGAAACAGCGTGTTAGACACTTGGATAGCCCAGGGATGTCAAACAATACCACTTGAATACTGAGCAAAGAATAAGAGAAAAAAAAATGTTTTGCTGTTTTGTAGATATAAAAAGGGCTTTTGATACTGTATGGAGAGAAGGGCTATTTTATAAACTCAACCTATTTGATATAAATGGTAAATGCTTACGTCTTATAAAGAATATGTATCTTGACATAAAATCTTGCGTCACTGTAAACGGAGAACGGTCTATGTTGTTCCCATGCGAGATCGGAGTCAGACAGGGGGAAAACCTTGCTCTCTTGCTGTTTTTGATATACTTGAATGACTTAGAAGAGTTTCTGAGCCAAAGTAGCAATGTAAATGGTATAAGTTTCTCTAATGATGATGTTGATGAAAATGCACGCATTTTTCTTAAATTATTTGTACTCTTATATGCAGACGATACTGTTATTCTTGCTGGCACAGCTGAAGATCTACAAAATGCTTTAATTATCAGTTATACTGTAATACATGGAAGCTCAATATAAACAACAGTAAAACAAAGGTTGTCATTTTTTCTAGAGGAAGACTTCCTAATTATACTTTTATTTTAAACGAAGATGAAGAAGAAATTGCCTAATATTGTAAATATTTAGGTGTTATGTTTAGCGGAAGTGGTCCTTTTCTTACCGCAAAACAAAAAAAAAACATATTGCTAGCCAAGCTAACCGTGCAGTATTTTATCTTTTATTAGCTAAAGCTTTATTATTGCCTATAGATATTCAAATCCAAATGTTCGAGAAAACAATAAAGCCTATATTATTGCATGCATGTGAAATATGTGGGTATGGAAATGTTAACATTTTAGAGCAAGTCCAATTGAAGTTTTTAAAGTCGATTCTTAATCTAAAGAAATCAACACCAAATTATATTGTATATGGTGAAACAGGTGTTATGCCTTTAAAGATTGACGTACAGTGCCGTATCATTTCATTTTGGTAAAAACTGGTATCTCCAATATCCAATACACTTTCTTCAAAGTTGTATACCATTTCTTTGGCTCGTTTTCAAAATCACAGAAACAACACATTCAAGTGTTTGGAAAATGTTAGAAATATTTGATAAGCTGTGGTTTCAGTGGTATTTGGGACAACCAGGTTTTTCCAAATAGAAATTGGCTAATTAAATCCTCACGGCAAAAACTGACAGATCTCTTGTTAAATGAGTGGCAGTCACAGAAATTAACACATCTTGTTACATATATCAATTATTTAAGGAAAACTTCGGATTTGAAAACTATCTGAAGACCACCACAATCAAATTTAGAAAATACTTGATTAAATTTCGTACAAGAAATCATAAACTCCCAATTGAAACCGGACGTTGGCTAGGTATCTCTCGAGAAAATCGAAAATGTCACTTATGCAATTCAGATATCGGAGATGAATTTCATTATCTTTTGATTTGCAGGAATTTTAGTAATCTAAGACGCCAACTTATTGACGTACGATATATTCGACGTCCAAATATAATAAGTTTCTCATCGCTTTTGAATGTTAAAAACAAGAGTTCATTAAGGAAGCTTTCCATTCTTGTCAAAAGTATAATTGAAAGTGTGTAACTTACTCTCCCACAAAATTTTGAAACTTTTATGTAAGATTTTCAAATATATGAATCTGTTATTCTGAACGCTGTGTTAATTGATAGTAAAGATACCATGTTTGGCATAAGTTTTCGGACAGAAGTGCCTGAGCAAGGGATGTGGACCCGGATTGGGCGCCGAAGAATGCGGTGTCTGATCTGGGTTTTCCAACGCGCATCGGCGGGTAGTGGGATGGACTTGTTTGGATTGTAGTACACGGTCAGGAGTTAAGGTGTCCGAATACTCTGGGTAAACATGGTATACTTTGATTAGTTAGCTTGTATTCTCTGCCTCGAATCATATGATTGAATTACTCTGTTCCTCATGTTGCCATTGTTTAAATGGATTGAGTGAATAAATTTGACTTGACTTGAGCAAAAGAAAACTACCAGCTGATCCCCGGTGGGCCTAGAAACATACATAAATAGTTCCGGCCAAGACCATCTTAATGAATAGTTTTTAATATCGGACCATCATAGAGTCTGAACCCCGTCTCATCGCTGTGCAATTAAAGAGTAATCAAGGTGGTCAGCCGTGATTGGGTCAACCGCTAAATGAGCAGACTAATTTATGACATCAATGTTAAACCCCTTTACATTCATCATTAAATTCAGGTTCCGATATGCCTTGTAGCAGAAGTTGTTTTAGTCCGGTATCGTGTTTAGAAACCCATTCTTAGTGTCAGTGATAAAACTTAGAAAAAAAACTTTCTGAAGTTTATGATACCGATGCCCCTGTAAGAGAAGTTTGGAAGTCAAAGTTTTTGTTGAAATCAGCCAAATGACTAGACACTCTTGTAAATCGAATGTTGAGAACTACACCATAAAAAGGGCACGTGGAACGGCGCCATCCAAAAACGGGAAATTAGCAATGTCACAATCAAAATCATCGTGTTTGTCATAAATGTTGGATGAAACAAAACCGTTTGAAATTGATACCTGCAAATATAAAAATGGGGCTTCGGTATCATTAAAATTAGCTTTGTTCAACTGCAGTTTAGTAGAATACCTTCGAGTGACCAATCCTTCAAAGAAAAGATTGTCCATATTGTATAAAGCGTGGACAAATCATATGTTGACAAACTGAATGCGCGAAATCCTTTTGACTTGAGATTATTATATACCTCATTAGGATTTTTAATCGACGAAAACATGTTATTGCCTGATCTTTCGTATACGTTTTCAAATATCTAATTACATGAGTTTTAATAGCAGTGAAGCAAGAAGTTAATACTTTAGAAAGTTCATTAGTGGTACAGGAGTTCATAAGTGGAACAGGAGCTTAAATTAGCGATACATCAAACTTTATATATAATTTTATAAAGCTTGGTAACCAATGCGTCCTATGAAGCTTGTCTTGCTGTTCTTTAACATTAACAGAAAACTTCAGTGTTAAATAATTGCAGTGGCCATGAACAACTGACCTCTTTATCAAAGTCTCTTTGTCGGTCTTGTTGTCGCTCACTTCCTGTTTCAGTGTATTTATATAATGTAATTGTCAAACAACGCTATTTTCGGTCTTGTCAGCTGTAACCCAATCATACTTACCCTGAAATTCTTGATACCCTGTTTCAGATGACGGAGAGCAGATTTAGATTTAGCAAATAACAGATTATTATTCTGGGTCCAGTTGTTCAAAGCGTCGTTAGCTTAACGAGCTCGTTAAGGGTCATTTCGTTAACTGTTTTAGTGGATTCAATATACAATATTCTGATATTTTTTTGCTGAAAAAATGTGAGTAGCTTTTGCACTGCAAAAGCTACTCACATTTTTTTCAGCAAAAAAATTTCAGAATATTTGCGTATCACTCGATGTAAACTTTAACGAATCGTTAACTAACGACGTCGTTAGCTTTGGACAACTGGGCACTGGTAATAAAATTTGATACGCTTATTGATAACATCATAAATGTTGAAGTTACATTCCTTTAAAGCATAAGGCTTAACCTGCTCTTGTTTACACCATCTATTACAAAAACATTCACTGCGGAAGCTATTTCTTATCTACATTTATTAAAATCTATATGACTTGAAAATCTGTATTTGGCCCGTAGAAACTAGTTTACGAATTCTTAAATCTAAAATGATTCTAAGATTTCACGTAATGACATGTCCCGCTGCCGGATAATTAAACGAAGAGTCTTTACAATCCAATGTGTCAGTGGTGTTAGGATGAATGCTGAAATCTGAAACAAGTTCATTGAAATAAAAAATGGTGTTTTTAATGGGCTTGTTATAGTTACAACAAAAATGGGTGGTTCCCTATTTTCAAAATAATCAGGTATTCATGAAGTTATGTATCTGACATTTAAGATACTAGGTCAATTAATAAATTCGAATCCTTAATTTATGAAAGGAATTTTAATAAAATGTCTTTCATGACTGACTTCGGTTTGCGATAAATGGACGGAAGAGCATGCTGAGTATAACATCTTGTCAGGAGTGCAGTACCATACAGCTGATTATTCCTATCATGGAACTTATTAGCCGTGAATTCTAAAATAAGTTTGACGGAAACAGGAAGGAAACTTCGCAGCGAAAGCATATAATGTCGACCAAGGTTCTTTAATATTTTAGATAAAACCTTTAGTGAAGTAGTAGGTCTCTTTACTGCAGTATTTCGTCGCATTCCGGTCTTTAGGGTTTTTGTTTTGTTTTGGGTTTTTTTCGCCCACGTCTTCTCTGTTTATGTTTCCGAATTTCCAAACATAGAAAATACGTCAAAACCAGACATTTTTGAAACATTACATTGTTGGTAAGTGGTAATATTAAATCCTAAAGAAAAATGTATTTTTAATGATTTAATTAATTTTGATCCAGTTGGATGTCTTTTGATGTCACTGAATCTCAAAGAAAAGTTTTCATCATAGTTAATTTTCTCCACTTGTTGGTTGCACTGAAACATTTACAAAAGAATGAACTTTACGTTTAAAATGTTAATAAAGAAAAGTATCAATCTTTGTAGTTTTTTTCTGTGATAATGTCCATCTAACCGTTTTCTAAGAGCAACGACAGTTTGTCTAACAAACTGCATATTACAAGTTTTAGTATTTTCAAGTTAAAGCATATATCAAGTTTAACGATTTTCAGACCGAAATTTTCTGCCATTAGCGCATGCTGTAACGGTAGGTTTAATAGTCTAGTACAAGGGTGCTTACAACAGTGAACCTGTTGACATTGCACTTGCAAATACTAGGATACATTCCAGGTCTTCGGAACGGATTAGAGTACTATTATTATTATATGTCTCGTAACGGAGACTAAATGGCACGTAACTGTTATGCGCATAGCCCGATCTGCCCGAAAATCGAACTCGCCCAAGATTCTATGACTGTCCTCATTACTTGCAAGTCTGATGATGAGTCGATCAAAAATAAAATCGTATCGTCCTGACAACATTATCCTATGAGACCCTCAAGGACAGGTAACTCTCATGCCAATAATCGAAACTAGGACAAAAGCAATATTTTTTCTAGATTTATGCCTGTGCTTGTTATCTGCAAGTTTGATGAAGATCCAACTAAAAATGAAGTTGCTATCATCCGGACAACATTTCCCCCAATTATATGTCTATGGGAGACTATAGGGCAGTAACTATCATGTGAAAAGTCCGATCAGCCCCAAAATCGAACTCGTTCAAAATTTTATGGCTGTCCTCGTTACCTACAAATCTGATAAAGATTGAATATTAAAAATTAAACCACTATCGTCCGGACAACATTTTCCTAATAAACGTCAAAAGATTGCCATGAGGTTGCTAAGTCCATGAGGCCCTCAAGGGCGCATAACTCTCGTGCCAAGTCGAAACTGGGCCAAAATGGAACGTCCGAGATTTTATTCCTGACCTCGTTATGCGCAAGCTTGATGAAGTTCCCATCAAAAATTAAATTGCTATCCTCCGGACAACATTTCCCCGTTATATGTCTATAGGAGATTAAAAGGCAAGGGACTCTCATGTGACTGGCTTGATCTGGCCCTAAATCAAAAGTGTGCAAGATTTTATTGCTGTCCTCATTACCTGCAAGTCTTACAAAACTTCGATCAAAAACGAAATCGCAATCGTCCGGACAACATTTTCCGAAGTCTATTGGGCCCTAAAGGGCGTGTAATTATTATGCCAATAGTCGAAAGTGGGCCAATTTCAAATTTGTCTGAGAGTTTATGCCTGTTCTTATCATCTGCAAGTTTGATGAGGATCCGATCAGAAATGAAGTCGCTAACGCGCGGACAATATTTCCGAATTATATGTCTATGGGAGACTAAAGGGCAAGTAACTCCTATGTGAATAATCCGATCTGTCCAAATTTCGAACTCGTCCAAGATTTTATAGCTGTCCGCATTACCTGCAAGATTCGATCAAACATGAAATTGCAATCGTCCGTACAACATTGCCTAAGTCTATTAGGCCCTTAAGGGCTGGTAACTCTTATGCCAATGCCCGAAACTGGGCCAAAATCGAACTTGTCCGAGAGTTTATGCCTGTTCCTGTTACCTGTAAGTTTGATAAAGATCCGATCAAACATGTAGTCACTATCATCTGGACAAAATTTTCCCCATTATATGTCTATGGGAGAGTAAGGGGAAAGTAACTCTCATGTGAAAAGTCCGATCTGCCCCAAAATCAGACTCGTCTAAGATTTTATGGTTGTCCTCATTATCTGCAAGTCTGACGAAGATTCGGTCAAAACTGAAATCACTATCGTCCGAACAACATTTTCCGAAGTCTACGAGGCCCTCAAGGGCGGGTAACTCTCATATCAATAATCGAAAGTGGGCCAAAATCAAACTTGTCCGAGATTGTATGCCTGACCTTGTTATCTGCAAGTTTGATGAAGACTCGATCAAAAATGAAGCCGCTATCGTCTGGACAACATTTTCCCCACTATATGTCTTTGGGACCTTTTGGTTGCCAAGGAAACCAAAGTTCTGACCAGATCTGCCCCAAAACCTAATACAGCAAATCCTCCACCCAAATAATGGTACTTGTGAAATTTGACCAAGATTGGCAAAATGGCCTTGAGGATATTTTTGTTCGAAAGTGTGAACGCACGGCGCACGGACGCTCGGACGGAAGGACGGACGAACGACGGCGCCTTGCTATACTATAAGCTCACCTTGTGAGCCTTTAGCTCAGGTGGATAAACAAACGGAATGGCAAACAGTGATGATCCTGATGAGACAGCTCGTAATCTCATCTGGATCTAATTCATTACGAAAACATGCCTATTTAAATATACTGAAAATTTAACCACCAAAAAAATGAAAATTTTCAGATAAAAATTTCTGATATTTTTCATATTTCTGCTCAAAACATAGATTGTGGGTGCTCGTTAGAACCGCCTCGACGAGGCGGTTCTAACGAGTACCCACAATCTGTGTTTTTAGCAGAAATAAAAACAATAATGTATACCCCTGTAAACCCCAGTTTTACTATATAGAAGTGGGGTTTAAGGGGGTCAAAATCATATAGGCGTGTTTTCGTGATGTAATTATTTGAAAAGGTATGAGCCAGTGCATAACAAAAACTACAAAATGGCATGTGCGCCCAGCAAAGACTCGGGTCAGCCTGGGCATCCGCCCAGTCTGATCAGCATTACGAAAACACGCCTATTCAAATATATGGAAAATTTCACCTCCAAAAACTGAAAATTTTCAGATAAAAAACTCTGATATTTTTCATATTTCTGCTCAAAACATAGATTGTGGGTACTCATTAGAACCGCCTCGGCGAGGCGGTTCTAACGAGTACCCACAATCTATGTTTTATGCAGTAATAAGAAAAATAATGTATAGCCTTGTAAACCCCAGTTTTACTGTATAAAAGTGGGGTTCAAGGGGGTCAAAATTATATAGGCATGTTTTCGTGATGTCTTTGCTGCGCGCATGAGGAAACCTTGGGTCCTTAGCTACTCTCTGAGCGCACAGCGAAGACTCTGATCAGACTAGGCGGATGCCAGGGCTTATCTGAATCTACGCTGGGCGCACATGTCATTTTGTTGGTTTTGTCGTGCGCTGGCTCGTAAATGGTTTTGTCTGCAGGGTTGAAAGAATTAAACCTCCCTTGCCTGTCTTGTCACGGTTGGATAGTGTGGAACAGAGCCACATGAAAACTGCAACCATACGCTCGTGGATATTTTGAGCGATTGGGTTTCTAGCGTTAAAACTTTATCGTTGTCCTGTACTTTTTGGTCCCTTTTAATGATAGGGAGCAGGGCGAGACAACAATCGCTACAATCTTGGGTAACAATGATACTAAAATTCTGCAAAATCTGCAAAATAAATAAAGATAATTCAGTTGTTTATATAATAAATATTAAATATAGGCTGCATATATCAGACTCGAAACTTATAGCTATACCCTCACATAATGAGTAAATTATAACAAAGTTGAATCCCTTACAGCTGAAGTGAATCTGCGCCAAGAGTGAAAAATAAGAGTCCATCGGGAATTAATCAGTAAAGGGAGCAGTTACCGGCCATAATTTAGTACATGACAAGAAAAGAACCCCAACGTCAGAAAATGTACTTAAAGTGTCTGAAATGTGCGCGCAGCGCAGACACGAATCAGCCTGCGCATCCGCTAAGTCTGATCAGTCTTCGTTGTCCGAATGAAGAAAATTTGCACCCCATCACGAAAACATACCTATATAATTTTGACCCCCTTAAACCACACTATTATACGTAAAACTGGGGTTTACAGGGGTATACATTATTTTTCTTATTTCTGCACAAAAACATAGATTGTGGGTACTCGTTAGAACCGCCTCCCCGAGGCGGTTCTAACGAGTACCCACAATCTAAGTTTTGAGCAGAAATATGAAAAATATCAGATTTTTTTTTTGAAAATCTTCAGTTTTTACTGGTGAAATTTTCAATATATTTGAATAGGCGTGTTTTCGTAATGCAGTAAAGATTCTGATCAGACTGCGCGAATGTACTGTCCAAAGTACAAGAATGGATTGATCCATTAAACGGACAACTTAGTATGCGATAAAAATGTAGTTTGCATTTTAGAAATTCCTTTAGACGGGTAAAAAAAAATATAGTTTTTTTTAATTCAATATGCATGTGTCAATCTGGCCTACATTGTCTAAGATTTTAGCCCAATCCCCAGCAGGCAACCTTCTGACATGACGTTTATACTACGTCGAATCAATGTCGATACATTGACATTGTGTCGTTTATGACAATTACAAGCTGAGCTTTACAACACCGTCCAAAAGCGCGCTGTTTTTCGTACTAGAGCTCCTGTTCAACCAAGTGATTAATAAATTTGAGCGTATAAAGTGTGCCAGTGGTTGCTCTTTAGGAAAACAGATACAGTCGAACATCGATGGCTCGAACCCCTTTGGAACCATGAAAATTTGTTCGAGACAGCGGTAGTTCGAGCCACGGAGGGTTACTATAAGTGCCATACCAGGAGGCATAATGGAGATAATTGTGGGATATCATTTCGGTGTTCTATATTATAAAGGAATGTTGTGTGCACTCATTAGAATCGCCTCATCGAGGCGATTCTAATGAGTGCACACAGCATACATTTGCAAGATAAAAGAAGAAACTCTCCCTAAATTATCCGTATATCGTATCTGGAGGATTTCCCTGCGGACTAAGAACGTGTTCGACTCATCCATGGTAAACGAGCCATCGGGGTTCGAGCCATTGAAGTTCTACTGTAGATAATTACTGACCTAGCTAGGAATCTGTCAGCATTCTTCAACACTTTTTCGAAGATTTACCAGAAACTGCTAAAACCATAGACGAAAATTGGCTAGAGCTGAGGCAGTAGTGTACACTATCGTATCAATAGGACTGGTCCTGCGGTAGTAGTGGATTGTAGGGCATCAACAGGACTGGAACTGGGGCAGTAGTAGACTGAAGAGTATCAGTAGGACTGGTAATGGGGTAGTAGTAGGCTATCGTATCAATTGGTCTGGGGCTGGGGCAGTAATGGACTGTATCATATCAGCAGGACTGGTACTGGGACAGAAGTGGGCTGCATACCATATCAGCAGGACTGGTACTCGGACAAAAAAGGACTGGTGCTGAGCAGTAGCGCATTGTAGGGTATCCGTAGGACTGGTGTTGGGCAGTAGTGAACTATCGTATCCAATAGGTCTGGTACTGGGACAGTAGTGGACTGTATCATATCAGCAGGACTCGTTCTGGGACAGACGTGGGCTGTCGTATCAGTCGCCGACAGTGGGCAGTGGTAGACTGTATCATATCAGTAGGAGTAGTACTGGGACAGAAGTAGACTGTGTCGTATTAGTAAGACTGGAACTAGAGCAATGGTGGATTGTCTCATATAAGTAAGATTGGTACTGGGATAATAGTGGAATGTGTAGTATCAGTAGGACTGGTAATGGGACAGTAGTGTACTGTGTCATATCAGTAGAACTGGCACTGGGGCAGTAGTTGAATATATCATATCAGTAGGACTTGTATTGGGGCAGTAGTAGTCTATCGTAATAGCAGGACTGGTACTAGTACAGTCGTGGACTGTGTGAAATTAGTAGGACTGATACTTGGACAGAAGTGGACTGGTACTGGGGGTCATTGTGGACTGTATTATATCAGTAGGATTGGAACTGGGACAATAGCGGATTGTGTCCCATCAGTAGGACTGGTACTGGGACAGTAGTGGACTGTGTTGTTTGAGTAGGACTGGGTAAGTAGTGGACTGTAGCATATCAGTAGATCTGGTACCGGGACAGTAGTGGACTTTAGAGTATCTGCAGTACTGGTGCTGGGGCACTAGTGAACTGTGTCGCTTCAGTAGATCTGGTACTGGGACAGAAGGGGAATGTGTTATATCAGTGGACCTGGTACTAGGACAGTAGTTGACTGTATCATAACAGTAGGACTACTATTGGGTCAGTAGTGGACTTGGTAGTATCAGCAGGAAAGGTACATGGACAGTAATGGACTGTGTCATACCAGTACGACTGGTACTGGGACAGTAGGTAACCATGTCATTTCAGTAGGACTGGTAGTGGGGCATAAATGTGAGTATGCAGTACAGATAAGTACACACAAGCAAACTTATAGTCGCACAGATCGTACAGCTTTCAAAAAAAAAAAAAAAAAGAAATTTTCCTGGATAACTGCAGCACAGCTGTATTTGTTCTCAGTAAATCGTTGCTGTTGCCTGGATAAGCGTTGTACCGGGATAATTGTACTTCATACGTTATTTGACAATTTGTTTTCTCATATGACTTCTCTGATTGGCTGAAATTGTCTGTAACAGGTTCTTATAAATCCTGATGTTTGCTAATATTAACTGGTACTTGTTAAAAATAGCCTGGCTAAGGTCAATGACCTGTCTACATCACTTTTGTTGCTAAAAATAGTCCTGTAACAAACAGCCTGGATATGGTCAAGGACCGATCAACATCACTTGTTACTGTTGCCAGACAACTAAAAAGTCATTTAAGAAGATAATTGATGCACTTTGTTGAGGTAAACATTATATAATTATTCACTATTGTGTCGTTGGATTTGATGTGATGTCGACCAGAGTATATCAATATTGACCGAGGTCTATCTGAATATATAACTACTGGATGGCGGGCAGACTGATTGACAAACGAGTGCTTGAACACAACACATAAAAGGAAGATGATATTTTTTTTTCTAATTTAATGAGAAGTTTCGAACTCAAATTTACTTAAAAGTCCGCCCAACTATTCTGATGACAAGCTTTCAAAATCGCTGTTATTTCTTTTGCCTTTATAAATGCTCTAAACGCGGTAACTGTAACGGTTGTGGCCCTGGTCGTGTTTGAGGTTTCTCTCGTTTATCACGTTTTTGGAAATCTTCGTCCGATAACGATGCGAAACGTTTACTTTCGAATTTTTCTTCATGATATTTTCCGCAGCATTTCCGCCTGCTGCGGTTTCGTTCGTCATTGCTGTTCACAGAAGCATGATGTTATATTTTTCCTTTTCTTGATAACCGTATATGATTTTCAAAGAATTGTATAGGCATTTGTATGATAAAAATAATAACTTCAAGCTCCTGTGTTACTGTTGCTCCAAAATTTTGGTCAAACTACAACACTGGTTTCCGTATTTGAATAAAGTTCAAACAACAGAATGAGATCCAGCAAGCTGGTATGTGTGTGTAATCCCACTGTCTAATTTAAGAAGGAGATGTCGCATGGAAAATGTTTTTCAGAAACTAATATCCACTAGAAAATCTAATAGATGGATGGATGGATGGATAGATGGATGGACAGATAGACAGACAGACAGATAGATAGATAGATAGATGGATAGATAGATATATAGATAGATAAACCGTAATAATGGGTATTATCAAGCACCCTTCTATAAGTCGGGAAATCTCCTTACAGTTTATGACACAACGAAATGACAATGTCACAGAACATGAATTAAAGCCATACTCGCAAAACGTAATGACAAAGTCGCATAACGTAATATCAAACTCATATAACGTAGTGACAAACTCACTTGCCGTATGGACAAACTCACATAACGTTAAGAGTTGTCACATGACGTTAACGTGACTTCCCTGCATATATGACATCAACTATAGTGACTTAACGAAATGAAGTGTCCATAGAAGGTATGAGAAAATGTACAAAACATATGAACAAATTAATACCGTATTATTAAACCAGCATAAGCAAATAACAAACCCACATAGCGTAATGATAAATGCAGAAAATGTAATTGCCAGTTCACATAGCGTAACACTTAAGTCACATCACGCAATACTTAACCCAAATAAAGTAACATCAAAATCGTATAAAGGAATAACAAACCACATAACACATTCTCACAAAACACAAGGTATTTGCGCCAGATAAGTCAGCCATGGCGTTCCATAACAGCCTAATGGTGGTGATGTATGTGACATTAAACTGATATGCATTTCTAATGTTAATCAGTTTTGTACACCATTTTGATTGAGCCAAAGGTGATTGTTTATTGCATAGATGAACTATGTCGGATGTCTTCACCTTATCATGTTCCTTGAAATACTCGTTTAATCGCATACCACCATGTTTACCCTAAATATTCCGACAATATAGACTGAGCATACAGTGTAGACCCAGAGTAAAATCCAAACAGTTTGATCAGGGCCTGCACTGGGAGTTTTTTAGACACAATACTAGTTAACCAAATGTGCAAGTTAAAATTTTAGGATAGGTAAGGTAAATAGTTGGGGCGTCCGAATATTTAGGGTAAATACGTTACGCAGCAAGTTTACTATATGCATTACGAAAACACGCCTATTCAAATATATTGAAAATTTCACCACCAAAAACTGAAAGTTTTCAGATAAAAATTCTGATATTTTTTCATATTTCTGCTCAAAACATAGATTGTGGGTACTCGTTAGAACCGCCTCGCCGAGGCGGTTCTAACGAGTACCCACAATCTATGTTTTGAGCAAAAATAAGAAAAATAATGTATACCCCTGTAAACCCCAGTTTTACTAAATAAAAGTGGGGTTTAAGGGGGTCAAAATTATACAGGTACGTTTTCGTGATGAAAGGCTTGTTCTTGTGCTTTAGCAAAATAGCCTTTGGAAAAAGTAACTGTTGTAGGGAGGTGGCTATTGTAGAGAGGTTTAAAGAGTATATGTACTTTGGACTATCAGAAAAGAGGTTATTTTTAGGGAGGTGGCTGTTGTTCAGAGGTGACTGTTAGTAGAGGTGCCACTGTATATACTGATAATATTGAACATTATTTGCATGTCGTATTATTGTTCTAAAATAAGCAAAATTTGAATAAATAAGTAAATAAATTTTCATGTTAAGACAGAAGAAATAAAAGACCTGAATATGACATGTATGTGCAAGCGCAGTTTGGAAAAAAAAATGTTCATGAAATGCGAGACTGATTTAGAAAGCTCTTTTCCAATGTAAGCGCAAAAATCAGTTTTCCAAGATAAGCGCTGTTCTGTGTAGCACATGGTCGCCACATTTTCCTATTAAAGCGTATTTCCTAGTTAGTCGCTTGACAAACGTGCAATTCATTTTTTTAATCGATAAGCATTGTATTTATATATTAGACATGCTGTTTGGCAAAAACAAAAACAGCTGTTAATATTGTTCAGCACCAGATCTTGTATATTGAGTACTTGTAAGTATTCTTTAAGTTGTATTTTTTTATTTTTTTTTTTTATTTTTGCGTTCGGGTTATCTGTGATAAACAGATTATAGTAACACTATTATTCTTATACCTCTAGCTTTCAAACAGTGAAGGGGAAGGGGCCATGTTGCTTTTGCTTCATTCGTCCGTTCGTTCGTTCATTATTCCGTTCGTCATGGTTTAACTCGTGTGCAATATATCTCAGCTAGTATTTAAACTAGGACTTTGATGGTTGGTAGACTGATTGTGGCTAAGGAGTAGATTACTTGGTTAATTTTGAAACAAACATCGTATCAATTTAATAAAAGTTATGTCCCTTTTCAAGTTTGGTATTTTGTAGGGACAAGCATATAGTTGGGGGCATGGTGTTTACAAAAACACATTTCTAGTTAAAACTGAAAGGAACATCATCATCTATTTCAAACTACGACGATGGCCTTAAATCCATATAAATGTTGATAAGGGGACTAGTCTACTGTCCTTTTTGCGTCACTTGGAACGTGAGTTTTTGCGTGGCGTTTTATTTTAAATGGAAAGATTCTATTCTGATTGATCATATTTGTCAGAATTCATTTATTCATTGTGTTTCTGTGCTTTGTTCTCAAACATTTACCTTTAAATAAATTGTGTGACCAAAAATTGGTCTGACCTTTGCACTTTTTGTAGTAAAGATTTTGGGGTTTTTTTTTTTTTTTTGGGTTTTTTTTTTTTTTTTTTTTTTTTTTTTGTTGTTGTTTTTTTTTTTTTTTTTTTTTTTTTTTGTTTTTTTTTTTTTTTTTTTTTTTTTTTTTTTTTGTTTGTTTTTTTTTTTTTTGTTTTTTGTTGTTGTTGTTTTTTTTTTTTGTTTTTTTTTTTTGTTGTTGTTGTTTTTTTTGGCATTTTTATCCTAGAAAATATTTCAGAAATTTTAATCAGGTAGAACTTGTTGAAAACCTGCCTCGAATCTACCTGACATCGAGTTTTCCTTAAATTGTAGACATTTTTTCCTATTTGCTTTTTACTTATCTTTTAAAAAGCTAATGAACAGAATAAACCCTTTTTGGCAAGTGCAGTTACGAACAACGTGTGCAAATTCGCTGCTCACCACTTAACTCTTAGCCGTAACTGTTCTTATATTTGAACAAAGAATTTTGAAAACCTCACCTTTTAATTCTTTGCATTAATGGTCCTAATATTTGAACAAATTCTTTTAACAAACTTGCACGTATAATTCTTAGCCATAATGACCCTAATATTTTCACAAATTCTTTTGACAACCTCACCCCTTAATTCTTATACATAATGGTCCTTATGTTTAAACGAACTCGTTTGACAACAGCATCCCTTAATTCTTGGCCTTAATGGTCCTAATATTTAAACGAATTCTTTTAGCATTCTCACCTCCTTAATTCTTTGCCATAATGTTCCTAATATTTGAACAAATTCTTTTGACAATATCACCCTTTCATTCTTAGCCATAATGGTCCTAATATTTGAACAAATTTTTCCTCACCCTCACCTATTAATCATTTGCCATAATAGTCCTAATATTTGAACAAAGTCTTTTCACAACCTCACCCCTTAATTCTTGGCCATAATGGTTCTAATCTTTGAACGAACTCTTTTGACAACCTTACAACTTACTTCTTAGCTATAATGGTGCTAATATTTGAACAAAGTATTTTGACAACCTTACCTTTTAATTCTTAGCATTAATGGTCCTAATATCTGGACAAATTCTTTTGATAACCTAGCACCTATAATTCTTAGCCATAATGGCCCTAATATTTGCACAAATTCTTTTGACTACGTCACCTATTAATTCTTTTACATAATGGTCCTTATGTTTAAACAAACTCTTTTGACAACAGCACCCCTTAATTCTTGGCCTTAATGGTCCTAATATTTTGGGCGAACTCTTTTGACAACCTCACCCTCTTAACTCTTGGCCTTAATGGTCGAATATTTGAACAAATTCTTTTGACTATCTCACCCCTTAATTCTTAGCCAAAATTCTTTTGACTGTCTCACTCCTTAATTCTAAGCCATAATAGTCCTAATATTTGAACGAGCTCTTTTGACAACCGCAACCCTTAGTTCTTGGCCATAATGGTCCTAATATTTGAAAGAACTCTTTTAACTACCTCTCCCTTAATTCTTGGCCATAAAGGTCCTGATCTTTAAACATTTTCTTTTGACTATCTCACTCCTTAATTCTTGGCCATAATGGTCCTTATTCTGAAACGAACTCTTTTAACAACCTCACCCTTTAATCTTAGCCATTATGGTCCTAATAATTAAACAAACCCTTTTGACAACCTCACCCATTACTTATTGGTCATAATGGTCCTAATATTTAAACAGATTCTTTTGACAACCTCACCAATTAATTATTGGTCATAATGGTCCTAATATTTAAACAAATTCTTTTGACAACCTCACCCTTTTATTATTAGCCATAATGGTCATAATATTTATGCCGAATGGATTCCTCTCCTTTCATTCTTCGGACCGGTTGATGTGGACTGTTGCGTTCACTAGGTGATTTTTCGAAGCATTATGCATTCTTTGTGATTTTGCCATAAATCGGAATAAATGTTACAGTCATAGCTTATGTGTCTATCACGATGTTGATGACATAGATTGTTGTCTTTGCGTTTGATGTGTCAAAAACTGCCATCACGAAAACATACCTATATAATTTTGACCCCCTTAAACCCCACTTTTATATAGTGAAGCTGGGGTTTAAAGGGGTATACATTAATTTTCTTATTTCTGATCAGAAACATAGATTGTGGGTACTCGTTAGAACCGCCTCATCGAGGCGGTTCTAACGAGTACCCACAATCTATGTTTTGAGCAGAAATAGGAAAAATATCAGAATTTTTTATCAGAAAATTTTCATTTTTGGTGGTAAAATTTTCTATACATTTATATAGGCATGTTTTCATAATGAGAAGATGTCGCAAACAATGTAGACCTTAATCAGAGGCCGCGTTTACCTCGTCTATACTATTTGCTAAGCGCTGTCAACCCTTAATATTCACCACTCGCTGGTCAAGTTCAGCAGACGACAAATTGATGATATTTTCTTACTTTTCCCAGGAAACAGGATTTCACATTTCATGCAATTGAACAAAATTTACACGAATTTTCAAATCCTGTTATCATGGAAAAATAAGAAAAATATTTCAAAATGACGTCTGCTGAAACTTTTACCCAGAATGCTTAGCGTTATACTTAGAAGAAGAAACACGTATTCTTTTTCAAATGGAGTGTGCCCTCTTTATTTTTTTTTATTTTTTTTTTTTTTCAGGTATAACGAACATGCAATCACCATCACGTGGTGTGCTTATTTGTCTTTTTATTGTGGGAACAATTGGTTTCATCTCATACACAACAAAGTTAAGGTTGACAAATACATCTGGGCGGATTTGGAATAGTGTCATACCTGGAAGCTTTGAGACGCAAGAAGAATGTAAGTTTTATCCCCTCCTTCCGTAAGCGTTAACGCTTAGTACTCTGGGTAAAATTTTCAGCAGACGACATACTGAAATATTTTTCTTATTTCTGCAAGAAAACAAGTTTTGACACTGCGTGCTAATTGTCCCCACTAGAGACAATTTTCATGAAATGTCAAAACTGTTTTCTGGGAAAAATAAGAAAAATATCATCAATGTGTCGTCTACATAGCACTCTGGGTAAAATTTTCAGCAGACGACATATTGAATCATCATATGTTTCTTATTTTTCTCTAAAAACAGGTTTAGACATTTCATGCAAATTGTCTTTACTGGAGATAATTTGCAAGACATGTCAAAAACTGTTTTCTGGGAAAATAAGAAAAAAAAAAGCATCAATGTGTCGCCTGCTGAATTAGCCCAGAAAGTGGTGAAGGTTAAGTGAAAACCCAGATATCTCAGTTCATACACAGTAAGGTCAGAGAAACGTCACGAAAACAAACCTATATTTAACCCACTTAACCCCCACTTTTCTGTAGTAAAACTGGGGTTTAAAAGGGTATACATTATTTTTCTTATTTCTGCTCAAAAGCATAGATTAAGGGTACTCGTTACAACGGCGAGGCGGTTCTAACGAGTACCCACAATCTACAGTCGACTCTCGTTATCTCGAAATCCAAGGGACTCTATGAAACACTTCGAGATATCCGTACTTCGACATATCAGATTTGCGGAACTACGGAAAACAATTAATCGAACAACCACCTTTAACAGAATGAATCTTTAATTTGACTCTTAAGTTAGAGATATAGTGAAAATATTGTGGAAAAGAGGAGAAATTGCTCCTAGGAGCAATTTCTCCTCTTTTCCACAATATTTTGTTGCCTGTTGGTAGATCTCTGTGTTGAAACAGGGACCAGATTTTCACTTCGAGATAAGCGGTTATTCGAGATAAGCGAGTTCGAGATAACGAGAGTCGACTGTATGTTTTGAGTAGAAATTTGGAAAATATGAGAATTTTCTGAAAACGTTCAGTTTTGGTGAGGAAATTTTCCATATATTTGAATAGTCGTGTTTTCGTAATGATAAGAAAAGTATTATGCGGATAACCCCTCTTATCTGGAACTGTGTAGAATACCCATCACGAAAACACGCCTATGTAATTTTGACCCCCTTAAACCCCACTTTTATATAGTAAAACTGGGGGTTTACAGGGGTATACATTATTTTTCTTATTTTTGCTCAAAAACATAGATTGTTGGTTAAGAAATAGATCAGCTCTAGCAGTGATTTGTTGAGTAATAAATCACTGTTTGGAGGTCAGTTGTAAAGTAGATCAAATCACGAGCGCGGAGCGCGAGTGATTTATCTTCTAACAACTGACCGCCAAACTGTGATTTATTACTCAACAAATCACGCACAAGAGCTGATCTATTTCGATTCTAACACATAGAAAACGACGAAAAGGTAATTGTTTCTTCTTTTGTTATTGTTTCTTCACTACCTTTTGTCATTTAATCAATCCGGCTGACTGGTCAGCGGATAAAGCCAGGATTATCGCCCTGTAGTAACCTCCCGAAATGCACTCGGGTCATCACCATGCGAATCGTTTTGAAAAGGCCTTAACCTAGAATCGAACAGTAAACACACTAACTCTACGGTAACAAAAGATGAAGTCTGCTATTATGAGACTATACTTTATTCTACAATGACGGCATACGTCACCGAGTAGAATGAGTGTCGTCACTGACGTCGCGACGGAATCGTCGACGTCATGACTAATCTATGACATCGGCGTGACTCATCCGTAACCTACTTCCCTACTGTCGACGTCGGTGTCGTCGACAGTGAGCGTCCGCTAACTGTCGTCAACGTCGCCCGCCCAACGTCATATGCAAACTCCATTTTAAAGGACAAATCACAAAATTAAACATAATGCCTGGATAACAAACAGGGCCCAGTTGTTCAAAGCTAACGATGTCGATAGTTAACGATGCATTAAAATTTACATTGAGTGATACGCAAATATGCTGAAATGTTTTGCTGAAAAAAAGTGAGTAGCTTTTGCAGTGCAAAAGCTACTCACATTCAGCAAAAAATATCATAATATTGTATATTGAATCTACTAAAACAGTTAACGAAATGACCCTTAACGAGCTCGTTAAGCTAACGACGCTTTGAACAACTGGGCCCAGGGCTATGACATGCCAAATGTCGCGACCCTCATGTCTATTGAGACAGTACCCAATTTTCTGGCTGTACCAGCAAATGTCAATGTAGGTCAGGATACTGAAGTATGAGTCTCAGGGAGAGTAGCATTGGATAGACTGGCTCCAGTCTCCAGAGACTAAATATTTTTCTCATAATCCTGTTTGAAAATCCACTATGATAAAACCAAAAAAAGGCTGGTCACCAGCCTTTATAGTCATGATATTACTTTGGTTTTATTTTAGTGGATTATTAAACAGATTATAAGAAAAATTATTTTGTCACTAGAGACTGCAGCCATTCTAGATCAACTCCAACTCTAATAACTCAGTACCCAGATTTACAATTCAGCAGACGAATTTCTACATTGCTACATGTACATCGTAACAACTTTTCAGCAGACGACTTTTTATATGCATCTGAAATTGTTCTTAGTACTTAAATTAATTATATTTCAGTAACTATGTAAACACCTATGTCCTCAATCACCTAACTGCATATGTCTGTGGGTGTGTGCATGCCGGTATGTTCGTGCGTATGTATGTATGTATGTATGTATGTATGTATGTATGTATGTATGTATGTATGTATGTATGTATGTATGTATGGTATGTATGTATGTATGTATGTATGTATGCACGCTTCTTATTTAAACGGGACGATCCTCTGTGGTACTGCCACTTCCATGTTTTAAATCGGCAAGTTCGATCCTGCACTGTTCTTATTCATACCCAACTACACTTTGCGGCTACTAGAAAGAAACCTTGATCAGACTGCACATGGCTGGCGCAGTCTGCTCAGCACTCTCGACAGCAGCTATACCCCGCTCAAACTGGGGAAACTCCGATCAGACTGCACAACCCTAGCGCAGACTGCTCGGTACTCCCGAAATAACTCAGGTAAAATATGCATATGATCAAACTGCGCAATATTAATACGCTGTAATTAATAATCTGGGCCCGGTTGTTCAAAGCGTCGTTAGCTTAACGAGCTCGTTAAGGGTCATTTCGTTAACTGTTCTAGCGGATTCAATACACAGTATTCTGATATTTTTTTGCTGAAAAAATGTGAGTAGCTTTTGCACTGCAAAAGCTACTCACATTTTTTCAGCAAAAAATTTCAGCATATTTGCGTATCGCTCAATGTAAATTTTAACGAATCGTTAACTAACGACATCGTTCGCTTTGAACAACTGGGCCCTGTAAGTTTCCATTTCAGTCTCGAACACATTTCTATAAACCCACAATCCAGCTAGCATTCTTTATAAATTAATAGCAAATCGTTATCGGCCCGTCAGCTACCCCCACGGCCCGATAACGGCCCGCTATAGATTTATGTAGAATGCTTACTGGAAAACAATTTAATTAAAATAATATAAAAAGACCTCTCATCGAAATGATTTAAACAAGAGTTCTCTGAATACTCTGTATTTTGTCTGGTTGCCTAAAATGCTCTATTTCCACAATATCCATGTTTAACACGCGTTTTAAGGACGATTTATTGAGTACATGTAACACCTAAATTATCTAGTAACTATACGTATGGGTAGAAAATGGCCTTATGCCGCAAAAATGAACCTTGCGTACACTAAATAAAATCATAGGATGTGATCAGCCTGCTCTGTGTCATAACAAGCCTCATCAGAAGCTTCATCGTATTCTTCAGCAAGAGGATCACCTCAAAGATACAACATCATAGTGAATGCGTACCAGCGTAGTGGGTCAACCTTCGTCGGACGGTTGCTGGGATTAAGACGGGACACTTTCTACTGGTTTGAACCATTTCAATACTATCCTGTGTATTCCTGGAGATACTTCGATGGGAGCTCCAATTTATGCGACGGTAGCAACTGTAGCAACTGTGTGTAAGAAATACTCTCTCTCTCTCTCTCTCTCTCTCTCTCTCTCTCTCTCTCTCTCTCTCTCTCTCTCTCTCTCTCTGTCTCTGTCCTCTCTCTCTCTCTCTCTCTCTCTCTCTCTCTCTCTCTCTCTCTCTAGCGGAGAAAACAGGCGGCAATTAAATGGAACAGTACCTGTTGTCTCCGAAATGAGCTTTATTTCCAAACTGAACATTTTTTTATTGGGGGTGGGGGGGTCGATTGCTTATTAATCGACCCAAAGTTACTCAGATTTGAATATTATTACTCTTGTCTACATCGCTGACCAAAAAAGTTAAAGCACGCAAATAGTATTTGTATGAAATCCTGGTAACGGTTAATTATAGTTGCACTATTCTTATCACTGTGACGTCAGAATGCTGTGTAAAGAGGGTTGTCTGTAAAACATGGACTGGGCCATTGGCAAACAGTGCATACCCCAGATCAGACACCATAGAACGCTGCGTATGATCAGGGTCTGCACTGTTTGCTTAAATTACAGGAAGTCAAGGATTAAATGAAGCAGTCTTAATTTCCCGTTCAGGACCATTTTCACAGCCTACACTACAATTAATCCACCAGTGCTGTCAGTGCTTTGATTATATTGTTTCTTTGAACTGTGCCTTGCAAAGTTGTCTGTTTTTTTTTGTTTTTTTTTTTTGTTGTTGTTTTTTTTTCACGACGAAGGAACTTAAAACATCCCTAAAGAATTCAAAGACTTATGACTGATTCCCGTTTTTTTTTTTTTTTTTTTTTTGTTTTTCTTTGGGGTTTGCAATTAAGAACAACCTGACAACTAAACATTCTTAATCTAATCAAGACAACGGAAATACATTTATACGCTGGACGGGCATACTATAAACCTAACTGCGCTATGAAACCCGGCTCCTGGAAGGTATAAATATCAGATGCAGTAATCTTAAAATGTAGCAAGTGTCAGGGAGATGTGTTCACTTTACTCTATTCTTCAAATCATACCAACTACTTGAGCCGCAACGCCCATCACGAAACCATAAAACCCCACTTTTATATAGTAAAACTCGGGTTTACAGGGTATACATTATTTTTTGTATTTCTGCTTAAAAATATAGATTGTGGGTACTCGTTAGAACCGCCTCGTCGAGGGGGTGGTACCCACAATCTATGTTTTGTGCAGAAATATGAAAAATATAAAAAAAAATTATCTGAAAATTTTCATTTTTTGGTGGTAAAATTTTCAGTATATTTGAATAGGCATGTTTTCATAATGTCACTGTACCTTTAGACCCGTGCGTCCAGCCAAGGCCTGTCGATTTTTCACATGCTAAGGCTGGTACAAACGTTTGGACACACTCTCTCGATGAAAACTCAGTGTGACCCATGTTGGCAATATGGCTTTGTGCAGCAGAAAACAACAAATGCAGTCACTGGCAAATTATTTCATACAATGTAATGATCCAAGCAGGCATATGGCATTTATAAAACGTCGTATCAACGTCAATGCAACGTCATGACGTTGCATCGACGTTGATACTACGCTCTCTCAACGTTGCGTGCCTGCTGGATGAGTCTTTCGGGCCCATTAAGGGTGCGCATAAAAAGTCCTTAACGCTTAGCACTCATAGTATAATTTTCAGCAGATGAAAGATTGAAATGTTATGTTTTTTATTATATTTTCCCAGGAAACAGGGTTTGACGTATCATACATATTTACTAGCGGAGAAAATTTCATGCTCAGCTGAGTTGAGCATGAAAAAAGTTTTATAACCTCGGGCCCAGAGCTGCGTTCAGTTAACCGAAACGTTCGCGGTTACTAACAAAACAAAAGCAAACTTTCCGTTCAGTTGCAATAGTTTTCGGGGGAGAGTAGCGAACGGTAGCGAACATCCTCAAACTATTCTCAAGCTGTCTTTTGGCACAACAAAGATGGTGGCCTACGCGATTAAAATTTATGTATGTTTCTTTGTAAACAAAAATATTGGTATGTTTATAGGGTTGATATTATTTATTTGCTTCTGTATCAAAATTAATAGCTATGACATATATAGTTTATTCGATTTAACATCAAGTCTCATCTACGAAAATAACAGTAATCTCTAATTAGAGGTCAAGTATAATAATAATCGTTCAGAAAAGAATCGTTCAGTGAAAGCACTGACAGCACTGGTGGGTCGATTGTCTCCGAGTTTAGGATTGAGATATGCTCCCGAACGGGGACTTAAGACTGTTTCTTTTAACCCTTAACTTCCTGTACTTTCTGCACTGTCTGCCAATGTCCCAAATATCCCATTCCAGGTTTTACAGATACATGTAACCCGCTATCAGTAGTACTCTGATGTCACAGCGCGGCAATAACTAACCGTTACGCGTGGTTTGTTTACATTGGTCAACGATAATTACATGGACAACTACAGTCGACTCTCGTTATCTCGAATTCCAATGGACTCACTGGAAACACTTCGAGATATCCGTACCTCGACATATCAGAGTTGAAAGAGTAAGGAAAACAATAAATCGAACAACCACATTTAACAAATGAATATGTAATTTGACCCCTGAAGTTAGAAATATATATAAAATAATGTGGAAAAGAGGAGAAATTGCTCCTTAGGAGCAATTTCTCCTCTTTTCCACAATATTTTGTTACCTGTTCTTAGATTTCCATGTTAAACCAGGGACCAGAATTTCACATCGATATAAGCGGTTATTCGAGATAAGCGAGGTCGAGATAACGAGGGTCGGTCAACTGGACCTTATTTTTGTATACTATGTCTCGATTGTAAATAATCTTCCAAACAAAAAACAGTTTTTGAAAAAACACTCTCTTGTGTTGCACATTACTGAACGCAGCCCAGATACTGAACTATGGCAGACTACGATAACTTTACATACAATCGAAATTAAATGAAATCTGCATATATGCGCATGCCGGTTTGGGTCTTCACTGATACTGCATTTTTTTTTTTTTTTTTTTTTTTTTTTTTTTTGGGGGGGGGGGGGGGGGGGCGGGGTTGGGGAGTGGGAGGGGGCGATGCCTTTAACTCATTTAGGGATAGACGCAGACAGAATAGCCTTCATTCTCATGAAAATTAGGTTACATCACTTAACCGTATACTTTTAGTAATCTCATTATCTTCATCTTATTGACATAATTCTATTCTGTAATATTTTTTATGTTGTCAATACACTACAAATTCTTTATGGCACTGTTGTTAGGGTTCAAAGCATTTATCGTGTTAGTTTAATATCTGTGTTATACCCTTACAAGTGAGTTGTTTGTACAGAGGAATGACCAATTATTTTTCTATATTGTCTATACATTCTTGGTATTTCTCTTTGAACCACGTTATATCCAAAACCATATTATAACAGACAGTGTAGTAGGGAGATTTAGGTGTATGTGTCATTATCATTATCATTATTATTTTTTATTATCATTATTATTATTATTATCATTAACGTTGATGTTATCAGTGAGCTATATTTCTGCGAATATATAGGGGGTAGATATCATATCAATTTATTATTTCTTTAATCATTTTCATTATTATCATTATTTTATGGTATGTTATTTTTTTTCATTTATTTATTTATTTATTTATTTATTGTTTTGTATCATCATCATCATTATCATCAACATTACTTTTAGTATTGGTTACTATCAATATTATTGTGGTGTAATTCTATTATACCATAGCCTTTTTATAACACAGTGCCTAGGGTCCAAAGAAGAAAATGTTAGTTAATAAACCGTTATATTTAATAAAAAAAAATGTATGGTGTATTCAGAAAGATGTCCAGTTCCTAGTCATTTTTTAATATAATCTATACATCTTTTTATTTTATTTTTTATTATTTATTTATTTATTTACTTATTTATTTATTTATTTATTTATTTATTTATTTATTGTGGGAGTGGGGATTATCTCTGAACCGTGTTGTATCCAGAACCGTGTTATAGTGTGACTATGTTATAAAGAGATTTTGTATTACTACGCTGGATGTTTTAAGGTGATGTGCAGGCAGCTTTTATTGTTTTAATTTCACAGTTATGATTCTTTACTTTTTATTTCATTTCATTTCATTCTATCCCTCTATTCATTATGCCCCCAATTTCGAATGAAATTGGTGGGGCATATTGCTTTGCCTTCGTTCGTCTGTCCGTCAATCCGTTAGTCCGTTTGTCCATTCGTCCGTTCGTCGCGCTTTATGGTGCATGCCATGTCTTAAGAACCCTTCATGCTAGGGTTTCAAAATTTTATATATGGGTTCTCCATGAAAAATTAGCTGATCTGTATTTTTTTCTTGTCCGGCATATTTGCACTTTCAGAGTTATGCTCCTTTGAAAAAAAAAAAAAAAAAAAAAAAAAAAAAAAGAAAAGAAAAAAAAAAAAAAAAAAACAGAATCAATTCTTGTCAGCAAGATATCTCAAAATGTATTCAATCTAGGGTCTTGAAATTTTATATAGTAATTGGGAATGATGTGTAAATTACCTGATTAGGTTTTGAGGGAATTCCATGGAAATATGACGTAGTTGTGGTCCTTTGCAATTCTGGGCATTTTGACCTCGTCAGCAAAATATTTCGAAACGTATTTAAGCTAAGGTCTTGAAATTTATGTGCTGATTGGGGATGGTATGATGAGTGCTTGGTTAGATTTCGAGAAATCCGTGGAAACTTTACGTAGTTATGCCCCTTTGTAATTCTGGATATTTTGACCTTGTCAGCAAGATTTCTCAAACAGTAGTCAAGCTAAGGTCTTGAAATTTTACGTACTGATTGGAGATGGTGTGTAAGTTGCCTGATTAGATTTTGATGGCATTCCATGCAAAATTGACATAGTTATGGCCTTTTGCATTTCTTGGAAATTTGCCCTTGTCAGCAAGATATCTCAAAAAATATTTAAATTAGGGAATTGAAATTTTTAAATGTTGATTGGGGATGATGTGTAGGTCACCTGATTAGATTTTGAGGTAATTCTGTGGAAAATTGACAGAATTATTGCCCTTTGTAGTCCTGGGCATTTTGATCTTGTCAGCAGGATATCTCTAACAGTATTTAAGCTGGAGTCTTGAAATTTAATTTGCTGATTGGGGATGATATGTAGATTAACTGATAAGATTTTGAGGGAATTCTATGTAAAATTGATGTAGTTACGGCCTTTTGCGTTTCTGGGCATTTGACCTTGTCGGCAAGGTATCTTAAAAGGTATTTTAGCTAGGGTCTTGAAATTTTATCTGCTGATTGTGTATGATGTGTAGATTACCTAATTAGATTTTGAGGGAATTCCGTGAATTTTTTATAGAATTATTGCCCTTTGTAGTCTTGGGCATTTTGATTTTATCAACAGGATATCTCTAAGAGTATTTAAGCTAGTGTCTTGATTTTTTTTTAAATATGCTTATTGGAGATGATGTATAGATTACCTGATTAGAGTTTGAGGGAATTCCGTGTAAACGACATAGTTATGGCCCTTTGCGGTTCTGGGCATTTTGACCTTAGCGAGATATCTCAAAAAATATTTCTGCTAGGATCTTCAATTTTAATATGCTAATCAGAGATGATGTGTAAATTACCTGGTTAAATTTTGAGGTAATTCCATATAAAATTACTAGAATTATGGCCCTTTGAAGGTCTGCGCATTTTGACCTTGTCAGCCAGATATCTCAAAAGTGTTAAAGCCAGGGCTTTGAAATTTAGTATGCGATCTGGGGATGATGAGTAAATAACTTAATAAAATTTTAAGTCTATAAATTTTAGATGGAGTTGGACTTACAACGGAATAGAACAGAACATAAAGTTTACATAAAGTTTATTATTAACAACCTTGTGATCAAAATGTCTAGAGAACCGTTATAGCCTGACTGAATTTATGCTCTTTTTGGACATAGGCATTAGTGTTATAAACAACCATGTGAACAATTGTATGGATATTGGGGCTTTATATATTTTATCATGATAAGAAGGAAGTTTGCAAAGAGTATGAATTTGTCATTAGAACAACTTAGTACTGTAATAAGATGGTGTGTAAATCCATACTACGAAGTGCCCTTTGTCCCGCCCCCCCCCCCCCCCCCACACACACACACACCCACCAAGCATTATAAGTTCGGCTGAGTTGGTAGCTCCCCATCTGGTGCGCTAGGGCCTGACCCACAATGCCCACAAAGTGCCCATGCAGAAAGTAGCATACAAGTCAGCACTGTACTGCTATTTGGGAATATTTCTGACCCGGTGTGTAGCATCTGACGTCAGCTGAACCTTAGGTGTTATGTTATGAAAAAAAATGAACACAAGGATAAGGAGTTGGAATTTCAAAACAATATAATAAGATTTGCTTAAGTAGGAGATGCTTGTCACACCTTTAGGGGCAAGAATATAATTGGGGGCATAGTGTTTTACAAACACACATGTCTAGTTTATTTACTTTTTATTCATTTATTTGTTAAGAATAATAATAATAATAATAATAATAATATTTTTTTTTTCTATTTGCTAAGGGCTGTTTTATTTCATAGTGAACTGCTTCATAATAGGTGATCTGATGGTTGAAAAACTCTAAATAACACTGTTACTCCAGTTTTGGCGCCAAATGGTGGTACGACGTCTTGGTGCCAGACGTCATGACGTCGTGACAACGTTGGATATAACATATGTATTCAAAATGGTTGACAGTATTCACATAAAGATGGTATAGCAGTGAAAGAACTTAACTCTCTTGAAAAAGGCTTTAATTAGCCGAAACGTTGAGACTTGTTTGTGAAATAAACTGTGCAAAAATATATGTATACTGAAAGGAAAAAGAAACGCATGGTAGAGTTTTTTCCTTCTTATTTTAACCATTTTTTACTGTGTTTACTATAGCCATACACTTTTACAGATTGTCCTGTGAATGTGAACCGCGGGTATACGAGTCTTTGGTTGATATGCTATCTACCCAGTGTGTGAAATCATTCAACCGTGCACTACATAGTGCATTGCACGGACAATACGGAAAGCCAAAATTTCGTGCAAAACAAGCATGTTTAAATCTTCAGCACAAGATTTCCTCACACCATTTGGTACACTTCTACGATACACAACGCTCTTCGATTCTTTTACCGATTTTTCTTTTCATTTTTACGCTACTTTGAACTTTTTTTCAATCATGGTACGATTGACTGATGTTCAGAGGGGTAGGGCAATTGCGTTGCTGATGCAGGGTCAGAGGCAACAGCAAGTTGCCAATCATTTTGGGGTTAACGTCTCAACAATTGAAGGTCTTGTTAGACGTTTAAGGGAGACAGGGCATTTAGCAGACCGACCGCGGTCTGGGCGTCCACGCGTGACGTCGCGACGTCAAGACAGGACAATCCGTCTGGCACATTTGCGGAATCGTCATCTCACTGCTACCGAAACTGCCCTTAATACAGTAGGTACGCATAATCGACAAATTTATCCGAAGACTGTTGGATGTCGATTGCGTGAAATTGGTCTTCGAGCTTGTCGTCCATACGTTGGTCTGCCTCTGATCCAGGCACATAGGTTGCGTCTTATGGCGTGATTGACGGCGCATGCGCCCAGGCTATTTCCGATGAGGCAGTGGAGACGAGTTCTTTTTACGGACGAGTCTAGGTTCACTCTCTATCGCGCAGATGGTCGACGTCGTGTGTACCGACGTCGCGGAGAACGCTTTGCCGACGCATGTGTTGTCGAACGGGATCAGTTTGGGGGTGGCTCCGTTATGGTCTGGGGAGGCATTGCTCACGGGATAAAATCACAGTTGATTATTGTTGCTATAGGGATGAGATCTTGCGTCCTGTTGCAGTCCCGCTTGTGCAACAACGTAATCTGATTATGCAGCAGGACAATGCCCGACCACATGTTGCCCGAGTTTGTCAGGATTTCCTAGCAAACAATAACATCGCACCACTAGCATGGCCACCGTACAGTCCAGATTTGACCCCAATAGAGCACATATGGGATGAGCTGGACAGAAGGGTTAGGAAGCGCCGAAATCCCCCCGCAACTCCCGCACAACTAAGGAATGCGTTGATCTATGAATGGAATAACATCCCGATGCGAACTGTCAATGCTTTGGTTAACTCTATCCAAAGGAGAATTAGGGCAGAAACGGCAGCAAGAGGGGGGACACACCCGATATTGATTTTCAGTTTGATTTTGATTTCAAGATTTGTGGGGTAGCTATCAATGTACTTCAATAACTCGAGACTTGTTGATCACAAACCAATGAAATGGAACTTTTGTTCCATACATGTACCGTTTTGTAATCATAGTAAAATATTTAACAAACTTTTTCAAACTTGAATGAAATTTAGGAATAAAATTTACCCTGCGTTTCTTTTTCCTTTCAGTATATGTACATGTATTTTATGGACCGCGCCATGAGAAACATGTTTCAGGGCAATTGCGGGCAGCGAAGGCCCAGATCAAACTGCGCAACTGCGCAGTCTGATTAGGGCCTTCACTGTCCGCTAACAAAATCATTGGATACTACAGAAAGTTTGACCGGAGAGCAAAGCATTGATAATACAGTCGACCCTCGTTATCTCGACCTCGCTTATCTCGAAAAACAGCTTATATCGAAGTGAAATTCTGGTCCCTGTTTTAACATGGAAATCTAAGAACAGGTAACAAAAATATTGTGGAAAAGAGGAGAAATTTTATACATATTTCTAACTTCAGGAGGTCAAATTACATATTCATTTGTGAAATGTGGTTGTTCGATTTATTGTTTTCCTTACTCTCTCTCCTCTGATATGTCAAGGTACGGATATCTCGGAGTGTTTCAGTGAGTCCCTTGGAATTCGAGATAACGAGAGTCGACTGTACTTTGTGCATGCACAGGATTATATGAATTCGCACATTTTGCGCATGTTCTTAGGCACTTTTTAGCTTGGTGTGGCCCTTATAATAGTCACAAGCACTCAATTTCAGTTAGATTTTGGTACTGGCTGTTCTAACGCGGCGGTTCCAGTGTTATTTGGTTTGTATGTGGCTATGTGGCTACTTGCTGCGGGGTGTTTTTCGTGTTTTGTTCTGTTTGTTATCATATTGATGTGATTCGTGGATCCTGCTGAGCAATTACGAAAACACGCCTACTCAAATATATGGAAAATTTTACAACCATAAAAGGAAAATTTTCAGATAAAAAATTCTGATATTTTTCATATCTGTTCTCAAAACATAGATTGTGGGTACTCGTTAGAACCGCCTCGGCGAGGCGGTTCTAACGAGTACCCACAATCTATGTTTTTAGCAAAATAAGAAAAATAATGTATACTCCTGTAAACCCTAGTTTTATTAAAGAAACATGGGGTTTAGTGGGGGGGATCAAAATTATGTAGGCGTGTTTTCGTGATGATGATTGTGATTATCTTGTTGGGGAAGAAAGAGAGCTGATTACTTTGCTTTTCTTGCATACCAGATAAGGAAATCCTAGACAACAAAGGCGCTGATAAGTCTACGCGGATGCGCAGTCTGATCTGTGCCTTTGTGTTCGCACATGCAATACAGCAGGTTTTTGCACATGCAATAAAGCAGGTTTTCTCATGGTGAGACTCACATATATATATCCTCAGTCATATTACCCTAAATCTGGCACAGCCAGTCTTCACTCACTCTCCTTCCCTTAGTCTTAACCCTCAGAAAAAAAAAAAAAAAAAGAAGAAGAAAATAACATCACCTTGACCTTCAGACATAACTATTTTATACCTTGAATTAAATATCAGATTACACTATGTTCTTTTCTTTGTTTTATAGGGCTGGAATTCTTTGTTGAAGTTTGATTAAATCTTTAATTATGTGTGTGTGTGTGTGTGTGTGTGTGTGTGTGTGTGTGTGTGTGTGTGTGTGTGTGTGTGTGTGTGTGTGTGTGTGTGTGTGTGTGTGTCAATGAAATACATTGAAATACATGTAGTAATATATATTGGTAAATATAAAATGGTGGTTATATGTATCACTTGGTAGGTGGCATATTGCATGTTATCCCATAATGGCATAAGTGCCTTTTCTTAGAATGCACACCGCCAGGTGCTAAAACTGGATCAGTCAAACAAAAGTGTTTCTTTTTTAATAGTCACGTGACCTTGATCTTGAGCTTAATGACCTTTCTTCTAAAAATTTACTAATATAGTATTAGGGCTCGAAAAAAGTCTAAGTTGAAAATGAAAAAAATGTGATAAAAAATAATTTCAGGATTCTGAAAAAACAATATACATATCTTCAGACCATCCTAAAAGCACCTGTAAAGTTTGAAAAGGATTGGCCTAAAACTGTAGGAGGAGTTGCGGGCAGACGAATGGTGGGGGCGCTGACGGACGGAAGGATGGACGGACAGACAGACAGACAGACGGACGGACGGACACTCAAAATTTCAGAGGGTATAACATAATACCCCGCCACTTTTTTGGTGGCGGGGCATAAAAATTTAGCTGAGCATGTGCGCATGAAGCCCACGTGACTCTGAAAATGGTCGATTGATAAATCTGCAAAGCCACACTGGCAGCACCGGGGGGCATTCACCCCCTTTAGGGATCTTCTAGTTTTATTTTTAATTTCCTTGGGATCACTGAGCACATTCTAGTATCTTAGGAAATTTAGTTCTGCTTTAGCTGGTGCTTCGGGTACATGCAGCCCTGTAAACCGTTGCTGACAAATGAAGAGGCTAAAAAAAAAAAAAAAACATTTGCTGCTGTTTTTTTTTTTTTTTTTTTTTTTTTTTTTTTTTTTTTTTTGGATACATTGATTGATTTTTGTGGATCATAAAAATGAAACAAAAAAAAAAAAAAAAAAAAAGGAAACCAGAAGAGATTCAAGAATAGGAGTATATTCTGCTCCGGATAAGGTGAAAAATGACTTATGAGGTGACAATTTAGGATAAGTTGCATTTTGTTTTTGCACAAAACATACCTTGTTATTCATTGTAATCGCCTCAACGAGACATTCCATTGAGTACCCACAAGACATTATTTTGATTAAGATAAAATTATGTTTTTATTATTCCTCTTATCTGGAGCCGGTTTTAGAACTCCCCTTGTCTGGAGCTATTGTATTTCCAGCAGCAGGTATTTCAACTGCTCCAAGAGCAAGACAGTGTACAAACTGTAATTTGATAAACTCCCACTAATGGACTTCCCCTAAAATAAACGACCATATCTAATTTGTTATTTCACCCAGCTGGTAGGAATAAGCTGGCTTCCACAATATAGAGATAATCTCTGAAAAAGTGGTAGAGTGTCTTATCCAATGTTCATCTTTATCTCTTCTTATTTGCTATTCATCAGAGAGCACAATATGGGTTAACTGTTGCTCGCTTTAATCTGACAGACTGTGCCATCGACATGTCAACCGATCCAATTTAACCTTCAATTTAACTTTCTGCATATGTTTGACATTGTTCTATAATGTTCTTGTAATATATTATTCATAAAAATACATTTCAGGCACAAACACATGAGATTTTACTGTTATATTAAAGCCAAGCTTTCAGTCCATGAAAAAGGGGGATGGGTGGGTTAAAATCAAGATAAGACAAAAATTATAATACACGTGTAGTCTCTAAATACTTGATTTGTATTTTTATATATATAAGTATAGCCATATGTTTTGATTTTTTTTTTTTCATTTTGACAGTTAGTTTGAAAGAGAAAGAGAATCAAAGTGGGTCACTTTTCTATCTGTGGCAGCTATATTGGAGGTCTTTACTGCATTTTTACTGGAGGATAGACACTCAAACAGTGTTCCTTTCAGCAAAAGTAAGCAATAAGGAGAATCAAAGAACATGATTTGATTTTAATTGCACGGCGCATCAGCGCCGGGCATATTGTGGTTACTTTGTAACTGTTAGTGTGTGTCGGAAACGGCGTAACCTTTCGGTTCACATTTTTTTAAAAACATATGACGATTGTATTAAATAAAAGGTCCTGTGATATATTAATGTGCTACAAATTGTGGACAGAAATAATCTTTCAGCTACGTGATAAATACAGGGTCCAAACTTCCCTGTTTGTATAACCAACATGCGTTTATTTACCGGATATTTTAGGAGTATCCTTTCGGTTTTTGTGGCGGGGCGAAAAATATCGGGTTGGAGCTGGTACCCGTTCTAATTTGAAGATTTCGCGTTTTAGTTTTTCTATGTGGAGAACCAGTCAGCGCGTGCCTTTGAAGAAAATGGTCGGGTATAAAAGCCAAGTCCGATCCGATCCAGTAAATATAAGAAAATCATAGTTTTCTCAGAAGTGAAGCTCTGAATGTTCTAGTGACCATTTATTCTCTGCGACAGAGCTAATCTCTGTATATATTAGCTTCACTACTGAGAAAACTATGATTTTCTTATATTTACTGGACTTGGCTTTTATACCCCTAGAAGACAGAAAACTGCTTAAAAATCAAATCCAAAAGCATTGAAAAAAGAAATATCTTTTGTCGAATATTTAATTAAGCAATGTATGATAATACAAAACTGATATACTGGACATTTGAATCGTAGTTTAGATATAATGACAAAAATAAAATTTATGATCGGCAGAAAAATGATCGGCGGATCGGATCGCCATATTGGATGAATCGAAGCTGCATGAGTTTGGGTAAGTAAACATAAATGTTGCTATGTATCTGCTTTTTCGTTGGTTGTATTTTTGCGTGCATTAAAATATTTGTCGAGGCTCTATAATTCGATACAAAAAGGAATGTTTTTTTCAATCCTAGCGGAACTTTTATGACCATTTCACCGCCCGTTTCTGTAGGCAGTATCCACATTCGTGACATTTATTTAGTCCTTTTACCAGACTCGGTAAGACACTTTTTGCCCACAAAAAAAGCAAGACGTGCTCGTCTGTATTGTTTTCCATAAGATGCCTTGCTCGAGGTTTGTGCAGGGAAGTATTCATCAGGGTTCATTGGGCATTTCTGTGTTGAGCGCCTCCTTTGGCACTCAGTGTACAGCCATTGCATTAATTGCTTTGGTTTTTGCCTGCTTTAAAGTAGATGTGACCACATGGGAATCACAGCATTTGGATACTGTAGTATTTGAAGGTGATACTTTGTATAACAGTATCGTTCAAAGTAGATATGATGGCGATGCCACTGTTTATTTAGGGCATCAAGATTTGCCATTAGAATTTACTGCTTTTGGTGCAAGATACCAACAGAGGTTGGGTTCAACTTTTCATGGGGCTATTAATAACCGTCCGGCAGTTGTACAGGCAGGCGGGCACACAGTAATAGATGCCTTAGAAATGGCTTTCAATCAGTCTCCTTGGCTTATTGGAACTTTTGGTGGAAGATCAGTAGCCTTATTTAGAAGCAATGACATGTTTTTTGTTTTCGACTCGCATTCACGAAATGCAGTGGGTCAAATTGATTCAGCAGGTAGAAGCATACTTCTGTGTTATGATAATGTAAATGTTTTGTCATTGTATTTATCTGCAGTCTATCCTGATCATATTTTTAACATATCTCCAGTTCAACTGCGTGGCCCAGAAGAGTTGGTTAGTGCCATCTTAAATGAACCAGTACAGAGTACTGAACATGTCGAAGAAATGATATGTGATGAAGCTGAAATAAACACATTCATTCTTCCAACTGATGCACATGTAGCTGTTGACAGTGTAATACATGAATTTGATCATACATACCATGCATTGCCTGGAAATAAACCTAAAGGAAAATCTTATAAAAAGCAATGCAAAGATAAAGATCGCAGGACAATTGGTGATTTGTATGCAAGCCAGCAGACACAACTTCATGGTAGGAACATGTCTTCTGTTACATGTGAGTTGACTATGTGTAGCTCAGATGTGGCTGCTGTTTGTAATATTAGTACTAGTGACCAGCAGAGGTCAACAGTCAGTGATAATATCAATGTGTGTATGTCTGACCAAACTAACCAAGATTATGAATCATACATTCGTAGCACACCTAAGTATTGGTGCAAATGTTGTGACCGATTTCTTTTCTCATCTCAAGTCAAGCATTTAGGTTGTAAAAATAATTCAGTTATACAGGCTTTGAAATTCAATTCTTCTACACAACTTTGTCACACCTGTTATAAATATGTATGTCAAGGAACTATTCCTCCTTTGAGCTCCGAACTAAATGCTCTTGGTATAGACTATATTCCCAATGAAATCAGTTCTTTAAGCTCACTAGAGAAGAAACTTTTAGCCAGAATTCAAGTTTGCATGACTGTCATTTTACTTCCTGGTGGACAGTATGCTGAGAAAGGTCTAATAGTTGACATGCCAAGAGATGTTGAGTCATTCGTGGAAGAAATAACAGGTATTGACAACACATGCTTGGTGCAATTTGAATTTGATAGCACAATTGGTTCAAGGGGGTGCTTTTTAACAGATCCATTTAAAGTTGTAAGAGGTTTTGTATGGCTTAAAGCTAATAATAGACTGTATGCAAACACAAGAATAGCAGACTTGAATTTAAATTCCTGTAATTCTGATGATAGCACTATTTGTTCAACTGATTTTCCTGTTATAAGAGATACTGTTAGCTGTTTGGAGCATGTAACTTTTGCTCCTGTTGAGTACTGCAGTAACACTGAGACAGGAGGTCAGAGTTCCTTGAGAAACACAAACCTGGGTTCTTCAGTATCTAGTCAAGCTAGCCCACTTTTAATTCCTCGTAATGATGCTACCCCAGTCTCCATATATGAAATGCCATTTGGTGAAGAAAAGGCATTCCCATGGCTTTTCCCTTCAGGCAAATTTGGCTTTACATACCCAAGACGAAAAAGCATTCAGCCAAGTTTATACTTCAGATACCGGTTGAACAACCGCCATGGTTATTGGCGAAGAGATATCTCATATATGTTGCATGCTGCTGTATCATACGATAAACATCTTCTGAAGAAAGATATTGGTATTTGCATGAAAATGCGTAAAGGCTTCTCTGATACAGGGCCAGGTCTGCCAACTACAACTGCAGACGTTCGGTCTAGAAATACAGACCCTGACATTCTTCAGAACTTATATATGTTCATGAAAAATATTCGTGGTACAGTTGCTTATTTTCGAAATGCCTTGTATGACCTTTTAGCCATGTTTCGCTGCTTGGGTCCTCCTACCTTATTTATGACTCTTTCAGCAGACGATTTGCATTGGCCAGAATTGGGCATGCTATTGGAAAACTTATCTTATGCTGAAGCAGTGTCGAAGCACTCATTTTTTTCCAGCATGAGGAAGGATCCCTTAATGACTGCAATTCATTTTGATCGCCGATTTACTGCTTTGATGAAATATGTAATTCATGGGCCTGTGAAACCTCTAGGTATTGTCAAGGATTTTTTGCACGTGTGGAATTTCGGAATAGGGGCTCCCCTCACTATCACATATTCTTTTGGGTTGGTAATGTGCCTAATGATATTAATGAAAATACAAGCGAAACTGTTTTGCAAATCATTACTAATACCATTCATACACATATCCCATTGGAAACTGAAAATCCTGAATTGTATCATCTGGTTAAAAAACTTCAAACTCACTCACATTCCAACTATTGCATGCGTTCAGGAAAACACCCCTGTCGTTTTGGTTTTCCGAAACGTGAATGCATAAAAAGCAGATTACTTTCAAGGGTTATGACTATGAAGAATAGAGGCCAGTTTTATGAAACATATAGGCCAAAAAATTCTGCTTTCATAAATGCTTATAACCCTCAAATTTTGCTTCACTGGCGAGCAAATATGGATGTACAACTCATAAATGATGCTGATGGAGCAGCATATTATGTTTGTCATTACTTATGTAAATCAGAACCTGATGAATTGAGGTGTGCACTTGGCAATTTAATAAATACTGTTTTTCACCAAAACCCAGAAATGACAGTTTTCCAGCGTCTTTGGAATATTGGTTTATGTGTTTTAAAACACAGACAGGTTTCTGCTCAAGAGGCAGCATTTCGTCTTAGTCACCTTAAACTTATTCAATGTTCACGGTCTGTTGTTTATTTGAACATCAGGCCTCAGAACAAAAGATTTAAAATGTTAAAACCATTAGCTGAAAATGAAGCCATGAATGATACAGAGACAGACATATTTATGCATAATATTATTGATTACTATATGGCACGACCTCAGTCCATGGAAACAGTGTCTCTACATTTCTTTGCTTCTTGGTATATAAAATGTCCAGCTCCAGCTGGTCAGTCCCAGACAAGATGCTTGGAAAGAGTTTATATAGAAAAGTATGATGTTTGGGTTCGGAAACGATAGTCATTAGTTGTTATTCGGTTTCCTCATTTGTCAGTTTCCAATGATGGTTACCACTTTACTTTGCTTATGTTATTGCTACCTTTTCGTTCTGAACAGGACCTTGTTGGTACATATGCAAGCGCAAAAGCAGCTTTCAATGCGAAACATTCACTGCTCGACTTTTCAGTGGAAATGCATAACTCTTTTTTACTTCAAGTTGAAAACTGTATTAGGCGCATTCGTCTTGCTGAGGCTGAGCCTGAGGAACAATCTGGTGTAGAAGATGTACCTTCAAACATTGATATAGGGTTGAACATTTCATCAGTTGCCGCAACAAGGTCATATACAAATATAAGTTGCAACTCTGATGCAGATTTGTTGCACTATCATCAAATGTCTGCGTGTTACATGTCCCATGATGAGTTTTCTCTGTCTATAAATAGTTTAACTAATTGTCAGAAAAGAGCATTACAAATTGTACAAAACCACTTTTCCAGCCGAAGAAATAAACCGTTTTTACCTTTTATTACTGGTGGTGCTGGTGTTGGTAAATCATACCTTCTCAAGATCATTGTTGCATATTTGCAGTTATACACAGGAGTTCATCTTGGTTCTTCACCTGTAAAGTGTTGCTCACCGACTGGGACAGCAGCTAGGCACATATATTCTATATATAACTATTCATTCTTTGCTCCATATTCCTGTTGACAGGTATTTAAATTATGCTGGTCTTAGTTCTTATGCAATCAGCTCATTGCGGAGAAAATTTATTGGTGTTCATACTGTTGTAATTGATGAGATAAGCATGGTAAGTGATAGAATGATGACATTCATCAGTAGGCGGCTTGGATAAATTGCAGACAGTTGCCAGCCTTTTGGTAATTTCAATGTAATTTTAGCTTAATGAGCTTGTTAAGTGTTAATTTGTTAACTGCTTTAGCAAAGTTAATTCAAATACACGCATATTTTTTGCAGAAAAAAAAAAGTGAGAAGCTTTTGCATTGAAAAAAGAAGCTTACATTTTCCCCACAAAGTTAATATATTTGCATATCACAACACAAAAATTTTAACATTTTCTTAACAACGTCGTTAACTTTGAGCTACAGGGCCCAGTTGTTCAAAGCATCGTTAGCTTAACGAGCTCGTTAAGTGTCATTTCGTTAACTGTTTTAGCAGATTCAACATGAAGTATTTTCATACTTTTTGCTGAAAAAATGTGAGTAGCTTTTGCACTGCTCTGCTGCAAAAGCTACTCAGATTTTTTCAGAAAAAATTTCAGCATATTTGCGTATCATACGATATAAATTTTAACGAATCGTTAACTAAGGACGTTAGCTTTCAACAACTGGGCCCAGAACTTGATTCTATATAAGCAACCTAACAGTAAGTGCCTCCGTTTCAACATTACAAAGCTCAGCATCTGATGACGAATCAATCTCTTCCATTTGTGAAGAAGTAGTAAGTAAAGCAATATATCAATTACACATATGATTATTCTGGTACTGATTGTGAAGATGAGGTTTCATTTTTATAGCCCGCCACATCACAGTAGCGAAGGGTAATGATAATATTGTCTGTCTGCCAAGCTCCTCTTCTTTCAAACCTACTACTACATGTACATATTTTAATTTGAAAAGGTGATACTTGGTGAACAATACAAGACTTTCTGTACAGCAGCCCATGTTTATGAAGGTTACAGTGTACCAAAAAATTAACAGAATTATTACTCTTAAAAAACTGTCCTTTTTTTAAAAAAAAAAATAATTTACACCTGATTTTCACATCAGGCAAACTGTTTTGCAGTTTTAATCTGATCATGCTGTATAAAGACTGGCAACAGTGCATATTTTTAGCTCAGCCTTTTCTTGGGCGCCGTGCTTCCCGTTATGCTGCTTTTTGCAGCAACTTTTGTACTTGTTTGTTTATAGTATTGTTAGTAAGTGTTTTTGGTGCTCTATTGGAGGACAGTATTGCTCTATAGGGAAAAGGAAACCAATTATGTCAGAACTGCTTATTGGTGCAAAAAATCTGGGGCATCAATTTTATGTAAGGCATCTGTGATTGGCTGATAGTAAAATTGAATTAAAACGTATTATTGTCATTTAGAAAAAGATGTTTGTGTGTAATCTCCTGATTGTTTCAAAGAAATGTATGTTTCTGTGTTTGCTGTAGCCGAAAGAAGAAGTGATAAAATTTCACTATTTCAATTTTTGACACTTGCCAATTGAGGGGTTGGTACATTCAAAAAGTCCCAGATGATGACAGTGATGTTTTTTTTCTTTATTTATTCTGCTGTGCTTAGCCTGGTCTTTAAATTTAAAACAAAAATGGAAGCCCAGCCGTACTCTGTAAAGACTTAACTACCAAAAAGAGTGGAAGAGAGAGCTAAGAAGAGTGGAATTACTGTGGAGATCTATGGGAAAACTAATTACTTCCCTGTACCCTGAAATACTAAACCATAAAGTATCTTCAGGAAATCAATTGTTTTTTCTGCCGTTTCGTAAAGAAGATCTACCAAGTAAATTACCTTCATACTTCTGTAAAGTACAGATTTTTCATAAAAAGAACTAACCAACTATATTTGGAAGATTAACTCATATGCGGATTGTTTCCTGAACACATCATGAAAACATACCTATATGATATTGACCCCCTTAAACTCCACTTTTATATAGTAAAACTGGGGTTTACAGGGGTATATATTATTTTTCTTGTTTCTGCTCAAAATCATAGATTGTGGGTACTCGTTAGAACCGCCTGAGCAGAAATATGAAAGATATTGGAATTTTTATCTGAAAACTTTCAGTTTTTGGTGGTGAAATTTTCAATATATTTGAATAGGCGTGTTTTCGTAATGATAATTGTTAAAAAGCGCAGAAGTTTGGAATATCCGGTTATTTAAGAAATAACAATCTATTGTTTAAGAAATAATAAACAAAACTAAGGCCAAATAAAAATATAGAATTTTTTGTCCATTAGGTTGCCCGACCCATCCATAGTTTTAGTGACCTTGACATTGACATCAGATTTCAAATTCAGGTCAAAATTCTTTTTTGTCTCCAATATAACATAAATTGTTTTTTATGACTATATCGTTGGTTTTATTATAATATTCTGCAATACGTACAACTTTGGTTCAAATTATCTCTAAATCCCACTTTTTCTCCATTTTGAATATATACATGTCATGAACTTGATCTTGGCCATCTTTTTCTTCATTTATCAGTTTCTGTTTGCTTTAGATAGACGCTTTTATTATCTGTTTTGATATATCAAAGATTTCATTAATATCTTCTACCGACAATATACCGACAACGTAAAATCTTGTTTCAAAACATGCCAAAACCACTCTTTTTCCACATTTGAAATGTCATAACCTTGTTATTGTTCTTCAGTTTTCAAGTTCTATATAGATAGGTCTATTTTGTTTTCATAATTGCATAACCATATCAGTGTTGTTCCGTTGACACCTGCTGTAACCAAGTTTTACTTCGAATTTTTTATTACGTATATATCTGCAGCCACTTATCACAAACTATTCATATTTGTTAAGAGATTTCTCTTCCATTCCACACCTATGAATCCCTGGGTCAAGCCCCGCGGCGGAACTAAAGGTCAAAATATAGGACCCCTCAATAAAGTAGTATATTGCAGTTTGTTTATACAAACAACTTCTTAATGAAAGAGGATGGGCATCAGACATGTTTATTACATCAACATTCAGTGTAATAAGGTCAAGGTCATTGTGACCTAATTTTTAAAGTACAGTGATTTCGCCTTATATCTTGAAGACTATGTCATGGATTAATGTAATACTTGGGATATTGGTTCTGTGTGACATCAGGATTGGCATCATAATAAATGTAGGTCACATTGACCTATACTTCATGGTCCAGTGATTTTGCCTTAATTCTTGAATGTTATTTGATGTATGAGCATCATTATTTGCTATTATGAATCAGTATGATCCGACAGTTGACCTAAAAGTAAATTTAGGTCACTGTGAACTATATTTCATAGTCCAGTGATTTTATGTTACATCTTGATGACAACTTGATGTATGACTATCATAATTTGGGATCATGCGTGAGTATGACACACCTCAAAATAACTGTAGGTCTTTTTGACCTATATTTCATAGCCCAGTGATGTGTCTTATATCTCCAATAATTTGATGCCTAAGTGTCATATTTACAGGTAATGATACAGTGTTACCCAAACGTTGGCCTCAAAGTAAATATAAATCAGCATATATTTCATGGTCTAAAGATTTTGCTAAATGTCTTCTAGATTATTTAATGGATTAACATCATAGTTGGTATAATGGATCAATGTGACAATTAGATTGACCTCAAGTATATGTAGGTCAGTGACCTGTATTTTATGGTCTAGTGATTTTTCTTCATGTCTTGAAGACTATTTACTCGAGAGAGTTGTACTTGAGATGATAGATCAGTGTCACTCAGAGATTGGCCTTGTTAACTATATGTGGGTCAGTGACCTATATTTCATGGTCCATTGATTTCGTCTTATATCATTGTCATTGACTTCAAAATATTTATAATTAAGAAATGGCACATGCCAGGGTATTTATGACCCTCCGTGTACTTGCTCTAGTTTATGAATTTTTTTTGTATAAGCATATGAGTGTTTATCTTGAACTCCTCTGCAAATGTGTTCAAAGGGACAGCAAAATAAGTGCAATTTTGCAGTTATCAGTGTTTGAGATAATGAGAGTCAAGTGTATAGAAAATATTATGGAAAAGAGGAGAGATTGCTCCTTAGGAGCAATGTCTCCTCCTTTTTCATAATATTTCGTTAGCTGTCGTTAGATTTCCAAGTTAAATAGGGACCAGATTTTCATTTCAAGATAAGAGATGATTCGATATAATAGAAGTCGAAATAACGAGAGTCGACTGTATATGTATTAATCATTTATCTTTTCCAGGCATTCCAATTCGTCAATAATTACACCAGTACTTAGAGCTATCTTCAGTTGTAACATATCGAGTTTGTCGAGTATGTCTTCTTATTTCACAAATTATGCAACAACTCATCACCAATTAGGTAAGTATGGAAGCGTATTGGTACCCCCCCATATATTTTTTTTTCTCGTGGCAATATTTTTGTCATGAAAATGCAAAAATATCGAATTTTTACTATATACTGTTTTCCATAAAAGTTAGATAAAAACAGTGTTTTCACGTGATCATTATTTCATTTTAATTTTATTTCATTATAGATATTCTCGTAATTATATAAAAACGACAACATTATGTCACAGTGGTAATCTGTATTGTTTGAATATTTTGTACTGCTCATTACAACAAATGTTCTACGAAACAACGCTATGTTTTTTGTGGAACTGAAGTTAAAGATCGTGATATCTGTATTGTTTTTTTCGCCATACGCACGATCAAAAATCAAAAGCGGAACACTGACATCATTTGTCAATCAAAAGAGGCTGCCAGGGGGACCGAACGCTTAATGTCGGTGAGAAAATCCTGCAAGTGTCCCAATACCCCAAGTAATTTAAGCGGTCTCATCTATTGCGTACATTTGTTGCGGCTCAGCTCTGTTAAATGGTTTGTCTCTTCGTCAGTATCAAGTATTATCCGGTGTCAGTTTATCTTGCCCCACACCACACCACCCGGGCAGCTTGTCCCCCGGGGGGGGGGGGGGGGCAAGATAACCCGGGGTATCTTGCCCCCTACCCGGGGCAGCTTGCCCCGCCCCCACCCCCAACCAAGGAAAACCTCGCAAACTCAGTTCAAAACAATATTTATTTTTTATAACAAATTTATAACGCTAAATTATCAGAACAGTACTAATGTATGTTTTTCATTATTTTTTTTCTATCTGCATTAAGTTCTGTCAGGTGTTCTGGGGTGGGGGGCAAGCTCCTCAGGCCAGGGTATCTTCACCCCCTGGGGGGAGGGGGCAAGCTGCCCAGGGTGAGGGGCATACCCCGGGGTATCTTCACCCTGGAGGGGAGACAAACTGCACAAAGGCAGCTTTACTCCCCGTGTGGGGAGGGGGGAGGGGCAAGCTACCCAGGATTCAAGATAAACTGGTACACCGGTTCGGTATGTTTATTTGTACACATTTTAGCTTGGTACACGCGAGGGTACACGTACATTTTTACATCTTAGTTTTGAGAAAGGGATAATCATTCGGCCCACTTGTTCATAAAAATTGTGTATATGTATTTCAAAGCAAGGTTGAGCATGTGTGCTAGACATTTTTTTCCGTTATGGTGACTGAGTACCGATGAAAACCCCGTGTCTTTTAATTGCTTTTTAACCTATTTAGTTCGGCCAAGTTTTCCCTTCAGTGGCCCATGTGACGTCACTTATTCCAGCCAATAGATATTATGACGACAAAATGGTCTGCGACAATGAAATAACTCTTTAAAGTGCACGAAAAAAACCTACTGGTATAGCGTATAAAAATATAGCGTGATAAAAATTCTACGAGTAAAGAAAATGTCATACACGATCAAATATTTCGTGAACAATATACAGATATGTAGCGAATACGATATGTTATAACAGTATCATATTGACTTATCACGATTTGTCGACAAAATTTTGTCGCCATATCATGTTGTTATTATGTTTCTCTACATAAATTTTAGTTGTAAAAAATTATAAGGGGGGGTACCTATACGCTTCCATAGGTAAGCCATCAAACTTGGATAAGTATGGAAGCGCATTGTTACCCCCTCACATTTTTTCTCGGGATTTTTTTATTCATTTTAACGAGATAAGATCGTTATTACAACATAGCGATTCTCGTAGTGGCGAGATACACACCATGTTTGTGCGCTTTGTTTATTTCACAATGCCTGTCATTTCGTTACAAATTATCATATAAAGAATGTGCATAATACTGGTTAACCGCTTAGAGGACTAAACCTGCCCAGTAAACGTGTGGTTAGGTAAACTGACCGCGCTCGACATGACCCCACTGGGTTGACTGGGCCGTAAAACCTCAACACAAACAAACAATCATATAAAAATTTCAAACAATAAAATAATGTTGTAATATGTATTGCCTTAATATTGCATATTACACCTTAGTTTTGGCGACGTAACGTTGCATTTATATGCGAAGTTTAATTAAACATAAAATATTTGAGATCTTTATATTGTAATTTGTAACGTAAAGAATAATCGGTAGGAACGATTAAAATCGTTTTGCTGTTGAAATAAATGCAATTTGTAAAAGAATGGCTTTTGATCAGCTTATCTTTCCTTTAAATCTTTCTCTCACATCTGTCTCCCCTTTCTTCCATTTGTGGCGTGCAGGGATGTTTTTTCTCCCATCTCCACCTCCTTCATTCTCCGTCTTTCTTCCGATTGTTTATGCCCCGGCCTGCCGGAGGCACATCACGAAAACATGCCTATATAATTTTGACCCCCTGAAACCCCACTTTTATATAGTAAAACTGGGGTTTACAGGGGTATAGATTATTTTTCTTATTTCTGCTCAAAAACATAGCTTGTTGGTACTCATTAGAACCGCCTCACTGAGGCAGTTCTAATGAGTACCCACAATCTATGTTTTGAGCAGAATTATGAGAAGTATCAGAGTTTTTTTTATCTGAAAGTGTTCATTTTTTGGAGGTGAATGTTTCTATATACGAGTATTTGAATAGGCGTGCTTTCGTAATGAGGAGTGGGATGTGTATCATTTCGCATGATGTTACATCCGTATGCTCGTACGTCTGTCCGTGTGCATGCATTACGAAAACATGCCTATTCAAATATAGTGAAAATTTTACCACCATAAAAATGAAAATATTCAGATAAAAATTCTGAAATTTTTCATATTTCTGCTCAAAACATAAATTGTGGTACTCGTTAGAACCGCCTCGACGAGGCGGTTCTAACGAGGACCCACAATCTATGTTTTTGAGCAGAAATAAGAAAAATAATGTATACCCCTGTAAACCCCAGTTTTATTATTTAAAAGTGGGGTTTAAGGAGGCCAAAATTATATAGGCTTGTTTTCATGATGTGTCATGGTTATAATAGAGAAAACAAATGTTTTAAAAAAAAAAAGGGGGGGTAAGAGAAAAGTCCAGGGAGTGTCACAATCACAAACCGCAGCCCTTCTCAGACACCAAGAGGAAGAGGAAACAGACAAAACCAAACAAGCGCAAATTGAACAAACGTAAGAAAAGCACTAAGATTAGCTCTCTCTTCCTCAAGCGAGGTAATCGCAATGCTAAAAGGACTGAAAAACACAAGAAAAAATAGCACAAGGTAAGACATAAAAGAAATCGCCTCATAGAATAAATCACAAAGCAACAAAGAGTAAGACTAACACCGGGACCACCGGTTAAGCACGGTCAATAGAGTAAAAACAAACGTTAGAGAAAAGTCCAGGGAGTGCCACAATCACAAACCGCAGCCCTTCCCAGACACCAAGAAGAAGAGGAAACCGATAAAACCAAACAAGCACAAATCAAACAAACGTAAGAAAAGCAAGCTCAGCTCTCTCTTACCCAAGCGAGGTAATCGCGATGCTAAAAGGACTGAAAAACTCAAGAACAAAATAACACAAGGCAAGACATAAAACAAATCGACTCGTAGAATAAACCACAAAGCAATAAAGAGTAAGACTAACACCGAAATCACCGCCTTAGAACGGTCAGTAGAGTAAACCACCGGGGGGGGGGGGTGGGGGGGGGGGCGCAGGTAACGCACTTTTACAGCTAGCCAACTTCACCCTGGGTCCCGATGCTACTCTTAATACAGAAACACATAAAAATTGATTCGCATAAAGGCTCCCAACTTAGTCAATGCATCAAAGCGTAAGCATGAAAATCAAATTAATCATTATAATAAACAAAAACAGCGCCCATGGCTAATTCTATTGTACGCCAGAGTAAATGAAAACCAATAGTTGAACCACGGCGGACCAAGCCAAAGACATATCGTCAAACCCCAACCCACTGGTTAAAGTTTTACGAAGAGGCCGTCATTGAGTCTGAAGCCCAAAACGCCGTCGTGCAATTAAAGACTGAAGCATAGCCATCAACAATGATTGGGTTGACAACTAGGCATGCAGTCTGCAGTCTATACTATAGCAAATTCTTTTATGACGGTTAATTAGTTTTCTATATTGCTCCGAAAAGTTTACATGCGAATTCACATTCAAATTTACGTCTAATGTTACGTCCGCGTTTTTTTTTTTTTTTTTTTTTTTTTTGTTTTTGTTTTTTTTTGTTTTTTTTTCCTTGGAGGGCACAACTTGTGTGCATTTTATACTAGAACGTTGATATTTGGTATACAAACCCAAACCAAAGCCTTACACTTTATGTTGATGGAACCCCTGTGTCATGCCCTTCGATGGGGCTAAGGGTCAAATTTTATGCCCTGTCATATTGAGCATATGCAGAAAGTTGCTAAAATCATAACTCTGGTTCAGTTTTCAAAACTGGAATATTGACACCAAGACTGATGGTCAAACAGTGGGAATTAATTAATTAGATGATGAAAAGATAAGGATCTAACTTGGGGCTTTAAATGGGGCTGGTGGGCGTACCAAGGAAAAGATGCTTTAATATTCTGCTCATTACGACTCCATTCAAATTACTTCCATGTTGGAAAGTTGGAATCTGACAGAATGATTTTTTTTTTTGTTGTTGTTGTTTTGAAAACACTTTCTTTAGTATGTTGCCGCAGGATCAAATCTTGGATGGAGATGGGGGATGGAAATAATAAAATGAAATTAAATATATTTAAATTTGAAGTTTTTGTCCTGCTTTCCTGCCATTCTAGAAAGTTTAACCTTGATATGATGTTGATCCAGACAAAAAAGAATGGAAACTGAATGTGTCCAAAGTAATAATACCACAGATAGAGAAAGTCACTTGTACTTTTGCAAAATGACTATACCTGTAATATGAGGTTAAGAAGTACTGGCAGATAGATAGATAAAATCGTAATAATGTCATTGGTATCTCATGAAAAGTATCGCGCGATAAACGTTTTATGCAATAAATAAAATGTTATGCGTTATAAATCATTTCGAGATCACTATTCATATATAAAGTAATCACGATAAATTATATCTTTATCAGATTTATCGACATAAAGAATGTCAACATAACATTTTATTTTCGTGTTTCTCGATATGTTTTTGTGGCGGAAAAGTATTAGGTGTGTGTGTGGGAGGGGGGCTGGGGAGCGGGGGGTGGGGGGGTTGGGGGTACCAATACACTTCCATATAATACATTTATATATACTTGGATAATGAACTCGGATGTTGGATACTGCACACAAATATTAGATAATGCATTCAGATGTTAGATAATGCATTTAGATATTAGATAATGTATTCAGATATTAGGTACTGCATTCAGGTATTAGATAATGTATTTAGATGTCAGATACATTTAGATAATGCATTCAGATATTAAATACTGCATACAGATGTTCGATAATGTATTCAGATATTAGATAATACATTTAGATAATACATTCAGATATTAGATACTGCATTTAGATGTTAGATAATTCATTGAGATATTAAACACTGCATTTGGATGTTGGATAATGAAATCATGTGTTATATAATACATTTAGATAATGCATTCAGATAATACATACTGCATTCAGATGTTAGATAGTGTGTTCAGATGTAAGATTACACATTTAGATAATGCATTCAGATATTAGATACTGTATTCACATGTTAGATAATGCATCCAGATGTTAGATAGTGCATTTCGATAATGCATTCAGATGTTAGATAAACATCTAGATAATGCATTCAGATATAAGGTAATGCATTCAGTATGGAAGCGTGTTAGTTCCCATCCTAATACTTTGTTTCTCATGATATTTTTCCTTCATTAAAACGCGTTAAGATCAAGTTATTATACTTAATAATTCTCGTAATGGCGAGATAAACACCATGTTTGCACGCTTTATTTATTTCACTGTGTCTGGTATTTCATTGTAAATTTTCTTTATTGCATTTTCTGTGGTGATTTACTGAGATTCGCAGTGAATTGAGTGAATTATTTCATTTCGAACGTTTTGCTGGCATAATTGCTAGGCGACCTTGCTGACGTTGTTAGTGACAAGAATAACAATAGTTGACGTTTCGCGGAAAACTTGATAAAATCATGGAAATCAGACTGCAATTTTCACGTCCACGGCGTTTTTGAGGAAGGACCTGCAACACAAATATAATGTATGATTTTATTGATAACCCAGTTTAACTTTCGCGACATTGTTGTGTCTGTATTTCAAGCACAGGGTGTTTTTTGCATTAAAGTGAACACAATATGACGACTGATTTTCAAACTAAACCATGCCTTCTGAAATTCGTGCACTGACTGGAACTAGTTTGATAGAAAATCATAACGGCTGAATGTGAAAATTCAAAGGTAAAACATGAATGAAAATGCAATAAAGAGTTAATTTGTTTTATTTTATTTTATTTTTTTAATCGATTACGGAAAAATAATCCACTCGTGCTCTAAGGTTTGCTTGCAAAAAAAAAAAAAAAAAAAAATTCGCTTCGCTCTCTCGTTTCTTACGCGCAAGCCTTAGAACACTAGTGAATTATTTCTTCGTAATCGATCAAAACAAACAAATAAACTTTATGTAATCATTTTAAATTGCATATTACAGCTTAATTTTGGCGGCGTAATGTTATATTTATTGTGGAAGTTTAATTAAACATCTAAATATTTTAGATCTTTATATCGTAATACGTAATGTAAATCTTATTGGTGGGAACGATGACGTAAGGCAGTTCGGTAGATTCATAACCAAAAACTTTTGCTTTTGAAGAGAACAGAGTTTATAAAAGAACGGCATTTTGATCAGCTTATCCCTTCTCTCAACCTTTATCTAATCTCTATATTTCCTTTCTTTCTTCTGTGGGTGCAGATATTGTTTTCTCTCGTCTCCCCTTCTCCATTCTCCGTCGTTCTTCACACATTTTTCATGGCCCCGCCTGTCGAAGACAGGATTTGGACATGTAGCTTACATGTGCATGTCACGCCCTAACAGAAAAAAACCATAGAGTTTATTTGGTTGTTTTGATCGATTACGGAGAAATAATTCGCTAGTGTTCTGAGGCTTGCGCGTAAAAAACGAGTGAGCGGAGCGAACGAGTTTTTTACAAGCAAACCTTAGAACACGAGTGAATTATTTCTCCGTAATCGATCGAAACAATCAAATAAACTGTTAATTACATTTCATCCATGTTTTCCCTTTGAATTTTTACATTCAGCTGTTATGATTTCCTACAAAAATAGTTCAAGTCAGTGCATGAATTTCAAGAGGCGTGGTTCAATTTGAAAATCAGTCGCCATCTTGTTTTCACTTTAATGCAAAAATCATCCTGTGCTTGAAATACAGAAACAAAAATGTCATGAAAGTTGAACTGAATTATCAAGAAAATCATACTTTATATTTGTGTTGCAAGTCTTACCTCAAAAACGCTAACTGGACGTGAAAATTGCAGTCCGATTTCCACGATTTTATCAAATTTTCTGCGAAACGTCAACTATTGTTATTGTGTGGCGGACAGAATATTAGAAGGTACAAATATGGGTCAAAAAGGTAATGCATTCGGATATTAGATAATGTATTCAGATGTTAGATACTGCATTCAGATGTCAGCTACTACATTCAGATATTAGGTAATGTATTCAGGTGATAGTTAATAAATTTAGATAATGCACTTAGATATTAGATATTAGATGATGCATTCAGATATCTGACAATGCATTCAAATGTTTGATAATGCACTCAGGTGTTAGATAATATATTTAGATATTAGATAATACATTAAGAGCACACTAAAGCTTGCACCCATAAACGATATATGAGCCAAGGCACAGCATTTCCTATAAGATTGCATATGTGCCCAGCGAAGACTCGGATCAGCCTGCGTATCACACAGTCTGATTAGTCTTCACAGGACACTGTAACCAAGGGTCCCAGGCGTCTTCAGGTGGACAGCGAAAACAGGTTGATCTGAATCTTCGGTGGGCGCACCTTCAATATCGTTTGAAGTGCTGTGATATTTGTTGGCCCTTTCTGGTCACAGAGCCCGTTTTTTTTTTTTTTTTTTTTTTAGTAGTTTTGAGAAAACCGGTTTTCCGCTCAACACATGGATAGAGGCCGAAGACAATGTTGCATTACACCACCGTTCATGAACACTCAGCAAAACCTGTTTTTGAGTCATTGGTGTGTTCTTTCCCAGCAAAGACACAACGTTAAAATAACGTCGTATCGACGTCGCTGCGACGGTATGACGTCGCTGCGACGTCGAACCGACGTTATTACGACGTTGTGTGTTTACTGTGTTGCTTCCAAAGGATCCCTTTGACAGAACAGACCAAGCGGACACACGTCGTTTATACCGCGTTGCATAAACCTTGACGCAACCTCATGACATTGCACCGACGTTTATGCGACATTGTATAAACGTTGCATCGACGTTAATGCAACGTATAAACGTTATGACGTAGCATTGAAGTTAATGCGACGTTGTATAAAAGTCATATGCCCGTTTAGGTATATACTGTTTGCTAAGGCCATATTGTCCGATTGCAAGTAAAAAACGGCAAATACCGGTATATGCATCTTTGGTACAAACTGTTGCTGCGTCGCTATGGGAAAGCCTTTGGATAACTGCCAGACTTAAATATATAATGTTCATTTTTCGATATTTACAGGTCCAACGGGTTCACGTTTGCCTAAATGTCCACAAGAAAACGACAGTAAGGTATGTTTGAATGAAATTGAGAAAATTTGTAATAGCAGGCGGCATAATGCCATAAAAATGGTAAGATCAACTCTTGACAACTACGAAACATTTTTGAACGAAAACAAGAATATTGTGTTGATACAATTGTTTCGGGACCCTCGAGCAGTGATCAATTCAAGGTTACACACAGTCTTCTACTTAAAAAGATACCGTGAAGCAGCGTATGGCGAAGCAAAATGTTTATGTTCACGAATGTACAAAGACTATGTAATAGGCAAAGAGCTTCAGTCTAGATATCCAGGGAGAGTATTTTTTCTGGTCTACGAAGATCTCCTTAGTGACCTACATCACAAATTAAACCGATTTTACCAAATACTTGGAATGGACAAAATCAAGTACTCTAATGACACGTACGGCGATTATAAAAAAATAACCTCAGAGTACGACCGTTCACATGACCAGCAAAATCCCACTGGTAAAGATTATGAATTTTGGTGGCGTCAAAGCCTTAAATGGTCAGATTTAAAAGCGCATAATATTGATGACCACTGCAGTCAAATCTACGAAGCTATCGGTTACCAAAAATTTAGAAATGAGTCAGAATACAAGGACTTTCGCGTACCGAGTTTACATCTGGTCAAACAGCTACGACTTTAGCATCTGATTTTAGTCAACATTACCACAGTTGACTAAATTGCGCAGACATTGAGCTCTTAAAGCGCCAAGCAAACTCATCACGAAAACATACTTATATAATTTTGACCCCCTGAAACCCCACTTTTACATAGTAAAACTGGAGTTTACAGGGGTACACATTATGTTTTTTTTTATTTCTGCTCAAAAACATAGATTGTGGGTACCCGTTCGAACCGCCTCGGCGAGGCGGTTCTAACGAGTACCTACAATCTATGTTTTGAGCAGAAATTTGAAAAATACCAGAATTTTTTATCTGAAAATTTTCATTTCTAACGAGTACCCACAATCTATGTTTTGAGCAGAAATATGAAAAATACCAGAATTAGATTTTTTTATCTGAAAATTTTATTTCTTTGGTGGTAAAATTTTCAGTATATTTGAATAGGCTCGTTTTCGTAATGTTGTAGTCGAATGGCTCGTTTACCGTGGCTGATTCGAACTCGATTTTGAGTCCCTACAAAATTCTTCCTGTGGCTCTAAAATCAAATATTTAGGCTATTTCTCTTATTTTATCATGAAATTGTATGTTGTACGTTATCATAAGAATTGTATCATAGAGGCGATTCTAATGAGTACTCAACATATCATTATTGTGTAAAAGATCAAAACGATTTCCCAAAGTTATCTGAATTTGCTTCCTGACCTAGCGAAATGTAATCATTACGTGTGACGAAATTCTTCCGATCGCTCAAAAAACAAATATTTAGACCATTTTTCTTATTTTCATGAAATTGTATGTTTGTATCCTCATTAGAATCGCCTCATCGAGGCGATTCTAATGAGTACTGAGTACTCAACAAACCATTATTGTGTAGAAGATCAAAACGATTTCCAAAAGTTATCGGAATTCGCTTCCTGACCTAGCGCCATGATTAACCCTCTGTGGTTCGAACTACCCATATCTCGAATATATCCCCATGATCCCAAAGAGATCGAGCCATTGAAGTTCGACTGTATATATGTAGAAATTAATGTAAACAAATCGGTCGTTCCGCTACTGCTTCTTTACCAGACAGACATTCTAACCAATACACCACCTCGGTCTTTCTGACGCTGCCAACCAGGTACACTGACTCTACCAAATTATTCCTTGCATAAAAAATAGAAACGGGGTATAAATGCAAACAAAAAATAGACAAATAAACTCTTGTTAATATTCTCCCATACGGAAAAGTAATATATGAAAAAAAAACATTGCACAAAAAACTACTTGATTTTATTCATTCATATTTCATTTCATTAGCCATTTAACCCTTGTCATGCTGAATAAATTAAGATTCCACGCCCTATTTTAATTTTCAGAGATTCAGTTGTTCATACAAATGCACAAAATGCCAAAGAGTGAAGATCCGTATCAGCTGGACTGTATTTACGCTGTTTGCAAAGGCAGGACATGTCCGGGTGCAGCAGGACCAGAGTTTGACATCTGCTGTGGAATGTGTCAAGGGTCCGCATATGAGCACTTTTAACTCTCTCAGTAGTATAGGGTGGCACTACGGGTACTCCCATAGTGACACATCTGCCATACAAAATTCCCATTAGGAGTACCCATAGTGCCACCCTATACTACTTCCCTCAGACAGGCTATTTCATATTAATCGTCTAGAGTACGTATGTCATATTCTGTTTAACCCTTTCACTCCCAGTTTCTGAAGTGGACTCTTCAATCTTTTAGACGAATCCATTAGCGGCCAGTTTGGATTTCCGATCGGAACGATTTTAGCTATTTTTCTACAAGTCCCCCCAATGCTTCCTACCAAGTTTCAAGTCAACTGGCTTTTTGGTTCAGGAGAAGACGCGAAAAATAGATTTTCAAGATGGCCGTCGTGCACGGCGGCCATCTTGGATTTCCGATTCGAACAATTTTAGCTATTTTTGATCTACAAGTCACCCCGATGCTTCCTGCCAAGTTTTAGCCTGCCTTCCGGTTCAGGAGAAGAAGCAAAAAGGAGATTTTCAAGATGGCTGCCACCGCAACCATCTTGGATTTCCGATCGGAATAATTTTAGCTATTTTTTATCTACATGTGTACAAGTCACCTCGATGCTTCCTATAGAGTTTCAAGTCAACTGGCTTTTCGGTTCAGGCAAAGAAACAAAAAAAATAGATTTTCAAGATGGCCGCCATGGCGGCCATCTTGGATTTCCGATCGGAAAGATTTTAGCTATTTTTGATCTACAAGTCACTCCGATGCTTCCTACCAAGTGTCGAGTCGATTGGCGCAGGGGTGTAGGAGGAGGTGTCCTTAAAAGAAATTGTTGACGACAGACATACAAACGGACGGACGACGGACACATAGCGATCAAAATAGCTCACCTTGAGCACTTTGTGTTCAGGTGAGCTAAAAATCAGCCTCAAATCTGTCTTTGAACCGGAGAAGAAGATTTTTTAATGTGTTTTTTACTGCACATGACCCCGGCGACCGCCTAAATGAACGGTCCATGACTATTTGTAAAAAGTTTCAACCGCCCTTTGACAGAATGCTCCGCATTAAGCTTGTCGAAAACTGGCACCTGGATTTCAGAGGAGAAGTCTTTCGATAGTGTTGACGGACAAACAACGGATACCGATGGTCAGCAAGTAATCACAATAGCTCATCCTGATCCTTTGGCTCGGGTGGGCTAAGAAATGAATGCTTTATCTTCACGTTAACAAAGATTAATAGGGTAAGTAGTTTTAACGAGCTCTACATATTCAAAATTTCTGAATTTTTAACATAATGTTGTTATGAAGCATCAATGATTAAAATCTTAGGAGAAAAGTAAACATATTTTCTCATTAAATAATTCTCAATCTCATTTTATTATTGAAAATGCATGTCTTTCCAGGTTTTTACAACCTTTTTAAACTACTGAGATAACAAAACAATTAATTTTTACCACTCTCTAGGCTAAATCAGCAGGCGGCAAGTTGGTGATTCTTTTTTAAATAACACAAATATTTCAAAATGTCATCAGCTGAAATTTTTACTTAGAGTTTATGTAAGTGTAAATAGGTTTTCTGTGACATTTTTTTACAGAAAAATATGGTTGACATATCATGTGATTCGTCTGCCCAGCAGATGATTTACATTAAATGTCAAGTCTTTTTTCACTGAAAATATCAATAATAAAAAACAGAGACTATCTGCTACAGTTTTGCTTAGCACTTTTATAGTTAGATAAAACAAGAGGCCCACGGGCAACGGCTCGCTCACCTGAGTGACATTGCCACTGCAGATATGCAGATGTTATGCAACAGTTTTCCAATTCTATCATTGTAATTAATGAAAGGGTCATCATTTAAGCAGTTCTTAGTTTTGAAGAATATATGGGCATGACAGTCAATGGAACGTGATCATTTGAACAAACTCTCAATCACATTTCAACAGTAGGATCAATGTGAAAATTGGCTAAGTGGTTTCTGAAGAGTTGTTTAACAATATCATGATTTTATACATGTTAACAGCACAGGGGCAGAAAATATAATAAATGTCAAAAAGATTGCCGTTGGAAACTACCGATTAGAAAATGGGAGTCTCAGTTTTAATGAGACTCTTCATAAGCAGGAATGAAGTTTGCAACACTGCTTACTGTGGTTTTGGAGGAGCTGTCATTTAAAAAACAAAATCATTTTTTTTTAAATTTAATGTTGCCATGACAACCAAACAAAATAGTTACTGGTCATAAAACACATAAACTGGGTAGACAATTATCCAATGACCATAACTGCCAAATATGTTTACATCACTTCACTGGTTATGGAGAAAATGCAATTTATCCATTTTCTCATTATAAGTCTGTGGAAGTTTTCTGTTGCCATGGCAACCAAACCAAGAGGCAGATTGGCAGACTTTTAGCTATTTCAATTGCCCTTACCCATTTAACATTTGTACTAACTTAGTCCTACTGCTTCAGTGGTTTTGGAAGAGTAGTCATTATTATTTTTTTAACTTAATATTGCCATGGACACAAAACAATATGGCCACTGGTCATGAAACGGACAAATTGGTTAGACAATCATCAAATGATCATAACTGCCAATTATGGCTCACATCACTTCACTGGTTATGAAGAAAATGCAATTTAACCATTTTTTTCTATTATAAGTCTATGGGAGCTTTCCGTCACCATGGCAACCAAATCAAGAGGCAGATCACCATGATTTTAGTTATTTTAAATTGTCGTTACCCAAGCAACAATTGTACAAAATTAGAGTCATACTGCTTCAGTGGTTTTGGGGGAGATGTCTTTTTTTTTTTTTAAATTTAATGTTGCCATGGCAACCAAACAAAATGGCCATTGTTCATAAAACACACAAACTGGGTAGACAATCATCCAATGATAATAAATGCCAAATATGGTTCACATCACTTCACTGGCTATGAAGAAAATGCAATTTAACCATTTTCCCATTATATGTCTATGGGAGCTTTGTGCTGCCATGGCAACCGAACCAAAAGGCAGAGCACCATAATTTTAGCTATTTTAAGGCCTCTAACCAAGCAACATTCTTACCAAGTTAGGGACAAATCGCTTCAAAGGCTTTGGAAGAGTTGTCGTTTGAAAGTGTTAACGGACGAACGGACAACCGTGCAGGCTGGCGGACGGATGGGCGGACGAAGGACAAAAAATGATCACTATAGCTCATTCTGAACATAGCTCAGGTGAGCTAAAACTGGGCCAGGCGTGATTATACAATGAATATTATTTCATTGTTTTCATTTTTTCAGATGCTTGCTATAGAAACCATCTGTCATAATCAATAGAAACACAATACAATGTAATAAACTCTCTCTTCTCAAAATCGTTAATTTCATACTGAATACCGTAATAATCCTTAGTATTGGGACAGATAGGCTTAAGCAAACAGTGTAGACCCAGATCAGACTGAAGAATGCGGCGTCTGATCTGGGTCTACACTGTTTGCCCCTCATCAAGCATTGTTTTATATACATCACTATGTAGTAAAAGGATTTGTTAAATGGGAACGCAACCCTGATATAAAATATATTTCACAACGAAAAGCTTAACAAACCGTAAAGCTAAGTTAATATTGTTTGAAGGATTTAACATAGCCGAAATTAGCGCCGCCATTTTGAATGGTTAATGATATTTCAAGAAGTTTTTAACTTTAGAATTTTTTGTTTATTTTTATAATCAAAGCATTTAGTCCGGCAGAAAAACTGCATATTTTGTGGGAACCTGGAAATAGGGTTCAATTTTTTTTTTGTTTTGTTTTTTCTTGACTGATTCTTATAGCCAAGATATTCCCCTTTAAGAATTCAACTGATGTCACCCTGACATCATTGAACATTTTGAGAAATTCAAGATGGCGTCCAGGATGGCTGCCGAATAGTGTTTTGTATAAAACTGGCTTAAAAGTCTATTTTTATTGCGAATTTGTATTGATAGACCAAACGAGTGACTACATGCACTTCACTCTGGCTGAAAAATTTAAGATGGCATACAAGACGGCTGCAAAGTTATGTATTAATGTCATAATTAACCTGAAATTAACGTCCAATTTGATCACACTGACCATGGTTACTTTGTTTCTAACCTTCGAGAGTATAAGTTAGTAACTTTCTTCTAACTTTTGAAACCATGTTGTGGCATCCAAGATAGCTGCCAATCATAGGTATTTGTCAAGCTTTACACGCAATGGGAGTAACTGGCTGTCAACAAGGTAATAACAATCTAGCGCTAGACAAAAATTCACGACTGAATTTAGATAATATATGGATATGTCACAAAACATCATGAGAACATGACTATATAATTTTGACCCCCTTAAACCCCACTTTTGTATAGTAAAACTGGGGTTTACAGGGGTATACATTATTTTTCTTATTTTTGCTCAAAACATAGATTGTGGGTACTCGTTAGAACCGCCTCGTCTTTTTGCTCAAAACATAGATTGTGGTACTCGTTAGAACCGCCTCGACGAGGCGGTTCTAACGAGTACCCACAATCTATGTTTTGAGCAGAAATATGAAAAATATCAGAATTTTTTATCTGAAAATTTTCATTTTTTATGGTAAAATTTTCATTACATGTATATATTTGAATAGGCTTGTTTTCGTAATGAGTAAAATCATAAGCAAACTACACAGATAGTATATATAACACTGAAATCACACTACCTTGCGAAATTGCATCTTAACAATGCTGCACAAACACAGACAACGGAGGATGTGAACTGGGATTGCCGGCCTATTGTTGTCTCATTCACAATAATGGGGTGTACTTCAAAGTGTTTAAGTTCGTAGGCAGGATTTGAGACCCAGTCAATTTCGGCAACGTGGCCTAGTATTTCGGGGATGCATCAGTAGCGCAGCCGGCAAAGATTTTCATAGATGTAGAATGGAAGAGAACCTTGCCATGTACCCTCACACCAAATATGAAAAGTTTTTTTATCAGCAGCTGCAGAGATATAAGTAATCAAAGAAACTTCGAAGTAAAACTTGGTTATATCAAGTGTTAACGGACGGAATCACGGATGGACGGAAGGGTGGACAGACGAATGGACGGATGGAATCGACGGAAAACTGTATACCCCTTCGTCATACTTCGTATGCCGGGGGGTAAAGCTTATAATGAAGCAAAGACTCAGCAGAAACAAGGTGTTGAGAAACTTGGAAATCCTGGATTATCAAACAACACAACTGGAATACTAGAGCAAAAGAAACCCACAAGTTGAACCCCAGTGAGCCAAGAAATAGACATAAAAAGTTCCATGGACTGATAGACGGACTCACATGGCGATCATAGGGCACTCTCCGAAAATAAACCCATCAATAGACTGACTTTTCTACAGACCATATGCAGCCATTAGCTTAAAATTCTAGATGTAGATACAACAAATGCCCTTCCTGGGTAGCCTAACTGTCTTGTCTCTATTAGAAGTAATTTGTTTAATTCTGTAAGACGTATACACAATGTAGCAGTTAAATAAACATTCTCACTTGGTTACCTATTAACTATCGTTTAAATTGTACTAAAATTATTGGGTTAAAGATTTACCTACCTACTGTTTGAAACTGTACTAAAACTTAGTGGTTAAAATTCTAGAATGTTTTTGGGTAACCTAACTGTTTTGATCTCCTAACATTCATTTGCTAAATTCTGTTAAAAGTTTAGCAATTAAAACAAGCAAATTCAGAGAATTCGAGTTCCCTGCCTCTTAAAAGTTCCCCAAAGATGCCTACTATGTGTACAATTTGATAGTATTGGAGCTCAAAGAATGACTAAGCAAAACTGTGGTAAAGTAAAAAGAAAATGATTCGGGTTCGAAACAATGAAGAAGTAATAAAACTCAATCTGTGGATTATATCAAAATCGCACGCACCTCTTCAGACCATAACAAAAACACCTGTACAATTAAAAAAAAAAGATCAGCATAAAACTATAGCGGGAGTTGTAAACATACGGCAGCTACTACATATATGCTTTGATAATATCGGAACCTGAAAAATGTTTCCATTTTAAACACTAATACTGAAAAAGTGATGAGATCAATCAGAGGATTAAATCCACACCAGGTACCATGAATCATTAAAAGCTGGGCTGTGTTCAGTACTGCAAAGTGATACAGACTGTTTTGCCCTGGATCCCTGTACCTAATGACCAGCGCCAACAGGAGTAGGGGTCCATGTCAAAACACATGTGAGTAACTTGCACTTCTAGATACAGCCCTGAATACCATGTTCTCACTTTTCTTCGATAAAGCGGGGGACAATAATATTCTCACTGGGTAACCCTACCTACTATTTAAAATTTTACTAAAATCACTGTGTTGAACTTCTGCCTACCTACTGTTAAAACTGTATTAACACTACTGCTTAAAATTCTAAAAGTAGTAAAAACAAATGTCCTTTCTGGGTAACCAAACTGTCTTGACCTCTTTTAAAAACCATTTGCTAAATTCTCTAAGAAGTTTAGCAGTTAAATGTTCTGTCTAGGTAAACTAACTAGAATTCGAACATGTACTAAAATTATTTGGTTAAAATTCTGCCTGCCCACTATCTAAAACTGTACTAAAATTACTTGTTAAATGCTTAAAATTCTAGACATAGTAAAAACAAATATCCTTTATGGGTACTCTAACTGTCTTTATCTCAATAAATGTTCTCTTTGCATAAGCCAATTAGAAGTTAAAAAATTAATGTATTAAAATTAAATTTTATCTGTCCACTATTTAAAACTGTACTAAAATTACTGGTAAAAATTCTAAAAGTGGTTAAAATTCTAGATATAGCAAAAACAAATATCCTTTCTGGGTAACCTAACTATCTTTATCTCTATTAAGTTGTTTGTTGTCCCCTTGCCTTTTTGAAGAAAAGTGAGGTGCATTTGACTTTCTATGGTTCATGGTGCTTGGTAAGTAGTTCTGCACCCTCTGGCAGCATCCATAACTCCTCCTACTTTATGGTGATTTTTTTTGAAACTATACTGGTGTTTTTGTCATGGTCTGAAGATGTGCATGTGATTTGGATATAATCCTGATTAATTTGTATCATTTTTCCTGCATTTTCAGCCTTATCATTTTTCAGGTTCAGATACTACCTATGTGTATAGGTACTGGATACTTAGTGTCTGCAACTCCTCCGATAGTTTTATGCTGAGTTTTGCTTAAAACTGTACAAGTGTTTTTGTCAAGGTCTGAAGACGTGCATGTGATTGGGATATAATCCTCAGATCGATTGTTTTCACTTTTTGATCTTAATCACTTTTTTATCACTTTTCTGCACTTTTACTTTTATAGCTAGTCTTTTTTCGAGTTTCAATACTATCAAACTGAATACATAGTAGGTAACTTTGGAGGGTTTTTAAATGGGTAGGGACATAAATTCTCTGAAATGGTTTGCTAAATTCTTGAAGTACATGTTAAAATAAATTTTCTCATTGGGAAAGCTAGCTACTATTTAAAATTACTAAAATTATTGGGCTAAAATTATAAGAGACCTAGCTAAAACAAATGTCCTTCTGGGTAACCTGTCTTGATCTCTGTAAAGTCGCTTGTTAAATTCTATATGAAAAATACACATTGTCTTGGGCTGTGATCTAAAGTTACTATTCTGAATTTCTAAAACTTGTGCTGTGCTTTTTGACAGTTAATCAGTTTTTTAGATAAGAGTGGTATCCAAATGGTTTCTTATTTCTCAACAAAATCTTAGGCTGTGTGTTCTCATTTGAAGTACATCCATTAGGTACTGCTCTAAGTACCCACAACCTACCGTATTCGACCTAATTACCGCAGATGCTCCTATAAATGCACAGTTAAACATTTAGTGTTTAGAGTACAGCCAACGTACTTTTATTTACTTCTTTATATAACATATGTTGTTGGTACTCATTTGAACTGCCTCAAGAAATCAAGGCAGTTCAAATGAATGTCAATAACATATGCTTTTATAAAGAAAAATATTGCATAAGCATCATTAAATACGCCCCTCATGTGATTTTCTGCTGATTTTTCTTTTAAGTGAACCAGTATTAGTCGATCATTTTTGAAAAACATAAGCGCACAACTTTGTGAAAAATGAAATATTTGGCAGCCATCTTGGACGTTATTTTGGTATTTTTATGATGACACATTGTTGTTAGCATTGTTTAAGCAAGCTTCTTTACAAACGTCTCCAAATAACAAATGTATTCTGTAGATAACAACACTTTGAAATCAATAATTTAAGCCAGGTATGTGTAATAACATGTTTGAGCTACCATCTTGGACGCCATCTTGATTTTCTCAAAACGCTGAATGATGTCAGAGTGACATCAGTCAGATTCTTGAAATACAATGTCTGGCCAACACAAATCAATAAAGAAAAAAGTTTGAACCACATGTACATTTCCCGGTCAAACTGGGTTTCTGATGGACTAATTTGTGTTTGGAAAATAAGTTATTTACCACTTTCGGAAACATATTCAGAAACATTAAGACAAAACATTTATCTATATGCTGTTTATTTTAATAATGCATATTTAATTAGGACTGTATGACGTCACAAAGCCTAAAATGGCGGCCTTAATGACAGCTAGTATTCAAATATTAAAACTCCAATAACTTTCTTATTTGCTGGTCGATTTCGATCAAACTTGTGGGGGAAGGGGTAGACAATTTTGAAAATCTGTTGTCTAATTTCCTACCCACGAGCCACAATTTTTTATCGAAAATCCCTTAGATGGACATTAAAAATTACATCTGATTTCTTTACATAATGTTTCGAAGGCATCCAACATCATATCCCAGGGTCAAAGTTTTCTATCGAACTCCCGGGTGCAGGCTTATTAGGCAGTCTAATCCCCATGGTATGCCCCTATCCCCCCTCTTGGGGAAATCATTAACTGATGCATTATCGCACCTGAGCTATCGCTGTTCACACACATGCACAGTAGTATAGAACCAGACGACGGCTTAGACCAAGAATGAGATATCCAGCCCCCTTAGATAGTTGCGCATTGCGTATTTGTAACATGTCTTAACGGAGGGGGGCAATGTACCATCTTGTGTCACGCTTCTATTGTGAAAATTGGGAGCTAATTACATATGTAATAATGATAGCCTGGGGTGAAGATATTCTTTAATTAGGCCCAGTTTTCATCGTGTGTTAGTGCTTCATTGAGTGTGTTTTGCATAATGCATAACCATTTGAGATTTTACGTCCCCTCAACACTTATGAGGTCTTTTTTGAGACGTTGCTTCCAAATGTGTGGGCCTTTTACCCGACATTAAGATGAATGACATCCAAAGACATGCAATAAATGTTGAAGCCCTCCCAGTGGAGACGGGGCGTACCCTCGGGCGTACCTGTTCCCTTGTTCCCCTGAAATATTTCAGCATTTTCCCTTGTTCGGTTAGAAATAAAGTATATGCTGTCGAGACTGTCTTGTTTAAACTGCAAGGTGGGCGTTTAAATAAGACAATGGAGACAGCATGTAGCCTACTTTATTTTCCTTGTAGCATGGACCAACTGACCAATAGGGATTCCTTGTTTATAACAGCTTGCATCATCCCTGACACTAACCTCACCTACTTGAAATGTACACAATAATTGACACCCACAGGTGTCAGATGCAATCAATTTTAATACCTTTCTCATTTTTATAACAATTTACTGAAGAGGACAGACATATTTTTTTTTTTTGTTTGAAATCCTAATAATGAAATTTCGAAAATGTAAAGGTACCTTCTTATTAACAAAAACAGAGAACAAATACACTCGAAACCCTTTATACCCCTTCCCCCATCATCACAACCACCAGATAGTATTTTCTTCTTCATATTTCTGTGGTCGTTCCGGTGTTTCGTAGTCGTTCCGGTATTTGAGTCGTTTCGGTAAATCTAGGCACCGCCCCGTGCGTACGGGCACGGAATGAAAATACTCCGACGCTCTTTTCACAAAAAAAAAGAGAAATACCCAAATAGTATCTGTTTTTTTTTTGTTTGTTTTTTTGTTGTTTTTTTTTTTTTGTTGTTTTTTTTTCACAAAATATATCATGTGCTACATGTTGACTCTTATTCGTGGCACAGATAGCATCTGAAAATTAACTGGCTGGGTCCATGTTACTATTTTAAATGCAAACAAATAACATCTAAGGGACATATGCAATATATTATTCGTCTTGACGTCTATAAAAGAAAACACCTCGAAACCATCGTAAACGCATTCATTAGCTCTAATTCAAATGGACAGTAACCTGCCACAGAAGGCTCGCCAGCATTTTGGTTCTGCTGATGTTTCAAAGGGACCGTTTCAACTACATTTTACTGGCAGAAAATGCTTGACCAACCATCCAAATGTTCCGTCGAGCAAACATCTATTCTACATGCCCAGACTGAGGTTGTTTGTCCATGCTGATCTGAATGTACCCCTCTATTTACTTCTCCTTTGGCACGGATAGCATCGTGATCTGGCACAAATTGCATCAAGCAACCCTGTTTGGAACAAATAGCATCCGATACGGTTAGGCACAGTGTATTTGTCAGCGTAGTCTAAGCCGTCCTTGTTGTCTGCATGAAGAAAATGCATCCTTACCTATCCAAAATGTACGCAGTGAAGATTCTGCTCAGACTGTGCAAATGCGTAGGTTGATGTGAATCTTTTCTGGGCGCCATGCCAGCCGGTATGTTTTATGTTGCAGCTCATCCATAGTACATTTCGTCACCTTTGCGCAAAAGTCAATAACTCCATTAAAATATATGTTATTGACTTTTTGCGCTAAGGTGGAAAAGTCAATAACCAATAAAATATATAAGGAGTTACTGACTTTTTTGCGCTGAGGTGACGATGGTTACCTTGGCACAAAAAGTCAATACTCCATTAAAATATATAAGGAGTTCTTGACTTTTTGCGTTAACTCGTCACCTTAGCCCAAAAAATCAATAACTAATTAAAACATATAAGGGGTTATTGACTTTCTGAGCTAAGGAGACGATTTGTTTCCATTCTGACTTGGCAAAGTTTAATGCTTTCAGCCCATCAGACCAAAACAGATACGTGTATAAACAGTGTAGATCCCGATGAGAAGGCTCATAACGAGTCGTCTCATCAGAATCTACAGTTTTCCAATATGTTATTGGTTTTTAATTAAAATCCCTATTTGCAACCATGGATGTGTCCAATTTCAGGGACGAGAGAGTCCATTTCAGAAATTCAGGGGTGAATTAAAGGGTTAATTATGCACCGCCCCTTGATGCAGTCATTTTTTTTTAAATTAATTAAGATTGTAATTGTTTTTTTGTTTTTTTTACCTCTAACTTTGAACTGATAAAGTTCGTTGAACTGAGCTTCCCATTTAGTCTGATCATTGCTTTGTGCTTTACGGGTAGTCAAAGGCTATATATTTGTAGATGTACAAAGTTAAAGTGTGCCTGACGTTTAAGATAGGGAGCGGGTCCAACGAATTACCCCAAACTACCCCAAATCACCATTGGTAAAATAAAATATACAATTTAGGTCTATTTATGCATATATTGTATATACATTATTGTATATGTATATACATACAAAATACATATATTGATGAATTTTGGTGCATATATAGGCCTATTTGCTCACTTATATTGATGTAGTTTGTTTCTAAATTTATGACTTAATCTGCATAACGTTTTCTGGAATTGTACTGTTTAAAAATAGTGTGTGTTCGCCCTGTCACGTTAGCCCAAGGATAAAATTTTATCCGTAGTTTCCAGCTGGTACCACGCAATTGAGAGGTTGCTGATGACATCACAGACCAAGAGATATCTTTCTTGCTGGAGATACTCAGGCATATTTTTGACTGAATTTTAATGTACTTTGAGCATCAATATTTTCCTTGTCTCTTGGCAAATTCTGATCAAATCATATTTATTTGATTCTTATATACCTAAAACATAATCACAGTGAAGTTTCCAGTCCCACAGACTTTTCATCATCGAGGAATATGACAGTAAAATGGTGCCAGGTGTCTCCAACTTGGCTAAGTAACCTTACAAAACTCTGATAATCATATCATATATCATAATCGGATGTTTGATTAACGTGCAGGTACAGGGGCAACATCCACACCAGTGGGCCTCCTTCCAGATAGCTGGCTTGCTGCATGCATGGCAGATCTCACACCAGATCTCCAGGTATGTCTATCAAGAGGGTTAATGGCCGAGAGCTTCCACTCTATGCAGTCCCTCTCTGTCAGCTGTTTCCATGTCATCTTCGGCCTCCCAGGCCCACGCTTTCCATCAACCTGTATGTCAAAGGCTGTCTTGACTGCGCCATTGGAGCGTTCCACATGTCCATACCATCGGAGTCTTCTCTCCTTCAGAATGTGGTCCAGCTCCACAATGCCAAACTGCACAAGTAGCTCATTGGACCTGGTGGTGACAATGTCCTGTGATCTGACACTGAAGATCTGTCTGATCATTGCCCTATCATTTCGCTGCAGACGCTGGAGGTTTGGCTTTGTCAATAGCCAAGTCTCGCTGGCATGGAGCATTGCGCACGTGTTTTGAAAGAGAGGTGGCGTGAAGAGAGGTAGCAGATCCTTGAACTTCTTCCACCAAAACTCTGGCCTATGTAACCTCTTAATCCCCTACGAATGAGCTTAAGATGTCTTAAAATGAATGTAAATCGACAATACAAGTGCGGAGATTTTGTATATACAAAAAAGTGGTTTGGGGCAGTTTGGGGTGGTTTGGGATCATTCGATGGACCGGTAGAGAGCTACTTTTAAATGTGACACATAATCTTTTTGTTGGGTACATTTGTGTCAAATTATTTCAAAATCATTTCATACATGACAAAGTTAATTGTCAGTCAGACTCCAACAACAAGGCGCTCCCAAGGGGATCCATGTTCCCTGAAAATAATCGGCCCTGTTCCCTTAAAGTGATTTTCAAAATTTCCATTTTGAACCTTTTTGTAGGGTACATTTGTGTCAAATTATTTCAAAATCTTTTTATGTATGACGTTATCAGTCAGACACCAACAACGAGGCCCTCCAAAGGGGTTCCATGTTCCTTTGTTCCCTAAAATAATTGGCATTGTTTCTTTGTACCCTTAAACTGATTTTCAAATTTCCATGTTCCCTGTTCCCTAAAGTTAGTTTGGTTCCCTTTTTCCCTTAAAATTTTTCCAAAGTTCCCTGAAAATAAATGGGCATGTTTTCCCTTGTTTCCCAAAACCGTCGGGAAGGCCTCAACAACTGCCCTTATTATACAGTTTGTTTGTGTTGAGGTTTTATGGCCCAGTCAATCCAATGGAGTAATGTCGAGCCCAGTCAGTTTACCTAACCTCACTTTTACTGGGCAGGCTTAGTCTTCTAAGTGGTTAACCAGTATTGTGCATATTCTTTCGGCAGAATCTGACAAGTGACCTTCTTGAATCAGCGGAAGGGTGAGAATGGCCGAAGAAATCATTTCATGATAATATCTCCTCAAAAGAATGTTTCCGACCCAGCGACGTCGAACCCGTAACCTCCTGATTACCAGCCGGACATGCATCCAACTGAGCCACCTGGGCCCAGTTGTTCAAAGCTAACGACATCGTTAGTTAACGATTCGTTAAAATTTACATTGAGTGATATGCAAATATTGCTGAAATTTTTTGCTCAAAAAATGTGAGAAGCTTTTGCAGTGCAAAAGCTACTCGCATTTTTTTCAGCAAAAAATATCAGAATATTGTGTATTAAATCCGCTAAAACAGTTAACGAAATGACCATTAACGAGCTCGTTAAGCTAACGACGCTTTGAACAACCGGGCCCAGTCCAACAGGCCAGCCGAATTAGTCAATTTGTACAAAGCACAAGTGTGATCTTGGTCTTTAATGTAGGGAGCCGGGTTGTAGAGTGACATGTTATCTTGTTTAGGGGTAAACACATGTCAAACTACAGTTGAACTTCAATGGCTCGAACATCTTTGGGACCATGGAAATTTGTTCGAGATATGGGTAGTTCGAGCCACTGAGGGTAAATCAGTGCACCAGGTCAAGAAGCAAATGGTGATAATTTCGGGATTTTTTTTATCTGCAAATCAATAATGGTATGTTGTGTGTACTCATTAGAATCATCTCGTATCATTAGAATTGCCTCGATGATGTAATTCTAATGAGTATACACAACATACAATTTCATGATAACATAAGAAAATTTCCCTAAATATTTGTTGTTGTTTTTTGAGCTATCGGATTTTTTTCTTAGGGACGCAAAAATGAGTTTGAATCATCCAAAGTAAACGAGCCATCGGTGTTAGAGTCAATGAGGTTTTACTATATTTCAAAATCCCTTTGTACAGGACAAAGTTATAAGCCAGAAATGAACTACTGCTCTAGTTTTATAGGTAATTTAAACAAAGTTCAGTGGTGACTTTGAAGGTAAGAGGCCAGGCATTATACGTCATATGATCTTGACCCGTGATGCATTTTTCACTTATCTCAAAATCACTTTGTACACAATAAAGCTATAGTACGGACAAGAAATGTACAGAGGCAGACAAATGTATACGTGGATGGATGGTGACTAAGTTCTGGGCCATAAAAATGCCATCCAATGAGAGACAGCAGTAGCGTTTCTATTATCTCCCTTGATAGGTAAAGTGCAAGGTAGACCAAATACTTACTGGGTCCTTCCAATTGGAATCCTCTGTTTTTATCATAGGTCCTTTCTGGAAATTAACTAATATTTAACTTTAAAGTTTTCCATACCCATAATAAAAAAGATTTATAAACATTATACATTTTATTGCACAGAAAATACTACTTTTTGATATTTTGGAAGCTTTTTGCGCATAAAACCCCATTTAAGTTAGGTTTTGCAAGGATAAAACTGCTATCCTTAATAGAAATCTATTGATAACAGCTGAGAAAGCCAATTAACTAGACCTGGTTGTTTACAGAGACTACTCAAGAGAGTTAACTGACTGCTATCTCCCATTTAGTTTTTACAGAAACGTAAATATGCAAAAATTAAGACTCGGGGGGCGCGGGGGCGGAGTGGGGGGGGGGGAGGGAAATTAACCAGTTATACTGTAATCTTCCTGGAATAAACAAGACAACAAATACTTAGTCCATGGTAGTCCTTTCTTTAAAAAATAAGAACAGACAATACATGTAGATAATAACTTTAAGATGTTTTTTTTCAACCAAAAAGTTATTTTCTTATTCTTATTTTTCCACAAAACATGTGGGTACACATTAGAAGCATCTTACTAATGAGCTAATTAGTACCCACATCATGAAAACATACCTATACAATTCTGATCCCCTTAAACCCCACTTTTATATAGTAAAACTGGGGTTTACAGGGGTATACATTATTTTTCTTATTTCTCCTCAAAAACCTACATTGTGGGTACTCGTTAGAACTGCCTTGGTGAGGCAGTTTTAATGAGTACCCACAATCTATGTTTTGTGCAATATGAAAAAAATATCAGAATTTTTATCTGAAAACTTAAGTTTTTTGGTGGTGAAATTTTCAATATATTTGAATAGGCGTGTTTTCGTAATGATATTCGATTTTGTGGAGAAATAAAAAATAATAATTTCTGCAAACCCCTCTTATCAAGAGCTAGGATGGTAGCTCTTTAAGCATACACAACCTCAATATGAGCTGATAAAAGCATTACTATGGGAGATAAAAAAACCTACCTTTCTTATCTTTCCAGGATATTTACCCAAAGTTCCCAGACAGATAACCCTGAGCAAATAGTGTAGATCCAGATCAGACACTGCAGAGAGCAGTGTCTGATCAGGGCCTATACCATTTGCCACTGAGTAGCATGGTCTTTTACAAATCTTAACACAAGCATGTGGATGAGTATGAAGTCTTAAATATGACAAATTAAAAATACACTCATTATGAAAACACGCCTATTCAAATATATTGAAAATTTTACCACCAAAAAAATAAACATTTTCAGATAAAAATTCTGATAATTTTCATATTTCTGCTCTAAACATAGATTGTGGGTACTCATTAGAACTGCCTCGGTGAGGCGGTTCTAACGAGTACCCACAATCTGTTTGTAAGCAGAAATAAGAAAAATAATGTATACCCCTGTAAACCCCAGTTTTACTATATAAAAGTGGGGTTTAAGGGGGTTGAAATTATATAGGCGTGTTTTCGTCATGAGAACCTCTCAGAACCACGATTAAACCTTAAACTGCCAATCACAACAACTGTCATCTGCTTTGTCATCTGCTTGTGATTTTAAAAGTCATTTTTGCAAACAGTGTGGACCCAGATCAGACTGTTCCTTTAGGAGCAGTCTGATCAGGGTCCACACTGTTTGCCTGTATGCAAATATAGAATGGAAAAGTTTGCAAGAATATATTCAGCAGACGACATAAACCGATGACATTTTCAGATGCAGGTTTTCCTGGCATTTTAAGGGTTAACACTTATAATGCTTTGTGAAAAGCCAGCAGACGACAAACTGATGATATTTTGTTTTTCATTTTCCCTATTAAATAGGATCGGATACGTCATGCGAATCGTCTCCTGCAATTTGCATGCAGTTTCATATCCTATTTTCTAGGAAAAATAAGAAAAATATTTCAAAATGTCTTCTGCTGAATTTTTTACCCAGCAAGCAAAGTATTATTATGGTACAAAACAGTTTCTGTGATGGCTAAAAATAAGTGGACCAGAATCCCTTATCTGAGAACCAGCTGACCAAATGCTGCAGCACTGAAAATCAATAAAACCATTGCCCATCTAAACATTTCACCAGGGTGTCAACAAAATGGCTTTACTTATGTAATCTTTACCACTCTGGGCTAATTCAGCTGATAAAAAAAAAAAAAAAAATCTCAGAAAACAGGATCTGAAATTTCATGCAAATAGTCTCCATTGGTCAGTTTACCTAACGACGCCTTCCTGGGTAGGTTTAGTCCTCTAAGCCGTTGACCAGTACTTGTGCACATTCTTTTGCCAAAAAATGATAACTGCTCTTCTGAGGAGAGCATGACCATAGAAAATCTTTCACGATCGATCTCCACAAAAGAATGTTGCCAGACCCGGCGGAGATCAAACCCGTGACCTCCTGATCACCAGTCTGACGTGCATCTGAGACTGAGCCACCAAGACTGACAGAATCCCATCTTGAATATCAATGCTTAAAACTGCTAATCATTTTATATGTTTCCAGCTGTTCAAAAGAAAGTAGCGCTTTACCCCTAAGCTAATTATATTTTGTGTATACTTTACATTTTGTTACATTTTGTCAGCCATCTTGTATGCTATCTTGAATAACAATGCCTAACATTACGAAAACATGCCTATTCAAATATATTGAAAATTTCACCTCCAAAAACTGAAAATTTTCAGATAAAAATCTCTGATATTTTTCATACTTCTGCTCAAAACATAGATTGTGGGTACTCATTAAAACCGCCTCAGTGAGGCGGTTCCAACAAGTAACCACAATCTATGTTTTGAGCAGAAATAAGAAAAATAATGTATACCCCTGTAAACCCCAGTTTTACTATATAAAAGTGGGGTTTAAGGGGGTCAAAATTATATAGGCATGTTTTCCTGATGATTTCTAGTGAAACACTGTATTTCACATATAAATTAGCATTTGCATACTGGGTAAAAATTCAGCAGACATTTTGAAATATTTTTTCTTCTTATTTTTCCTAGAAAATAGGATTTGACACTTCATGCAAATTGTCCCCTAGCGAGACAATTTGCTTGAAGTGTCAGATCATATTTTCTAGGAATAATACGAAAAATTTCATCAGTTTGTCATCTGCTGAATTTGGCCATAGCATGGAAAGTGTTAGGTTTTACATGATTTTTTCTGTTCAAAATATAGCAGCATTAACATAATGACTGTCTTTGTCTATTTTACAGTCCTGGCAGCCATTTGGATGCCATCTTGAATATCACAAAATGCTCAAGGTAGCCAAGGTGGCATCAATCAGATTCTGAAGGTAGAATGTCTAAACATTCAAAAGGCATCAAAACATTTTTCTGCTGTATTCAAATTCAGATCCAGCTAAAGATCTGCTGGACTACATGCATTCATGCAAAGTTTTAAGCCTGAATTTCTATGAGTTTTGTTTTGTACATTATTCTGACATGCATATAACCCAATATCTAGATTTGGGTGAAAAAGTCACTGGAAAATGGCTCTGACTGTTGTGTTTGGTTGGCTGAATTGGAGTTTAACAGCCCAGTCAATATTATTTAAGTCATACTGAGCCAGTCAGTTTACCTAACCACACTTTTCTTTGGCATGCTTAGTCCTCTAAGCAGTTAACCAATACTTGTGCACATTCTCTCACCAGAAACTGATAACTGCCCTTCTTGAATCAGTGGAAGGGAGAGAATGACCATAGAAAATATTTTATGATCCATCTCCACAAAAGACTTTGGTGGACCCAGTAGGTATCCAATCCACGACCTCTGATCACTAGTTGGACATATATCAAACTGAGCCACCGAGGCCATTATGGTAAATGTCCTAAAATTTTGAACACCAAAATGTCTGACAAAATGACATGTGCAAACAGTGCAGACCCAGATCAGACTGGTGTCTGACAAAATGACAAACAGTGCAGACCCAGATCAGACTGCTCCTGATCAGGGTCTACATTGTTTGCTATTCCACTACTTATTTTAAGAAACAGCTGCATAAAAAGCAAAATTTAGGCCAAAATATTATGGAATAAAGTGTTTGAAATTTTAGGACATTCATAATATATTGTGTTAGGTGGATCCTGTCTGATATTGTGATCACCTCTTCAGCGAAAATGGAGCTGGTTACTTTTGTAGCTCTTGATAAGATGCTTTTTTTCAAGCTAAAAGTACTGATATTTTTCTTATTTCTCCATGAAAACATATGTTGTGGGTACTCATCTGAAGCGCCTCATCGAGGCGCTTCGAATGAGTACCCACAACATATGTTTTCGTGCGGAAATAAGAAAAAATTTACCTGATACCCACTCTTATCTAGACTTATGTTTAAAGCATGTGTACTGTCTGTCATGGTTTGTTTGCTCTTCCTCTTAGTGTCATTTGCAGATTATGTTCTGTGATTGTGCCTCTTCCTGGACATCTACTGTACTATTTTTCACTTCACCCGGAACTTCAAGGAATGAGAAGTTGAGGTCCCCTTTTTCTCCCCTGTTTGCACTAAAAAAAGGTCCCTTTTTCCCATTACTTGGTGCCTTTTGTCCTGTTTGCACTATAATATGTCCTGTTTTCCCCATTAGCCTGGTTTCATGTATTTTTGCGTTACTTACAGTAAAACATTTCATTATAACTACTTACAGCGAAAAATCCTGAAAATAACCCTGAAGTCATCTAAATTATTATCTGAGCATTTATTTTATGTACAGATAATGCAGTTCCATAGGTCTGTTTTGAGAAAGCATTTGTGTAAACAAGCCAACCATATCACCGCCATATTGAACCAAAAGGCATGTGACTTAGCGTTATTTAGGATTTCGGCAGGAAATTATCATGTGATTGTCATGTGATCATTGCATATTTTGGCCATTTTCAAAACTATTTACCAATTCCTTAGATTTGACATTTTCATAAAAAAAAAATAAGTAAGTCTTAGCTGTAAAAGTCGATTTAACAGATACAGGTGTAAATGCCACTAGACAACGTTCCCAGTGGGGCACGTATACCCCCGACCAGCGCTACCGCCAGTTTTTAAAGAGCACAAAGTATGTAGCTTTGACTCTGGAGATGGCAGTTATATAGTTATATGCTTTATGTTATAACATTGAAAAACTTCAATCACACATAATATGAAGCCCTTGACCTCAAAGATCAGGCACAGGTGCAGGGATTGCGCTTAATAAAACTTTAGCCCTTAACTATCACCATATACTAGTGAAATCAGTCTTTATAATGTAAGCAAAAATGACATTTGTATGAAAAGACTGTGACCTTGACTTAAAAGCCACGCCCCAGCTTGGGGATGGAGCCAAGAAAAAATTTATAGACCTATATATACCATCACGCTTAGTATTAATGAAACCAACAAAAGAGTCTTTGTAATATAGCTATATAAATTTTAATGAAAATTTTAAGGTCACCTGCCTACTCAATGCCCTCTACATATCGGTAAAGTATCACAAAAATATCTTAAAGAATTTTTAGAGTTATTGCTGCACAAGATTTAAATAACCAAGGGAGAAAACTGCAGAATGGAGTCAGAAAGTCATTCTTGAATGTGATATGCCTACTCAATGTCCTATACATACTGGTGAAGTATCATGAAAATATCTTAACATGTTTTAAAGTTATGGTTTGCACAAAATTTTTTACAATTCTGGAGACAAGGGGAAATGACTCATGGACCAAGTCAGTTAGAGTTGTCTTTCTTGTACCTGACACTCTACCAAATGCCCTCTACAACCTGACAGTTTCCTGAAAATAGCTCAAAGGGTAGTTAGGAGTTACGGCGTGCACAATAATGCATTAATGGACAGACAGATGGATCGATGGATGAATGGATGAATTCCATGCTGATAGCTATATCCCCTAAACCTCTCGGTAGGAGGATAAGGAAATTCAACAAAAGGTCTTGATGCTATAGCTATATAAACTTAGATGCAATTTTTTTTACTTTTATATGAAATTTCTAAGTCTGTGACCTTGACCTCAAGGTCATACCCCGGGATGGGGATGATGCTGAGTAAAACTCTTGACCTATATCTACCAACATGTCAAATATAGATGAAATTCCTCAAAGGGTCTTGATGGTACAGCTATATGAACTTAAACACAAAAAACTTTGACTTTTTTATAAAAATTCTAAGTCTGTGACCTTGACCCCAAGGGTGGGGATGGTGCTGATAAAAACTTTAGACCTATATCTACCATCATGCCAAATATGAATGAAATCCATCAAAGGGTCTTCAAAATATGAGGTCTTATAAACTTTAACACAAAAACTTTGACCCAAAGACAAAAATAAAGTATGAACAAATAATACTTCAAAGGACGGACGGATAGACAAACAGATTTCTTGCTGATAGCTATATCTGCTCAGTTAGGGGATAATGAAATTTAATGAAAGGTCTTGATGATATGGCTATCTAAACTTAAACGCAAAAATTTTTACTTTTATATGAAAATTCTAAGTTCGTGACCTTGACCTCGGTCACACCCGTGTGGGGATCATGCGGAGTAAGACGCTAGGCTGATATCTACCAACATGTCAAATATAAATGGAATTCCTCAAGGTTCTTGATGATATGGCTATGTAAACTTAAACACAAAAAAACTTTTACTTTTTTATGAAAATTCTAAGTCCGTGACCTTGACCCCAAGGTCACCCCCGGGGTGGGGATGGTGCTGATAAAAACTTTATATCTACCATCATGCCAAATATGAATGAAATCCATCAAAGGGTCTTCAAAATATGAGGTCTTATAAACTTTAACGCAAAAACCTTGACCCTAACACAAAAATAAAGTATAAATGAATAATACTTCAACGGACTGATGGACAGACAAACAGATTCCTTGCTGATAGCTATATCAGCTCAACCTTTCAGTTAGGGGATAATGAAATTTAATAAAAGGTCTTGATGATACAGCTATATTAACTTAAACGCAAAAATTTTTACTTTTATATGAAAATTCTAAGTTCGTGACCTTGACCTCGGTCACATCCAGGGTGGGGATCATGCTGAGTAAGAAGCTAGGCCGATATCTACCTACATGTCAAATATAAATGAAATTCCTCAAAGGTCTTGATGATATAGCTACATGTATATGAACTTAAACACAAAAAACTTTGACTTTTTTCACAAAAATTCTAAGTCCGTGACCTTGACCCCAAGGTCACTCCCGGGGTGGCGATGGTGCCGATAAAAACTTTAGACCTATATCTACCATCATGCGGATTCATGCCATATGTGAACAAAATCCATCAAAGGGTTTTCAAAATATGAGGTCTTATAAACTTTAACACAAAAACTTTGACCCTGTGACTTTTTTATGAAGATTCTAAGTCTGTGACCTTGACCCCAAGGTCACCCTGGGGTGGAGATGGTGCTGATAAAAACTTTAGACCTATATCTACCATCATGCCCAATATGAACGAAATCCATCAAAGGGTCTTCAAAATATGAGGTCTTATAAACTTTAATGCAAAAATCTTGACCCTGTGACGGAAAGACGAACGAGCGAACGAACGAACGAACGTATGTATGAAGAAAAGAATGAACGGAAAAGAGAAAATTATATATCTCTACATACTTCCTAAGTCGGGGCTATAATTGTTATCATGTTGGTCAAGATATTTCTTTTCTAAGCGTAAATCACAAAACAACAGTGTATTTCTGAAAACAAACCTTGCCCACTAGAGCATGACTTTGTATCTAAAACATCCAGCAGTTATGTGGCCCTGCCATTTATTTCCATGGAGAAATCACTTTAACGCAATATTGGATTTAACGCGAAAATACATGAAGGAAGTATACTTGGTGCCTTTTGCCCTCTGACTGACTTTTCTTTAACCCGGTTTTGTTGGTAGGCCCCAATAAAGGTAAATGGCAAACAATGCAGATCCAGATCAGACGCTGAATGTTGCATCTAATCAGAGTAAACACAATAATAAATACAGGAATTTCTACAAAACATAGTAATAATACTGTAAAACCTTACCAGACACTCAGCTTTTCAGAACAGAGCAGTCCAAAAAGTTGTGGTAGAGGAGTCCACCAAAGTGACCCAACATATGGTGTTACTTACAGATTTGACTATCCAGGTGGTAATACAACTGATGTTAATTACGTTAATTGTCCTAAAATTTCCAACACTTTATTCCATACCTTTTTTGGCCTCTTTTTGTACAGTTGGTTCTTAAAATACTTAGTGGAATGGCAAGTGGTGTAGACCCTGATCAGACTGCTCCTTCTGCACTGTTTGCATATGCAGCTTTGACAGCCACTAAGGTGTACAAAATTTTAAGATATTTACCATAAACCATGCACTCTGTAACACACATTACACAAAACACACATTACACAAGTGTGTGTGTGTGAGTGTGTGTGTGTGTGTGTGTGTGTGTTACAGTTACTTGCCATGAATGCATCAATTCCTATCAACCCATTTATGGCAAGTGGACTCATCTGCTACAACTCTTTGGACTGCTCTATTCTCAATAGCAGAGTTTCTGGTTAGTTATTATTATTACATGTACTATGCTTTTTCAAAATTTCTGAGGTTAATGCAAACAGTGTAGAGCCTGATCAGACACTGTATTCTGTGTTGTCTGGTCTGTGTCTGTACTGTTTGTCAAGTATCCTTTTAGGGGTCTCCAGATTAAAATGGGTTAATAGATGGATTGTGCACAATGTACCAAAGAACAGTACAAGTCTAGATCAGACAACATGGATGCACAGGCTGATCTGAGCTTTCAATATTTGCAAGAAAACGAAGCATAGAACTTGTTAACCCTTAAAGCGCCAAGAAAACCTGCATCTGAAAATGTCGTCTGTTTATGTCGTCTGCTGAATATTCTTGCAAACTTTTCAAACCTATTTTTGTATACAGGCAAACGGTGTGGACCCAGATCAGACTGCTCCTAAAGGAGCAGTCTGATCTGGGCCCATACTGTTTGCAGAAATGACTTTAAAAGTAACCGGCAGAAGACAAAGCAGACGAAAATAGTCGTGACTGGCGCTTTAAGGGTTAAGGAATAGTAGACTACTACTGTAGTTAGTGATAATTCTGAGCATTGTTTTCCTTATTTGTCCATAAAACATGCATCGTGGGTACCCACCAGAAGTGCATTGGTGCCTTCCCAAGGCCATTCTATTGAGTACCCACAACATCTGTTTTTTATTGAAAACAAAAACAATCCAAGAATTATCATCCAATACTCCTCCCTAACAAATCCTCTGCTGAAAACCACATTGGACTCACCAGTATCATTATGGCAAACCCAGCAAAATGCTTATACATATAATATGAATAGAAGACAGAATTTCACAGAAACAAAATCTGGATTTCGTCAGTTGGGTTGGAGTTTAACAGCCCAGTCAATATTATAAAGGTCATGTTGAGCCAGTCAGTTTATCTAACCACACTTTTCCTTGACAGCTTAGTCTTCCAAGGGGTTAGCCTGAGTACATTCTTTTGCCAGAAACTGACAACTGCCCTTCTTGAATCAGCAGAAGGAAGAGAATGACTACAGAAAATCTCCACAAAGAACGTCGCCAGATGCAGTGGGGATTGAACTCGTGCCCTGATCACTAGTTGGACATGTATCTAACTGAGCCACAGAGCCAAGTAAAATCTGGGCCCAGTTGTTCAAAGCATTGTTAGCTTGACAACCTCATTAATGACAAACTCATTAACTGTTGTAGCTTAGGTATTTTCAAATACATTGATATTTTGCAGCAAAAATGTAACTCACATTTTTTTCAGCAAAAAATATCAATGTATTTGCCATAGTTCAAGATAGAAATTTGTACATCATGTCAACTAACAACTTCGTTAAGTTTTGAAAAACTTAGCCCTGGACTGTCCTTTTTCAAATTACCAGAAAAGTAAGAATTCTCATCGCACTGTATTACATTCTATTTAGTGTTTATTATTTTCTTAATAAATTTGAGATTGGGTCACAGCTGGAACTGTTTCAACCCACTGAAGACTGGAGACCCCTAAATGGGTAGCTGGAAAACAGATCCAGATTAGATGGCAAAGAATGTGGCGTTTGATCAAGGTCTCCACTGTTTGCAAATGTTTCAACCATTTTTCTTCAGGGATATCTGCGTCATATAGCCTGACATACCTAAAATTGAAAATGGTCTCATCCAATATTGGTGTGGGAGAGTTTATTCAGTCTTTAATGGGTTAAAGGGACTGAATATATTTGTTTGATTCTCAGCCATTTTTTACAAGGGAGATCACTTTAATACTTCCTGTTCATCTCTCTGCCAACCTAACCCCTTCTGGAAAAGGGTCTTCTCTAAAAGGAAAGAATTTGCTCCCATTCTTTCTTTTAAAGCAGATACCTTTTCAGAAGGAAGGCAAACACTAAATTGACAGGGTTTTCTCCCCTGACTGCCCCTTAAAAATTCAATATCTCAGCTGATTCTAATCCCAAATTCTGATAAAAGTGAACTGACATTTGCAAGCTTCATCCTCCCACAGTAGCTTTCTGTTTATTTACACTGGGAGACAAATGAGTTTGCTTTTGTTTTAATTTTCCTGTATGCAAATGTCCTAAAATTTCATACACCAAATGGACAAAATGGAATATGCAAACAGTGCAGACCAAGATCAGACTGCTGAAGGAGCAGTCTGATCAGGGTCTACTGTTTGCCATTCCATAAAGTTTTTTAAGAAACTACTGCATAAAAGCAAATTTTAGGCCAAAAAGGTGTCGAATAAAGGTTTCGCAATTTTAGGACATTTACTCTAGCTATTATTCCAGGAAAGATGCCTTTTTTTCAGCCAAAAAATTCATTTTTTTTCTTGTTTCTCTATGAAACACGGGTACTCACTGGAACTCCCTCCCTATGACAGTTCAGTGAGTACCCATAGCATATGTTTCATGACAAAATAAGATAAAACACTTATTCAGGTACCCCTCTTATCTTTAGTTACAGTACATGTAACTTGAGATAGAAAAGGGAACAATCAGCAATCACTTTTCCTTGTCACCAAGTTCTAACATCTTCTGTTTTAGTTCTCTTTCTATTATTTTATTTCTATCACAAAAGCCTAAATTGTTCTTTCCATAGGAATTTGGTCCAGCAGCAGTCGGGGTTTCTCTGCAAAAAAGAAAAGGTACATTGATTTTAACCAATACTCTGAAATAAGATGGACATTATGCATCATATTTGACCAGCAAAGGCCCATAAGCCTGCATCTCATAACTCCAGACAAGGTGTCTCTTTTTTTTTTCAAAACAAAAAAAATGAAGTGTTAACCCTTGTCATGCTGAATAAATTATGCCGCTAATCAGATTCCTTGATCCAGATTATTGATATAAATTCACATACTTAATGACAAACGGTACAGATCCAAAGCAGTTGGCTTCTTCAGAAGCCAACTGATTTGGATCTACACTGTTAGCTAAGACAGGGAATGTCATGCTTAGCAAAAGAAGGGTTAATATTTTTTCTTATTTCTCAACTCAAACACTCAGTAAAACTTCAATGGATTAAACAGAGATACACCACAACCTCTTTATAACACTATTACTAGGATCCAAAGCAAAAACTGTGTTAGCTAAACGAACATGTTTTATAGAAACAAAAATGTATAGATATTTATAGAACTAGAATTCCTAGAATCAGACGTCACCTGCTTAAAGCACCAACCATTTGATATGAAAAAGGAAAAGAACACTGGTCCTTATAATCACTCCTATCCCTAAAGGTGACTAAGTAGAAAAAGGGCCATAACTTGTCCAAAATTTTGCGGATGTTTACCAATATCAAACTTGACCTGTATTTTACAATAATATATCCTTATGCAAACTTTCAATAAAATCAATGCATCCCTGCAAAAGTTACTGAGTGGAAACCAATATCAACACAACAACAAAAACTAAGTCGAAAAAGGGCCATAACTCAGCCAAAATTTGGCAGATGATTACCAATATCGAACTTGACCTGTATTTTACAGTGATACAAAGTTCTGCAAAGTTTGAATGAAATCAATGCATCCCTTCAAAAGTTATTGAGTGGAAACAAACAACAAAAACTAAGTCGAAAAAGGGCCATAACTCAGCCAAAATTTGCGGATGATTACCAATATAAGGGCTTGACCTGAATTTTATAGTGATATAGAGTTCTGCAAAATTTGAATGAAATCAATACATCCCTTCAAAAGTTATTGAACCGAAACAAAAAGTGTGACGATGACACCGATGACTACGACGCTGGACGACAATGCCAACTACACAGATGGACAACATGATCCCTATGTGGCTGCCATGCTATGCAGGTGACACAAAAATGACCAGAAATGGTTATTTTCCTATATAATCCCAACTTTTTTGTTTGGATACAACAAAACAAAAACAGAAAGAACTTTGCTGAAGTTTATGTTGCACCTGAGTAAAATATTTCAAACAGTTTCAACTTCATTTAGGGTGGTTGCTGGGGTGGGTGCATGTACATGGACAAACCAAATGAAAAAACAAACAGACAGAAACTTGCACACCTAAGCTGCCCATGCTAATGCAGGTGTGTAAAAAATGTATAGCTTTAACAGAAATTCTATATAGTCTATATATTTTTGTTGGTGCTTGAGACTTTGAAGTTTGACCCATGACATGTTTTTGTGGTGAAATAAGAATTTTTTTTTAGTATACCCCTCTTGCCTGTATCTGTTTGTGGATGCATTCAACAATTCATTGATTCTTTGAGAGAACAGTTTTGTTTGTGTTGAGGTTTTACAGCCCAGTCAACCCAATAGGGTACTGAGCATCAAAGTGGATGAACAGCCTTATTACATGTACTTGCCTGGACGAAGTCCAGGAAGAGCTATTGCACTACCCCAGGTGTCAGCGTTGGTGTAGGAGTCAGTATCCACAGTTATGTTAAAGTTTTTAAAGAGCTTATATTTTCCAGACCCTTTGATAAATTTGGTTCATATTTGGTATGATGATAGATATAGTTCCAAAGTTTTATTCAGCAAGACCCCAGCCCATTACCTCAAGGTCAAGGTCAGGTCAAGGTCATGGACTTAGAAATTTTTAATGTTAAAGATTTTTAAGAGCTCATATTTTCCAAACTATACAATGGATTTTGATCATATTTAGTATGATGATAGACTAGTTCCAAAGTTTTATTCATCAATACCCTGCCCATGCCTATGACCTTTAAAAAGGTCAAGGTCACAGACTAAAAAGTTTTATATTAAAGTTTTTTAAGAGCTCATATTTTCCAAACCATATGATGGATTTTGTTCATATTTGACATGATGATAGACACAGGTCCAAAGTTTTATTCAGCAATACTCAATGCCCTTGACCATGGCCTCAAGGTCAAAGTTAAGAACTTAGAAATTTTATATTAAAGTGTTTTAAGAGCTCATATTTTCCAAACCATATGACAGATTTGGCTCATATTTGGAAAGATAATAAATACAGGTCCAGTTTTATTCATCATCAATCCCACCCATGCCTATGACCTCAAGGTCAAGGTCACAGACTTAGAAATTTTATGAGTGCCCAGAAAGACAGATCAGACACGGCATCCACCCAGTCTGATCAGTCTTTGCTGTGCACTTAATGAGTAGCTAATGACCCAGGCTTTCTTCATGTGGACAGCAAAGACTGGGCAAATGCCAAGGCTGATCTGAGTCTTGGCTGGGTGCACATACCATTTTGTTGGTTTGTCGTGCGCTGGCTGATTTGCAATAAAGGGTCATCCACTATCATAAATAATTTATCTCTTCCCAAATAGGGGCTACTCTTAATGGAAAGATTTTGCCTCTGTGAAGGAGTTACTCATAGAGAAAATAATTTGCTCCAAAGGGTTACTCTTTAAGGAAAGATTTTGCTATTTTGGAGAGAATACTATGGAGGATTTTTCAGGATTTTTCCTAGGTGTGAATAAAATCAATTCCATTCTGGGTAAGCCATTGCTAATAGCAAAAGCAACAGTAAGCTTGCATATCGACTACTGTTACTGCCGATGATCAATTATAATCTATTATCAGTCAGTTTTGCCTCTTGTGATTGATGATAGGAAAGAATTTTTAAAGCTGAGTAATAGAAAACTTCTATTTTCAGAAACATATTTTTCTCACTTTTTATTTTAACAGGCAAGTTGTTAAAAAATGAAATGCTTACCGCCAGTTTGCATCATTTTAGATTTGTGGTTAACAATGGTGAAGATATTTGATAAAATAGCCTGAAATAAGGCATGTTATGTTTTTAACCAAGAAGTACCAATATCTTTCTTATTTCTCTATGAAAACATATGTTGTGGGTACCCATTAGAAGCATCTTGCTGAGGCAAGGTGCTTCTAATGGGTACCCACAACATATGTTTTCATGGAGAATAGAAAATATCAAAGTATATGGATACCACTGCAGCTATGAATAAGTACCTGGAAGAGGGCTAAAATAACAAGACCTGTCGCCAGACAGGATAGCTCGCCTGATATTGCACATTTTGCTTCTGAAAAATTCTAAGTCCAGGACCTTGAATAATGAGGTCTTAAAAACTTAAACACTTTAACATTTTTAAAATTCTAAGGCTGTGATCTCAATCCCAAGGTCATGGTCATGAGTGCTGATGGTGCTGATAAAAACTTTTGACCAGTATCTGTCTTGATACCAAATAGGAACTAAAACCTTCAAGTAGTTTAGAAGTTCTAGATCTTAAAAAACTTTGACGTAAAATTTTAACATCAAAATTCTGTGACCTTGACCTTGACATTACCTAGGGTGGTGGGGATGGTACTGCACAAAATTTTGGACCAATATAATTATATCATCATACCAAAGATGAATAAGTGATAAGGTTTGGATTTAATGAGGTCTTAAAATCTTTAACAAAAACTTTAACATTTAAATTCTAAGTCTGTGACCCCGACCTCAAGGTCACAGTCATGAGTGCTGATGGTGCTGGTGAAAACTTTTGACCAGTATCTATCATGATACCATATAGGAACTAAATCCAGCGTTTAGCTTAGTAGTAATGAGATCCTAAAAACTTTGACATAAAATTTTAACATGAAAATTCTAAGTTTGTGACCTTGACCTAAGGTGGTGGGGATGGTACTATGCAAAATTTTGGACCAATATGTATCATCATACCAAAGATGAATCAAATCAGTGATAAGGTTAGGAAATAATGAGGTCTTAAAAACTTTAACGAAAACTTTAACATTTAAATTCTAAGTCTGTGACCTTGACCTCAAGGTCATGGTCATAAGTGCTAATGAAGCTGATAAAAACTTTTGGCCAGTGTCTATCATAATACCAAATAGGAACAAAATCCATCATTTAGTGTAGAAGTAGTGAGATCCTAAAAACCTTGACATAAAATTTTAACATGAAAATTCTGAGTCTGTGACCTTGACATGACCTAGAGTGGTGGGTATGGTACTGCATAAAATTTTGGACCAATATGTATCATCATACCAAAGATGAATCAAATCGGTGATAAGGTTAGGAAATAATGAGGTCTTATAAAACTTTAATGAAAACTTTAACATTTGCGGACACCAACGCCAACGCCGACGCCAATGTTGTTCAGGCGAGCGAAAAATGAATGTTTTTGTTTTTTGTTTTTTTTCAGCTCTCTTATCCACTAGGCTGTGGGGGCTCACTTTGAATATGTTTTCTACAAGTCTATTAGTTGATGATCAGTCGATTTTACAAAATCGATGATCAACCATGAAATTCTGGTCGATTCCCAACACTAATATCTACTCTCTTATCAGATTCTTTGCTTACAGACCCAGGGAGCACTGCATAATACCATATTTACATGGTGGCCACCCTCAGTCAGAAACAAAATTCCTTGACTTTTCATTGACCAAATTGTATTTTTCCCTGACCAAAGTGCTGAAAATTTAACAGACATTTTCCTCATCTTGCAGTAGATAAATGATTAATTCTATTTTTTAGCATATAAAATATACAGCCTCAATTCAAAAATAAAATGTTTTAAGTTTTTGAGCATACATTTTCTACAACAATCTCTGGTAAAAATTTCAGTAGACAACATACATGTACATGTATTGAAATGTTTTTTCTAATTTTCCCCAAAAAAAACAGGTTTTGATATATCATGCAAATTGCCTCCAATAAATTTGTCATCTGCTGAATTAGCCATGAGAGTGGTAAAGGTTAACCCTTGTATTGCTGAATAAATTAAGATGCTCCGCCCACTTCTAATTTTCAGCCAATCAGGTTACTTAATCCAGCTTGTGGATAAGAATTCACATACTTATTGACAAACAGTGCAAATCCAGATGAGCTGCCTTCTGAAGACGCCAACTGATCTGGATCTTCACTGTTTGAAAATGCATGGTATATCCGTGTTCATTAGAATAAGGGTTAAACTCATATTGTCTTGACGAACACTTATAATTGATCATCGGTCACTTTTGCCTCTTATGACTGATGACTGGAAAGAATTTTCATTGTCGAATGTTAAATCAGAAGGTTCCTTTTTTAGGGGAACATATTTTAGGGGAACATATTTTTCTCTCTTTTTGAAAAAAATGAGCTACACGTGTACATGTACAGAGCTGTTTATTTGGGTCATTTTAGATTTGTGGTGAATAAAGGTGAAATAAATATAGCCTGAAATAAGCGTAGGTCACGATAAGGCACTTTTTTCAACTGAAAAGTACTTAACATATGTTTTCATGGAGAAATACAGTCGAACCTCAATGGCTCGAACATCTTTGGGACCATGGAAATTCGTTCGAGACATGGGTAGTTCGAGCCACTGAGGGTTAATCATGGCACCTGTTCAGGAAGCAAATAGCAGTAATTTAGGGAAATCTTTTTGATTTTCTACACAATGATTGTATGTTGAGTGTACTCATTAGAATTGCCTCAATGAGGCAATTCTAATGAGTACACACAACATACAATTCCATGATAAAATAAGAAAAAATCATTGAATATTTGTTTTCTTGGGCTATTGGCAGAATTTTGTAGGGACTGAAAAAAGAGTTCCAATCATCCATGGTAAATGAGCAATCCGTGTTCGAGCCATTGAGGTTATACAGTATATTGCGTGAATACTCACTCTTATCTGGAGCTATGAATAAGTACTTGGCAGGGGGCTAATCTTAGAAAGAATATATTTTCTACAAGTAGACTATTCATTGATGGTCCGTCAGTTTACAAAACGATGACTGATTATGAAATTCTCGCCAATTCCCAACACCATCTTAATCTTTACAACTCTCTAGGCTAATTCAGCGGATGACACTTTGATGAAATATCTCTTATTTTTCCCAGAAAACAGGTTTTGACATCTTATATAAATTGTCTTTCTTTTTTTTCTCAGAAAACAGGATTTGACATTTCGTGCAAGTTGTCTCAGTTGGAGACAATTTGTATATGTCAAAACCTATTTTCTGAGAAAAATAAGAAAAATATACTTAGAAATGTTGCCTGCTGAAATTTTTACCCAGTGTGCTAAGCGTTAAACTACCAGCAGCATAGGCACAATGCAACATCAGTTTCTCTATACAGCTGACTCTCGTTATCTCGACCTCGCTTATCTCAAATAACCGCTTAACTCGAAGTCAAAATCTGGTCCCTGCCTAAAGATGAAAATCTAACAACAGGTAATAAAATATTGTGGAAAAGAGGAGAAATTTCTCGAAAGGAGCAAGTTCTCTTTGCCACAATATTTTCAATATATCTCGAATTTCAAGAGTCCAATTACATACACATTTGTTAAATGTGGTTGTTTGATTTATTTTTTCCTCAATTCTGCAAATCTGCTATGTCGATGTACGGATATCTTGAAGTATTTCAGAGAGTCCCTTGGAATTTGAGATAACGAGAGTCGACTGTACTTTATTCCAGCTATGGAAATAAGACTCACCTGCCAACATTTCTCATTCTCATTTTTGCTTCTGGAGGCATTTCTTCTTCCTTCAAATGTAAAATTCAAATTATCAAGTTATGAAGTTTATCAAGTTTCTGAATAATGGACTCTTCTGTCCCTTAATTGGAACAAGTACATTGATGAAAATAGGGGTTTTAGTCTAAAATCAAAAACAGGATGGCAAACAGTGTAGATCCTGAAGAGACAGTTCATTACAAGGGTAAAAAACATTATAATAGCTATATGAGACAAGAATTCATTTTTGTTGAGTTTTTTACAGCCAAGTCAACCCATTAGGGTTGTGTCGTGCATGGTCAGTTTACCTAACCAGACTTTTTTCTGGGGCTGGCTTTGTCCTCTAAGCAGTTAACCAGTCCTTGTGCACATTCTTTCGCCAGAAACTGACAACTGCCCTTCCTGAATCAGCAGAAGGGAGAGAATGACCATAGAAAATATTTCATGATCAATCTCCATGGAAGAATGCTGCCAGACCCAGCAGGGATCAAACCAACGACCTCCTGATCTCTAGTCGGACACGCATCCGATAAAGCCACCGAGGCCGGCATATGAGACAAGAAATTGCCACACCAGGCCGAAGTCCTCTGCCACAATAGGAAAGGCAGATAACTCAATATTAAACATAATGAACTTTTTTTTCTCAATTTAAATGTCTGCATGCTCAATCACCCATACTGCACAATCATTCAAGGCATTTGTCAGTATCTTATTTTTTAGTTATGTATACATGCTTTTTAGTACCAGACAGCCTGATCTCATTCTGTAGTGAGGGGAAAAAAGTATCATAGCTACAGATAAGAGGGGGTAGCTACATAATATTTTTCTTATTTCTAGATGAAAACATATGTTGTGGGTACTCATTAGAAGCGCCTAACCGAGGCCTTCTAATGAGTACCCACAATATATGTTTTCATTGAGAAATAAGAAAGATATCAGCATTTTTCTGATAAAAAAGCACCTTATCTGTTGCTATGAATTATTGCCAGGTTTGATGACTGTATGTTATATGGTTAATCCATTTTAGTCTTGAGACCCCTAATAGGGTAACCAGCAAACAATGCAGACCCAGATCAGATGCCACATTCTGCACCATCTGATCAGGGTCTCATATACTGCAAATAATTTAGCTATTTTTCTCTAGGAATATCTAAGCCACATAGCCTGACATACCTAAAATTGACATTTGACTCTTCCAATATATAGTGAGTAGTGAGTTTATTCAGTCTGCAACAGGTTAATCAGAAATGGATTTGTGTTTAGTCCTGCATTTTATTTGGAACAGTTCAAGAAATAAAGAAGGAATACCTCACTATCATCATTGAACACAGAGGCAATTTTCTCACTTTTAGGTTTTACTGCTATGGAACTGTCTTTTGTCTGAAAACAAAAACACTACAAATAAGCCACAGAACACAAACCTTCTGCACAGCTCTATATAAGATGCTTTTTTTTTCAGCTGTAATGTAGTATACCCAGTAAGCATTCTACATAAATCTATAGAGGACCATTATCGGCCCGTCAGGATAGCTGATGGGCCGATAACGGCCTGCTGTAGATTTATAAAGAATGTTAGCTGGGATAGCTCAAATTGTTGATAGTGTCTTTATTTCTCTATGAAAACATATACATGTATAGTGATACTCATTAGAATCATCTCAGCAAGGTGGTTCTAATGAGTACCCACAATACATGTTTTCATTGAGAAATAAGCAAAATTTATTCCTGATACCCCCTCTTATCTGGAGCTATGATGTATTGACATTTTTTCTGATTGCTTCAAGAAAACATATATTGATTGATTGTGTTGGGGTTTAACGACACGTCAACCCTTGAGGGTCATTTTGTGTCGTCTCCCAGAGAAAGGGATAAAAGAGATAGAAGAGAGAGTAGAGGAAGATAGAAGAGAGAGTAGAGGAGATGAAAGAGATGAAAGAGAGGGACAGGGAAGAATGAGGAACAGGAATGAAAGTGAAGAAACAGAAGAAATAAAAACATTCCCCCTCTACCCTTACCCACTACAAGGATAGCAGGCCTTGCCCAACTGTAAGCCAATATCAGTTGGACGCCCCAGTGATGTAAGATACACAGCACCTTCGCACCACCCGACCACCCCATCAAGAAAACATATAACCCAGCGCATGACAAAACCTATAAGACTTGTGTGACCAGCAAAGACTCAGATCAGCCTGTACATCCACCTAGTAGGGAATGAGTTCCCGTTCATCCCTCTCTTGGTCGACCGGAGGCTGTAGAAGGCACATGCGATCAGCTAAGACTCTGATCAGGCTGCACACATGTGCAAGCTGATCTAAGTGTTTGCTGGTTACACGTCTAATTGGAGGTTTTGTCATGCGCTGGCTCATCTACGTTGTGGGAATTTGCATCTGCAAGGCATTTCTCTCTAATGGATACCAAAATATATGTTTTCAGGAAGAAATTAGGAAAACATTTATCTGAATGCCCTTCTTATCTGGGGTTATGCAAGTTATCAATATGCAACTTACCGTAGTAACCCTATGTACTGGGAATGGCAGGCCTTTGCAAGCAATGCAGACCCAGATCAGACGCCGCAGAATGCAGCGTCTGATCAGTGTCCACACTGTTTGCCATATATACAGCAATATTTTAGACCCATAAGCACATAGTAGAATGAACTAGTTAAACTTTTTGGACAAGTATGGTCAACAGATATGGCATCCCAATACTGAGGGCTAATATGGTAGTTTTAGGTAAGGTGATTTTCCAAGAAGAAAGTATTGATATTTATCTTTTCTTTTCCACGAAAACATACGCTGTGGTACTTACAGGAATCACCTTTATATATATGTGAATAAATATGAGAAACACACCACAACCTCTTTATAACCTCTTTATAACACTATTGTTGGGGTCCATAGCATAAACTGTGTTAGTTAAACAACCATGTTATATCCAAACAAAAATGTATAGATTATATTGAAAAATGACCATTTATGGCCATTTTTCAATATAATCTGTACATTTAAAATGATTTTTTGGATCCATCTTTGAACCGTGTTATATCCAAAATCGTGTTATAATGAACCATGTTATAAAGAGGTTGTAGTGTATATGACTATATGTGAATATTTCCACTTATCTAGAGTTATGAGAGAGCCCGGAGCAAACAGTACATAATCAAATCAAACTGCTCCTAGCAGTCTGATCCAGGTCTGCAGAGTTTGCTGTTTAACCACATCACCAGGTCGTTGAATACACTGTTCAAAATTTAGGATAGTTTGACAAAGGATTTCAGCTTTCCAAGCATTTAGGGTGATTACGGAAGGTAAATTTCTTTGTTTCTACAGTAGACCTTACATACCTGTGATGACAGTGCCATTTTAATAGGAGCAGGCTTGGAACTCGAACTTTTCATACTCATGCTAATTCCTTGTTTTGATTCTCCAGGATTTGTCTGTGGTGTTTTCTTACCCAAACCAATACCAGTTTTGGTTAAAGGTTTCCCCAAACTCATGGAAAATAACTTTTTCTCTTTGGGTTCACTGTTGTCCTTTTCAGATTCTGCTTTTCTCTTCTGTGGACTGATACCATCATTTTCTGCCTTCCCACTTTCTGTCCCTGCTGAGTAAAAACTGAGAAATTTGAAAAGTAATGTTAGCAATGTTCAGTTGTTTGCCTTGATGAAAATGGAACAAGTGATAAGTACTTATTGCTACCAGTTATGCAAAGCATGTATCCTAGATATTCAAACATCTTAACTTATCATAATGGTCCTAAATTTGAAAAAGTCCATTTTCTACCAGTTGGTGTATCTAAAAACTGCTGAATGTGTGGCAAATGATTTAGATCCTGATTTGATGCTGTGTTCTGTGGCATCTTATCTGAGTCACTGTTTGCTCAGGCTCATCCTTAGAGTCTGATCAGAGCCTTTGCAGGGCACTCTGTGGGTAGCCAAGGAGCCAAAGCATCTTCAGACCAAGTTGATACATAGGCTGATCTTTATCTTTTTGGGTGCACATGTAATCTTGGAAGAAAGGCTGTGCTCAAATAGTAATTCATAACCTAATCGCAGGGCCTCTGATACCATTTAATTTACTTAAAACAGGTCTATGTAAAGTAAAGTCTGTGTTCCCATTAATAAAATGAAATGTAGTATGCATGGGTTTACATTTACAATAACTTGAGGGAAGGGATTTTTTTTTAGAATTTGGCTGTTGTTACATAAAAACTGCTCAATCTAATCTGTGCCTTTACTACCCGTTTTCATGTCTATGTAAAGTATACTCCATGTTCCCCATAATAAAATGAAAATAGTGTATGCAGAGATCTACATAATAGCTAGGGGTGAAACAAGGGTTCTGTTTTAAAATTTTCTTTTTTTTTTTTTTTTTTTTTTTTTTTTTTTGGATGAAATAGACTTATAGGAATTAGGAAAGGCATTTGTTAACAAGCAGCTGCTCATTATAAACTGTTCTTTCACTACAAATATATAAATGATTCATTTATACATAAATAAATCTTAGGCCATATATATACTGAGGCTGTTTTGGTTTTGCTAGATGCCTTATGGGTCTGGAGCCATTCTGCCAGGCATGTGTCAGTTAAGTCCTTTTTCCTGGGTCGTGTTTAAAATGTGAAAACTGCAAAACACATACAATGTAAAAAATTCGACTCAAGAGAAAATATCACTTTGCTGCCAATGCAAACCTCAATGATCTTCCCATGGTATTATTTGAAGCAAAGCCAATACCAAATAAGGCAGAAATGTAGACGAATGCAGCATAAAGAACTACCAAGAGCGAAACATCTTCCAGAGTGCAACATCTATCAATTTAAATGCAAGGTAGTGAAACCCTACAAACAAAGAGCAGCATTCTTTTTTTGAATTCATATCTGACAGGGCAAAACATGTAGCGGAAAGGCAAGAATCACTTATAGACCTTTTTAAACACTATGTCACACGGCACTGCCTCTATGTGACTCAGTTGCCTGGTAGTGTTAAAAATCTGAAAACTGAAAAACTGTACTCTGTCACACAATAAACATCATTCGAAATCTCTTGGTCTTTAACGCAGAGTATGTAACGGTTCTCACCTCGTTCCTATTGGATAGCAGAAAATTGTTGTTTACGTTTACCGGACAGTATAATTGCAGATGTTTATTCAGAAAAATAAAGCAGTGTTATTTGTCAAAAGTTTCTTTTCATTTGAGAATCTCATCGAGTGATCATTTAAATGTCATAACCAGAAAAATTAATATATATATTGAGCTAAAACTAGGCGTAAAAATGGTCACCATAAAGCAATATTACGCTTGCACATATGCCTGACAATATCAAAAAAATATCATTGAAACGGTTGTATTTGTCTAAGGGAAAACAGTCAGATTGCTTCTTAAAACTGTATTTCACAACATTAGATAAAATTTACCGGTACACAGAAATACCGGAACACACCGAAACACTGGAACACACTGGTAACTACCGGAACACACTTTAAATGTTTATTTTATATTATTAAAATTTGTTTTTATAACTTAATTAGTGTTTGTTTGTATGTAGAATGTTGTTGATATCAAATCTGATCTTAGATTACAATAAATTAACCTCATTCAAGTGTTTTACAAAAGTGTGTTCCAGTCTGCTGGGCCTGAATACTCACAAGTAATTATTATAGAAGTTTAGTTTATGATTGTCACACCCTGATCTAATTTAGCTTAATGACAGAATGAAGACATCTTGCATATTCTTCCATCACAAAAGTTTTGACATTTGACATTTCCAACAAATTGTACACATTTGGAAATGATAAACATGAAATGTCAAAACCGTTAGTTCATCTTGCTAAAATGACATCTTTCATACCTTGTAAGGTAATATTTTTCTTATTTCTGCACCAAGACGTACAGTGTGATTACTCGTCAGAATCGTCTCAATTAGGCAATCCAAAGGGCATCCTACATCCCATATTTTGACCAGGAACATGAAACATTACTTCATGAGGAATAAAAGATGCCAATTTAGCATACGTCGTCGTTAATGTATTGTGAGTCTGTTAGCGGACAGTGAAGACCTTGATCAGACTCATCAACATAGTCTGATCTGGACCTTCGCTGGCAACATCCCAATAGGCACATGACGTTTATACAAAGTTGTCGCAACGTCGATGCAATGTCATGGCGTTGCATCGACGTTGAGGCGATGTTGTATAGACGTCATTGTCCGCTGGGATATGTTTGATGACACGTTTTTGCATAGCATGACAAATCTAGCTGCATCTTCAAATTACTGTTTAATAAGTTGATCTTTGAATATACATTGTGTTTTTAAATACTTAATGTTGTTTTGAGAGAGAGAGAGTTTTATTACACAGAACTGATGAATGATGAAACAAAACTGTGTAATCGATAAACATGTCTTGCTATATTTTAATACCAAAAAAGATATGCCAGTACAATCCGGTTCGACATGACCTTAGCTGTTGACTGGGCCGTAAAACATAGAAACAACACAAAACTACAACAGGAAATCTGCGACCTTAGCTGTTGACTGGGCCGTAAAACATAGAAACAACACAAAACTACAACAGGAAATCTGGAAAGAGTCGCTACCCTTCCTACACTGACATAGCGCTCTGGGTAAAACAAAAGTGCAGCTAATATTTTGAAATATATTCTCCACTAACGGTTTTGACATTTCATGTTTATCATTTCCAATGATTACAATTTGTTGGAAAAGTCAAATGTCAAAACTTTTGTGATAGAAGAATGTGCAAGATGTCTTCATTCTGTCATTAAGCTAAATTAGATCAGCGTGTGACAATCACTAACTATACTTCTATAATAATTACTTGTGAGTATTCAGGCCCAGTAGACCGGAACACATTTTTGTAAAACACTGAGGTTGATTTATTGTAAACTAAGATCAGATTTGATATTAACAACATTCTACATATAAACAAACACTAATTAAGTTAAAAAAACAAATTTTAATAATATAAAATAAAAATTTAAAGTGTGTTCCGGTAATTACCAGTGTGTTCCGGTGTTTCTATGAATCCAAAATTTACGATTAAATATTAACAATCTGACATTCATTTTCCTAGCAAAATTTGGCTTGAATCCATTGGTATCAATTGAACCGGAAATGTTTTTGCTATCCACAATGTTTGGTCATGTGGCATAACATTGTTATCACGTGGTCAGTAGCCCGGATAATCACAATTACATTAAAAAAGATCTATAGGTAAGAACCAGGCGTTCATTTTACGAACCTATGTTCATCTCGAAACACATTTCTACTGATATAAAAACTGGGTTCTTTGATAATGTGCAAATTCCTGAGCTCAATCGGTTTTACCATAAGAAAAAAAATGCGTTCTGTTTACATAATACACCACTTTCGATCTTCATTGTTTGCGTCTTACTAATGAAATTAAGATAAATATATTATACCACTTATTGACCGTTCTTTCTCCGCCATCTTGATTTATTTTCTGGGTAAATAATGAAACCAACAAGGTTAAACTAAATAATGAAAAGAAATGTGAGAACGAAATGATAGAATTCAATATTATTTGTTCGCACTCCTGGATATGTTGTTGTCCAAATAGGATCTTATTTGGTCTTGGCAAATTCCGGATCTGCTTAATTAATATTTAGTTTAGCTAGCGGGTCGTTGCATTTGACGGGACCGCGCGGAAAAAGACGGGACCAAATAACGGAACCAAAGTTTGTCCGCCCAGGAAAAGCCTGAGTTCAGTTATCAGATTTTTAACGCTGCCAGGCAACTGAGTCACATAGAGGCAGCGCTGGAAAAGCCTTTATCCGTTATGGAATTAAATATGTTTTGGCAGACATATTAGTTATAGAGGCTTCTTCAAAATGCATATCTATATTTTCAAATATTCCCTGTTATTAAGTATAAATTGCCAACTGAATAGGCCCATGTCGGCCGGGGAAAAAACGGGACCAAAGTTTCGCGCAAATGACCATGTCCTAAATTTCTGCAAGTTTTGCCAAAATAGTGAATGAAAGTAGTTTTTATGGTAAATGCTAAGCAGAACCATTCTAGGGAATTCTCAAGCCGAAAAGTTTTGGAAATAAAATTTTGTGCACCAGTTTTCGAAATAATGTGCCCGGAACCAAGCCGGAAGCAAAATAATTTGCCGCACACTATTAAAATAATGGTTAGCTACATAAGACGTTCAAGTTACTGCTTCTATATAGCTGTTAACAGAATCTGTGTAGCAATATCTAGGGTAGATGGAGTTCTCCAGCCCTGGTCGGCAATCCATCTAGGAGTTGGCAACTCCAAACAAAAACCTGCATACCTGGATTTGCCTGTTCCAGTTATGTAATGTCTGCTTCGGCAGCTGGGGCGGAAGAAATCATTACTATGATTCAATGCCCAAATGGTGATGCAGCAGCATCTTGTGGAGCATGGAGAGCATGACAAGGCACAAAAGAAGTTATGGTCATCCACTGCATCCGGGCTTAGCTCCAGATGTCTTGACACTGTCTTGCCTCTGGATCCAGCTAGGTCAGGATGAGAGAGTGAGGTTGACTCTGCGCGCCTCTCCCTCACTATAATCCAATTCACAGCGCATGTCATCTTAATCAGCAACACACATTCACAGCAAGCACATATAAGCAAATCATACAAAAGCCCTGTGGCAATGGGCGAGCGGCGAAGCAGCAGGTGAGGAAACACTGGAAGTTGCAGTTGCGGACCTGCACACAGGCGGCTTGGTTCTATATGGTCGCTTTCCTTAAGAGCGAAGCAGTATGGGGAATTCGGCAGTCGACAGCCGAACTGAGCGACTGAGCAGACCTTTTTAGGATCGCACTGCTCACCCCCGTAGCATGGGGAAGGGGCTAGAAAAGCTGCCCTAAACAATTGCCTGCTTCAAAACTCCTGGCTGGTTAACCGCGATCAGCGGGAATCCCACTTAGAGGTCAAACAAGAAAAAAGAAGATGAAGGTGATACCTCTAACCATCGGACAGAGTTATTTCACATTATTTGGAGAAAAGAAGCCATCCCTCAAGAATTCAAGGGTGCAACAATTATCCACCAATTCAAAAGGAAAGGGAATCCTCAAGTCTGTGACAATCATAGAGGCATCTCTTTATTGTCAATTGCTGGAAAGATTCTTACTAGGGTCCTACTGAACCGATTGAATGAACACCTGGAACGGTCAGGGCTTCTACCAGAAAGCCAGTGTGGATTCAGGATAAACAGAGGAACAATAGACATGATCTTCACAGCACGACAGCTTCAAGAAAAATGCCAGGAACAGAATGTGGACCTCTACATGACCTTTGTCGACCTTACCAAAGCATTTGACACAGTCAGTCGTGAGGGACTTTGGAAAATTATGGCAAAGTTTGGTTGTCCTGCCAAATTCATAGCAATGGTGCGACAGTTCCATGATGCTTGCAAGGGTCCAAAATGATGGCGAGTTTTCTGATCCATTTCCTGTGACAAATGGAGTTAAGCAAGGCTGTGTACTAGCTTCAACACTGTTCAGCATGATGTTTTCTGTTATGCTTACAGATGCTTTCCAGGATGGTGACAATGGTATACCTATTAGGAATCGCTTTGATAGGAAACTTTTCAACCTAAGAAGGTTGCAAGCTAAATCTAAGGTGCAGGCAGAGGTGCTGGACGAGTTCCTCAATTGCTGATGACATGGCAAAGGGTGCTCCAACAGAAGAGAAAATGCAAAAAGATGTGGATCAAGTATCTGGTTCATGTGACAGTTATGATCTCACAATCAGCATAAAAAAGACTGAGGTAGTATATCAGCCAGCTCCTGGAAAGCCTTACAAGGAGCCTACCATCACAGTGAAAGGTCAACAACTGCAAGTGGTAGACAAGTTCACCTACCTTGGAAGCACATTGTCTAGAGCTGTGCACATTGATGATGAAGTCAATGCTAGAATGGCAAAAGTTAGTGCAGCATTTGGCCGGCTACGTGGAAGTATTTGGGACCGAAGTGGAATCAGACTTGACACAAAGCTGAAAGTATATAGGTCTGTAGTGCTGCCAACACTATTATACGCATGCGAAACTTAGACAGTTAACCAACGGCATGCCAAAAGACTGAACCACTTCCATACAATGCGTCTTAAAAAACTTCTAAAGATCAAGTGGCAAGACAGGATTCCAGACACAGAAGTCCTGAAAAGGGCAGGGATGCAGAGTATACATACTCTTCTGAAATTGGCACAGTTAAGATGGACAAGCCATGTTACCAGAATGCCTGATGAACGTTTGCCAAAGAAAATCCTCTATGGAGAACTTCAAGTAGGAAAACGCTCCCATGGTGGTCAGAAGAAGCGATACAAGGACACCCTCAAAGTCTCCCTTAAAGACTTCAACATACCAACAGAGTCATGGGAACAGATTGCACAAGATCATACAAAGTGGCGAGGCCTCGTAAAAAGGGGAGCTGGTGAATACGAAGCAAAAAGAATCAGCGAAGCCGAGCAGAAACGTGCACAGCGGAAAGGCAGAGCTAAGGCATCACCAACAGAGCTTTCTTCCTCAGATCTCTCTTGTTCTATCTGCAACAGGCAGTTTAGAGCTAAGATTGGTCTCATCAGCCATCTAAAACACACAAATAATAACACATCACACAATTGATTAAGATTGGTCATTGCCAGTAATGACAAACGAACAACAAGTAATATTTGGCCACTTGTTCGATAATTCAATCAAAATGGTTTATTGAATACTTGACCACAATTTAAGGCGGGGAGGGGCGGGCTGAGAAAAGTAAAAGTATCCAGCTATTTTCAATCAGATTAAAAAAATATGATAGAGCGGATCGAAGTTTTGACTATTTTTCCCGCTACTGTATGGACGTTGGCGGCAAAATATTCCTTTAAGGATTATTTAACCTAGCAGAAACACAACGATGATACAACGTCGATTCAACATTGAATCGGCGTTGTTTCAATGTTGTGCCTTCTGGGGAGAGCCTCAGAAAATAGATATTAAAATGAAACGGAAGTTATACTGATGAAATTTACATTGTTTGTAATTTTATTGACAATCTATATTGCTCATGGGATATTTTTCAATCTGATTGAAGATAACTGGATACTTTTATTCTCAAAATTCTCAGTTCCTTTAAATTGTGTTTTGTAACCAGGTAACAAGTTTAATTGAATTATCGAAGAAGTAGCCAAACATTATGTGAATATATACCATTATTTTAACTGTGCTGTAAATTATTTTTGGTACCGGTCTGGTCCCGGGCACATTATTTCGAAAACTGATGCACAAACTATCAAAATTTTTCGGTTTGATAATTTCATAGAATGATTTTGGTTAGCATATACCATAAAAACTACTTTCATTCACTATTTTGGCAAAACTTGCAGAAATTTAGGACATGGTCATTTGCGCGAAAATTTGGTCCCGTCTTTTCTCCGGCCGACATGGGCCTATTCAGTTGGCATATATTACCATAAAAACTACTTATTATTTACTATTTTGGCAAAACTTGCAGAAATGTAGGACATGGTCATTTGCGCGAAAATGACCTACTATCCAATCTTTTCTCCGGCCGACACGGACCTATTCAATTGGCAATATTTCCTTTATAATGGAAATTATTTGAAAATTTCGATATGCATTTTGAGGAAGACTCTATAACTAATATGCCTGCCAAAAATCATTTAATTCCATGAAGGATAACGGCTTTTCCTCGGCGGTCAAACTTTGGTTCCGTTTTTTAGGTCCCGTCTTTTTTCGCTTGGTCCCGTCGAATGCAACTACCCGGATCTGGCTAAACTCTGTTTAGTCCAAATGAGAATTTATTTGTGGATAGGCAGATTCTGGATATGGCTACTGATCATGGTTTTGGTTTATTTACTAATTTATTGTTTTCATACTTGTATTTACTTTCTTTCTTTTCTTTTTTTCTCTACATACTGCCATACGCCCTCTCGGACATTCTAGGCAGGTGTACATTGTACACTCCGGGTTGCAGGATGAAGGCCTACAAGTACCCATTTCGAATTACCGTAGGGTTCTTTAACCCGCACAAGATGTGACTTTCCCTGCACATGGGGGCCTCCAGTTAACGTTCCGATCCGAAGGACGGTGCATTGTTTTCATATCATACCTGCAAACGATACGAATGAAAGCGTGTTTGGATACCGAAAATTCCCTTGCCTAAGCCTAGGATCGATCCCGGTACCTTTAGCTCAAGAGGCCTGTGCACTCACCACTGAGCTACCACGCTTCTATCTCTTAAAATGTTTGTATCTGGCTAAACTAAATATTAATTTTGCCAGATCCGGAATCTGCCTAGGCAAAATAAGAAGTTCTATTTGGCCTAGGCATATTCCGGATCTGGCTAAATTCCTATTTGGACTACCATATATATATATATATATATATATATATATATATATATATATATATATATATATATATATATATATATATATATATATATATATATATATATATATATATATATATATATATATATATATATATATATATATATACATATATGGATGGGATTGGGATTGGGGGAGACTGATACCGGCAGGATGCTCTGCTTATTTGCTAGCTTCTTGTCGGTTCTAATTAAAGTGGTGGGCGAAGCTTGCTTATCAAGTAATGCTTACTATCCGCGGACGCCTGATTACACCCTTTATTCTGGGGTCAATGCCTGTTGATCAGAACATTCTGATTTGTCATTCGTTTACGGATTTATGTGATTGATTTATGGCTTGGGTACCATGACACAAATACTTCTAGCTATTGGCATGTTGACATATAATGCCAATTATTTATTTTGTCGTTAAATCGGCGACAACAGAATTGACAGACAAGAAACTGCAGGTGGCTCCGAATTGGAATAAATATAGACTTCACATTGTTTTACTTCTTAATTGTTACAAAGGGGGAGGGGGTGGGGGGCATAAACTACATATGTAGACTACAAGATTTTGTTTTTTAACGAAGATAGATTATTGGCGGGTATCATACTACGACTGTTCGTAGGTGAGTAAAATGTGTTTCCCTTGATAAAAGAAAAAAGGGTTAAAAGAAATCAATTCATTCACATAAAACGACCAAAACACATTTATTCATATGCAAAACAAGGAAACTTGTTTTTTTAAAGGACATTGTATTGCAAATGACTTTTAAAAAATTCATCTTGTCGGTTCTTGACTGGTGGTGTCGGCTTGTGACGGTTCTATACTGTTCCTCTCAGTCTCCCCCAACCCCGGCTGGCCTTTTGTTCTATTCTATTTTAAATTGTATGGAACAAAGGTATTGGATTTTAGATCCGCTCCTTCAGGGATCACTTACTAAGTAATGATATTACTGCAGAGGATTGCTTGCATTTGTCAAAAAATAAAATAATTTTATACCAACTATTTTATACATAATTATACCAAATTAATTTTGATTGAAATTGAAAAATATTTCGCCTCATTACTGACTTACAATATTACGGAAGTTTGTTTACAAATGTCGGATAGCAACATGAAAAGAGACTCTGCATAACATCTAACTAGTTAATTGCATCTGTGGCACTGACTGTGTAGGTCAGCCAGTGAGATCTTGCCATACATCTTTCTAATGATTGGGTGGCGACTGTCTCAGTAACGACAAAAGAAAGTGAAGGTGTGCGTTTGTATCGGTATCAGGTCAAAACGTCCCCAAGTCAAAACGTCCCCAAGTCAAAACGGCCTCAAATTGGTCAAAACGGCCCCAACTGCAGTTGCAAATTGGTCAAAACGGCCCCCCCAAAAAACGGCCTCAAATTCGACATAGGATTTAAGTAAAAAGTAATGTATGTAAATGCATTTTTCAGCGCTAATCAATTTCAACTGAATAAATCTTGTCTATATTAACTTTTTTTGTAGGGAAAATAGTCGAAAACGGGGTCATTTTTGGACGCTGATCCTTTCTGACCCGGATTGATTCATAATAGCTTAATACTGTTAAGGCAAATAAAAAAATGCACAATTCACATTTTATTATTCACTATTCAAATTGCAGTAACATAAATAACATAAGTAATATAAATAACAAGATTCCGCTTTTGTTTAACACTATAGAGTTGCAGTATGCGAGTATTCCAGTATCCAGACTTGATTATGAGATATGATGGCTAAGCAAATGTCACTAATTAAAAATATAGATATTGGCTATTTCGCGTTAAAAAGCAAAGAAAGCTTGGTAATAACAAGGAAGTTTGAAAATATCTTCAATTTGGTCCCGTTTCACACTTCTGTGATTATTGTTATAGACTAGTACAGTCCTGGATATGACATAAAACTGTATCCATCTGTGACACTCAACATGAGTGTGGGAATGTGAGGCTGTCCTCTATCACAGTTGTCTCCCCATCTTCAGGGTTACGAGGCTGCCACAACCTTGGTGGCAGAGCTAGGCAGCAATCATTTACAGACCAATGGCTTGGTGTTCTAGCTATTGTGATTTGGCGGACGATCCTTTCTTTATAAGGACAACGGCAAAGCACACTGCCTGAGTGCGGGAACGGCGTGCATGCTCAGATGCCGTAAAAGAACCGAGTTGGGATGTCAGCTAGGACAGGCGATCCCGTAAAAAACAGTTGTTCCAAAATCTTACATGGCAAGCTGAAGAGAAGGTACACAGTTAGGCGGTGCCAACAGACAGCAACATTCTGTTGGTAACGTCTCCGGCTTGCCTCCTGTCAGGTGTGGGAGGCAGGGTCGGGCCATTGTGGCGAATCAAGCAAGCACCCGAGAAAATTCAGGGTGGGAACACTCAATGTGAACACCCTGAGAAGAAGAGTTTGCGAGGTAGTGGAAACACTATCCCACAGGAAAGTGGGTCTGCTGCATTCAGGAGACTAGATACCGTGGCGGCAACTGTCGCACAATCAAGGGCAAGGACACCAGGTACAAGCTCTACTGGTCAGGAAATGACAATGGCACTGCTGGTGTAGGTGTTTGTCGCAGAAGAGTGGATAGAGAAAGTTTTTGAGGTTCAGAGAGTCTCCGACAGAATCATTTTAGTGAAACTCATAGACGGCCAAAGTGTGGTTACCCCTTTTTTGTATGTGTATGCCCCACAGAGTTCAGGCTGTTGCACTGGAGTGGGCAGCAACAGCATCTTCTGCAATGGCTGCAAGCACTGGGTGCACAAGAAATGCAGTGGGCTCAAGCGCTTGAAAAAAAGACCCTGACTACAGATGTACACGGTGCCAGGGAACTGCATGCCCCTTGGATGGCAGACCACAGGAGGTCCAGGTCGGACCTGACAAGCTTGAAGTGGTAGCTTTCTTTTGCTACCTAGGAGACATGCTCTCAGCAGCAGGTGGCTGTGAACTTTCAACCACAACACGTGTGAAAACCGCCTGGAAGAAGTTCAAGGATCTGCTACCAGTTCTTTCTTCACACCACCTCTCTTTCAAAACACGTGGCCGTGTGTACAGCTCTTGTGTGCGGAACGCTATGCTCCATGCCAGTGAGACTTAGACATTGACAAAGCCAAACCTCCAGCGTCTGCAGCGAAATGACAGGGCAATGATCAGACAGATCTGCAATGTCAGGCCCCAAGAAATTGTCACCACCAGATCCAATGAGCGACTTGGCATTGAGGATCTGGACCGCATTCTGAGGAGATAACGATGGTATGGACATGTGGAACGCTCCAGTGGTGCAGTCAAGACAGCCTTTGACATACAGGTTGATGGAAAGCGTGGGCCTGGGAGGCCCAAGATGACATGGAAGCAGCTGACAGGGAGGGATCGCAGAGAGTGGAAGCTCTCGGATATCAACGCTCATGATAGACGTACCTGGAGATCTTGTGTGAGATCTGCCATGCGTGCAGCAAGCCAGCTATTTGGAAGGGGGCCCACTGATGTGGATGTTGCCCTTTGCATGGTAATCAAACATCCGATTATGATATGATATGATATGAGTATATAATAATAATCAAATGGTATTTATTTGCAATTAACTTTTTGTTTATAACAAAAGAAAACAAAACAGAAACTCTGTTTTCAGTATCATTTATTTTATTACATTTCATTGTTTACATAACATAATACTCACCTGTTTCATTGTTGTTTACAAGTATATACATAATTTTGCCATTACAAGTATTTCCTACTCCTAAACACTAAGTTGTCCGTCTGTTTGTCTACGCATTTACAAAAAAAAAAAAAAAAAAAAAAAAAAAAAATGGAACCGTTTTGACTTGGGGCCGTTTTGACCTTCATTTTTGGTATGTGGGGCCGTTTTGACCAATTTATGGGGCCGTTTTGACCAAATGGAGGCCGTTCTGACTTGGGGCCGTTTTGACTGTAATTCTTTGTATCCACAGTCGGATATGTAACGCCCTCTCCATGCACGCCCTACCTACCTCCTGTGTTTATCTCTGCCCTACACTGTCTACCAACCCAACACCCAACAGTGCTACTTCCTAATCTGAGCAAAAAAAAAAAAAAATGAATGACCAGAGAAGACATTGAATTGCTGCCTTGCTACCTTATCGTGCATGTAAACCCTGCTTCCAGAGACCAGAATCCTATATTCTCCAGCCTAAAGGTATATTGGGTTACAGGAATACCACAGAGAATCATATGCATAAATGCACAGTGGCTGTACAAAAGTCACAATTGTGCTGGAAACCTGTTTGTGGTAACAATTTTGGACTTCCTGTCACTCGAATAGATATTTGATTCGTAGGATTGTGGTTTGGTATATATATTTTCAAGCATGAGGTCATATTTTTATGATATGACATTATCCACTGAATAATAGTGATGTCATAAGATAAAAAAAAAATATGATGCAAGTACTCATAGAAGTGCCTAGCCAATGAGTATACCCACAAGGCCACAACATCTTTATGGAGATGTAGAAAAAAAATATCTCAGAAATATTTGAAAACACTCCTCCTCAACAAGTCCTCTAATACATGTATCCTATAACACTTGACTACCAAAATATCCCTAAGTATTGGGACAGATAGGCCTTTGCAAACAGTGTAGACCTATATCAGGTGCCATAATAAATGTCGTAATCTAGTATCATGATATGATTCGCAATGTCAGAAAACATCCCTTCCGACATGTACATGCACCCAACAAAGCTTTAGATCAACCTGCACATTCATGCAGTCTGATCAGAATGTTCACTAGGTGCATGTTGGATGGCAAAGGATGCAAAGTTTTTTTTATGCCAACAATAAAAGCTCTGATCAGATTGCATGGATATGTAGGCTAATTTGAGTCTTTGTTGTGCACACATGTCAGAAGGTACATTTTCTCATGCGCATCCCATTGGTTATTAGGCATTGCAGGTTTGGCACCCGCCGGGTTGGCAACATTCTTTCCTGGAGATTGATCATGAAATCTTTTTCTATCCTCATTTTCTCCCTACCACTGATTCAAGAAGGGCAGTTTCTGGCGAAAGAATGTGCACAATACTAGATAAACACTTAGAGGACTAAGCCTGCCCAGTTAAAGTATGGTTAGGTAAACTGATTGCACTCGACATGACCCCATAAGGTTGACTGGGCCGTAAAACCTCAACACAAACAAACAACCATTTTTTCATGTTGTGGCTCAGGCTTTCTGGTATGATTAACTGAATAGGTCCAGATAAAAATTTTGTCTTATTTTTTCATGAAAATATATGTTGTGGTACTTATTAGAAGTGCCTCACATGAGTACCAACAACATATGTTTTTGTTGAGAAATAAGAAAGGTATTCTCTGGATATCCCTCTTATTTGGAGCTATGGTAGAGTGGGGAGGATAACATCAGTGTATCGATCTGTCGTGATATTTTTTGTAATGACTTTGTATCATGATACTGGTGGTTAGTAGCGATCCTTCAGGATACCTACATAATGCACTTTTGATATATAGACAGGCTTTTAACCTTTACCATACTCTGGGCTAATTCAGCAGTTGACAGAAATGGTATTTTTCTTATTTTCCCCCAAAAATAGGCTTTGACATTTCATGCAGATTGTCTTCTGAGACGACAGTTAGCATGAAATGTCAAAGCCTATTTTCTGAGAAAAATAAGAAAAAAATATTTCAAATTTTCATCTGCTGAAATTTTTCACCCAGCATGCTAATTATTAACACAATACAATATGTGATATAATAAAACCAATAGGGTTAAAGTGTCATGCTACAGTATCGTATCAGACATTTGATATCATGATGGTATGTGATACTTTTTTCAGGTAATACCCAGCATTAAGCTATGGTATGATTGCAGTGGAGTGATGTGTTAAAGAAAACAAGGTGATGGTAAAATGCATGGGAACTTCAAACAGTCACCATCAGCTGGCTCCATCTTCAGGAATGTTCATCAGCCAGATTTTACGTTGTTTGGAGAAAGAGCGCTAGCAAACAGCACAAGGCCTTCAAGTGGCTTTAATTCGGAAGGACTTCTCTATGCCCCAGGCTACACCCCATATGCCAAGAGTCCATATACTGGAAACACTAGCCCAGCTAGTTTTGTATCATTTGTGACTGGTGACAAGTCACCAACACAGGCCCACTTTGGAACTTATTACATGCCAGCGAATTCACCAGCTGACTTTGAAAATGAGGGCTTTGATTATGACCATACAAGTCCTGCATATCTGCCTCGAAGCAGGTCACTGCTGGACCAAGAGAGGCCTGTCTCAGGGCGGATAAAGAGACAATTGTCAGAACAGACATGTTTGACAAGAGGAAGACCCCTTTCCCGTCAGTCAGAGTTTGAACGACAGTTTGACTACAACAGGGCTCAGAGTTCTCTATCAGAGTGCATGTGAGTATCCTAACTCTTAGCTTGCTTGGTAAAAATTTCAACAGGCAGCATTTTGAAATACTTAACCAGAGGAATTGTTAAGGAGGGGTATTTGGTGATAATTTTGGGATAATTTTTCTTATTTCTCCATAAAACATTATGTTGTGGGTACGCATTTAATGAGTAGCCAAAACATAATTATGTTCTTATGGAGAACTGGGGAATATTATCCCATAATTATTACCAAATACTCCTTAACAATTCCTCTGCAATTAACACAGCTTCAGATAAGAAGGGCTAAAAAACATTTTTTCTTATTGTCCATGAAAACATGTTATGTTACTCATTTTAAGCCCTAACATGCCTAAAGGCAGTAGTGGGCTAGGAGTCAAAATGTATAACAGATCAGATTTAGCATTTGGAAAATAGTTGTTGAAATTTATGCACCCAGATGTTGTTGCCATAGGCAAAGCCCAAAGGGCGGAGGTACTTGTGTACTTTGGACACATGTCTAGTTTCTCCAGAAATATGGGTTTTACAAATGCTTCCTATTCCATGCATTAACCAGTCTAAATTAGAAGACGGTTTGGATAGAACTGGGGTGATATTTCTTTAGTGCCTAACACACTGGATAAAATCTTCGGCATATAACATTTTGAAATATTTTTCTTACGACTTTATTTTTTTTTTTTCAAAAAAATAGGGTTTTGACATGTCATGCAAACTGTCCTGTAAGGAGACAGTTTGGAATTGTGTAAATGTCATTTGGTGATAAGGCCTTTCTTTGGCAAGCCGTTTTACTATTTATTCTATAAATCAGATATCTGATTTAATATATTAGATATCTAATATAATATATAAGATATCTGATATATTATATCAGATATATTATATAAATAAGACATCTTATATGTCAATTAAGATATCTTATATGCTATATAAGATATCTGATATGATATATAAGATATCTGAATTGGCATATAAGATATCTTATATGCTATTTAAGATATCTGATATACTGTATAAGATATCTTATATAGGATATAAGATATCTTATTTACTAAAAAAGATATCTCATTCATTCAATTAAATAAGATATTGCATTTAGTATATCAGATATCCTATTTAGTATATCAGATATCTATATTAATATATTAGGAATATATTTAAGAAATAAGATATCCTATATGGTAAATAAGATATCTTATATGTGAAATTAAATAAGATATCTAATATGATATATCAGATATCTTATATAGGATATATATCTTATATCTGATATACTAATTCAGATATCTTATATCCTATATAAGATATCTGATAAAATGCATAATAAATAGTAACACTGCTGGCCAGCAAGCCGTTTTACTATTTATTCTATAAATCAGATATCTGATTTCATATATCAGATATCTTATATAATATATAAGATATCTGATATACTATATCAGATATCTTATATAAAAAAGATATCTTATATGTCAATTAAGATATCTAATATGCTAAATAAGATATCTGAATTGACATATAAGATATCTAATATGCTATAGAAGATATCTGATATGCTATATAAGATATCTCATATAGGATATAAGATATTTTATTTACTAAAGAAGATATCTCATTTATTCAATCAAATGAGATATCTCATTTAGTATATCAGAAATCTCATTTAGTATATTAGATATCTATATATATATCTATATTTAACAAATAAGATATCTTATATGGTAAATTAGATATCTTATATGCAGAAATAAATAAGATATCCTATATATTATATCAGATATCTTATATAGGATATAAGATATCTAATATAGGATATAAGATCTGAATTAGTATATAAGATATCTTATATCCTATATTAGATATCTTATATCCTATATAAGATATCTGATATAATATATAAGATATCTATTTTGCTTAATAGTTAAATGGCTTGCCATACCTTTCTGTTGGCATATCCTTTTTTCCCCACAGATTGTCTGTCCTTGCCTTCAGGTGATCATCCATCCACACATGTGGAACATCTTTGGCTCACACGGAATAGAAGTTTATATAATTTGTCCTGGTCACATTACCAAGATGGCCACCATGCCCATATACAGGAAAAACCCTTTAAAAATCATCTTTTCCTGAACCACCCTGGATGGTCCATCATCTGTCCCTTTTCTGCTTTAGCTTCTCTGATAATCAGACGAGTGATACAGGTCCTCCTTGACCCTTTTGTTTTTAGTTTTTCAGAGAAAATAAGTTCATGTGAATCATCATATCAATTCAGTGTTGCATGGTACTTTAAGGATTAATTAGTATCCACAACATATATGGGCTGTGCCATTCGAAAACATGTCTTCAGGCATATGTGGACAGTGAAGTCCCAGATCAGCCTGCTCTTCTGTGCAGTCTGATCAGGGCCTTTTCATTGGACACTATAGAATGTATCAGTGGAGAGCAAATACCCAGATGAGACATGGGATGAATCTGTGCATTTTGCGCATGCTCGATGACACATTTTCGCTTGGCATGGCCATATTATACTATTCGGAAAATGCCAAAATGATGCAGGATGTGAGATAATGTTCCTTTGGACGGATTTGGGGTTCATGTAGGAAATTTATAATTGTTACATGTACTTCCCTATTTACCCTTAGTATTGGGACACTGTATCTACTTACAATATTTGCCTAGAATTCGAAACAGTCCATTCTACTACCTGTTGGTGTATCTAAAATATTGCTGTATGTATGGCAAACAGAGTAGACCCTGGTCGGATGCCACATTCTGCAGTATCTTATTTGGGTCCACACTGTTTGCAAAGTCCTATCTGTCTCAATACTTCAGGTCATTACAGTATCATAATTACGCAAATATTTTAGCCTACCATACTTACAGTGTATTTAAAAGTTTGAATCTGGTGATGTATCTAAAAACTGCCTGCTGAAAAGCAAAAAGTGCAGATCCTGATCAGAATGCTCCTTTAGGAGAAATTAGATCTGGGTCAAAAATGTTTTCTCCAGCATATCTTTCCAGATACCCAATTCAACCTAATTACCATACTGTATGCTAAGATATTCAGAATTGCTGGGAAAACATGCAATAAAATATCAGCATAATAAGGGCACACCTTAACCCTTAAACTGCGAATCACAAAATTGCCGTCTGCTTTCTCATCTGCTTGTGATTTTAAAAGTCATTTCTGCAAACATTGTGGACCCAGATCAGACTGCTCCTTTAGGAGCAGTCTGACCTGGGTCCACACTGTTTGCCTGTGTGCAAAAATAAGTTTGAAAGTTTGCAAGAATATTCAGCAGACGACATAAACAGACGACATTTTCAGATGCAGATTTTCTTGATGTTTTAAGGGTTAAAGAAAGATCAACAGAAGATTTCATGAGAGATGTATTTAGAATGCCTATGCAATATTTTTTTTTTTTTTTTTTTTTTTTTTGATTTCCTTCATAAAAGCACATGTTAGTACTGATTTGAATTGTGTCAACTTTTCAAGGCAATTCAAATGAGTACCCACAACATATGCTTTCATAAGGAGGTAGATAAAAGTAAAAGGGCTGTCATCTGATGACTACGAAGTTGCTTGACTGTGTGCTTTTAAGGGTATATGTGGTAATTAGATTGATTAAAATATTGGGACAAATATGGTATACACACCTATGAGTCTCATTTTATGTTCCTTTTGACAGAGATCCTGACCATGAGCCAATCAGTGATGTCCTTACAAGGCTGGGTGATTACACACAAAACTTTAAACCAGAGATTTCATTGGCCAATACTGAATGTGAATGCCAGTCATTTGAACAAAGAGTCCCAAGCCGATTGGCTAAATTATATGATAGTGATCAAGACGATTCTTCAGACTCTGATGATGAAGGTATATGTATTTTTTTAGATCATATTTTCTGTTTAGTTTTGTTTATGTTTAGCATGATGGGTAAAAATTTCAGCAGACAATAGTTTGTTTGTTGTTGTTGTTTTTTTTTCAGAAAATAGGGTTAAACCCTATTTTTTTTTTTTTTTTTTGAAAAGTCCTGCTATCCTTGTAGTGGGTAAGGGTAGAGGGGGAATGTTTTTATTTCTTCTGTTTCTTCACTTTCATTCCTGTTCCTCTTTCTTCCCTGTCCCTCTCTTTCGTCTCCTCTACTCTCTCTTCTATCTCTCTTCTCCCTTTCTCTGGGAGACGACACAAAATGACCCTCAAGGGTTGACGTGTCGTTAAACCCCAACACAATCAATCAATCAATCCTCTGTCAGATTTGCCCAGAAAGTGTTAAAGGTTAGTAGTCCTGAATTCAGAAAATTGACAACTTCTGTTTGTCCCCCACTGCTAGCAAAGTGGGAACATTAATAGTTATATCAGGGCTGGGTAAATACCATGCCCAACTTGTCCAACCTGTCCCTTTTCCTGAGGACAAGTAAGAAATTTCAGTTTACTTATTCTGGGACAAGAACTTCATAGCTCTAGGTAATCAGAAGAGTATCCAGATTACAAGATATATATTTTTCTTATTTCTCGAAGAAAACACATGTTGCAGATACTCATTAGGAACTTCTAATGAGTACCCACAACATATGTTTTCTTTGCAAAGTAACAAAAATGTCAATTTTCGGGCAAGTATATCTTGGTAGGACAAGTGGATTTTCATGTTTTGCTTGTCCATGGACAAGTAATTAAATTTGATTATTCCACTCCCTTGATTATATAGTTCTGTTAATCATTTGTTCATGGTTCTGTTACATTTCGTATCCATACTGTAATTCACTTACCATCTGGAATATATTCATGAAATATCACACACATACTAAGCTTGATGAGACAATGTGTTGCAATTAAGACAGACAGCTTTGCCCTCTTGATTTTTGTGTTATCTGGGCTTGCCAAAATTTCATGCAGAGGGGGACTGGCCACTTTGTGGCAGTCTCTTGTATGAAAATTGATTTTATTTTCGCGTTTATGTAAGATATGATTTTAATCACAGAACAGGGGTGATAGCTTCAGAAATAAAAGGTGCCCAAGTAAATATTTTTTTCTTATTGCTCTCAAAAATATGTTGTATTTGAATGGTCTTGTCAAGGTGATTCTAATGAGTGCCATAACAAGAACAGAGATCAAGGAGGCATAGTTGATGATAATTCTGGGATAATTTTCTCCATAAAAACATACATTGTGGGTCATCACGAAAACATGCCTATAAAATTTTGACTCCTTAAACTTTTATTAGCTCACCTGAGCCGAAGGCTCAAGGTGAACTATTGTGATCACTCACCGTCCGTCGTCGTCGTCGTCCGTATGTCCGTCCGTCCGTCCGTCCCTCCGTCCGTCCGTCCACAATCTTTAAACAACATCTCCTCCTAAACCACTGATTGGATTTTGACCAAACTTCACAGGAATGATCCTTGGTTGGTCCTCTTTCAAATTTGTTCAAATGGTTCCGGTCCGTTGCATATCTAGGTCACAGGAGCTAAAAATAGATTTTTTAACTAAAAACTTAAAAAATCTTCTTGTCAGAAACCACTGGACCGATTTCAATATAATTTTGCAGAAATGTTCCTTTGGTGATTCTCTACCAAGATTGTTCAAGGCATTTGGATTCGTCAAAAAACATGGCCGCCAGGGGGCGGGGCTTATTTTCCCTTTATATCTATATAGAAAACTTTAAAAATCTTCTTGTCAGAAACCACTGGACAGATTTCAATATAATTTTGCAGAAATGTTCCTTTGGTGATCCTCTACCAAGATTGTTCAAGGCATTTGGATTCGTTAAAAAACATGGCCGCCAGGGGGCGGGGCTTATTTTCCCCATATATCTATATAGAAAACTTTAAAAATCTTCTTGTCCGAAACCACTGGACCGATTTCAATATAATATTGCAGAAATGTTCCTTTGGTGATCCTCTACCAAGATTGTTCAAGCCATTTGGATTTGTCAAAAAACATGGCCCCCAGGTGGCGGGGCTTATTTTCCCTATATATCTATATAGAAAACTTTAAAAATCTTCTTGTCCGAAACCACTGGATCGATTTCAATATAATTTTACAAAAATGTTCCTTTGGTGATCCTCTACCAAGATTGTTCAAGACATTTGGATTCGTCAAAAAACATGGCCGCCAGGGGGCGGGGCTTATTTTCCCTATATAATCTATATAGAAAACTTTTAAAAATCTTCTTGTCCGAAACCACTGGACCGATTTCAATATAATTTTGCAAAAATGTTCCTTTGGTGATCCTCTACCAAGATTGTTCAAGCCATTTGGATTCGTCAAAAAACATGGCCACCAGGGGGCGGGGCTTATTTTCCCTATATATCTAATAGAAAACTTTAAAAATCGTCTTGTCCGAAACCACTGGACTGATTTCCATATAATTTTGCAGAAATGTTCCTTTGGTGATCCTGTACCAAGATTGTTCAAGCCATTTGGATTTGTCAAAAAACATGGCCGCCAGGGGGGCGGGGCTTTTTTTCACTGTATATCTGTATAGAAAACTTTAAAAATCTTCTTGTCAGAAACCACTGGACCGATTTCCATATGATTTTGCAGAAATGTTCCTTTGGTGATCCTGTTGCAAGATTGTTCAAGCCATTTGGATTTGTCTAAAAACGAGGCCGCTAGGGGGGGGCGGGGCTTATTTTCCTTATATATCTTTATGGAAAACTTTAAAAATCTTCTTGTAAAAAACCACTGGACCGATTTACATATGATTTTGCAGAAATGTTCCTTTGGTGATCCTGTTGCAAGATTGTTCAAGCCGCCATGATTCATGAAAAAACATGGCCGCTAGGGGGCGGGGTTAATTTTCCCTATATAGAAAACTTTAAAAATCTTCTTGTCATAAACAACTGGACCGATTTCAATATAACTTGGCAGAAATGTTTCCTTAGTGACCCTCTATCAAGATTATTTAAGCCGACATGATTTGTCAAAAAACATGGCCGCTAGGGGGTGCGGGGCTTATTTTCGATATAATTCTATATAGAAAACTTGAAAAAATCTTGTCGTCAGAAACCACAGGACCAATTTCAATATAACTTCGCAGAAATGTTTCCTTGGTGACCCTTTACCAAGATTGTTCAAGCCGTTATGATTTGTCAAAAAACATGGCCGCGAGAGGGCGGGGCTTATTTTCCTATATAATTTATCTATATAGAAAATTTTAATAGTCTTTTCAGAAAGCACTTGACCGATTTCAATGTAACTTTGCAGGAATGTTTCTTATGTAACCCTCTATCAAGATTGTTCAAGCCGTCATGATTTGTCAAAAAACATGGCCGCCAGGAGTCGGGGCTTATTTTCCGTATATATCTATATAGAAAACTTTAAAACTCTTCTTGTTAGAAACCACTGAACCGATTTCATTATAACTGCAGAAATTTTTCCTTGGTGACCCTCTACTAAGATTGTTCAAGTAATCATGATTCGTCAAAAAACATGGCTGCCTGGGGCAGGGCTTATTTTCCCTATATATCTATATATAAAACTTTAAAAATCTTCTTTTCAGAAACCAATGGACCGATTTCAATACAACTTGGCAGGAATGTTTCTTTGGTGACCCTCTACAAAGATTGTTCAGGCCGTCATGATTCATCAAAAATCATGGCCGCTAGGGGGCGGGGCTTATTTTCCCTATATAGAAAACTTTAAAAATCTTCTCGTAAGAAACAGTTGGACCGAGTTCAATGTAACTTGGCAGGAGTGTTGCTTTGGTGACCTTCTACCAAGATTGTTCAAGCCTTCATGATACGTCAAAAACCATGGCCCACAGGGGAGTGGGGCTTATTTTTCATATATATCTGCAAAGAAAATTTTAAAATTCTTCTTGTCACATACCCCATGACTGATTTCAATATTACTTGGCTGGAATGTTGCTTTGGTGAACCTCTATCAAGATTGTACAAGCAATCATGATTCGTCAAAAAACATGGCTGCCATGGGGTGGGGCTTGTTTTCCCTATATATCTAAATAGAAAACTTTAAAAATCTTCTTGTCAGAAACCACTGAACAGATTTCAATATAACTTGGTAGGAATGTTCCTTTGGTGACCCTCTACCAAGTTTGTTCAAGCTGTCATGATTCGTCAAAAACATGGCCGTTAGGGCGTAGGGCTTTATAGCTATATAAAACTTTTTAAACCACTGGACCAATTTCAATATAACTTGGCAGAAATGTTCCTTTGGTGACGCTCTTTGAAGATTCAGTTCAGGTCATCAAGATTTGTAAAAAATCATGGCCAGGGGTGTGGTGGAGGGGGGTGAGGGTGGTTAGTGCTATAAAGTTTATACAAAAATCCTAGAGCAGTGAACTTGGCTGAAACTTCAACAGTAAATATGCAAATCTGTTTGGTCAGGTGAGCGATATAGGACCATCATGGTCCTCTTGTATAGTAAAACTGGGGTTTACAGTGGTATGCATTATTTTTCTTATTTCTGCTCAAAACATAGATTGTGGATACTCATTAGAACCACCTTAACAAGGCAGTTCTAACAAGTACCCACAATCTATGTTTAGATCAGAAATATGAAAAATATCAGGATTTTTTATCTGAAAATTTTCATTTTTTGGTGGTAAAATTTTCAGTATATTTGAATAGGCATGTTTTCATAATGACTCATTAGAAGCACCTGGATGAGAAACTTCTAATGTGTACCCACAACATATATTTTTATGGAGGAATAAGAAGGTTTACATTCTTATAGGGGTAACAGTGGCAATGATGTTGAAGACATTTCAGCAATACGAGGATAAGGGTCACTCATCGGTGAGACAGAAAGCCATGTTGACCTTGTTACAAGGATTCACAGGGGAGGAAACGCTGACACAAAAAAATACTGAAAAGGTAATTATTCCATGAGATAGAGGCTATTTTTCCAAAAGTTTGAACAAGTCCCACAGCTCTAGAAAGGATAAGGAGTCAGGAATTTATATATTTTTTTCATTTCTCCACAAAAACATTATGGGTGCTCATTAGAAGCACATATGCATGTTTAGGGCAACATGTTAGAAAAAAAAAAAATAGGTAGGGTAGGAGGGTTTTTTTATATATACATTTTTTATGTGGAAGAACTATACCATAATTACCAAATGTACATGTATTTGGACCTAGCACTATAATTCATGTGAAATTATACCAATTGTTTGACTACCCTTTGATGTGTCTAAAAGTATTGACAGAATGACAAACAGTGTAACCCTGATCAAACTGCTCCTGTAGGAGCAGTTTGATCTGGGTCTACACTGTTTGCTCAGGTCTATTTTTCCAAATATTTTGTATAAATATGATAGCATAAATATTTTATCCAGTAACACCTTATTTATTTATTTATTTGAGAGAAAGAGAAAAAAAATCTAGGTTTCACCAGGAAAATCAGGCAGGGTATGGTTACCCTAAACACAGATATTTTTTTTATTTGGCCTAGCAAGATATTTTTCTGTATACCCCTTTTAGCAAGAGCTATGTCATGCAATACATTATTTCTGCCTTAGGCGTAGACAATCTAGGAGTTTGCCATTCCTCCAGAAGCACTGAATGAAAGATCAAGGACTGGTCCAGTCTATTTCCATGGACTGCTTATTGTTAATATAATCAAGTATCAGCTTTTACAAAAATTTGGTCTGCACCTAACACATTGGAATAGACAATCTAAGAGTTTGCAATGTGACTGGAAGCAATTTATAAAAGATCGTGGACTGGTCCAGTGCTATTTTCCATGGACTGCTCAACTTTATAATAACCATATTAGCTTTCTATAACTACTAGTTTTTACAAAAAAGCTTAGTCCAACTTGCTTTTTTCCATGGGCTGCTCAGCTTTATTATAATCATATTAGCTTTCTATAACTAAATGTATTAGTTTTTACAAAAAGCTTGGTCTACTCATAGCACACGATCAGTGTGAAAGCTGATTGGAGGTTGACAGCAAAATGTCAAGTTTTATGTTAATCTATCAAGTAGTTTCTAAGAGTACACTGGCCAGTGACTAGACCATGGAATACGTAAAATTAACCTCTTAAGTATACATGTAGGTCAATGTGACAGAACAAGCTTTATGTGAAAGCTGCTACTTGTTTTTGTTAGCCATTGGCTTCAGATGTTCTGTTCGCTACATAGAGATCTTAAAGTATTTTGGACTCTTTATGGGGATAAGATACCTTTTCAGGGGAGAAAAATGTGATGAGACAGTTTTGTCTTATTTCTTTAAAGGGCTCCACTCAAAAAGAAAAGAATTGTTCCCTTTTAGAGTAGACACCTTTTCAGATGGGGTTGATGTGCAGTAAAACAAACACAAGTCGCAAAAGTTGCTCCCTTGTTCAAAATTTCAGAAAATCTGCCAGGCGTATCCAGTCCCTAGCAACCCATACCATATACCCAGCTAGCATTCTTTAAATTTATAGCGGGCCGTTATCGGGCCGTCAGGGTAACTGACAGGCTGATAACAGCACGCTATAGATTTATAAAGAATACTTACTGGGATATATATCCAAAACTTTGAACAAGTCTGACAGCTCTAGATAAGAGGGGTATCAGAAAAATATTTTTCTTACATGTATTTCTCCATGAAAACATATGTTGTGAATACTCATTAGAAGTGCCTTGGTGAGGTGCTTCTTATGAGTACCCACAATATATGTTTTCATGGAAAAATGAGCAAAATATTTTTCTGTATAATCCTCATATGTAGAGCTTGGTCTTGTAATACATTGGCTTTGTTAGCCATTGACGTTCTGTTTCCTGCATAGAGAGAGAATCATCCGGGTAGCCGAGTGGTAAGCACTTCCGACTAAGTCGGAAGTGCTTACCACTCAGCTACCCGGACTGAATCACAAGGTCCTGGGTTTGAACCCCGCTAGAGGCAGAATTGAGCTCATGACTGTAAGGCACTTCATTATACAGAGCCTTTCATTATGTTTTTCCATCATCTCAATATGACTTAAACAATGTTGAAAGGGATGTAAAACAAACTCCAAACCATTATCATCAGTTCCTACTTAGATGTTTGGATTATTAATGTGGAAAAGATACACTTTCAGGGGAGGCAACTATGATGAAATGGTTTTGTTCTTCTTAAAAAGGGTCTGCTCAAAAAGGAGGTAAATGTTCCCTTTTAAAGTAGAACCTCTTTTCAGATGGGGCCAGTGTGCAGAAAAACAAATGCAAGTCGCACAAGTTGCGCCCTTGTTAAAAATTGCAGATAATCTTCCAAGAGTATTCAATCCCTAGCAACCCATACCATATATCCAGCAACCATTCTTTATAAATCTGTAGAGGGCCATTATCGGCTTGTCAGCTACCCTGATGGGCCATTAACAGCCACCTGTAGATTTATAAAGAATGCTTGCTGGGTATATCCAAAACTTTGACCAAGTCTGACAGCTCTAGATAAGAGGGGTATCAGAAAAATATTTTTCTTATTTCTCCATGAAAACATATGTTGTAGGTACTCATTAGAGGCACCTCAGCATGCCACTTCTATTGAGTACCACAACAGAGGAACCACCTTTGAATAACCAGTAGAAAAAAAATACTTGGGAACTTAAACATTTGTTCAGTCAATTAACATTCCATCAGAAACATGTTTGCATTGTTTTTTTGTTTCAGTTATTCTTCTACCTAAAGAGCAGTTTACCTCAGGTCCAGGATGCCTGCCTGTTGTTACTCAAACTGTGTGCCAAATCATCAGAAAATGTCAGAATGTTGCTGGACTTCAACATCCTGGAATTTCTTCTGAACTGTTTGCAGTCATCAGACTCAACTCTCTTAATTAGACCAGCTCTTTTGCTTCTGGAGGTGGTATGTAATTTTGTTGTGCTGATTATATTTCATTTCCTTTGGGATCATTGGGCCCATTGTTGTATCTTTGAAAATGGAGTTCTGCTCATGTATATGCTAGAGGGCATAGATAGTGTTGCAAACTTAATTACTGAAGGTCAACCTATATACAGTACCACAAATTTTGCAGGTTGATGGAGATTAAAATGCATCAGATCTACAAAGTTCTGTAGAAATGAAACACTAGCAAACAATGTTTCCCTTGCTCCCCCCCCCCCACCCCCCACCACCACCACCACCACTTCTGTATTTAAATGGAAACTGATAAACTCTTGTCAATTTTTTTCTGCTCTTGGGCAAATTCTTTCCTATTAGGGTAGACCCCTTTTTAGATGCAACTTTGTGTGCAGGAAAGTAAGTAAACTGGAAGTCACAAAAGTTGTCTCTCTTGTAAAACATAGCTCAACATATGCCATGTCTATCTTGTCACCTTAACTCATGAAAGACTGAATAAACTCTCCCACACCATATATTGGAAGAGTCCATTTTCCATTTTTAGGTATGTCAGGCTATATTATATAGATAGTCCTAAAAAAATGGTTGAATTATTTGCAACTGTTTGCCAGTCACTCGTTTAGGGGTCTAAAGTCTTCAGTGGGTTAATGTTGTTTTCATACTTCCACTATGTAGAAAGTGGGGTTATAATAGATATTAATTTTGCCGTCCATGATTCAGACTTTCTAGAATTCAGTGATTGCACATCACTGAAGCAGTGTTACCAGGGTGGTTTTACTTTATACACGTGCAACCTTGACAAAACTAAGATGGCTGTGGTAGAGTGAGGGCCTGTTGTGCTTGCAGCAGGTGAGGTAAAGGGGCATGTTTTTATTTCTTTTTTGTACTGTCATTTACTTGCCCTTTAGTCCTCTGTCTTGATCTCTCTTTCCTCTTGTCTAACATATTTTTTGTACAGAATGACATATCATTAAACCACAAACCATCCAAAAAAATCATGGAATCCTTAACAGTTTGATGTTTGCAAAATTTTCTAGTTAGCAACTAACATAGTAGTTATGATTTTATATCTGTCTAGAATCTTGTTTTTGTGGGGAAGATTACCAGTATTCTTTGACTGGCACATTTCTCTGTAACCGTGATTTGATTTTTTGTCTTTCAAACAGATATTCTCACAGAATGCTTACAAGGATGTCTGGCTTGAGATTGCACTGAACAAGTTTGTTCCTGAACTTTTGAGACATCTCCGAGGAGAGTTTCCGCTGGATGTGAAGTATGCCGCATGCTGTGTGTTCAGAGCTCTGGCTCAGTATGAAGAGTTCATAGTGCATGTTACAGATGTCATTTTACCTACCATAATCATGATGAGAAATTCTAGTGCCAAGTTTAAGGTTTGTTCATTTACTTTAAGGAGACCAGATACACTGTAGATTTTTCACCATTTCTATAAAGGGAGACAACTTTTGTGACATCCTGATTGCATTCCTGCACACCGAGTCCCTTCTGAAAAGGGGTCTACTCTAAAAGGAAAGAATTTGCTCCCAATGGGAGCAAATTCTTTCCTTTTAGAGTAGACCCCTTTTCAGAAGGGAGGCAAAACAATTTTGCAAGAGTTGCATCCCTTGAAAGTGTATCAGTTCCCCTGAATCATAAAATAATTTATGTTCTGTTTGGTCATGCACTCTTGGCAAGCACACATCATAGCTTTAGGAAAGAGGGTTGTTCAGAAAAATATATTTTTTATTTCTCCACAAAAACGTACATTGTGGCACTTGTTAGAAGCAGCCAGCTGGAAGTGCCCACATCATATGTTTTCATGGAATAACGAGAAAACTATCAATACTTTCTGGTGAAAACAAAGTGCCTTATCAGAGGCTTTGAGATATTGAATTAACAGCAAAATTAAAAGCAGCACAAACCAGTCCCAGTGGCTCATTTGGCACAGTATATGCCTTAGGATTAGGAGGTTATGGGTTTGATCGCGAGCCCTGTCATACCCAAGACATTCTCTGATTGGTACAGCTCCTATTTTTCTTGGCCCTCACATTAGAAGAACTGTTGAGCTTAGACATCCTTGTTTAAGACATTTTTTATTTGGCATTTTATTCTAAATAGAAGAACTGATTTGAAATTGACAATATCTTATCAGAAACCATTTATCACATCTGTTCCTGCACTTTGTTTTCAAATATTTACCGCAATTTTTTTTTTTTTTTTTTTTTTTTTTTTGGCAAAAAATGGGTCTGATCTTTGTATCTTCTATAGTAAACAGGATTTGGGGGAATTTTTATTATGCCCCTGCCTGCAGAAGGCAGGAGTGGAACATAAAGTTTTTTGCCATGATGTTACTTCCATACATGTGTATGTCACCTTCATAACCAGAGTCTAACAAATGTTACAGTTTACATTCAAATTTACATGCAAGTTTACCTGAATATTTACATTCACATTTATGTTCAAGTTGCTCATAACTTTGATACCTTTTATGTTACAAAGTTGAAATTTGGTATGATATTTACCCAGACCAAGACCTTAGACTTCATATAGAGTTGCTCCTGGGGCTTGCCCCTTGGCGGGGCCAGGTGTCAGAATGTATAACAGGTCATATTGAACACATGCAAAATGGCAATAGACTCATAAGTCTGGTACCATTATTTCCCATAGAAAGTTAGAAATCCAGTATAATGATCACAGATGGAACAGTTTATACAGAGCCAGGGTTTGGAAACTGGATCATGCTAGGAGTGGGGCTGTGGGGTGGGTCCAAAGATAAACAGCCATATGGGCTACGGCCATAGTGTGGGGACATCTTTGTACTTTGGACACATGTCTAGTTAGAAATATTATTTGCTTTTCTTTACTGATTTTTACTTATTGATGGTCCATAACAGTATTGTGAAAATGTCAGAGATTTTGAACAAGAGAAACTTGTTGAAAACCAACATCCAAACTACATGTACCTACCCGGTCAATTTTTGCATATTTTGCAACCATTTTTGCTATAGTAAAAAAAGAAAATATTCAGGTTTTTAAAACCAGTGGCTAGAAGAAATCTTTATGCATAGGTAGTTAAGACAAATGGTTTTGCATTAAATCATGCTGAAAGTTTGCAAATTCGCATCTTCTGTTTAAAGTGCCAAACTGAATATGACTTTCCAAAAGATGTGGAAAGGAGAGTAAGACTGGAAGCACCATACAGTGTCAGTATAATGTGACCGGTGGTAATATCACATCAATGTGTCTGGTTATGATTCATAGTGAGTGGGCATCACTTCTTACAGTCAAATCTAGATACCATCAGACAGTACATGATTAAAAGGTTGTCAACTGTGACTTTAATCCTAAATGTAAATAGTCAACTCTCGTTATCTCGAATTCCAAGGGACTTTCTGAAATACTTCGAGATATTCGTACTTCGACATATCAGGTTTGCAGAATTAAGGAATTTCAAAATAAATCGAATAACCACATTTTACAAATGTATATCTAATTTTACTCCTGAAGTTGGAAAAATAATTATTGAAAATATTGTGGAAAAGAGGAGAAATTGCTCCTTAGGAGCAATTTCTCCTCTTTTCCACAATATTTTGTTACCTGTTGTTAGACATTCATGTTTAAACAGGGACCAGATTTTCACTTTGAGATAAGCGGTTACTTGAGATAAGCGAAGTCGAGATAATGAGAGTCGACTGTACATGTAATCAACAAATGCAGCAAAAAGGTTTCAATATATGTACAGTTATAACTGAGCTGTTTAACTCCAAATCAAATAAAGATTAATTTGGTATTAAAGGCCTGGACAAAACTTCAGAAGTGTGCCTGCTACTTTGGACTGTTGCTATTTATTTAAGTGTACTTGTCTAGCTTTCCTTCCCCAGCTTTAATGCTCATTTGACTTTCTTCCAATGGGGTCATGTCAAGCACCATCCATTTACCTAACCACACTTTTTCTGTGCAGGATTACTCCTCTAACCAGTATTATGCACATTCTTTTGCCAGAAACTGACAACTGCCCGTAACCTCCTGATCAAATCCGTAACCTCCTGATCACCAGTCAGACATGCATCCAACTGAGCCATTGAGGCTTGCCATGTAGTTTTGGTACAGAATTGTCACACTTTTTCTATTGAGTACCCTTTAGTTTTGGTACAGAATTGTCACACCTTTTTTTATTGAATACCCACAAAATATCTTTGATTCCAAAATAAGTAATGATATATGGGCCTACAGCTGACAAAAGGGATCTATGAACATTTGCAAACAGCAAATATCCAGACCAGTCTGTGCATCCCTAGTCTGGTCAGGATCTATGCAATAAAGGGACCATGTAGAAGATATAGGATCCATAGCCAAGATCTTGACCTGATGTGTGGCTGTGCAAACTGGTCTAAGGCTTCGCCATTTGTATATGCCTAAAGGGCTTTTTTGTCAGCAGGTGGCCCATATCTCTTCTTCATGCCCTATCATTACGAAAACATGCCTATTCAAATATACTGAAAATTTTCCCACCAAAAAATGAAAATTTTCGGATAAAAATTTCTGATATTATACACATTTCTGCTCAAAACATAGATTGTGGGTACTCGTTAGAACCGCCTCGGTGAGGTGGTTCTAACGAGTACCCACAATCTATGTTTCTGAGCAGGAATTAGAATAATAATGTATACCCCTGTAAACCCCAGTTTTACTATATAAAAGTGGGGTTTAAGGGGGTCAAAACTATATAGGTATGTTTTCGTGATGTTTGTCTGTGCTTTCCATTACACTTTTAATGGAGATATCTGAGTCACATTGTAATTGTCCCATTCTGAAAACAGGGGTCTACTCTTAGTCAAAACTATATAGGTATGTTTTCGTGATGTTTGTCTGTGCTTTCCAGGAGGTGTATGTTGAAATTCTCACAGCTGTTCTTGCCAATACCAACTTTGTTCCTCCAGATCTGATTGACAGTAGTGCCATACCAATTACTGGAAGTATCATACGTGAGGGACCATGGTAGGTTGCAGAGCTGCAGATAAGGGGGTGGGGGTGGGTATCAGGAAAATATTTTTTCTTATTTGTCCATAAAACATGTTGTTTATCCAGATAAGGCAGGTATCAGGAAAATATTTTTTCTTATTTGTCCATAAAAACATATGTTGTGGATACTCATTAGAAGTGCCTCAGTGAGGAGTACCCACAACATATGTTTTTATGGACAAATAAGAAAAATTTCCAAAATTTTGTTGAAAAAAAAAGTGCCTTATCTGGAGCTATGATGTTGCCTTAATCTTCCAACAGGACCAAGTTTGAAAAAAGGTGTTTCACTTGATTATGATATGAAAATCTGCATGAAGGAGCAGGGTAGTACATTAAAAAAGTCAAAGAAAGACACTTACTGAATTATTCAGCTATCTTTTTAGCAGATTTTTGTTCATAGCATGCAGACATTTTTTTATTAGTCTGTTTTACTATACACTTTTTCCCAGTATATTAAACTCATAGTTTTATCTGTTTACCTTAATGTTTTAAATATATGTTTTAGGGAAAAAATCGTAAATTTAAGTTGAAGAGGAATTAACTCTTAAAGTGTCATGCAAAACTGTAGCAGAATGATTTTTGCTAAGCAGATGATTCACATGAAATATCAGTATCTTATTTTCTATGACAAATAAAAAAATATAATCAGTGTCATCTGCTGCAATTTTAGTAAAATTTGTAGATCATGATTAAATGCCACCTTATGCAGTGTATAATCTCAGTCTACTCTTTTTCCATATAAGGCAAATGGTTACACTTTTAATGGAGATATCTGAGTCACATTGTAATTGTCCCATTCTGAAAACAGGGGTCTACTCTTAGTACTCTTGTAAAGTAAAAACTAGTAGGGAGGGGTCTACTCTGTAAGGAAAGATTTAGTGTCTACTCTATAAGGAAAGATTTTGCTCTATAAGGAAGAAAATTTTTTCCCTGTAGAGTAGAACCCTTTTCAGAAGAAAATTGATGTGCAGAAAAACAAACAGGCAGTCACAAACATTTTCTACCATGTGCAAAATGGCAGCAAAATCTCCAGGTGTGTCCATTCACTTCAGGTCTATCTGTCCCAATATTTAAGGTAAATAATAGATACAGTAAATAAATATATTTAGGCTGTGTCAAGCCTTCAAACATGGGCATAATGTACAGACCTTTGCATGTGCGAAGTATCATCCAGCCCTTTTCTCTCCATTCATCAAATCTGTAGTAATAAGCTGTTAGTGGACAGTGAATGCCCTGATCAGCCTGCACGTATGTGCAGGCTGATCTGGGCCTTCCGTGTCCGCATATAGAAGAAGACACAGTTTTGCATGGCATGGCCTATAACGTATATATTATTTTTTTTCAGTGGTCCTCAGTATGCTGCCCTCCAACTTTTATCATCTTTGACAGGTAATGATACTGGAGTTGCCATGGTGATAGGTACCAATAGTCTTGTTCCTATGGTGTTATGTTGTATGAGGGAATCTCACTGTAGGTAAGTTTCTGTTATCAGCAACAACCAGGAATACTGGTATTGTCATGGTTATATTAACCCTTAAAGCACCAATCACATCTTCAGCAGAAAACATTTTTATTTTCTTTATTTTTCGTAGAAAATAAATTTTGATATTTCATATGAATCATCTGCCAAGTAGATGATTCACATGAAATGTCAAGACTTAACAGTATTTTCTATGAAAAATATATAAAGAAAAAAACTAAAATGTCATCTGGTACAAATTTTGCTTGGCATTTTAAGGGTTAAACTTTAGTCTAGTGGTCTTGCCATAGTATGAAAGGAGCTTATTGTAGGTAAGTTTCTGTTGTCATTGACAGCCAAGAATATAAATGTTGTCATGGTGATATGTTATACACTTAATAGGTTATACACCTTTTCATATAAAAGAAAACTTTACCCATTTAACATGCAGGAATTTTTATAAATATTCTTGATCAAAAAACTTATATGAGAATCTACTTTTTTTTAACTCTTTTGCACCAGGACTAGCCATTGTTTTGCTACATGCACAGTATAAGAAAGTAGAGCTTGAACTTGGGGTGTCCAATTAATTTTACTGGTCTAAATGTCATATTAACCCTTTCCATGCTGAATAAATTAAGATGCCATACCCACTTCTAATTTTCAGCCAATCCTATTACTTGAACCAGGTTTTAGATACAACTTCACATACTTTCCAAACAGTGTAGCTCCAGATCAGTTGGCTTCTTCACAAGCCAACTGATCTGTAACTACACTGTTTGCAAAGGCAGGGTATAGCTGGGTTCAGCAGGACCAGGTTTAAGTTTAAGGTGGTATATTACATTTAGTAAGACAGCACTATAAAAATAAGTACTGAGATTTCTGTTATGTGCAAATACCCTCATAAATGAAGGATTATTGAAAGTAACATGTTAAACCATAAGACACATTCATATATATTATGTATATACTTGTTTTTCTAAAGTGTATGTCAGGCTCATTGCTAACTTCATAGACTGCAGATCCAAGGGTCATAAGTTTGAATCCCAGTTTGGCCACATAACTTTTGTGGAGATTGATCATGAAATCATTTCTATGGTCTTTCTCCCCCTTCTGCTAGTTCAAAACAGGGGCAGTTGTCAGTTACTAGTAAAAGTATGTACACAAGTACCTCTTAACTGCTTAGAGGACTAAGCCTGTCCAGGAAAAGTGAGTAGGTTCTGACAGGCTTGGCATGTCCTGAAAATGTTAAGTGGGCTGTAAAACTCAGTGTGCATTGCTCCAGATAAAAGGGGTGTCCAGGTACACAGTTTTCTTATTACTCATGAAAACATATGTTGTGGATACTCATTAGAAGTGCCTCACCGAGGCACTTCTAATGAGTACCCACAACATATATTTTCGTTGGTAGTAGGAAAAAATATCAATACTTTTTGATTGAATAAGGCACCTTATCTGAAGCAATGGTGTGTGATAATTCTAATTTTGTTTAAAGTTCATGTACGTACCATTCTATTGAACAGGAAAGTGAGACTTAATGCTACACAAGTTATGAGGAACTTGTCAGCCACCAGGAGAATTGGACTGTGTAAAGATCTAATGTTGCAGCTCAGTGTCTACTTTGTCCCAGATCTGGAAAAAGAATCATTAACCAGTCTGTCACTTATGGCAGATCCACAGAAAATCCCCATGGCAACCAAACCACGGTTTGATGAAGAGAGGAGAATGTGGCAAGGTTTGGAAAAGTTTGTTGACATGACAAAAGATGTCATTTATAGAGAAGGTATAGTGTAACATGTTATTTTGTTCAGTACATATGTATGTAATATTGTTTTGATTCTATTCTTAACCCTTTAACCTCGAGTTTCAGATGTGGACTCTTCCATCACTGAAGTTTGGACATATCCATAGCTTCAAATAGGCATGTCAGTCAGAAATCAAAAAAGAGTATTAAACAGTTTAGATCTTGATAAGACTGCTCATTACAAGCCATCTCATCTGGATCTACACTGTTTGCAAAAGTATCAGGTTTGGATTGCAGAGTTGAAAGAGTCAAGGAGAGTTGATACACCTTCAAGGGTGATAACTCTATCAAAATTGTTTTTGCTCCCTTTTGAAAAAGGGTCTACTCTAAAAGGAAAGAATTTGCTTTCCTTTTAGAGTAGACCTCTTTCTGAAGACACTTGGCATGTAGGAAAGCAAACAGGAAGTCACAGAAGTGGTCTCCCTTGGCAGAAAATCAACCAATAATATCTTTTCCCCTTAAATACATGTATAAAGATTTCTTTCTTATTATGTTATGCTTAAATATATATTGGTTTTGCTCATTCCTCATGTACCAGAAAATCTTGACCACGACCAAACAGTTTTACTTACATCTGATGGGAATGTTACTGTGTACATGCTGGGAACTCACCACAGATTCTTCAAGCTCTGAGCCTGTACAGCCTCAAGTTTAAAATATTGAAAACACTATTTGATAGTGCATTTATATCTGATGCAGATATCTGACCTTTTCCAGAACAAGAACATTGTCAAGCCTTAATGCTTAGCACTCTTGTAAAATTTTCAGCAGACAACATACTGAAATATTTTTCTTATTTTTCAGGTATAACAGGTTTTGAGATTTCATGCAAATTCTCTCCATGTCAGAACCTGTTTCCTAGGAAAAATAAGGAAAAAATTATAAATGTGTTGTCTGCTGATTTAGCCCAGAGAGTGGTAAAGGTTGAATACCTATCACAACTGCTGCGGATGACATTTCAAAAGACTTTTTTTTATATTATTCTTAGAGAAAACAAGCCGTGTTTTTTCTGTGAATTGTCTGCTAGGCTGGTATTTTTATAAAAATATGTGAAGCTTCTGCATAGCATAAGCTAAACACAGTTGTTCATAAAATATGTGTATTTAATTTTATAAGAATAAACAAATTAACAACTGATTTAGCTTTGATCCTAAATGATTTTCCTTTTTCAAATAAAAGTTAGTTGTGAATATTTAGCCTTGATTATATGATGTTACCAGCCACCATCCTACTTTGAATGGTGAAGATACTGACAAGCCTGCATGCATAGTCTGGTTGACATCTTTGCATTTCTCGTATAGTTTCAGATTGGTTTTCACAGTAAACCTTACCTTAGTAACAGTACAGTAAATGTCCTGAAAATTCAAACTCTTAAAACACCTAGTGGAATAGCAAACAGTGTAGATCCTGATCAGACCTCCTTTAGGAGCAGTCTGATCTGCCTCTGTACTATTTGCATATGTCATTTTGTTACACACTTTGATGTCTGAAATTTTAGGACATTTACCATGCACAAAAATGTGTCTGTGGGCCTGTGTGCAAGACTACTCAGCATGCACACATGGAATTCTGATCAAAGCCTTTGCTTTCTTTAGTAGAGTCTGCAATATCCATTGATTGTGTAAATGGATATTGAAGACCCTGATCAGACTGCACATGTACACAGAAATACATTTTTTTGTGTAAAAGCTCATTTACAGTATAACCTTAATGGCTCGAACACGGATGGCTTGTTAACCGTGGATGATTCGAACTCTTTTTTCAGTCCCTACAAAATTTTTCCAATAGCTCAAGAAAACAAATATTTAGAGATTTTTTCTTATTTTATCATGAAATTGTATGTTGTGTGTACTCATTAGAATTGCCTCATCAAGGCAATTCTAATGAGTTGACTCAACATACAATCATTATGTAGAAAATCGAAAAGGTTTCCCTAAATTATCGCTATTTGCTTCCTGAACTGGTGCCATGATTAACCCTCAGTGACTCAAACTACCGATGTCTCGAACGAATTTCCATGGTCCCAAAGATGTTTGAGCCATTGAGGTTCGACTGTATTTTTCAGCTAAAGTGGAAGTGGATGAGCTGGACGTGGTGACCAAGATACACATGAAACCAGGAATAGATGTGTGCCCTATTCAGCTGGCTGTTCTGTCACATTCCCTCCACATTTTAGAAAGCATGTGTCTCTGGCCTCTTGATAAATCCAGACTTGGGTTCAGTGCCAATAAAATTGATCTGACAACTTTCACTGATGATGTCAAACAAATGTAAGTAAGATCCATTTGAGAAAAAAAAAATACAGATTATATGGGTTCAGATAAAGCAATAATAAAAAAACTGTAGGATCTATGTCGTGAGAAATGGTTCTTTGGGGCATAAGCTAACAATAACTATCCAGCAAAGGAACTTCACCTTACTATAACCAGTTGACTTAAAAAAAAGTTATTGCTGCGATTGTTCTTTTTTTTTAATTTTTTTTTTTTATAACCCACCACACAATAGTGGCTGGGTATTATGGTTTCACGTTGGACGTCCGTGTGTCTGTCCGTCCATCTGTCTGTCGTCCATCCGTCTGTTTTTCGTAAACATCAATGGATTTTCACCAAACTTGATATGTGCATTGATATTGTGAAGATCTGGTTTGGGATTGCTAATGGGCAAATTTCGGCAAATTTTTACAGAGTTATCTGCCCGAGATACGCACATATTTTCGTTTCCAGACTATAACTTGAGTAAATAACAAGAGATTTTCACCAAACTTACTATATGCATTGACATTAAGGAGATCTTGTTTGGGATTGCTAATGGGCAAATTTTGTAAAATTTTTATGGAGTTATCTGCCCGAGACACGCCAATATTTTCATTTCCAGACAATAACTTGAGTAAATATCAAGGAATTTTCACCAAACTTGCTATATGCTTTGACATTAAGGAGATCTGATTTGGGATTGCTAATGGGCAAACTTCGTCAAATTTTTACGGAGTTATATGCCCGAGACACGTCCATATTTTCGTGTCTGGACGATAATGTTAACAAATAACAAGGGATTTTAACCAAACTTGCTATTTATATTGACATTATATTATCAAGATCTGGTTTAGGATTGTTATCTGTCCATTGATATTATCAAGATCTGCTTTAAGATTGTTATCTGTCCCTCCGTCATTTTCTTTCCAGACATTTTCGCAACGATAACTTTAATACGTAAACAAATAATTGCTATGGTGGGGTATTATGCTTGCGGTGCTTTTTTTTTTTTTTGGCCTCTTTTATTTGAGCCAGCTCATGACAAACCCTACAATAAATTTTGTGGGACCAGTGAAGACTTGGATCAGCCTGTGCATTTGCATGATCACGTGTCTTTTACAGCCTCCAGGCTGTACTAGGTGGATGCATAGGCTGATCTGAGTATTTGCTGGTCACACAGGTCTTTTTGCAGGCTTTGTCATGCGCTGGCTCATTTAATACTATTTTCTATACACATACTTTGTCACATTCTTCAGTACCCATTTATGTTCCTTAGTCATTTCTGACTATGAGCAACTTGATCTTTAACCCTTGTCCTGCCTGTCCTTGGTGGCTCAGTTGGATGCGCCGTCCGACTGGAGACCAGGAGGTCGCGGGTTCAACCCCCACTGAGGTCGGCAACATTCTTTCGTGGAGATTGATCATGAAATATTTTCTACGGTCATTCTCTCCCTTCCGCTGATTCAAGAAGGGCAGTTGTCAGTTTCTGGCAAAAGAATGTGCACAATACTGGTTAACCGCTTAGAGGACTAAGCCTGCCCAGTAAACGTGTGGTTAGGTAAATTGACCGCGCTCGACTTGACCCCATTGGGTTGACTGGGCCGTAAAACCTCAACACAAACAAATAACCCTTGTCCTGCTGAACCCAGATATACTCTGCCTTTGCAAATAGTGTAGGTCCAGATCAGTTGGCTTCTGAAGATGCCAACTGATCTGAATCTGCACTGTTTGTTATTCTGTACGTCAATTTACAACCTGGATCAAGTAATCTGATTGGCTGAAAATTGGAAATAGGCGTGGTATCATAATTTATTCAGCAGGACAAGGGTTAAGTCTGGTGATTGCAGACCTGTTGCTTTGCATGTGTTCTTTGATGACTGATTAGACAAATCTTTGTTCTGAACTGTCCAATGCAAATCGTGCAATAAAGCTCTGAGGAATATTCTTCTAATGATCATGTACTGGCTATTGCTTTCCACTGTTGGCGCTTTCAGCTTCTCTGATTCCCTTTGCTCTATAATAATGGGGTGGTCAGGTGGTGCAAAGGTGTCATGTACATTGTATCTTACGTCACTGGGGCGTCCAGCTGGTATTGGCTTACAACTGGGCAAGGCCTGCTATCCTTGTAACAGGTAAGGGTAGAGGGGGAATGTTTTTATTTCTTCTGTTTCTTCACTTTCATTCCTGTTCCTCTTTCTTCCCTGTCTCTCTCTCTCATCTCCTCTTCTAGCTCTTTTCTCCCTCTCTCTGGGAGATGACACAAAATGACTCACAGGGGTTGACATGTCATTAAATAACACAATCAATGCTCAGCTTAAGTTCTGTAAGCAGACAGCAAAAACTCTGATCAGACTGCACAAATGAGTAGGCTGATCTGTGAGTGTCGTTATTGGCATTGATGTCACACTTGCTAATGTTGAGCTTCCAAGTTGTTTTGAAGAGCTGTATCTCCTTAATGCATGGGTGAATTTAGTTGCACTCACCCTCTTCTTTCATTGACTTTGAGGTCAGTGCTACAGATTCCAGATTTTTTTAAAAATTAAAGGTTTACATTGAGGCTTTTTAAAGAACTGTGTCTCCATGAAAGCCTGGATTGATTTAGTAGCTACTTGGACAGATATTAGATACTACTCTACAACCTCTTTATAACACAGTTCGTTATAACACGGTTTTTGGATATAACACAGTTCAAAGATGGATCCCAAAAATATATAGATTATACTGAAAAATGACCATAAATGGTCATTTTTCAATATAATCTATACATTTTTGTTTGGATATAACACGGTTGTTTACCTAACATGGTTTATGTTATGGACCCCAACAATAGTGCTATAAAGAAGTTGTGATGTAGTACACTGTTTATTCAATGTCAGCTCCATCCTGCTCATTGACTGTATGATTATGGTCACAGACTTGGAACTTTTCCATAATGTTAAAGAGATGTACTATATCTCTTGGATGCCCAGATAGATTTGAGTAATACTTTGCCTGATGTTAGATTGCTGATCATTTGTCACCTCCCCAGTCAACTGAGTTTAGAGCCGGGGATTAAGAAATTGTTCATATGATGGGCAAGCTTGAATTATGGATGCTGTTCTGTCCAATGACTTAAATTGATATTTCCAAACTTTATGCTGTTAAAATAAGTTTCAGTCTGTTTTTTTTGTTTTTTTATATGTGTGTGTTGTTTTGTTTTGTTTTTTTTGTGTGTTTGCTTTTTTTTTTCAGAGAGGAAAGGGGTGTAATTGTAATTTTTCAACTGCTGGTCATTAATGCTAAGCATGCTGGGTAAAAATTTCAGCAGATGACAATTTGAAATATTTTTTTTTTATCTTTCCAAGAAAATTTGCCTTGACATTTCATGCACATTGTTGTCTAGGAAAAGTAAGAAAAAATATTGTCAGTTGGTCATCTGCTGAATTAGCCCAGATTGTGGTAAGGGTTAACCTGTGCAAAAGATTAGATTGTTTATTTTTTGTCCCACAGGTCAAGGGTGTCGAAAGTGAATAGAGGACTAAGCCAGGCTATATGGGATAAAATTGGAGCTGTCATTACAGATCTTCTTAGCTCTTACGCTTTCAAATTCACAAAATCTTGTGACGAGAAGGAAGATAAAGGGAGATCATCAGTCTTTCTGGATTCTGTTTTTGAACCCCAGGAAGTTGGTCTTATTTCATCAATGTTGGACCTGCTTCTATGTGTTTCCATATGTACTTGTACTGCATTTCCCGAAATTCTTCCACATAAACAAGAATTACAGTCAAAATCCACAAAACTGAAATCTTCATCATCTTCACAGATTCTTTCTGACTCAAAGTCCAGTTCAGCCGAGCACAGGTTAAAGTCTCAGTCTGACATTGGTAGTAGTATGAATGCTGAAGGTGATAAACTCTGGGTGAAGGAAAACCCCCATTTAACTAATATCCGTGATAGCACCAATCAGAATGTAGTAAGTGACAGAAGTAAGGCGGAGTTGAAGCGTAAAGAGGCGTGTACCGAGAGACGGTTGCTACGCAAGTGCTTGTATGAGGCTGGAATCTTCCACTGTGTGTGTCCTTTCCTTATGTGTGCAGATAGCCATGTACAGGTCAGTACTATAAGGAGATACTTTGATTCACATAACACAAAAAGTGGACATGACTCATTATGCAGTGAAATAAAATGTGATACTATAGGTCTAGATAAGAGGGATATAAGGAAAACAATTTTCTCTCCATGAAAACATATGTTGTGGGTACTCATTAGAAGCACCTCATTGAGGTGCTTCTAATGAGTACCCACAACATATGTTTTTGTGGAGAAATAAGAAATTTATTAACAATTTTTGGTTGAAGAAAGTGCTTTATCTGGTGCTATGTGATACTATGAGAGAAAAAGGTCCCTATAACATATATAGACAAAGATCAGCATCTGCCTACTCATGTGAGGTCTAATCAGGGCTCTGTTTTCCATTTACACTGTTGGATGTCGTAGCTTCAGATAAGGCACTTTTCCATCTGAAAAGTATTGATATTTTTCTTATTTCTCCATATTAACATATGTTGTTGGTATTCATTAGAAGCAGCTCAGTGCATGTGTGCTACAGTATCCCATAGCTCCAGATAAGAAGTGGTATCCAGATAATATTTTTCTTATTTCTCCTCATAAGCGTATGTTGTGGGTACTCATTAGAGGTGCCTCAGCAAGGTGCTTCTAATGAGTACCCTCAACACATGCTTTTTGTGGAGAAATAAGAAATTATTCAGTACTTTTAGGTCGAAAAAATGCCTTATCTGGTGCTATGGTATCTAATAGTTCTGTAAATGGCAAATAAAGGCCCTGATCAGACTTTACATGAGTAAGCTGATGTTGACCTTTGTCTATATATGTTATAAGGATCTTTTTCTTTCTTACTATCTGACATAGTACTTTTTTCAACAGAAAATTGTTAATAACAAACATTAAAATGAAATTGTTTTCAATCATATCTCTGTATTGATGTTGCCAACATTAATTCAGAGATACAATAAAAAAATCATTTCATTTCTGATCCAGTTCAAGAATGAGAGACTGAAATTTTACAGGCTGTCAGATGCTACATTTTATAAGTGTATTAATACCATATATCAATTTATTAAACCTTTCTTGGATTATAAAATGTCTATTTTTGAGGAATATGGATCCTTTAATCCACGGGAATATTTTTATGAAACTTCACACACATAGTAAGCTTGGTGAGACAGTGTGTCTTGATCAACAGACAACTCTTGCCCTATTGATTCTAGAGTCTTTGCCATGTGTAGCAGGAGACTTCAGCCAATCTATGGCAATCCTGTTTGTTTTTGTTTTTTTGTTTGTATGTTTTTGTTGTATTTTTTTTTTGTTGTTGTTTTTTTTTTTTTTTCCTTTTTTCAACGTAAAAGTATTGTCATCTGATCAGATAGTTAGTCAAATAGTTTTCGTATTTCACCACCACAAAAAAAAAAAAAAAAAACTATATGGGATTCATATGGATTAAACGTTTGATCGAGTGCCTCGGAAGGTCATCTGGTGGGCGCTGAGAAAACTTGGTGTGGAGGAGTGGATTGTGCGACTGGTGCAGGGGATGTATGCAAATGCACGGAGCCGTGTCCGTGTTGGTGAGGGGTACAGTGAAGAGTTTGAAGTGAAGGTTGGTGTTCACCAAGGATCAGTACTCAGCCCACTGCTCTTCATCATTGTGCTTGAAGCCTTATCACGAGAGTTCTGCTCTGGGGTCCCCTGGGAGGACCTCTATGCCGATGACCTTGTTATCATCACTGAATCACTTGAGGAATGTGTCAGGAGGCTCTTGACTTGGAAAGAAGCAATGGAGAAGAAAGGACTGAGAGTAAATGCAGGAAAGACAAAGATCATGATCTTCGGTAGAGTTCAGGCGAGTTTCCATGCGCTGTCTGTCGCACTGGAGTGGGCAGCAACAGCATCTTCTGCAATGGCTGCAAGCACTGGGTGCACAAGAAATGCAGTGGGCTCAAGCACTTGAAAAAGGACCCTGACTATAGATGTACACGGTGCCAGGGAACTGCACGCCCCTTGGATGGCAGACCACAGAAGGAAGTCCAGGTCGGACCTGACAAGCTTGAGGTGGTAGCTTCCTTTTGCTACCTAGGAGACATGCTCTCAGCAGCAGGTGGCTGTGAATTTTCAACCACAACACATGTGAAAACCGCCTGGAAGAAGTTCAAGGATCTGCTACCAGTCCTCTCTTCACGCCACCTCTCTTTCAAAACACGTGGCCATGTGTACAGCTCTTGTGTGCAGAGTGCAATGCTCCATGCCAGCGAGACTTGGCCATTGACAAAGCCGAACCTCCAGCGTCTGCAGCGAAATGACAGGGCAATGATCAGACAGATCTGCAATGTCAGGCCACAAGACATTGTCACCACCAGGTCCAATGATCTACTTGTGCGGCTTGGCATTGAGGATCTGGACCTCATTCTGAAGGAGAGAAGACTTCGATGGTATGGACATGTGGAACGCTCCATTGGTGCAATCAAGACAGCCTTTGACATACAGGTTGATGGAAAGCGTGGGCCTGGGAGGCCCAAAATGACATGGAAGCAGCTGACAGAGAGGGATTGCAGAGAGTGGAAGCTCTCGGCTATCAACCCTCATGATAGATGTACCTGGAGATCTGGTGTGAGATCTGCCATGCGTGCAGCAAGCCAGCTATCTGGAAGGGGGCCCACTGATGTGGATGTTGCCCCTGTACCTGCACGTTAATCAAAAATCCGATAATGATTATTATGATATATACCTTTTTATACCCAGCCACTTGATAGTAGTGGGGTATTATGGTTTCACATTGAACACCCACCCATCTGTCAGAGTGTATTTTTGTTTCAGGATGTTAACTTGAGTAAATGTCAGTGGATTTTCACCAAACTGGGTATATGCATCGATATTGTGAAGAGTTGGCTAGGGATTGCTAATTTGCAAATTTAGTCAATTTTTGACAGAGTTATCTGCCTGCCATCATTCATATTTTCATTTCCAGAAGATAACTTGAGTAAATATTACTGGGTTTTCACCAAACATGATATATGCATTGATATTGTAGAGATCTAGTTTGGGATTTCAAATGAGCAAATTTCGTAAATTTTTGATAGAGTTGTCTGCCCACCACATGATGGTGGCTGGGTATCATTTCATGTTTTAATATTCAATCCCTGATTTGTCTGCTCTAGGTTCTAGTGCTTCAGACATTACGCTGCCTTATCCAGCCGTTAGAGGAGAGAGTGGCCCCTATGCCCCCTAAACTATCTTATAATGCTAGTGGTTCAAGCAGTACTAGACCTCGACCAAGGTTAGTGAATAAACCATTTATCAGCAGTATACTGTTAAACTCTATATTTATGCTAAACAGACACTATTACTCCTTATTATATTTGCATGTATTCTATAATTTGAATGTTCTTTTGACTACCCAGTGATGCACATAGCATAGCACAAGATAAGAGGGGGTATCAACATAATAATTTTCTTATTTCTTCACAAAAACATGTTGTGGGTACATATTAGAAGTGTCTCAATGAGGCACTTCTTATAAGTTCACACAACAGAAATTTTTGTGAAGAAATAAGAAAAATAGTTAAAAAAAAAAAAAGTGCCTTATCTGGAGTTATGATATACATGTACTGCTAATTACACACATTACATATTGCTTAACGTGTAAGAAAAATAATATTATTTTTTATAAAGAGACATCATCTAACAAAAAAAATTTGCTTCTATACCATTTTGCTTCTTTTTGCTCTTAAAAGAAAGAATTTATCACTTCCGAAATAGTCACCACTCTTAAAGGAAAGATTTTGCTCCAAGACTTCAAAATAAGGGCTGTTCATAAAGGAAATATTTTGCTCTGAATTTGCTCTTAGACAAAATAAGGGCTACTCTTATAAGGGCCACTGTGAGCAGATTCTTTTTTTAAGAGTAACCACCATTTTGTAAGCACTACCAGGGAGAATTTGTTTTGAGATTTTGCCTTGGTGTGTGTAAAAAATTATTTCATTCTGACTAAAAAACTGTGATGTGACTAAAATGACTGAATGGCAAACAATGGAGTAGGAGAAGTGTGGTAGTTTGGTGTGTGTCTACACTGTTAACTCAAATGTAAGAAAATGTAGGGTAGGGCAAATACTGTACTTCTTACCTGTAATGTAGGCTTTTGGTTTAAAAACACATTTGATTACAGCTTTGTAATCAGGGTCCATTTTTTCAAAGCATTGTTAGCTTAATGAGCTTGTTAATGACAAACTCGTTTACTGTTGTAGCTATGGTATTTTCAAATACATTGATATTTTTGCTGCAGAGCTGTTATAGCATATGTGAGCAGCAAAGGTTCAGGCAAGCTTGCACATTCCCACAGTCTCACCAGAACTTATGCTGTTTGCTCATGTAAGCAGTAGGCCAAGGGTAAACTATAGACAAAGAACTACTGTTTGTTTGTGTTGAGGTTTTACGGCCCAGTCAACCCAATGGGGTCATGTCGAGCGCGGTAAGTTTACCTAACCACACGTTTACTGGGCAGGCTTAGTCCTCTAAGCGGTTAACCAGTACTGTGCACATTCTTTCGCCAGAAACTGACAACTGCCCTTCTTGAATCAGCGGAAGGGAGAGAATGACCGTAGAAAATATTTCATGATCAATCTCCACGAAAGAATGTTGCCGACCTCGGCAGGGGTTGAACCCGCGACCTCCTGGTCTCCAGTCGGACGGCGCATCCAACTGAGCCACCGAGGCCGGCCAAAGAACTACTGTGCTTTGGACATCTTTCAGAAAGTCGTTTTTTTGCTCGGCGCTTTAAACAGAAGAAGTAAATTTGCAAACTTTTATCATGATTTAATGCAAAACCATTTGTCATAACTACCTATGCGCAAAAAGTTTTATTCTAGTAAGTGGTTTTTAAAAAATCCAGTATTTTCACTTTTTCCCATAGTAAAAATGAATGAAAATTATGCAGAAATTTGTAGGGTAGGTAACTTGGAGGCAGATTTTCAACAAGTTCTGCTTGTTCAGTTTTTTCTGAAATTTTCACAATATTGTTGTGAAACATCAATAATTTAAATATTTAAAAAATATTTACTAAGACAAAAATTCCAAAAAATCACTTTACTATAGAAATTGCATAGGTCAGACCAATTTTTGGCGATAAATTTATTTTTAGGGTACATATTTGAGAACTAAACACAGAAACAGAAAAGGAAAATGGTGATAAGATATAGTCAATCAAAACAAAATATTTTCATGTAAGATAAAACGCCAAGCAAAAAAGGTCTTTCCAAGAGATGTCGAAAGAACAAGAGACATGTGGCCTTACTAAGGGGCAAGGCATGGGCACTGAAAGATTGGTTTGACGGGATGACCAAAAAGCCTTTTATTTGCAACGTGGCTCAAATGTCTTTCTCTTAGTTGCCTTGAGTTTTGTTCTTATATGGCATTATGCAGTTTGACTTGTGACACAGAGCATTTGACTTTCCCAGAATTGGGTGTACAATCAAGACCAAGTCCTTCAAAACTACTGCCTAACATAAAAGTTTTCTTGAGAAAAATGAACCTTTAAAGCACCATTAAAAATTGTTGCAGATGACATTTTAAAGTATTTTATCTGAAAAAAAAAATAAGTCTTGACATTTCATGTGAATCATCTGCCAGACAGATGATTCTTTTGAAATGTCGAGACTTTTTTTCTGGAAAAAAAAACATGTATAAAAACATATATTTTAGACTGTAATCTTCTACTGTTTTGATTTTCCTTTAAAGGGTAAATGTTTAAGAGTGAAAAAAAAACATGAAAAAAAAATGTATTTTATAGCTATTTCATGTACATGTACTTATAAAGAGAATTGAAAAAGAAATGGTACTCATACATTGTTTCTTATTTCAGACCACAGTCAGCTTTCACTACTCGGGATAAAGGGAGACAACTGAACATAGCCCTCTATAAAATGTCTCCTGACCTAGCAGGGCTTATAAAAGAAGCTTTGGGCCCAAGGCCTGACATACCAACCCAAGAAACAGAGTTCAATAAAAATACCTTAGAAATACCAGGACAACCAGGTGGCTTGGAGACAATACAGGAAAGATTACAAGGTATACTCACTCATAACTCCAGATAAGAGGAGCTATGGGGTAAATATCTTACTTATTTCTGTACAAAAACATATGCTGTGGGTACTCATTAGAAGCACCTCACTGAGGTGCTTCTAATGAGTACCAACAACATATGTTTTTCTGCAGAAATAAGAAAAATAACTTTTTTTTTTTTTTTTTTTTTTTTTTTTGAAAACAGCATTTTATCTGGAGCTATGTATTCTTATAGACACTGTGTGAGAAAATCGTGCTTATGTGATATGCAAATGGAAAAGGTCCAGATAAGGTAAGTGTCCTAAAATTTCGAAAACTTTTTCCATACAATTTGCCCTAAAATTTGCTTTTTATGCACTTGTTGCTTAAAATACTTAGTGAAATGGCGAACAATGTAGACCCAAATCAGACTGCTCCCAGTCTGATCTGGGGCTGCACTGTTTGCATATGTCATTTTGTCAGACACTTTGATGTTCAAATTTTAGAACATTTACCATGGTTTGTGCATCCGTGGAGTTTGATCAGGGCTTTCTCTTTTTCTTTTTATATTCTACAGTATCCAATGATTCTGTAAAGAGAAAGGAAAGATCCTTATCAGACTGCAAGGATGTGCATAGTGACCTGGAGTGAGTTGCATAAGGAAAGCTCTTTCAGGTAGCACTCTGCAGGAATTTGTTTTTGCTATGCAACGGTCCATTTGATGGGAGCGCTTTCTTAAATGTCTGCCAAACTGACACGATTTTCAAACTGGGAATTTCTCGTACAAACCTCATTGAACATTTTTTTCAATCTCGGACTCAGATCTCCTTATCATATTTCTCCTAAAATTTAAACTTCCATGTTTCAGAATATACTGAGAATTCTCCTAAAATTTAAACTTCCATGTTTCAGAATATACTGAGAATTTGGCTGAATGTGGCCTCTCAGTGGATGAGCCCTCAGTGCCAAAGACAGTAGAGAAATCCCATAAGCCTGTGATAGACAGATGTCGCCCCATAGCCCAGCAGTGCCGAGAACTGTTGCTGGAGGAAGTCGGAGATAAATTAATGAGAGACATATTTAACAGGTCAAAGGAGATGAAGAAACAATGTGTTCTTTTATTGCATGACTTGGTACACCATGGTGAGGTAGGTATCTCTGATATATTTCATTCTCTAAATATTTATTTGATTGACATGGCATTTGAATGAAATCCAAATTTTAGAATAAGAAGGAGCTAAGGTATTGCAATAGTTAGTGTAAATGCGGTAAGATATATTAAACTTTTGCCATTGTTTTCTTTGTATGTTCTAGGTGTCTACACACATGAAGTTATCAGAACATGGATGTATGCCTAAACTGGTAGATTACTTGAGAGTAAATGAGGATGATGAGCTACTAGAAATTATAGGTAACAAACCAAATCATATATAGCTTGTAATTGGACTACTCAGACATATGTAAATCATTTAGACCAGTTCATTTGTGTATGTGAATTTTGCATATGCCTTAAATATATCACCTCTGAGTTTCTGAAGTGCACTATTGATTTTTTTTAATTGGGATGCCAAAAAAGAGTTGTTAATTTTTGTATTTCATCACAAAATTCAGTTCCAAAGCAGGGCTCGGGAAAACCGGAAAAATAGCCGGTCTGGACCGAAATTAAGAATTCTGGACCGATTTCAAACACCCCAAAACGCTAATAAATCGGTCCAACAGGTTTGTGCCTTGAACCCCATTTTTCCCAAACCAATCAATTTTCACAAATCAATGATGTCTAAAAAATCACAAACGGTCAAGTCTTTCTAAACTGACAACGTCCGCGCACTTTTTAAATGCGATATTATGGTAGTTAAAAGGCTCCAAACGGTCATTTGACATGTATATTGGAGAGACAGCTGAATAACGGCAACCTTCCCCCGCAGCACAAATTAATTACGTCATTATCCAAACATTGTCAAAAAATCAACACTTCACTGACCTTTGTGCGGTAAACAAGCGATTAACACGAATCATCAGTAACGGTAGTCTGATAATTATTCCATTTGTGTGACACGTGTGAATACACTGAGACTGCAAAACATCCAGGTGCAGTCGGCGTGTCCAAAAGATCAAAGGTCGCTTTACTGAGAGTGATAAAAGAATGCACCGCTTGAACGCACCTGTTTTCTTCCTCTTCTTTTTTGTTTTGATCAACACGGTTTGTCGGTCCCAGATTCGATAAATGAATTCCCAAACCGTGTACGTCCTGATCAGATGTCACATACAACGGCGTCTGATCTGGGTATTATTGATTGCTTTTTTTTTTTTTTTTTTTTTTTGTTGATTGCCGTAACACGCGAGTATAATTCAAGGTAGATTTCACAGTAAAAAATAAGTAATCCACCACTTGCGCTAGGCAAGATTGGTCAGTGCAGTCTGATCAAATCTTGAAACACTGAAAACTGTAAAACCGCCCGTGGCGCAGGCCTTTTTTATTAGACCTAATTAGGTCCATGAAAGTCATTTCGTTCCGTCTCTCCTGTTTCCCGCCGTCTTCGCGCTTATCCAAGACGGGAATCAGTTGTTTATAAATAGTTTAGGAAAACCCTGCGTAGGTGGAAATAACAACCGTTTTTTCTTCTTTTTTTTTTATTTTATTTTTTTTCTTTCTTTTTACATACCTGACTGTATTTATTGATGACGCCAGCTTTGATCATGCTCGTTGTACCCGGATTTCCGTCATATAACGGAGTTGAGGTGTATTATTTAAAAGGAGTTATAGGACTGCCAATTGTCATTAGTTTTCGTGACAGGTGATATACACGTATTTTTTGTTTTGGAAATGGGCTCATTGATGACGTCATCGTCATCGGCTGGACCGATTCAGATTTCAAAATTTCCAGAGCCCTGTTCCAAAGGTTTGACTGTTTGTCTCTTTTCCAGACATTGCAGGTATGGGTCAGCAGTCCAGAATATTGTCTACAACAATTTTGAATGGCACTTCAGCTCTTTCACTGCCATGGGTGATAAAAATAAGCCTTTGCAGACAATGTACAGCCAGATTAGACGGCTGATAATGAGCTGTGTCATCAGGATCTATGCTGTTTGACATTTAGTTTTTCAGCTTTACATATTAACTTCTTTCCAGTCGATAGTTTGTTTAATAAAACAAAGCAGATGACAAATGCAGTCCGAAAAGTTAACCAAAATTTGGCACCAAAAGAGTTATGTCTATAACATTTAGCTTTTACTGTCTAAATTTATGGGCTGTTCACAGTATTCTCTAGTTTGCTATGTCTGTAAACCTAAGATGAAGATGCCTCAAAGGGAAAGCATTCTAATCTTAAAGTGTTTGCCTCAATTTTCAAAAGGAGGCCATTCAGAAAAGAGTTAGCTTCCCTTGTATATGAACCTTTCCTCTAAAGGGATTACCCTTTAATAAAGGAATTTGCAAATTCTTACTTTAAAGAGTGGCACCCTTTTAAGAAGGGAGGGAAATGATTTCAGTTTTGAGTGATCTGACATGTAAGTATGTCAATTCAGGCACTCACCTTAAGCATGATAACCATAAATTTGGACTCTTTGCTTCAGAAAAACACCTGGGCCCGGTTGTTCAAAGCATCGTTAGCTTAACGAGCTCGTTAAGGGTCATTTCGTTAACTGTTTTAGCAGATTCAATATACAATTTTCTGAAATTTTTTGCTGAAAAAATGTGAGTAGCTTTTGCACTGCAAAAGCTACTCACATTTTTTCAGCAAAAAATTTCAGCATATTTGCGTATCACTCAATGCAAATTTTAATGAATCGTTAACTAACAATGTCGTTAGCTTTGAACAACTGGGCCCTGGTCTCAAAACTAATCACTGTTTAGATAAATTTCTGTTATACTCTTGGAAGACTTTACTTATGATCATAAAATTTCATTACTGTAAGTTAGAACTGTTTGCACTATTTCAGGTTTAATCATTGTTCGTCTGCTAGTAAAGAGTGATATCAGATTAAAGCAGTTGTTTAACCGTCATGGTGGTCCAGCCTTGCTGATAGCTATGGCCCAGTACACCAAGGGCTTATTGAAGCAGGAGGTTTCTACCACTTTAAAAACAGTCTCTAAAGGTATGCTTAACCCATTTATGCCTAAATTCACAAAGTGGATTTTAGCATAGCAAACAGTGCATACCCTGATCAGATGTCACATTCTGCAGCACATTCTGATCAAGTTTGCACTGTTTGCTAAAATCTCTTTGTGAGATTAGGCATTAAAGTAAACAGAAATGAGCATTTAAGTGTACACAAATGAGCATTAAAGTATTCAGAAATGAGCTTGAAACTTGCCAAGAAAGTATACCCAAATGAGCATTAAAGTATTCAGAAATGAGCTTGAAACTTGCCAAGAAAGTATACCCAAATGAGCATTAAAGTATTCAGAAATGAGCTTGAAACTTGCCAAGAAAGTATACACAAATGAGCATTAAAGTATTCAGAAATGAGCTTGAAACTTGCCAAGAAAGTATACACAAATGAGCATTAAAGTATTCAGAAATGAGCTTGAAACTTGCCAAGAAAGTATACAGAAATGAGCATTAAAGTATACAGAAATACAGTATATAGAAATGAGCACTGAAGTATACACAAATGAGCATTTAACTATACACAAATGAGCATTAAAGCTTGCCATTACAATATACAGAAATGAGCATTAAAGCATACAGAAATGAGCTTTAAAGCTTGCCATTAAAGTATACAAAAATGAGCATTATCATTAAACACCCCTTTAATACTAAATGGATTAGTCCTACTTCTAAGATGGAGCAATTCATCAGTTAATAGCTATATCTAATGAAATGTGAGAATTTTTGTGTACAGTCCACAGTATTTCAGAATAATAAGATGAACTACTATAGTATTACACAAGCATTTGGATGCTCTAATTCTCAAATGTTTGTGGTGTATGAGCGATGTAGTGGCACTTTTTATTTTTGAACAAAAATGTGTGCTGTAGTATTTTATTATACAGCCAAACCTCTATAGCTCGAACATCTTTGGGATCATGAAAATGTGTTTGAGATATGGGTAGTTCGAGCCACTGAGGGTTAATCATGGTGGCAGGTCAGGAAGCAAATGACAGTAATTTAGGTGTACTACACAATAATGGTATGTTGAGTGTACTCATGAGAATTGCCTCAGTAAGGCAGTTCTAATGAGTACACACAACATACAATTTCATGATAAGAAAATTTTCCCAAATTTTTGTTTCCTGAGCTATTAGAAGAATTTTTAGGTACTCAAAAACTTGTTTGAATTAGCCATGGTAAACAAGCCCTGGGTGTTTGAGCTATTGAGGTTTGACTGTACTAGGTCTTTAAAGAATCTGGAGCAAATTCTTTCCTTATAGAGTAGCTCCCATTTCAGAAGCAGATTGGTGTACAGTTAAGCAAACAGGAAGTCAGGAAAAATGTCCCCCTTGACAGAAATGGTGAAAAATCTACCAAGTGTATTCATTCTCCTTATTATAAAGAATGTTCTCAATGTAGAATGCTGTAGCTCCAAAATAAATAGTTGGACATTCCAGATATCTTTCCTTTGTGTGTTTGTTGATGTCATTCTTTGTTATTCCACTTTTTAGCCTAAAACACCATAATAATCCTAAGTGGATAGAAGGCCTGAGCAAACAACAAGGACTCTGACATTTGAATGTGGTTTCTGATCAGGGTTTGCACTGTTTGCCACTCATTCAGCAGTATTTCAAACATAGCATCAAGTAGTAAACTGAACCTTTTTAAAAGTTTAGGACAAGTATAGTTGAATCAAGCTCATGCTGAATGAATTTATACGCCACACCAATTTCTAAATGTCAGCCAGTCAGATTACTTAATCCTGATTGTTGATATAAATTCACATACTGAATGACAAACTGCCTTTGCAAACAGTGTAGCGCCAGATCAGTTGGCTTCTGAAGAAGCCAACTGATCTGGCTCAACATGGCTTGCAAAGGAAGGGTATATCCAAGTTCAGCAGGACAATGGTTAAGATGTCATGCCCACTTCTAATTTCAGCCAATGAGATTACTTGATCCAGGTTGTTGATACAAAGTCAAATACTGAATAGCAAACAATTTAGATCCAGATCAGTTGGCTTCTTCAGAAGCCAACTGATCTGAATCTACACTGTTTGGAAAAGGCAGGGCATATCTGAGTTCAGCAGGACAAGGGTTAAGACGTCCAAATTGTCAGAGTAAATACAGTGTTTCATGATATTGTAATGCAAAGATAATTACAACTCAAGTATTGTGTTTGTTATTTTGGTCTGTTTTTTCCATCCACAAATTTAATGCATATTATAGAATATATCCCTGGAGAGCAAAATTGCTGATCAGACTGACCAAGTGGTGGTTGCCTTTGCTTTTTGCATTTAAATACATGTATGTCCCTTTTTCATCACATGATTAGTATATGCTTCTTTTACTGTTTTCAGTTGACACCTCACCAGTAAAGAAAAGGCCGATGTCTGCTCCTGTAATAAGAAGCAACAGACCACCAGATATATGGGACCATGTAAGTGAGGAGTTATATCTTGTCCATCAAACTAAACATGACTAATTTGCCCCAGCAGAAAATTTTCGTGTTTATTATTTATCTTTCATGATTGACAGCAATCATCCTGACTCTCTGATTGCAATGTTGGTATTTATTGTGTAGTGTCTTGGAATGTGTTGCCCATCATAACTGAAAATGACCATGCTGGCCATCTGACTGCAGTTTTACTATTCCTGTGTGTACAGTAAAACCTGTGTAAGACAGCCACCTTTGAAATTGACCTTAGTGGTTGATGTGGAAAGGTGGTTGTCAAAATTACATGACATGTACCTTTATAAGACAGACAACTTTTTCCTATTTAAAGTCAGTCTCGAAGGTGGCTCTCTTACACAGGTTTTACTGTAATGCCTTTATGAGTATTTTCTGCCATGACTGATAATAACATTCTGAGTCATGCCATTTCTGACAGCTGCAGACTCAGACATTATGCTCAGACATGTTTGTTTGTTTGTGTTGAGGTTTTACGGCCCAGTCAACCCAAGGGGGTCATGTCAAGAGCAGTCAATTTACCTAATAACACTTTTACTGGGCAGGCTTAGTCCTCTAAGCAGTTAACCAGTATTGTGCACATTCTTGCACTAGAAACTGACAAATGACCTTTTTGAATCAGAAGAAGTGAGAGAATAACCGTAGAAAATATTTCATGAACAAAAGAATGCTGCAGACCCTGCGGGTGAGACATGTTACTACACTTCTTGTGAGTTCTCTGTTTGAGAGTGTTGAATGACTGACAGCAACCACTTCAGTCATCTTACAACAGTTTTAGTATTCCCTTCTATTCTGTTCTTGAGCATGTTGTTTATTTGTCATCATACACTTCATGCACAAAGGGAGGCAACTCTTTCCGAATTGTTTTTGGCTGCCTACAGGAAGGGCTCTACTGTAAAAGGAAAGAATTTGCTCCCACCGGGAGCAAATTCTTTCCTTTTAGAGTAGACCCCTTTTATGAAGGAACTTGTTGTCCAGAAAAGCAAACAGGAAGTCACAAAAGTTTGTCTCTCCTGTGATTAACAGCAGAAAATCTACCAAATGTAGCCTGGGTTCCAGTTTGATCATTTTTTACTATTTTATTTTTCTGATGTTTTCTATGTCAAAAATGACAGCCTGGCGAATTAAGAATTTTGCATGCAGCACCACCTGGTTTATCCTACCGATTCAGTGGACCATTACTCATCAATGCATCCCTTCAATGCTAAAAATAGTCATGGAAATTCCAAGAGCCTTGTATTGTAAGGTCATTTCCAACAAGATTTCTGATAATTCCTGATACTTCAGTCTACTGTCCGTGTTTCAGTATTCTTATCCATCTGCTTGATTCAATAAAGTTTGTACACAGTACACATTACCCATCTCTTTCCACTTTTTAGCTCGCCTGTACGAAGTACAAGGAGAGCTATTGTAGTCACCCCGGTCGTCCACGTTTGCGTTTGCGTTTGCGTTTGCGTTTGCATTCCCGTTCCCGTCACACTGTGTTAAAGTTTTTCAAATGCTTATATCTCAACAGTCACTCCTCACAGAGGCATCAAATTTAGAACTTAGGTACCTTGGAGGGTCTTCTGAGATTCCAAGAGAATAAACCCCTGGGTTCATGCCCCTGGGTGGGGCTAGGGGTCAGAATCTAGGACACCTTTGTAATACTGTGTTAAAGTTTTTCAAATTCTTATATCTTGACTTTCATTCCTCATAGAGCATTCATATTTAGAATTTGGGTACCTGGACGAGTCTTCTGAGATTCCAAAAGAACATACCCCTGGGTTCATACCTCAGGGTGGGCCTTGGGGTGGGGCTAGGGGTCAAAATCTAGGACACATTTGTAAAATCTTATATGCCTACAGGTTATAGACACAACTGGTTATACATCAGCTAACTATGTGACATCAGTTTAAGTGTAAGAGAGTGAAGGTCATGGTGACCTACATTTTACGGTCAAGGTCACCTAGATTTCACGGTCCAGTGATTTTGCCTTTTATCTTGAATACTATTTGTTGGATAAATGTCACACCTGGGATATTACTTCCATGTGACCCAATGAATGACCACTTACTATATCTAGGTCACTGTGACCTATATTTCATGGTTCAGTGATTTTGCCTTATATCTTGAATACTTTTTGTTGGTTAAATGTCACACCTGGGATATTACTTCCATGTGACCCAATGAATGACCACTTACTATATCTAGGTCATTGTGACCTATATTTCATGGTTCAGTGATTTTGCCTTATATCTTGAATACTATTTGTTGGATAAATGTCACACCTGGGATATTAGTTCCTTGTGACCCAATGAATGTCACTTACTATATCTAGGTCATTGTGACCTATATTTCATGGTTCAGTGATTTTGCCTTATATCTTGAATACTATTTGTTGGATAAATGTCACACCTTGGATATTAGTTCCATGTGACCCAATGAATGACCACTTACTATATCTAGGTCATTGTGACCTATATTTCATGGTTCAGTGATTTTGCCTTATAGCTTGAATACTATTTGTTGGATAAATGTCACACCTGGGATATTAGTTCCTTGTGACCTGATTATTGACGTCAAAATATATCTCTGTTGGTGTGACCTATATTTCATGGTTCAGTGATTTTGCCTTATATCTTGAATACTATTTGTTGGATAAATGTCACACCTGGGATATTACTTCCATGTGACCCAATGAATGACCACTTACTATATCTAGGTCATTGTGACCTATATTTCATGGTTCAGTGATTTTGCCTTATATCTTGAATACTATTTGTTGGATAAATGTCACACCTGGGATATTAGTTCCATGTGACCCAATGAATGACCACTTACTATATCTAGGTCATTGTGACCTATATTTCATGGTTCAGTGATTTTGCCTTATATCTTGAATACTATTTGTTGGATAAATGTCACACCTGGGATATTACTTCCATGTGACCCAATGAATGACCACTTACTATATCTAGGTCATTGTGACCTATATTTCATGGTTCAGTGATTTTGCCTTATAGCTTGAATATTTGTTGGATAAATGTCACACCTGGGATATTAGTTCCATGTGAGCCAATGAATGACCACTTACTATATCTAGGTCATTGTGACCTATATTTCATGGTTCAGTGATTTTGCCTTATAGCTTGAATACTATTTGTTGGATAAATGTCACACCTGGGATTTTAGTTCCTTCAGACCCGATTATTGACGTCAAAATATATCTCTGTTGGTGTGACCTATATTTCATGGTTCAGTGATTTTGCCTTATATCTTGAATACTATTTGTTGGATAAATGTCACACCTGGGATATTACTTCCATGTGACCCAATGAATGACCACTTACTATATCTAGGTCATTGTGACCTATATTTCATGGTTCAGTGATTTTGCCTTATATCTTGAATACTATTTGTTGGATAAATGTCACACCTGGGATATTAGTTCCTTGTGACTCGATTATTGACGTCAAAATATATCTCTGTTGGTGTGACCTATATTTCATGGTTCAGTGATTTTGCCTTTTATCTTGAATACTATTTGTTGGATAAATGTCACACCTGGGATATTAGTTCCTTGTGACCCGATTATTGACGTCAAAATATATCTCTGTTGGTGTGACCTATATTTCATGGTTCAGTGATTTTGCCTTATATCTTGAATACTATTTGTTGGATAAATGTCACACCTGGGATATTACTTCCATGTGACCCAATGAATGACCACTTACTATATCTAGGTCATTGTGACCTATATTTCATGGTTCAGTGATTTTGCCTTATATCTTGAATACTATTTGTTGGATAAATGTCACACCTGGGATATTAGTTCCTTGTGACCCGATTATTGACGTCAAAATATATCTCTGTTGGTGTGACCTATATTTCATGGTTCAGTGATTTTGCCTTATATCTTGAATATTTGTTGGATAAATGTCACACCTGGGATATTAGTTCCATGTGAGCCAATGAATGACCACTTACTATATCTAGGTCATTGTGACCTATATTTCATGCTTCAGTGATTTTGCCTTTTATTTTTATTACTATTTCATGGAGAATTGTCATACCTGGATTATTATATCTAAGTGACAAAATGATTTACATACAAATACATCTAGGTCAGTGTGACCTATATTATATGGCTTAATGATAAAAATGTTACAATATAAAATGTACCCAGCAGGCGAGCTCGCTGTCCTCCGACAGCTCTTGTTTCTAGGTGTATTTATGGATGCACATCCAACATCTGTGTTGCCACCAATATATGGCGCATGTTGAAGCCTCAGTCTCATAATTTCACCTCATTATCAAATTTTGTGAAGTCACACTAAACACTGTGCTATAAATAGATTAGCATCTAATCAAAGAGACTCTCCATGAGTGTCCCCAGTTGTCAGTATTTATGAAAGTGATTAATGGTACTCGATAAGAGATATATACATTAGAGGAATTTAAGATGAATTAATTGACTCAAAATATACAGTAAAACTTCAATGGCTGAACAGCTTTAGGACCACGGAAATTTATTCCAGATATGGGTAATTCAAACTACTGAGGGTTAAATCATGGCGCCAGGTCAGGAAGCCAAAGGCGATAATTTAGGGAAATCTTTTCGATCTACACATTAATGGTATGTTGAGTGTACTCATTAGAATTGCCTCAATGAGGCAATTCTAATGAATACACACAACATACAGTTTATGATAAAATAAGAACATTTTCCTAAATATTTGTTTTCTTCAGCTATCAGAAGAATTTTGTAAGGACTCAAAAACAAGTCTGAATTAGCTATGGTAAACAAGCGGTCAGTGTTTGAGCTATTGAGGTTCGACTGTATATTGATGCAAAGGCCTAGGCTATACCAAGCATATCAATTCCCCTTAAGTTGCAGCTCAGGGCCGAGTTGTTCAAAGCTTACGATGTCGTTAGTTAACAATTCGTTAAAATTTACATCAAGGGATACGCAGATATGCTGAAATTTTTTGCTGAAAAAATGTGAGTAGCTTTTGCAGTGCAAAACTACTCACATTTTTTCAGCAAAAAATATCAGAATATTGTATATTGAATCCGCTAAAACAGTTAACGAAATGACCCTTAACGAGCTTGTTAAGCTAACGATGCTTTGAACAATTGGGCCCAGTTTGTTACATAGTGATTCTGTTATTTCAGATTCAGGCCCGATGGAAACAGGAAGACCAAGTCAAGACAGTTTTAAGACATTGGATTCAGTAGCTACATGTTACAGAAGAAAAGCTATATTTTTATGAAACTTTCTGTCTGCACAGTGTTCAAGGCTTTAGATAAAGATTCGTAAAATGCTGTATTTACCTGGAATATTGGGACACAAAAACTTGTCATCAGCTTTGTCCTAAAATTGGAATATCTATTTTACTACCCTTGGAGGTGTATCCATTGCCCATAAATCTGTGATAATCTCTTAATCATGCCAGTATCTGTCACCTTTTTTGACTGCTGATTACTGATACAATATACAATTATTCACTGTTGAGTCATTGGACATGATATGATGTCGACCAGATAATAAAAATATTGGCCAATATGGCATGGAAAATCTATTTTTTGAAACTAATGTCCACTGGAAAATCAAATTGTAGAAACCAGTGTCTCATGGAACAGTGGACATCTAGATGTGTCAGGCCTTGTAGATTACGTTATTGACCAATGAAAGAATGTCTATCTATAGATTATATCGAGGGTTGAGCGCAAGACTATAGTAACTCAAACATATTTTTGAAACCCTTGTTTAGGGGCAACTTGGACCCCTTTGTAAACAATGCAAATTTAGGTGCCATTGCTCATACGAGCAATGGCACCTAAATTTTCATTGTTTACAGAAAGAAATGTTGTAATCTTCATAACGCCTTCATGGTGAGGAGATTAGGTTTGGAGAAAAACAACCATCTGACTTACGCCAGTCTTGCGCTCAACCCTCGATATAATAACTGATATTGTTCTTAGTGATGAGCCTCAGTGGCATAGTGAATAATTTTTAGATTGCCTGTGAAGAACTTGTGTGTATGTTTGATCTTAGGGCAATTTTTAAATGTTATATAATGCTTTGGAACTACTGTTGATAGTCTTGTACCAAAAAGTAAGCTTTTAGTCTTTTTTTTTTTTTTTTTTACAATATTTATGCTACAAAAGGCATGCACAAAACCTACAAAATGATGGTACATTTTAGTTTGCACAAATATATAGTTTGAGTCTAAACAGTTAATATTTAGATTTAGTGCAAACAGAAGACGTCATAAACAAACTATGTCAAGGCTTTACAAATGCACAGGCTGGTCTGTGCCTTTGATCTTCACCTGTGACATTAGATAGGTTTTAAATGTTGACCTCAAACTCATTTTTAGTGCATATGGTACTTAGTCCCTTTTTTTTGTAAGGTTACATATTTTAATAGTGTTGTTTAGTCATATAATGGCACAAATATATATTCATGTAGTTGTTAGCATTTAAAGGTAAAGTATCACCTCCAAGGGAAATAACTTTGGCATAGGAATAATAACCTCCCTTCTCATTTGAGGCTAGTCTTAAAGGAAAGAATTTGTTTCCTCTGGAAGCAAATTCTTTCCTTTAAGAGTAGCCTTGATATTGGAAAGGATTGAAATACTAGGAAAGTAATTCCTCTCTGCTGAAGTTATCTCCCTTTCAGAGAGGTTGGATAATCTCCAGTGTATCTGTTCACATAAATATTGTTCTTCAGTCATATAATGATAATTATTGTTGGTAAATACCATACTTACACTGTGAATCTTGATTATGCAAGTCATGTGTAGACTTTGTCAGTGGCAGCTTGGTCTCAAGCCATTGCATAGTGTATACACAAGACACAAAACAAGTTCTTAGTGGATCCTGTCTACTTGTGGAAAAGGGAGCTGGTTACTTTGCTTTTTTTTTTTTACCAGTGCCATGTGTACAGTCTGTCATGATTTGATTGCTCCTTCTCATGGAGTCATTGTCAGGCTATGAGCTATGATTGTGGCTGTTCCAGGGACATCTTCTGTGCTACTTTTCTTATGACATACATCAAGAAAACACTCCTATATAATTTTATCCCCTTAAACCCCACTTTTATATTGTAAAACTAGGGTTTATAGGGTTTACACTATTTTTTCTTATTTTGCTAAAAAACATTGTGGGTACTTGTTAGAACCACCTCAGCAAGGCAGTTCTAATGAGTACCCACAATCTATATGCAGAAATATAAAAAAATATCAGATCTTTTTTTATCTGAAAATTTTCCTGTTTTGATTGTTAAATTTTCAATATATTTGAACAAGCATATTTTTGTAATGTCCCAATAACTGTTGTATCACAATATTTTTGTAGTTGTTTTGGTGTAATGTTAATTTATCTATTGTTATATTTTTATAGCCTAAAAGGTGTACACTGCTGTTTGTTATATGTAATGTTGTTTAGATGTTTTATAGTGTACCAATCTGTTTAATTTACACCCAATTTTTCACCCTGACATAAAGGGAAAACTGGGTATATAGAGGTAGATTTTCCATCAGGTAAAAAACAACTATGTGACTTTGTGTTTGCTCTACGGCATGTCAGACTCCTTCTTAATTCCTATGTAAAATAGATTTAAACCATGCATTTTTGCTGTTGTTGCTAAAGACTTAATTTAGCCCCAAAGACATAATAGTCAAATGTGATCAAGTTCTTTGATAGATATATAGAGGTCTTTTCAAATCAGTTTGAAAATCTTGTAAAATTACATGTAGTCTTTGACACTCTTTCCATTTCATAATATCCAGTCTAGTGTTGTGCATTTAAGATAAAGAATGTGTGCTGTTCTGGTCAGAAACATTAGAGGGTAAAACTATGTTAGGAAGATTAAAAACCAGATTATTGATATTTTTATACTAACAATACTGCATGCTGTTTTCATATATGCATTTTCATGTGATCCAAAGTAAAAACTGTGTTAGCTAAACAAATGTGTTGTATCCAAATAAAAAATATAGATTATATAGGAAAATGACCATTAAATGGTCATTTTTCTATATAATACACATTTTTGATCCAAACAAAAATCCAAATAAAAATGTATAGATTATATAGAAAAATTATCATAAATGGTCATTTTTTATGACAGATTTTATCTATCCTTCTTTATTGCCTTGTGCTTGATCTATGGTTCAAGTCTTCATATGAGCCGCTGAGAAAACTTACTTAAATACATATGCGAACAATAAAGGTGCAGATCCGCGCAGACTGATCAGCGCCTTTGTTGTTCGCTGCAGCTGAGTTTTTTGTTTGTTTTGTTTATTTTGTTTTTTGACGGAGAAGCTTCACACAAGCTTAAATGGAGGGCAAAATAATTTTCTGGAATGTATTAGTTTCTCATAGAATCTGTCATTTCAGAGCTATTCAGCCCTTTGATTCTGTATACTCAACACATTTTGTTTGGATACTTCAGTGTTGTATAATGAACCATCTTGTAAAGAGGTTCCTGTGTATTAATCCTTTAGTCATCGGTTCCCTATTTATCATTTAACACTTTCAATTCTACAGACTGGAAAACAGGCCTTGCAAACAGTGTACCGGTAGATCCTGATGAGATGGCTCATAATGAGCCATCTCATCAGGATCTACACTGTTTGTCATTTTGTTTTATATTTTTGGCTGATCTCCCTATTTGCAATAATGGATTTGTCCAAATTAAAGATGGAAGAATCTACTTTAGAAACTCAGGGGTGAAAGGGTTGAATATTGATCACATTGATTCAGAAGCAGCAAGAGTACTTTTGTCTGCTGGCATATAATATGCCTACAAATCCACATTTAATTATGTACAGTAAAACCTGTGGCTCAGACCTCTTTGAGACCATGGAAATTTATTTGAGAAATGGGTAGTTCAAGCCACTGAGGGTTAATCATGGCGCCATTTATGAAGCAAACGGTGATAATGTAGGGAAGTCTTTTGATCTTCTGTACAATAATGAGACAATTCTAATGAGTACACACAACATAAAATTTCAAGATAAAATAAGAATTTCCCTTAATATTTATTTTCTTGAGCTATCAGAAGAATTTGTAGGAACTCAAAAACGAGTTCAAATTAGCCATGGTAAACGAGCCATCAGTGTTCAAGCTGTTGAGGTTTGACTGTATATGACATCTTGTAAACTAGAGATACCATTTTTTAACAGAATCATGTGATAATATACAGAAGTCCCTCCATAGCATAATACTTGTTGTGCATTAGTCAGTATTGGTTGTAATTCCGTCCAGAGTGTATTTTATCTCATCAGTATGATAGTGTAGGAAGTAAGGCTGGCTAATAGGAGCTGAAAAGATAATCGATTATCAGTCCTGCCATTGTGATCGATAATCGATTAGTAATCACTGATTTGGTCATAATTTTCCCTGTCTTAGCATGACTCTTAGCATTTGTTATACTTTATTTTTGTATTTGGTCAGACAGGGCTAAGCAAACAGTGTAGACCCTGATGAGACGCCACAAATGCAACGTCTCATCAGGGTCTACACTGTTTGCCACTCATGCAGCTATTTTAAGACACAACAGTGGGTAGTAAACTGTACTTGTTCAAATTATATATTAAGTATGGTAAAGAGTTGAGGTGTCTGAATATTAAGGGTAAATACGGTAAATAACACACAGAAATCAAATGATCCATTATTAGCAAATCTGTAACGATAATCATTTTTGTGGAATTTATCGATCAATTAATCGATTATCCGATTAATCGTGCCAGCCTTAGTAGGAAGGATGTGGATGATACTGGTCTTGTCACTGTGTTGGAATTTTTGAGCCATAATAACTTTCTGTGAACAGATGGTGTAGACCTAGATGAAACTGCTTCTAAGGATGACAAATAAGGATGGCAAATAGTGTAAACCAAAATCAAACTGCTCCTTAGGAGTAGTTTGATCTTATACTCTTTGTCATTCTGCCGTCATCATCGGAGAATGGTCCTCAACCGGAACTTAAGACAGTTTCATTTAACCCTTAACTTTCTGTACTTTAAGCAAACAGTGTAGACCCTGATCAGATACTGCATTCTGATCTGGGTCTGCACTGTTTTTCAGTGTCCCAAATGTCCAAGTCCAAGTTTTACAGATAACCCTCTGTCAACAGTACTCTGACATCACAGCAACAAGAATAGCGTGGCTATAAATAACCATTACCTGGTTTTTGTACAAATACCCTGTTTGATTACATTGATCAGTCACGTGGACAACTACCTTAAGGAAATTTTGGCATTTGTATACTACGGCTAGATTGTAAACAGTCGACCCAAAAAGTGTATCATTAATGTTGTGACTTTAGCATGTACTTGTTACATGATAAGAGGTGATGTATTTTTGTTATTCCAATAAAATTTTATTTACAGAGAGTTATACATGTATTTTTGTTAAAGGCTTCATACCGTATTTACCCTAAGTATTCGGACATCTCAACTTCTTACCATATATGATCTAAAATTTGAACCAGTACAATTCACTACCCGATGTTGTGTCTAAAAATTGCTGGATGAGTGGCGAACAGTGTAGACCCAGATGAGACGCCGCGTTCTGCGGCGTCTCATCTGGGTCTATACTGTTTGCTCAGGCCTGTCTGTCCGAATACATATGGTAAATACGGTAGATAAAAAAAAGATATACACTTTATGTTGTAATTGTGTGTTTTGTTGTTTAATTCTGATGTTACCTCTATGTAACTAGTGCCAGTAACCTCGAATGAAAAAATATAAAACTTGCAACAATTTCTGAAGCAAATTGAACTTATCAGCAGAAAGGCATGGAATCCTTGATTCTATCAAAAATGAAATGGAGACTACGGAAACTGCTGGTGTTACAGAAATGTATGAAATTATTTTGCAAATGTGTCGTTATATTACTCTAGGTAATATTTTCAGCAGATGACATTTAAAATATTTTTCTTATTTTTTCCTAGAAAACAGGTTTTGACATTTCATGCAAATTGGAGACAATCAGATCCAGTTTTCTGGGAAAAATAAGAAAAAACATTAGGAAAACACACCTATTCAAATATGTAGAAAATTTCACCTCTAAAAACTGAAAATTTTCAGATAAAAAAACTGTAATATTTTTCATACATTTGCTCAAAACATAGATTATGGGTACTCTTTAGAACCACCTTGGTGAGGCAGTTCTAATGAGTACCCACAATCTATGTTTTTAGCAAAATAAGAAAAAATAATGTATACCCCTGTAAACCCAAGTTTTACTATATAAAAATGGGGTTTAAGGGGGTCAAAACTATATAGGCACGTTTTCCTATTGATGTCATTAATTTGTTGTCTGTTGAATTAGCCCAGAGAGAGGGTGATAAAGATTGATATTATACATGAACCATTCTGTCTTATCCCTCAAAACTCAAGATAACTGAGTAGAATCTCTATTTTCAGCCTAATACTAGTTAATTCCCTTGTACCTTCTGTTCAGGTGAAGGCTTTGTTGTTTTGTTTTGTTTTAATAATTTTTTGTCTGTTGATTTTAATTGTGTGGTCATTGTCAGAGGTTTGTTTCATAAACAAAAAGCTCAAAGGTCAGCTTCTTATTCAGAGGGAAATTGCATACGAGGTCCAATTTTATAAATTCTAGTAAGTCAGTATCATTATGTCTCCCCCTGACAGGGGGGGAAATATCTGTTCAAGATATTTTCATGAAACTTCATAGAAATATAAAGCATCATCAGACGACATGCAGAACACAAGAACCATAACTCTTGTCCATACAGTTTTTGAGTAAGGCCTCTTTGAAATTCAACAAAGGTAAATTTGTGTCTGCTCCATAACTTGAAAACCATTCAAGATATTTTCATGAAACTTTATAGAAATATAAAGCATCATCAGTCAACGTGCAGAACACAAGAATCATAACGCTTGTCTATATAGTTTTGGAGTTACTCCGCTTTGAAATGGGACTGGTAATTTCTTCTTCTTCTTCTTCTTATTATTATTATTAGGTCACCTGAGCTCTGTTCAGGATGAGCTATTGTGAACACTTTTCGTCCGTCGTCCGTCCGTCCGTTAACATTTTCAAACGACTTCTCCTCTGAAGCCGCTGAGCCAATTTTGCTCAAATTTCATATGTAGCCTCCTTAGGGTGGGGGAACGAAAAATTGGTAAAATGGTCGCGGTCCGTTGACCAAGATGGCCGCCACGCCCGTATATGGTAAAAACCTTTAAAAATCTTCTTCTCCAGAACCGAGAATGCCTTGGGGCTGAACCGTTGCAGGAATCATCGGGGATGGGAGGTCTACCAAAATTGCTAAAAGAATTGTCGTACGTTGACGTTTGACCTTTTTACGACAAGGTCAAGTTTGCTTCCCTATGCATTTGTATGGGAAAAACCTTTAAAAATCTTCTTCTCCAAAACCGAGCATGCCTTATGGCTGAATCTTTGCATATATCATCGGGAATGGGAGGGCTACCAAAATTGCTAAAATAATGGTCGTACATTGACATTTGATCTTTTTACGGTAAGGTCAATTTTGCTTCCTTATGCATTTGTATGGGAAAAATGTTCAGAATTTCAAACAACTTCTCCTCTGGAGCCTCTGGGCCAATTTTGCTCAAATTTCATATGGAGCCTCCTTAGGTAGAGGGAACAAAAGATTGCTAAAATGGTCACGGTTCGTTGACCAAGATGGCCGCCATGCCCATATATGGTAAAAACCTTTAAAAATCTTCTTCTCTAGAACCAAGGATGCTTTGGGGCTGAATCTTTGCATAAATCATCGGGAACAGGGGGTCTACCAAAATTGCTAAAATAATGGTCATACATTGACATTTGACCTTTTTACGGCAAGGTCAAGTTTGCTTCCTTATGCATTTGTATGGGAAAAAACATTGCATAAATCATCTGGAATGGGCGGTCTACCAAATTTGCTAAAATAATTGTCATACATTGATATTTAACCTTTTTACGGCGAGGTCAAGTTTGCTTCTGTATGCATTTGTATTGGCCCCATACATTTGTATGGAAAAAATGTTGATAATTTCAAATGGCTCTTCCTCTGAATCCTCCAGGCCAGTGTTGCTCAAATTTCATGTGGAGCCTCCATGGGCAGGAGAATGAAAGATAGCTAAAATGGGTATGGTCCATTGATCAAAATGGCTGTCATGCCCATATATGGTAAAAACCTTTAAAAATCTTCTTCTCCATAACCAAATAAGCCCTGGGTCCTAATCTTTGCACAAATTATGGGGGACAGGAGATCTACCAAAATTGCTAAAATGATGGTTCTACATGTATGTTGACATTTGACCTTTTTACCTCCAAGGTCAATTTTGCTTCCCCATTTGTATGGGCCATATACATTTATATTGAAAGTATCAAAGTGACTTGTAGATCAACAGTAGTTAAAATTGTTCTGATTGGAAGTCTAAGATGGCCATCATCTGGTTTATATTTATAATATTTCCATACCACTGTGCTGTTTACATGTATAAAATCATGATTCTTCAGAAACCACTTAGCAAATTTCCACCAAATTTCCCATTGATCCTTCTGTTGAAATGTGATTGATAGTTTATTCAAATGATCATGCTCCACTGACTGTCAAGCCCATATATTCTTCTTCAAAACTAAGAACTGCTCAAATGATGATATTTTCATTAGTTGCGATGATAGGATTGGAAAAATGATGCATAACATCTGCATGTCTGCAGTGGCTATGTCACTCAGGTGAGCGAATCGTGGCCCGTGGGCCTCTTGTTTTTATTATTGTATTTGTTTTGTGAATTTTCTTCTTCTTCATCTTCTTCTTTTCTTCTTTTTATTATTATGTGTTATTATTATTATTATTATTATTATTATTGAATTATAGTTTTCTGTGTGATTGTATACAACCTCAATCTCATGTAAATGTACATAATTTTCATAATTTCATACTGCTCCACAAGCAGGACAGTCAAAGGAATATTTATCTTGAAATCTAAAAAATATTGGTAATTGTCTGAGATAGGTACCTTGTTAAAATGTATTTTCAGAAATGCCAAACCATTATCTTGATTTAATGAAGTTTTGTTAGATAGGTAGGCAGTAGCGTAAGGCAAAGTTGGCAAACAGAATTTGATTTTAACTCAGAGAGCGCCAAGTAAAATTTGTAGCAGACGACATTCTATTTTTGTTTTTAAAATAAGTAGACATTTCATGTGAGACAATTCATATATACTAACCATGTTTATATCAATACATGAACAAATCCATTTGACTACCTGGTAATGTGTCCAAAAAGAACTGGCTAAATAGCAAACAATAAAGACCCTCATTAAACCGTTTCTTAAGTCTTAAAGCACCAATCACAACTACAGCGGACGACACTAATTTTTTCATGTGTTTGTGTATTTTTCAGAGCAAATAAGATGACATTACATGTGAATCGTTTGCTGATTCACATGAAATGTCTTATTGTCTCTCCAAAAAATAGTAAAAAAAAAGATGAGAATGTCGTATGATGAAAATTTGCTTGGTGCTCCAAGGGTTAAAGTCAGTGATATGGGTCTACACTGTTTGCTTGACTGACTGTTTGGGTAAATAATAGCCATTTACCTCCCAATTATAACGTAAAAGCCACATAAGAGACCATCTACAATTACATTTGTGATGTCATTCCAAATACAATCGACGTCATTCAATATTCATCTTATTGATGTTACCATGTACCTCATCACGAAAACATACCTATATATTTTTGACCCCCTTAACCCCCAATTTTATATAGTGAAACTGGGGTTTACAGCGGTATACATTATTTTACTTAGTTTTGCTCATAAACATAGATTGTGGGTACTCGTTAGAACCGCATCCCAGGCGGTTCTAACGAGTACCCACAATCTATGTTTGGAGTAGAAATATGAAAAATAGCAGAATTCTTTATCTGAAAATTTTCAGTTTTTGGAGGTGAAATTTTCAATATATTTGTATAGGCGTGTTTTTGTAATGTATGTACCTAGCAAAGACTCATATCAGCCTGCACATATTGGCAGTCTGACCAATGCTTTGTCAATATATGCGCAGGCATATGGCATAAGGACCCTTTTATTGCATAAGGCATCAGATTGCGTCTTTCAGTTAGTACATTGCATCTTTTTAGATATTTTATATATTCAGTAATTTAGATATCTTGATGTACAAAATTTTGAAACTGTTTACCCAGAAATGTATTTTCATCTAATTCTCAAAACATATTAAAATGCTTATTATTTGATGCCTTATGCGTTTGAAAAAATCGCGCGTGTGCGTGCGTGCGTGCATGTGTGTGTGTATGTGTACAGTTTCAAACAAACTACAGTGCCTCAGGCGAAAATCGGTATTGAAGGTTTGCCAAAATAATTTATATAATTCTGCGTTTGACAAATTTTGCCAACACCATTTGCAAGCTACTTTACCCTTTGCCACCCTCTGCGCAAATTATTTCAGCGAAGACAAACTGACGATACTTTTTTCTTGTTCCTCCCTCAACCCCCCCCCCCTCCCCCCACCCCCCACTGACCCACCCCCACACACACACACCGGAAACAGTTTTTTTTCGCATTTCATGCAGATTGCCTGTCTCCTTACGAGAATGAGTCTATAAGGAGACAATTTGCATGAAAAGTGAAAGCTGATTTTCTGGGGAAAAAAATATTATAAATATTTCAAAATGTCTTTTTCTGAAAGTTTTACCCAGCACGCTAAGTGTTTAACTTGTATTATTACTCACATGATATCACGAGACATAGCATTCTCCGTCAGAAGAAAGACGGAGTGATAAACTGGCGGAACCCTCTTTACATACATTACGCATGTGCGTAACGAAAATCTTTGCAATAAAAATATCATCTAGTAACATAAAATATGTTCCTCCGTAATCATAATGGCTGATCTCAAAGGAAAGAGTTTGCTTCCTCTGGGAGAAAATGCATTCTTTAACCCATTTATGCCGAGTGGATTCTTCTACCTAAACAGTTGGACCAGTCCATTTCCAGTAAAAGGGGCGTCTGGTAAGTGTTTATTATTACCATGCTTTACAGAAATTCCTGTACTTAATGCAAACAGTGTAGACTCTGTTCTGCGGCGTCTGATCTGGGTCTGCACTGTTTGCCAATGTCTCTTTTATGGGACGCCAGGTTTAAATGGGTTGAGTAGCCGTCCATTTTGGCAATGATACTAGAGAGAGACTTTTTAGATTTTTCCCCTTTATGCGCGTAAAAATAACTCCCTTCTGACTAAGCATTTTCGCACATCTCTTTCAATAATGATCAGCTTGAGCTCCGAAGATAGGTGTCTGAATGTGTTCTTTTAGGAACATGCCATTGTTTTTATTCTTTTCCTAAAAGAGTAGACTCTTTCAAGAAAAAAAATCATGTATTAGAGAGGCTAGTTCTCTTTGCTAGTGTAATGTCACAACTAAAAAAAACTAAGTTGAAAAAAAAGCAAAAAGTTGAAAAAAGATAATGGCAGGATTACCCCAAAACCACACGCACATCTTCAGACCATGTAGAACAAGTAAGCATAGTTTCTAAATGATCAGTGGAAAAGTCTAGGAGGAGTTGCGCCCACCAAATATCTATTCTAATACTTTCCGGACCTGGAAAAAACTAAGTGAAAAAAGTGGGAAAAAGTTGATAAAAAAATAATAGGAGGATAACCCCAAAACCACATGCACAGCTGCAGACTATGTAGAACAAGTATGCTTAGTTTCAAAATGATCGGTGGGAAACTCTAGGAGGAGTTGCGCCCACATGGATCCTATTTTAATACTAATCAAACCTAGAAAAAAACTAAGTTGAAAAAGTAGGGGGGGGGGGGGGGAATGATAAAAAAAAATAAAGGGACGATAACCCCAAAACCACATGCACATCTACAGACGATGTAGAACAAGTGCCAATAGTTTCAAAATGATCGGTGGAAAACTCTAGGAGGAGTTGCGTCCACAAGGTATCTATTATCCAACCTTGAAAAACTAAGTAGAAAAAAGTTGATAAAAATAACGGGAGGACAAATCCAAAACCACATGCACATCTACAGATCATGTAGAACAAGTATGCATAGTTTCAAAATAATGGTGGAAAACTCTAGGAAGAGTTGCTCTGACAAGGTATCTATTTTAATAGTAATCCGACCTGGAAAAAAAAAACTAAGTAGAAAAGTTGATAAAAAATAATGGAATGATAACCCCAAAACCAGATGCACATCTTCAGACCATGACAAAAAACACCTGCAAAGTTTCAAAATGATCGGTTAAAAACTAAGAGGAGTAGCGTCCACAAGCTACCCATCTTATTGTGTCTACGGACGGACGGAATCTCGGGCGGAAGGACGGACGGACGAACCCATTTTAATAGTCCCCTTCGACTAACGTCGGGGGACAAAAATACTTCCAACTAAGAGTGTTTACCCATCCTCATTACGAAAACATGCCTATTCAAACATACAGAAAATTTTACCACCAAAAAACTAAAAAAAAAATCAGTGAAAAAGTCTGATATTTTTCATAGTTCTGCTCAAAACATAGATTGTGTGGGTACTCGTTAGAACCGCCTCGACGAGGTGGTTCTAACGAGTACCCAAAATCTATGTTTTTGAGCAGAAATAAAAAAAAATAATGTATACCCCTGTAAACCAGTTTTACTATGTAAAAGTGGGGCTTAAGGGGGTCAAAATTATATAGGTATGTTTTCGTGATGTTTGAGGGGACTCGAACGGATACAGTTGGTATATTTTTCGCCATTTCCGCTAAGGGAGACAACATTTGTGGTTCCGTTTTTTGGTTCTCTCTACTGCACGTCTTCTCTTCTGAAATGTGGTATACTCTGTGAGAAAAGAATTTGCTCACTTACGGAGTAACTGTTTTCCTTGTAGTGTAGACCCCTTTTCAGAAGGGAACATAACAATTTTGACTGTGTAATCTTCCCTAAATATTACGAAAACATGCCTATATAATTTTGACGCCCTTAAATCCCACTTTTATAAAGTAAAACTAGGATTTACAGGGGTATACATTATATTTCTTATTTCTGCTTAAAAACATAGATTGTTGGGTACTCACGAGTACCCACAATCTATGTTTTGAGCAGAAATATGAAAAAAAAATATCAGATTTTTTTTTACCTGAAAATTTTCATTTTTTTTTTTTTTTTTTTTTTTTGGTGGCAGAATTTTCAGTATATTTGAATAGGCTTGTTTTCATAATGAAGTGTATTGACTCCCTTCATATAGTCTAGCAGCTGATCGTTGAAGTGAAATTCTCTTTGCTTTTGAAGTCATTCAGAAGCAAAGAAACAAAATCTATTTCAAAGGAGACATTGTGTATTTGTTTGTTCAGAGCAGTGACAGAAGCCACATGTTTAAAGTAACTAATTCTATGGTGACGAAGAAATTCACATGGAGAAGGAATTGTTATTAGTTCTCTCAGTAGACCAATTTAAGGAGGATTAATAGTTTTACGGGGATAATACGGTGACTGCACACTCCGACATCTTGATTCGACAGCTCCATGCGCCTGCACCCCGCCCCTCTCCCCGGGAGAGTAATAGAATAATGGTAGAGAGGGAGTCTCGTTTCATCATAAATCACAGATCTGATTCGTCGCACGGTCGTCCTATTGTATACGACACGCTTAATAGCTATCGTTGGGCAACGCCAAACGAAAGCGGGTCTATCATAAAGCATGTGCGAACAGCGCAGTCTTGTGCTAGTCTACCCATTGCACAATGTGATCAGATGCTACGCAGTTCGTTAATACATTGTCCCGACCAAACCTATATAGCGAATGGCGTAGGTCCTGATCGGACCGCGCAGATGCGCGGGACGATCTGTACCTTCGTCATTCGCATATGAAGAAATACCCTTTTCTCATGACACGATCTAGTCAGATTTGCCATTCATTGTATGTGGAAGACGCTTCTATTGACACTGGATCATATGCCTGCATAAAAAAGTTTAAAGGTTAAATTTGTAGAAATATTAGTTCATTCCCTGCTTTCCGTCTCGGCAATTAAAATTATATTTCTTACTATAGTCTAGTTCATCGTTTTTTGAATATAAATTCCAGGTTCTTGTGCAAAAAAAAAAATAAAAAAAATGTATGCGTTTCACACCATTAAATAAAGCACTTGTAAAAGAAAGAAAAAAATATTTTGAATATATATTTATTTCTTTTGGAAGCCCTGGAGGGACTTTAACTTCACGATTTCTGACTTCTAACTTCCGACTTCTAACGTCTTACCTCCGACTTCATGACTTCTGACTTCACGGCTTCTTCTAACTTCACGACCTCTTACTTCTGACCTCATGATTTCTTACTTCTAATTTCATGACTTCCTACTTCTAACTTCTTACTTTATGACTTCTAACTTCCACTTCGAACATTTTACTTCTGACTTCTTACTTCTAACTTCCATCTTATAACTTCCGACTTCTAACTTCTTTATTCCGACTTCTAACTTCTTACTCCCAACTTACGACATCCTTCTTCAAAATCATGGAAGCCGTCATCTTGAATGAGGATTGAAGTTGAAGTTTACAGGTTTTGAAGTCAGTAGTTGATAGTCAGAAGTCATGAAGTAAGAAGTCATGAAGTAAGAAGTTTACAGGTTGGAAGTTAGAAATCGGAAGTTAAAAGTAAGAAGTTGAAAGTTAGAAGTCAGAAGTCATGAAGTTAGAAGTCGGAAGTAAATTTATGGTAAAATTCTTGCTAAAAGCCAGTCCACCCCGGGACTAGTTTTTGTTTCCTGGACCAGTCTGCTCTCTGTTGCAAAACTCAGCCTGTATCTTTTTCATGGTAAAAGGTACAGCTAAATTCAAAGGTAAAGTATCATTGACAGTAGAGCCAGGATATTAGAAAACTAAAGTTTGAGGTTGATGTGGCTCTAATTTATGCAAAACATTTTGGCGGGAAATTAATACCCCGGCACATCAACGGTACTGCCAGGACTCATCGGGGGTTAAATTACGGCACTTAAGCCCCGCTATGTCCCCGCTATCCTACGGGACCGGAGTTTCAAATGCATAACTTCACTTTCAGCACAATTTCCTATCAGCTTTTAGAATCTAGTAAAATCACAGCATACAATTAGGTGTGGGGGGGCGGGGGGCGGGGTGGGGTGACCACACCATTATAATGCCTATGAACATTTCTTTGTTGTTTTTTGTTGTTTTTTTTGTTTTTCTGATTGCTTTGTTATGTAATTTTGATTGATATGTGGGAAACTTAACTATAAAAATGTCATTTCTAGCATATACAGTGCACCTGGCTTAAACATTTTATTATTACTGACCAAAAATAAGGCCTGATGACAGAATGGGATGCACAACTATACATTATGCAGCTTTATGTCGTTTTATGCTGCTTTATGTTGTTGTTTTTTTGTTTTGTTTTTGTGAATATGTTTACACAGGAGTACCTGTATGCTTTAAGACCGTTTGCATGAAATGTGAAAGACTGTTTTCCCTCTTTTTTATGTCCGTTTTGTAAAGAATTTTATAGAAATGACTGTTTAATTAGACAAAACATTTTCTTTCCTTTTTTTGTGAATAAATCTGCATGTATCTTGGCCATACGTGAGTCACTAAGCTGAAAATCTTCATGACTTCTGTCTATTGTTGGTGCGCAAAAAATATTTATACCCCTTCCCTTCCCCCGTCCGCGCAAACTGCGTTTATGGTGGGGTATACTATTGTCACGTCCGTCCGTCCGTCCGTCTGTCCGTATGTCCGTCCACTTTGTTTTTTCTAATATCTTGAAAACACAACGATGGATTATTATCAATTTATGCAGACACATCAATAAGGTGTACCTATATAAGAAAAAGGAAGGGCTAGGGCCAATTCTCTTATAGTTATTGCCCTTTGTAAAATTTCTTGACGCAGTAAAAACTTGTGTGCACACTTACTCTTTAACCAATGGCTGTAATTTGACCAAACTAGCACAGATACATTATTAGGGCAGGGGAAACGAAGTAATTATATTTCGGTGACATTGACCTTATTTGTAAGGTCACTACATTATAAAGACTCCAAAAGTGAGCCTTATGTGCACTCTGTCTCATGAATCAATTTGATCAACCTAATAAAGATACATCATTATGATGGGGGGACGAAATAATTAGATTTTGGTGACTTTGACCTTATTTTCAAGGTCACTACATTGTAAAGACTCTGAAAATGAGTCTTGTATGTACACCTTTTACTAATATCTTGAAAATGTAGCAACGGATGTTCATCAATTCATGCAGACACATTTATATCAATAAGGTGAACCTACATAACAAAAAGTAAGGGCTAGGGGCCTATTAGAGTTATTGCCCTTTGTAAAATTTCTTGATGCAGTAAAAGAGCTTTTGTGCCCATTATCTTTTTAACCAATGGCTGGAATTTGACCAAACTAATATAGATAATCACTACGACGGGAGAAAGAAGTGATTGCATTTTTGTGACTTTGACCTTATTTTCAAGGTCACTACATTGTACGAGGGTCCTGCAAAAAGTTTTGTCACTGGGTTCGGATTACTTCAGTGCTATGTTTTATCAAACATATTTTTATTACAAACCTTCAAAGTATTCCCCCTTTACTGAAACACATTTTTGTAACCTTTTTACCCAGTCGCGAAAAGCAGATAAATAGTCTTCTTTTGGTATCTGTTGGAGATACTGATAAATATTGCTGCCAAGAGATTTCTAGACGTATACTTATTTCCAGAAAGCATTTTCTTAAGCCTTGGAAATAAAAAGAGGTCACAGGGACTCAGGTCAGGTGAATAAGGTGGATGGTTTAAAACTTTCACCTTTTCAGAAGCCAAAAAAAAAGACTTAACAACCTCACACTTATGAGAGGAGGCTTTGTCATGTAAAAGGTGGACTCCTGACCATCATTTGCTTGGTCGTTTCTTATTGTAAAACTCTTTCATTTTCTTCAGTACAGAATTCTTGTAGAATCGGTCAGTGACTGTATGACCAAATGGACAAGGCACTTGAACGACTGGCCCACTTGAATTAAAGAAAATTGCGTACAACATTTTTTTCGAACTTATGGTTCTCTTGGCAATACATGGGCGTTTTTTATCTTATCGCTTCCATTGCTTATTATCAGCCCTTCTTTGTGGCAAAACATGTGCACCCAGGTTTCATCACCTGTTAGCAAGTTAGAAATAACCCGACTATTACAGCCTTTGTATGTTTTCAAAAGTTCCCGGGCACATTTAAGGCGTTGTGTCTTTTGCTCCTCAGTGAGCAAATGAGGTACCCACCTAGCGCAAACCTTTCTCAGGTCCAAACGCTTTTTCAGAATTGTTTGCACACTGCCTTCTGATATGCCAGTACAACTAGCTATATCTTTGACAGACAATCAAGCATCCTGTTCAACCATAATCTTTACAGCAGCGATGTTAGCCTTAGTAACAGAGGTTTTAGGCCTTCCAGGACGGGTACACCTTCAACAGAAAATTTTTCAGCTTTAAAAGCTTTAACCCACCTAAAAACTGTGCGCATTGAAATGGTCTGAGGTCCATATATACCACACAATTCATTAAATATCTGCTTTGAATCTATATTAAGCTTAATGCGGCATATTAAGCCTAATATACTACGAATTTCAGTCTTCTGGTCCATGTTCTAATGTAACAAGTAAATTGGTCAGTGTATATGACTGCATCTATTTCAATTTGAAATAACTCGGTCAGTTGGAAAGCAGTTTGCACGAAATAAATGGGTATCGTTAGCTATTCAACACATCATTCAAGTGCAATGAAGCATTTTAAAATATACCTGGGATAAAACTAAGTAAGCCTGTTAGTGACAGAACTTTTTGCACGACCCTCGTAAAGACTCTAAAAGTGAGCCTTGTGTGCACTCTTATTCCTAATATCTTAAAAATGCGCAGCAATGGATGTTAATCAATTAATGCAGACTTATTGATATCAATAAGGTGTATCCACATAAGAAAAAGAAAGGGCTAGAGCCAATTCTGTTAGAGTTATTGCCCTTTGTAAACTTTTTAATGCAATTTAAAAAAAAAAAACACTGTATCTCTTTATCTAATGGCTGCAGTTCGACCAAATTATTACAGATACATCATTACGACCGACCGGGGAAAAGATGTGATTTGATTTTGGTGGCCCTGACCTAATTTTGAAGTTCACTACATTGTGAAGACTCTAAAAGTGAGCCTTGTGTGCACTTTTTTCCCTAATGTCTTGAAAACGCAGAGATGGATATTCATCAATGTATGCAGAAACATTGATATCAGTAAGGTGTTCCTACATAAGAAAAAGTAAGGGCTCGGGGCAAATTGTCTTAGAGTCACGGCCCTTTGTACTTTTTCTTAATGCAGTAAAAAGCTTGTGTGCACACTATCTCTTTAACCAAATTTGGAATTTGACCAAACTAGCACAGATACATTATTAGGACAGGGGAAAGAAGTAATTATATTTTGGTGACATTGACCGTTTTTTGCAAGGTCATTACATTATAAAGACTCCAAAACTGAGAGACTTATGTGCACTCTATCTCATGAATCTATGGATGGGATTTGACCAAAATAGTTTAGATACATCATTAGGATTGCCGGGGAAAAGAAGTGTTTAGATTTTGGTGACCTTTATCTTATTCCAAGGTCACTTCAGCACTTTGAAACTCAAATTTTTGATACAAAAAAGTTTGTGTTCAAACGACACTTTGTTACTCAATTGCATAGAGAAAAAAAGGCTTATAATCACACTATCGCTTTAACCAGTGGCTGGAATTTGACCAAAATTGGTTCTCATTATTCTACTTCGGTGAACAACAAATCAACGTCATCAATTTTGAACAATAAGTTGCCTTAAGCCAGTTTTCTGTACTGATCATTAAGAATAGTCAAATAAACATAACTGATTTCATATTTTGTATTGAACGTATTTTAGAGGGCTTCATGGAAGATTGGCATTGCCAGCCTCATGGAAGAGTGGCATTGCCAAATGAGTTACCCTCTTTAAATAAATACAACTTACTTACTTACTGCAATAACCTATACTGTATAAGTATAAAAATGTAATAGTTTAAATAGAGTACACTTTTCATAAATTGATATTATGCATTCAACGGACGTCAATGGTGGCGTCATCAAAAGTATGCCAAACTAAATTCGAGTCCTCTTTAACGCTTTTGATATTGGGTAAAAATTCAGCAGACGAAATTTTGAACTTTTTTTTATTATTATCATTAATTCTCCTCAGAAAAAAGGCTTTGACATTTCATTCAAACTGTCTCCTTAGAAGAAAATAGGCTTTGACATTTCATGCAAATTGTCTCCTTATTTTCTGGGAAAAATAAAGAAAAATATCAATTTGTCATCTGTTGAATTGCCCATAGAGTGGTAAAGGTTCATTTATATTTAAAAAAATAATAATAAAGAACAATATTTTGTGGTCGGAACTGTGATGTCAGATAATCCCAGGAGGCAGAAGCTGGAAAAATTAGAAACAGGATGAACATAATGTAACTGCTAGGGTTACCTGCATGTCCACGAGTGGAGGTTATGACGACATACAGGTATAGTATTTCCTCTGTTGTGACAGTGTTTGTATATGACGCCATTTCCGGGTTTGTTTGTTTTTTTGGGGGGTTTTTTGCAGGGTGTAGTCGTGTTTACTTACATGCTGTACATCGTTTAAATTTATTTCATCCCCTTCTGTACATTACGAAAACACGCCTATTCAAATTATATTGAAAATGTCACCACCCAAAACTGAAAGTTTTCAGATAAAAATTCTGATATTTTTCACATTTCTGCTCAAAACATAGATTGTTGGTACTCATTAGAACCGCCTCGCCGAGGCGGTTCTAACGAGTTCTCACAATCTATATTTTTGAGCAGAAATAAGGAAAATAATGTATACCCCTGTAAACCCCAGTTTTACTATATAAAAGTGGGGTTTAAGGGGGTCAACATTATATAGGCATGTTTTCGTGATGACTTTTAAGAACTTCACCGAATTCTTTTCAGTACATCAACTTTACTATTCTCAAGGCTAATTTAGCACAAACAATTTGATATTTTTTCTTATTTTTCCCAGAAAAAAAAACAAGGAAATGTCAAACTTATTTTATGGGAAAAAATAAGAAATACTTCAGAATATCGTCTGCAAGAATTTTTACTCGGCATGCTAAGCACTAAGTAAAACCAAACTGCAAGGCAAAGTGCTACAATTTGCCAAATTTTCGCTACCAGTAAAATACAAACTAATCAATGAAATATTTTGTACGAAGTGTGATTTCAGACAAACACAAAACTGGTTGTCAGAGGAAACGAAAATATCAGTTTAAGTAAGGGCTTCGTTTTGACACACAGACAGACCACAGTAATAAAATGTACCACAAAGAAGATTGAATAAGTCGAAGAGTCCGACAAAATACATGGTACGCCACTACCATGTGACATTAGAACAGATCCGAGCCATAAAATAGCCACAAAAAGAACATTATAACAGTTAGAGCAGAATTATGAAGATAATTGGCAATTTTCGGAGTCCAATTTTGATTTATGTTTCTGTCAGAGACGATGCACCTTCGCCGTACACTTTAATGAGACATGTCTTTCGAAAATAAGGAACAATTTGGCATTTGCATAAAATAATGACTGAACGTCAAAAGACAGTGAGAACTGAGCGAGACTCTAACATCCCAACTCTCTAAAGAGACGATTTCTATTGGCAAATCAGTCATTCTGTGTTCGTTTATTCATCACTGGAGATTGCGAAGGTGTGAGCTGTCCGTCATTCAGAAACAATGTAATTGTATCCAAAATAGGGGAAAATTCAGGCGTCTCAGAGGAATTCATGGTAAACAGACATCACTGGTAGGCTGAGTGTCATGTGCGTCCATTTTAACCTTTACCTCAATATGGGCAAATTCAGCAGACGGCAGATTGATGATGTTTTTCTTATTATTCCCAGAAAATAGGCTTTGATATATCATGCAAATTCATTACGAAAACATGCTTATTCAAATATACTGAAAATTATACCACCAATTTAAGAAATGAAAATTTTCAGATAAAAAAATCCGATATTTTTCATATTTTTGCTCAAAACATAGATTGTGGGTACTCGTTAGAACGCCCCACAACCTATGATTTTGAGCAGGAATAAAAAAAAATAATTTTTACTCCTGTAAACCCCAGTTTTATTATATAAAAGGGGTTGAATGGGATCAAAATTATATAGGCATGATTTCGTAGTGGTCTTCTTAGGAGACAATTTGTATGATATGTCAAAGCCTTTTTTTTTTCTTCTTTTTCTCGTTTTTTTTTTTTTTTTTTTTGTTTTTGTTTTTTTTTTTTTTTTTTTTTTGTTTTTCTGGGAAAATATTCCAAAATGTCGTCCGCTATATAGCGTTAAAGATGAAACATAAGAAATAATATAAAACACCCGGCATCCTGATAATTCGCTGTTCTTTCCTTTATCCATTTCCTTTATTCATCACGAAAACATACCTATATAATCTTGACACCCTTAAATATAGTAAAACTGGGTTAACATGGGTATACATTATTTTCCTTATTTCTGCTCGAAAACATAGATTGTGGGTACTCGTTAGAACCGCCTCGGCGTGTTTTCGTAATGTTGCTTTTTACGTTTTACGTTTTAAGAAAACGTGACGGCCTTGAATTAATGAACATTGTACCCATTTTCCTTTCATTCAGTACTTTTCACTTGATCTGAAACGATTTTATTTGTACAAACAGAACATATATGTATAACAATGTATAACTCATTACGAAAACAAGCCTATTCAAGTACACTGAAAAATTTACCACCAAAAACAGAAATTTTTCAGATAAAAAAAACTCTGATATTTTTTCAAATTCTGCTCAAAGCACAGATTATGGGTACTCGTTAGAACCGCTTTGTCGAGGCGGTTTTAACGAGTATCCACAATCTATGTTTTTGAGCATAAAAATGAGAAAAACTCATGTATACCCCTGTAAACCCCAGTTTTACTATATAAAAGTGGGATTTAAGGGGGTCAACATTATATACGCATGTTTTCGTGATGACAACAGCCCAGCTAGCATTCTATGTAAATCTACATCGGGCCGTCATCGGCCCGTTAGCTACCCTGACGGGCCGAAGACGGCCCGATATAGATTTATGTAGAATACTGACTGGGAGGGCAAGTATTTACGTTCTTCCCGCCCTGTACATCACGAAAACATGCCAATATAATTTTGACCCCCTTAAACCCCACTTTTATATAGTAAAACTGGGTTTTACAGGGGTATACATTATTTTTCTTATTTCTGCTCAAAAACATAGATTGTGGGTACTCGTTAGAACCGCCTTGCCGAGGCGGTTCTAACGAGTACCTACAATCTATGTTTAGAGAATGAAATATGAAAAATATCAGAGGTTTTTATCTGAAAATTTTTCAGTTTTTGGAGGTGAAATTTTCTACATATTTGCATAGGCGTGTTTTCGTAATGTACTTCTAGTGAAGAGCCGGAGGTAAGGTTAGCTTAGGGTTAGGTTTCAGCTAGGATTAGGTTTTGAGTTAATTAAGGCAGTTTTCGGTTTTGTTAGGGTTAGGGTTGGGTTAGAAGTAAGTCCAGGTTTAGTGGCTTACTGTAAGATCATGCATCTTATACAAATGTGATTCAGAATGATGTAGATTCTGAATGAGACGGAGTTTTGGCGAAATTATTATATGAGATCTTCCAAACTAACAGAGCTCTTTATCATTGACGACAAGAGGTGACAAATACGTACAGAAAACATGGAAAAGTACAACAGGAAATACAATCTATTTAGATAATGCTAAGGGAGTCAAACAGACCCTTTTGATATGCTGAGCAAGTTCCTGTATGAAATTGTGAATAAATATCTGAAATGTTTGCTTTTCCATTTGGTGCGCAAGTTTATGATCAGCATAAATCAAAAGGTTTGTTTTATTTTTGCACATCACAAACACACCGCACCAAATATGAATGGTTTCACCAACATTTTTTAAGACATCCGAAGGTTTCACAAAGACAGAACATATAAAACTGAATCTCCAAACAGGAATATTGTACATTCCTGGCTAAGCTGGAACTATTCTAGTCAGTTTTGTTTATTCCTTTTGGATACATTATATTAATCCTGGCTGAGCTGACTCTATTCTAGACATTTTTGTTTATCCCTTGTGGATACAGTGTATTGGGTCTAGGGATCCAGTAAGTTTTTTGTTTTGCCTTCAATTCAGTCTAATTCAATATTTTTATGGACACACATTTCCGGTTCTTGTGCAAAGATGATGCATTTTACAGTAAAACTTTTACCATTCATAGACATAAGACAAATATTTTGCATGTACTTTTATTGTTTCAAATTGTCTAGGAAATAATCAGAAAATCCTTAATACCATAGTTTTGTCGGACGCCATGTTGTTATTTTCGAATAACGCCACGTAAATTAACCTTGATGACACTGACGATTTTCTGTTTCTTCGCCAAACTATTAGCATAAAAATACAAAACGTCACAGAAAACAACCAGTTTTGAAGTCTATTTATAGCACTTTGTTTATGTAAATCACGATAGGGTCAAAAAGTTTAATGCTCTCAAAATGACAAACTGCTGAATTATAGTGAATATTATTACATCACGAAAACATGCCTATATAATATTGACCCCCTTAAACCCCACTTTTATATAGTAAATGGGGTTGACAGGGGTTTACATTATTTTTCTTATTTCTGCTCAAAAATATAGATTGTGGGTAGTCGTTAGAACTGCCTCGCCAAGGCAGTTCTAACGAGTACCAACAGTCTATGTTTTGAGCAGAAATATGAAAATTATCGGAGTTTTTTTTTTATCTGAAAATTCTCAGTTTTTGGAGGTGAAATTTTCTATTTATTTGAATAGGCGTGTTTTCGTAATTATTATTATTATTATTATTATTATTATTATTATTATTATTATCTCTCAGCTAAGTGTATGGAGATTGAAACTTTTATTCCCAGTGTTTATACTCCTGATTCGCCAGCAGTGACAGACACGGCAGCTTATCAAGAACTCGGTAAATAACATTTTCTGCATAGCAAAAAATGGTGTTCTGTTCAAGCTGTATCTAAATGGGACATCTCGTGTCGTAGTAGACTGGCTCCAGTCTTCAATGACTAAGTGTTTTTCTTATAATCTGTTTAATAATTCACTCAAATAAAACCAAAATAATATCATGGCTGTAAAGGCTGTTCACTAGTGACCAGCCTTTATAGTCATGATATTTTTTTTTTTTTTTTTTTTTAGTGGGTTATCAAACAGGATTATGAGAAAAATATTTAGTCACTGGAGACTGGAGCCAGTCTAGTATCGTAGTAGTTGCACGCTTGCGTACTTTTTTTTGCCACATAGTCGTTCGCTGACTTGTTTTGGAGAAAACTATGGTTTCGAGATTTGCTCTGATTAGAGTGTTGTAGATTCTTAGGTCGACGATAAGCTATCAGAGGTGTTTTTGTTTTTTTGTTTTTTTTTGTTTTTCTTTTCAGAAATACTTCTTTTCTAGTTTTCCGAGGAGGAACTTGCCTTCCAGTGATCTTAGGTAATGCTTCTATCACCAGGTAAGTCAGGCTGGTATGTGACCTCAAATGCATTATCGTGTTTTGGTGGATTTGGTTTGCAATGTAGCAGCTCTTATCTGTTCTTATTTTCAGTGTAGCATTTTTTTTTCTAGGGATTCATTACATTCGCGCGTCTTTTTTTAAGTGTCATTACGAAAAGACGCTTATTCAAATATATTAAAAATTTCACCACCAAAAACTGAAAGTTTTCAGATAGAAATTCTGATATTTTTCATATTTCTGCTCAAAACATAGATTGTGGGTACTCGTTAGAACCGCCTCGCTGAGGCGGTTCTAACGAGTACACACAATCTATGTTTTTGGAGCAGAAATAAGAAAAATAATGTATATCCTGTAAACCCAAGTTTTGCTATATAAAAGTGGGGTTTAAGTGGGTCAAAATCATATAGGTATGTTTTCGTGATGAATAGCTATTCGGACGCTCTCCACTTAAAGTTTGTTATCAAAACACATACGCTTTAACCTTAAAGCTAGTCTGGGTCTAGATTGTTTACTCAGGTCTGTTTGTCCGAATGCTTAGGGTTCTTACGGTATAATTCGTGCAAATCATGATTTAAAAGAAAAAAAAGAAAAATACAAATGTATACAGCAGAAAAAGAAATAACACACCACATCTGATGAAAAGAAGTTCATCCCAGTGATGGCACGATTGATGGCATTCGTCACAGTAATAGCACAGGGGAAGGGAGCATTTATTCTTAGGAGACTTCAGAAATCAGATATTTCAAAATTGATAAATATTTAAATAATAAGAGCATTTAAGAACATTATGGTTTATCTGACCCTCGCCCCTGAGTAATTACCCGCAATTGTCTGACTGAAAATCATGGAAATATGACACAAATCAAGAAGCTATGATATCAATCAATTTGATTGGTGATCTGATATCACGTGTCTGTTTGATAATTGTGTTGGATCCCGTCGTTTTGGCAAGACGAATTTCGGAATTATGTAGACTGAGGAAGATTAAACTTCAGAGACTGAAAATCTTTGTCGCTTAGCATGTTGAGACGAAAATTGATCTTTTTTTTTTTTTTTTTTTTTTTTTTTTTTCTCTTCTTTCTTTCTTCGTAATCCCATTAATATCATATATTACAAACTACATTCATGTCCAGTATTGTGTTTGAAATCAGTACACGTAAACGTACTGACGAAACCAAGTTATTTATATATAAAGCGCAATTTGTGGAAGTTCTTTTGTGGAATGAATGATGGATGGATTCACCGAAAAGAGAGTACATCTGGGTGGTCTTCTGAGTATGTTTCTATATCAGACTCCGTGCATTTCACATACACGGTGTTGGGTCATTGCTAAACAAACCGGAACACTCATTGGACGGCATAAATGCATAGGATGAGCTGCTTGTATGTAAATGTCAGTCTATGGAAAACAAGCGGTCTATCCAAATATTCAGACGCCTAAACTCTTAACCCTTAAAGCACCAGTCACAACTATTGTCGTCTGCTTTGTCATCTGCTTGTGATTTTAAAAGTCATTTTTGCAAACAGTGTGGACCCAGATCAGACTGCTCCTGAGGAGCAGTCTGATCAGGGTCCACACTGTTTGCCTGTATGCAAACATAGGTTTGAAAAGTCTGCAAGAATATTCAGCAGACGACATAAACAGACGACATTTTCAGATGCATTTTTTCTTGGCGCTTTAAGGGTTAACCATACCTCTACCAGCTAAGAGAAGGTAAAATTAATTGCGCCACTTATGTCACAATTTATATTTGTCGTCTACTTTATTTCAGGAAACGCCCAAACAGATTTAGTGGAGACATGCTTTTACAATTTTATCCACAAATGCGCAGTTTTGCAAAATCATTTCAATATATTACTAAAGCACAAAGGTAAACCCACAGTTTGCTGTTTTTAGCATAAAAATATATACGTTTGACAAATTATGCTATATTGTTATATCACATTGCCACCTGTGTACATGTTAAAACACAATACTTTGTATATGGTATCGTTTTGTTACAAACAAATAGACAAATAATATAATGTTTATTCTGTAAACTGTAAGTCTACAGCTCAGTTCCAGAAATCCACAAATCTGCGGGTTTTTTCCTTTGAATATTTTAACCCCAAAACATCATGGATACCAATGGCTTTTCTTAGACATTTTTTCTTTTGCACGGCGCATCCTATAGAAAATGAATATACAAATATCATTCTTGTGCATTTTCCTCTTTATTTGTCTTTCTATCTGTACACGCATTCTTATAATATTTATCCTGATTTTGTTTTTTTTTTGTTACTTTGTGACGTCTAAAATGTGATGGAATGGCAAGCAGCGTAGACTATCATATAAACGCTTCTTCAGGAAAAGTGCGACCTGGGTCTACATTGCTTGGCTCAGAAATATTTGTCCGAATATGTAAGGTAAATATGTTATCAGAGTTCACCGCGGTAATGTGACTGCTGATTCACTGGATACACCATCAGAGAAGGCAACGGTTGTAGAAGTGCAGGAAAGCAAACAGGGAGTCACAAAAATTATCTCCCTTTTACAATTTGACGGAAAATGTACCGTCTATCAATTTACCTTAAAACATGGTTTCGCAATAAAAGCAGACGAGACTACTCTGTAATTAACTTCAAACTGTCTTTTCGAAATTTCTTCTCCTTCCTGCTTGAGAAATTTATATGGGCCGGCACACGAAAAAGGGACCTTATGGGTTTCCCGTTTGTGGTTCTTCAAATGCGCAGTCCCCTATTTGGACTACAGACATGCGTGTTTTTCCTGAAGCTTCCTCGAGGTCCCCATTAAATGTCTGCGAACAGCAAAGGCGCTTATGCGCAGGCTTACCTGAGCCTTTGCTGGTCGTCTATATAAGTATCCTTTTCTCATGTACTGGCTCATATATGTAAGGTCGAGAAGAGAGAATAATTTATGTTGTAGAAATGTTTGTAGGAAATAAAGCAATGATGTCCGGAAAATGTTTTAATGGACAGGATGCACGAGGATTGTTGTGCCGGTAACATCAAAGTGGTACGTCGGCAACTTCAAAGGCTTCCTTGATGGAAATATTTCAGAAGTCGTTTACCCAAGCTGTAAAAGAAAAGAAATAATGTTAACGTATATTTTCTTAACCTTTACCACTCCCTGGGATAATTCAGCGGACGAATATTGACGATACTTTTTCTTAGTTTTCACCTCGGACCCATCAATACCGGTATTGACCGGTATTGAAGGGTCCGAGGTTTTCACAGAAAATTGGCTTTGACAAATTTTCTACTTAGGAGAAAATTTGCATGATATGTCAAGCCTATTTTCTGGAAAAAATAAAATATATTTCAAAACATCGTCTGCAAAACTTTTCCCCAGCATGCAGAGAGTACATTTTTGTAAATAGAGATTGAACTTAGTCCCAATATACACTGGACTAATAACTACGATACAGGTATTTTATTTACTGGAAATATATTGTCTTGGCTGAGTTTTCATAATTTTGTATGATAAAGTTTAAATGCTCATATTTCAATTTATTCTCCAAATATCTGAGATATGTTTTTAAAAAGCAATAGTTCAATATATCACCTTTAAACTGCAGCATTATATTTAAGGAAAATCAAACAGTTTTTGTAAGCATCAACAAGAAACTTAGGTACCCATTTTAGCTATTTTCGGCACTGTTAGCAGAAAATCGTCAGAAACTCACCCAAAATGATGGTATAACTTCAGTTCTATAAATTGTGACTTAACATTTTCAACCAAACCTATTAAAACAATTTATTACAACTTCAGTTATTATCCAAAAGCATTTTTAATGACCATAGTGCTGCAAAATTGCCCTAAAATAAAGCCAAGACAACATATTTTGGCAGTTGCGTTAATGACAAGTCCGGGTATTAGTAGGTCCGAGGTTTAGAAAAGGATTCTTCTTTATACGAGGGTCGTGCAAAAAGTTCTGTCACTAATAGGCTTCCTTTTTTTTATCCCAGGTATATTTTAAAATGCTTCACTGCACTTGAATGGTGTGTTGAATAGCTAACGATACCCGTTTATTTTGTGCAAATTGCTTTCCAACTGACCGAGTTATTTCAAATTGAAATAGATGCAGTCATATACACTGACCAATTTACTTGTTACATTGGATCATGGACCAAGCAAAGGATGGTCAGGAGTTCACCTTTTACATGACAATGCCTCCTCTCATAAGTGCGAGGTTGTTAAGTCTTTTTTGGCTTCTGAAAAGGAGAAAGTTTTAAACCATCCACCTTATTCACCTGACCTGAGTCCCTGTGACTTCTTTTTATTTCCAAGGCTTAAGAAAATACTTTCTGCCGGGAAATAAGTATACGTCGAAGTTCTCTTGGCAGCGCTATTTATCAGTGTCTCCAACAGGTACCAAAAGAAGACTATTTATCTGCTTTTCGCGACTGGGTAAAAAGGTTACAAAATTGTGTTTCAGTAAAGAGGGAATACTTTGAAGGTTTGTAATAAAAATATGTTTGATAAGACGTAGCACTGAAGAAATCCGAACCCAGTGACAAAACTTTTTCCTTGTACGGAAATGTATTGCTTTAGAACGAAGCAAATGTACTCAGGTACCTTTATTGCACTTGAGTCAACTCAAAGGAAATTACATTATAAGACTTTTGGCAAACATTTGCGGAAACGAGTTTTCGACAGTTGTTCTCTTGATTCTTGCATCAAATTTAAATGCTGACTGATTTCACCTCTATTACTTTTGAAGCGGTATTTACATTGTGTAATAGAAGTGAATTTTAACTCCATTTTTCTCCTTCATAATATATTTTTCTATAATTATTAAAACTCCTTTGCTTCGTGATCCTTAAATACAAATCTAAGCAGGTGACATTTATAAGTTTCTCTTTTTCTGTTAGCACAGCACTTGCCATCTTCTGGTGATGATTACTCCTTTCATTTCAAATACAGAAGTTTAGAAATCTGGCTTGAAAATGCAAAGTTCAGTTTGATGGATTATATGTCTATCCTGTGCATTAAAGTGAATTTTGTTTCTTGGAATGAAAACATGGTTCTTCGTCTAGTGTTAATGAAAGAATTGCGTGATTATTATCTGGTTAAAAGATAAACAAATAATATAGATAGAGGTAACATTGCGTGAATCTGAGCGGGAAAACCGCAAGACTGTAGCACGCAATTGTCAAATTTTACAATTCCATCGTAAGTGTGTGTCAAATGTATCGCAGAAGTATGCCAGAAGTGTATCAGAGAAGTAACTCTTTACTTATTTTCAAGCACTAGCGCACTAATAGTTTGATAGAAAATAATTTGATATAATTCCAGAATGAATAAGCTTTGCTTTCTTTCAAACTAGAAAAAAGAAAGTATTTATAATCGTTGGATTGAAATAAAGTTTCATAAAATAAATACATAAATAAAATAAATAATAATCATGATAAAAACATGCTTAACAAACGTGTTAATACGTAGAAAGTAATCGTATATTATCCTGTATATTGTCGATTGTGTTCATTACGAAAACACGCCTATTCAAATATATAGAAAATTTCACCTCCAAAATCTGAAAATTTTCAGATAAAAACTCAAATATCTTTTATATTTCTGCTCAAAACATAGATTGTGGGTACTTCTAATGTGTACCTACAATCTATGTTTTTGAGCAGAAATAATAAAGCTAATGTATACCCCTTTATACCCCAGTTTTACTATATAAAAGTGGGGTTTAAGGGGGTCAAAATTATATAGGTAGGTTTTCGTGATGTGAATATCACATGCATATTGTGAAGGAAAACAAAAACTAAAAACAAACAAACGCAATTCCTTGGTTTTCAAATACGTTTCTCTATATGTTCTATGGTTACGAAGGTGCGGCGCACTTTGGTTATCAAACGACAGCCATCATAATAATAATTAGGTCTATGTATATTGTGTAATTCAACCAGTTTATCTATTATCTGTTTATTTATGTATATTTATTAATTTATGTAACAGAATACCCTAGTACTGACGTACAATCTTTCATTTTGATATTAAAATATGGCACCAAATACAACAGCAAAGATGAATTGCTGTTGTTTTGTGACGTTGGCGCTCTTTCAAGATGACCTCATATACGGAATACTGTAATTTCATTAAGTCGGACTATTTCCTTGGTTATACGGTAACTGAAGTATACACTATTAAAGCAGAATGGATACACTTCCGGGGGAGACAACTCTGATGATTTGACGACCCCTTTTCAGAAGTGTCTTAGTGTGCAGGAACGCACAAAATTTGTACCGCTTATAAAAATGGCGAAAATGAACAAGCTTATCTGGGCCTCTTAAAGGTAGTATATACGAACAAATACAATCCGTCATCCTGTCCACAATCCTGAATTATAGTCGTATGATTTAGCAGTCATTTCAAGACTCAAGAAACAGAACCACGGCCAGAGACATCGGGACATCACACAGATACAAAATTGTTTGAATTCTTCGTTTGCCATATTCACGAAATTATTTTATTTTATTCGCACGATGGTCCAGTCGTTTACAAATATGTATAGATCATGGACGTGCATATATTTCTACGAGTAAACCGACTTTTCAAAATAAAAACCTTGCTCCTATTATTCCAGCTCGACGTCCTATAGGCGTTTCAGCATATGTAGGTCTTTATAAAAAAAATAAAAACGATAGCAGGATAGGTTGCTGTTTCATTACGAAAACACGCCTATTCAAATATACTGAAAATTTTACCACCAAAAAATGAAAATTTTCAGATAAAAAATTCTGATATTTTTCCTATTTCTGCTCAAAACATAGATTGTGGGTACTCGTTAGAACCGCCTCGGCGATGCGGTTCTAACGAGTACCACAATCTATGTTTCCGAGCAAAAATAAGGAAAATAATGTATACCCCTCTAAACCCCAGTTTTACTATATAAAAGTGGGGTTTAAGAGGGTCAAAATTATATAGGCGTGTTTTCGTGATGTACATTGCATGTTAGCTGCATTACTGTAAAATTCAGTGTATCTATAGAGAAATTAATACGTACTGTATTTGATGTAGCCTTGCCCAAGACTTAGAAATATACATATATATTTTTTTGGCTTATTGAGCCCTGTGGCTAGTCTATAGATAATATGGTCTGGGTCTCTAAATATATTTCAGAGACAATTACAGAAGAAAAGTTCACCCATAGACTAGCTAAACATTGAATCAAAAAGTAGAATGTAAATGAAAAAAAAAAATAATAATAAGTAAACAAAAAGTGACAAACATACTTATATATTGGCCTAGTAGCTAGGCTATATTTGATGGTAAACATCATTTACAAATTATAAAATATAAAGAAATTATCAGTTTTGTCGATGAATTTATTGATACGCCAACGTCTGCAGAGTGCGATTTCCGTTGTACTAATTATCAGTTAAGAGCCTGTCTGTCAAACTTAAAAAAATGCCCTGTGAGATTCTTTAATCTTGCATACTGGCGAGTCTGGCATGCTTTGTTTTAGGTGCAAAACATTTCTTACTATTTTCGCAGTAGCTTTAACCCATTTATGCCGAATGAACTCTTCTACCTCGTCTTTGGACCAGTCCATATCAAGTAGAAGAAGGTCTGGTTAGTTTTTATTCATTCCATGTTTTACAGAAATTTCTGTATTCCGTGCAAACAATGTAGACCCTGATCAGACGCCGCGTTCTGTGGCATCTGATCTGGGTCTGCATTGTTTGCCAATGTCCCCTTTATGAGACGCTAGGCATTAAATGGGTTAAATAAAATACTGACTTTATTCACCAGCTGTAACAACGGAAAGTGGTGAAATAATCAGTTTTTTCTTCCTTCTTCAGTAGCCCGACGATGAGTCGTGCCTCAGACTGATTGATAGGCCCTTCTACAAACTGTTTCAGAAGATTGGCACCTGGTTATTGCTGTTTGTGTTCGGGTCTATCGCGGTCCAACTTGTGTTTTTATTTGCTCTGGTTTCACTGAGATTGCCACTGAGCCCTCTATTTTGTTTCACTGCGTTTTTGTAACTATGTTTTACAGTGATATTTCCTGGTGCGGAAGACAATCCTACGCGGATTGGAACACATACGAGTTGTAATTTTGAGCTCCATCAGAATTAAGGGCGAGGTTGTAATCGTAAAAAAAAACTATGTTTAGGTCCCGTTCTATCCTCCCCGTTTCCCAAACAACACAACCCCAGTACTTGTTTTTGATGACCAAGACAGTTCTTTGTTACATTGTTTGTATATTGTATATCAGTTATTGCAACATTGCAACTGTGTCGTTGTGTCTGGTCATTGTTTGTTTCTAATTTGTTTCTTCAGTCCTTGCTTCGGGAAGGTATTGCTTTGTGACTTGTAATCTTGCCTGAGTACCTTCATATATTGTTGAAGACGGTTCGTGATTCCCGTAATTTACCTCATTACGTTAACAAGTACATATCAATGTAATGCACACCTCGTGTTCCCTTATAAAATATCTTAAATATCTAAGTTGAAGTAAAGTATACATAAGCTAAGCAAAGTTAATGGAATTGGACCTTGCCAATTACGTAGATAGTATTATAACTACTGATGTGTCATTTACAACTTAAAAGATAACAATGGTGAGGTGGCGACAGTCTCGGCACTACATGCTTTTGTAGCCGGCGGTATGGTGATGTACCCTACCATCTAAAAGAGACTGCATGGATATGTTTGGTTGTTTTTTCCATCATTTTATTACCAGAGAGACGACTATAAATTTAGACTGCACCACAAAAACATGCCTATATAATGTTGATCCCCTTAAACCCCATTTTTATATAATAAAACTGGGGTTTACAGGGGTATACATTATTTTTCTTATTTCTACTCAAAAACAGTGATTGTGGGTACTCGTTAGAATCGCCTCGCCGAGGCGGTTCTAACGAGTACCCACAATCTATGTTTTGAGCTGAAATATGAAAAATATCAGAATTTTTTATCTGAAAATTGTTCTTTTTAGGTTTTAAGATTTTCAGTATGTTTGAATAGGCATGTTTTCGTAATGACTATTTGCTTTTCTGCATGCCAATCATCGTCTGACAGACTATATGTATTCAAATATTCAAATAGTTTTCATACAACATATAGACAGTAAACACAGTGAGGATTTGAATGAAAGCAAAGCCTGTTCATAAAGCTCATCAGTCCTCTTCTGAAAGAGATCTTCTCTAAAAAGGAAAACAGTTACTCTCGGAGTTGCGTCCCCTTAAAAATATCCATTCTTCTTAAATAATGGTTAAGCAACAACCTGGGTCCAGTTGTTCAAAGCTAACGACGTCGTTAGTTAACGATTCGTTAAAATTTACATCGATTGATACGCAAATATGCTGAAATTTTTGCTGAAAAATGTGAGTAGCTTTTGCACTGCAAAAGCTACTCACATTTTTTCAGCAAAAAATATCAGAATATTGTATATTGAATCCGCTAAAACAGTTAACGAAATGACCCTTAAGAGCTCGTTAAGCTAACGACGCTTTGAACAACTGGGCCCCTGGTGTTAGTGTAAGAAATGTTTTTTAAGTATGAAGGAAAATAAAAGGAAACAAAAACATCTTGAGAAATATTAAATAACACTAGGCCAACTGCAAGATATACTGATGCTACGGTTAATGACACGACGTTTCTAACGGTTTTGATTAAAAAAAAAAAAGTATGGACTTCTAATACAAATAAATCTATTGTGTTATTAAGAAAGTAAAAAAAAAAATACAATTACTAATAAAGAATTTTGTTTTATACATTTTCAGATCCTGTGATATCGCAAATAGGTAAAGAAAAATATACAGTTGACTACTAAGGCGGTTATTTCGATTGGTTTTCATCATATAATTTTGACCCCCTTAAATCCCACTCTTCTATAGTAAAACTGGGATTTACGGGGGTATACATTATTTTTATTATTTCTGCTCAAAAACATAGATTGTTGGTACTCGTTAGAACCGCCTCGCCGAGGCGGTTCTAACGAGTACCCACAATTTATGTTTTGAGCAGAAATATGAAAAATATCAGAATTTTTATCTGAAAACTTTCAGTTTTTTGGTTGTAAAATTTTCATTATATTTGAATAAGCGTGTTTTCGTAATGTACAAGAATCGAACCGAGCGAGTCGCAACACATGAAACAATACTTTGCCACGTGCGCAAACAGGATAGACGTAAATTATACTGGTAGAAACTACATTAGTAAAATGAACCCACCTTGTCTTATTGAGCATGATCAGTGTTGCTCAGTACAGATATATAGCACTGTAAGAAATGCGCGGGATTGTTCGAATTACAGAAATGCATGAATTGTTATGGTCTGCGAATCTGGCATATTCCAGAGGGTACTATTTACTTGAAATGTATCATATCTTCCTTGCAGCCTGGACTATGTGATCAATTTAATTAAATCATCATTAATTATTGAAGGGAAAATTGGCCTTTCTATAGTTGATACATAGCACTAGTTAAGGCGCTTTTTTCAATCCAAAAGTATTGATATTTTTCTTATTTCTCCACAAAAACATACGTTGTGGTACTCATTAGAAGCGCCTCGCCGAGGCGCTTCTAATGAGTACCCACAACATATGTTTTTGTGGAGAAATAAGAAAAATATTTACCGAATACTCTCCCTTATCTAGACCTATAGTTGATAACACATTAAAGGAATTAGTTGGAAGTGTCGATTCGATTGGTGCCAATCAAACAAACCATGGCCTCTGGCTTTGCTATATGCTTTCATGTATGAACTAGAACAGAAGCGCAGGAAAATAAAACATGAAAAGCATTGGTCTTAAACTGCTCTTTTCACTGGAAAATAAAAGTACAGCTGACTCTCGTTATCTCGACCTCGTTTATCTCGAAGCGAAAATCTGGTCCCTGCTTAAACATGAAAATCTAACAACAGGTTACAAAATATTGTGGAAAAGAGGAGAAATTAAGGAGCAATTTCTCCTCTATTCCACAATACTTTCAATATATCTCTAACTTCAGGAGTCAAATTACATACACATTTGTTAAAAGTGGTTGTTCGATTTATTTTCTACTAAATTCTGCAAATCTGATATGTCGAGGTACGGATATCTCGAAGTGTTTCAGAGAGTCCCTTGGAATTCGAGATAACGAGAGTCGACTGTATGTCAATGAAAGAAAATATAAAAAAGTCCACCATCAATATCTTAACACTTCTGGAACCACAGTTGATAATAGAATGTTAGCGGAGAGAGAGAGAGAGAGAGAGAGAGAGAGAGAGAGAGAGAGAGAGAGAGAGAGAGAGAGAGAGAGATCTTGTACACGAGTTGTAGAAGGTATTTAAGTAAAGGAGATACACGAGACCGGTTGGAAACAAAGCTCACCCAGAAGAAACGGAAACAGAAGATTTTATTTTATTGAATCTGTTTATATGCGGTTGCGACTTTGCACACGTCCAGCGAAGGGCTGAACAGAATTTTGTTTCTAGTACAAATTAAATGGGCTCAATGATCCAAGCCCCGAGGTTATAAAACTTTTTTCATGCTCAACTCAGCTGAGCATGAAAATGTTCTCTGCTAATAAATATGAAAATGCCAACAATAGTTGGTATTTTCATATTTATTAGCAGAGAAACTTTCATGCTCAGCTATGTTTAGCAAAAAGAATTTGCAATTGTTAGTAATTTGAGATTTATTAGCAGGAAAAATTTCATGCTCAGCTGAGGTGAGCATGAAAAAAGTTTTATAACCTCGGGGCCAAAAGGACTAGAAATATATTTGGCACTATGATGACGTACTGGGAGTCGTTTTACATCCGCCATACGGCACCTAGCACCAGTTATAGTGAAGTCAGATAAAGAAATATTCCTTCTAAACAAGAAAAAATTTAAAGAACCGACAACAGTAGAATCGGTTTGACCGAGTCTGTCCGTTGCAGTAACGGGGTATGCGACGCTGCCCTCCAACCCCGAATTGAGCAGAACTGTTTTCAGGACAACTGAAATCGTCTCAATGGTTCAAAATTACTTGAAATGTAATCTACACTAAGATGAAGTACGAAGGGAGATCATTTACGGCCGCCACACGTTACTTAATACCAGCTGTAGTGAAGTCAGTTGTGTTCTGTAAAACATTACGAAAACATGCCTATTCATATAGAAAAGTTTACCTCCAGAGACTGAAATTTTTTAGATAAAAAAACCTCTGATATTTTTCACATTTCTGCTCAAAACATAGATTGTGGATACTCCTTAGAACCGCCTCGGTGAGGCGGTTCTAACGAGTACCCACAATCTATGTTTTTGAGCAGAAGTAAGTAAAATAAGGTATACCCCTGTAAACCCCAGTTTTACTATATAAAAGTGGGGATTAAGGGGGTCGAAACTATATAGGCGTGTTCTCTTGATGATGAGATCCTTTGCAAACGGGAAAATACCGAAGAAATAAAAACAGCAGATTCTGTTTAAGACTCTGTTCATAAACACTCATGTACCACTCAATACTGCTAACATCTCCAAGTCCGTTGTTAAGCCATATTCTATTTTCAAATAAATCCACATCACGAAAACATGCCTATATAATATTGACCCCCTTAAACCCCACTTTTATATAGTAAAACTGGGGTTTACAGGGGTATACATTATTTTTATTATTTCTGCCCAAAAACATAGATTGTGGGTACTCGTTAGAACCGCCTCGCCGAGGCGGTTCTAACGAGTACCCACAATCTATGTTTTAACCAGAAGTATGAGAAATATTCGAATTTTTATCGGATAATTTTCATTTTTTTGGTGGTTAAAATGTTCAGTATATTTGAATAGGCTTGTTTTCGTAATGAAATGAATTAAGGACATTACATGTATACTTCAATTAAGTGAACTGTACAACGCAGCATTGAAAATGAGTTTTCTTAATTTAAAAAGCTCTGTGTTAGAGGACAAGGCCTAATCATGTAAATACAGAGCGTGGTAGTAATATCGTTTCGCTGTCGCTGCGACGTCCAGCAATGTTATCTTAAGGTTCTGTGTTTAGCCGACAAGGCTCAAGAGGTTGACATTTTTCTCATGTAAAAGATCGAACAGTGTTTTGTGTATGGATACATAACATAAAGGTCTTAAGTGATAAAATAAGTATCTGTTCGAATACTGACACAACAACAAAGCAATGTACTGAAAATAACAAATGCATTCTATATAAACAGTCAACGATCAACAGCTAAACGTTTGGAGGGATTGAACTTGCTTTTATAGTCGCCTAGCCAGCGCCCTTAATTCTGATACACTTTCAGCTGCACGTACTTATTCGCCCCCATAGCATAGCGGTTCTATAACTCATTAGCTCATCAGTGGATCAATATAGAAAACATTAACGTCTCATAACTATAATGAACAAGTATTAGCGTCCACCCAAAGCTTGTTCTATGCTAAGCACACAGTGTGTACTAAGCACAGACCAAGCATTTATTGTGAAAGCTAAAACTTGGTTATGATAACGTTGAGCAGTCCGTGGAACGTGGAAAATAACACTGAACCAGTCCATGACCTTTCAGAAATTAATTGCTTCCGGAGCAATAACAAATACTGATCATCTACACCCAGGGGCGTAGAAAAACAAAGATGAGAGCTTGACTACCTTTTGAAAGCCAGAGGAAAGAAAAAAAAATACTAATAAAATCACGTTATTTCGGAACACAGACGATCAACCATTTCTACCCTGAGTTTATGAAATAGACTTTTCCATCATTGTATTTGGACCTATTTATTGTTGTAAATAGTGATGTCAGTCAAAAATCAAAACAAATTGGCAAACATTGTAGATCCTGATGAGACGGCTCATAGTGAGCCGTCTCATCAGGATCTACACTGTTTACAAAGGTGTCTGATTTGGTCTGAAAGGGTTATGGTTAAGCACAAACCTTCTAGATAAAATTTAGTATTTAGGCATAGAGTCTGTCGTCCGATAAATTGCCGTGCAATCAAGAGTGTATTAACCCTTCTCATGCTGGATAAGATGCCACGCCCACTTCTAATATCCAGCCAATGAGATTATTTGATCCGGGTTTTTGATAGAAATTCACATATTTAATGACAAACAGTGTAGATCCAGATCAGTTGGCTTCTTCAGATCAGAAGCCACCTGATCTGGATCCACACTGTTTGCTAAGACAGGGCATGTCGTGTTCAGCAAAAGAAGGGTTAGAGTTGACAAACCTTGGAAAGCCGAAGGATTCAACCCATTTAGTTATGAACATTGCCTTACCACTGTTATATCGTTATAACAAGAAAACCCGTATCAGTTTCTAACATGATCGACCGATCAAACTGATACTACCCAAGAACAATTAGACGTTGGAGTCAATCCCCTCCTCATCCTTTAATCTGATTACTTTCTCCTGAATCCAGGTCTATGATAAAAATCATAAGATTATGTGTGGCGCAATTCATAATTACGTTTTTGAATACAGTAGAATTTTAATGGCTCGAACCCCGATGGCTCGTTTACCATGGATGAGTTGAACACGTTCTTTAGTCCGCAGGGATTTCCTTCAAATACAATATACGTGTAATTTAGGGACATTTTCTTCTTTTATCTTGCAAATGTATGCTGTGTGCACTCATTAGAATCGCCTCGATGAGGCGATTCTAATGAGTACACACAACATACATTTATAATATAGAACACCGAAAAGATATCCCACAATTATCTCCATTATGCCTCCTGTTATGGCACTAATAGTAACCCACCGTGGCTCGGACTACCGCTGTCTCGAACAAATTTTCATGGTCCCAAAGGGGTTCGAGCCATCGAAGTTCGACTTTATTTTGTATGTGTGTCGATTTAAAGATATAAAGTACTGCTGTAACCATCTTTCTGCTCCTCATAACGTTTTAATTTATT